>OX381710.1:56410141-57043141 GCA_947462335.1 Harmothoe impar | reverse complement strand
TATTAGCCGCGTCTTCTATGCGAGAATTTATGGTTAATATACCTTACTCACTTCAATGCTTTATATATTGGATACTAGTACAACATCTACTGTACGCTGGGAGTCCCTGCGTCCGTTTCACTGCGGGACCGGGAGAGTGACGGCAGCGTAGTATGGGGGCGGCTTCCAGTCTACATCTACTGGGGAATGTCAGAAATACCGATGTATCGTATAACACCTAGACTGGCCTGCATCAGTGAGAACTCTACTCCGCCACGCACTACCCCCCCCTCCTCCTCCCCTGGTTGTTCCCACTAGAATTAGACAGTTGAGAAAAGTATAGTTGAAAAAATGATTTTCTTTGTCTTTATTCAAATTCTAGAACTTGAGCAAGTTTATATAATACCGTGTATTGCTAAATATCTATTAAAAGGCCCAATCTTGGTCAAAACCGTCCAATATTCATCGTGTATAACCCGCGGGTTCTACGCAAACCAAACCTTGAGTGAAGGTTATACGATATTCTTGAAGACTAGCGGTGAGTTATGATTACAAGAGTCTTTATCCCTGTATGGTACTTACACGTACACCCGCCCTTATTTCAAGACCAACATTAACACGTCCTTTTTACGACCTCGTCGTTGGGTAGACTGAAAGACATCCAAGGTCAATTTTAGCCACAATCTTACACAGGACAGGCGCTTATACAGGGCAGACGCGTATACAGGACAGGCTCTTATACAGGACAGGCGCTTATACAGAGTCATATCTTAGTACATGCTTCACAAAAATTTGGAGACCACCCTCCTACCCCTGGTACTTATACAAGACCGGCGCTATATCAAATCCAAATGCAGTATTGGCACGGTATACAAGTATGCGATATATACCGGTAGAATAGGATCATGCATATATATATATATATATATATATATATATATACATATATATATATATATATATATATATATATATATATATACATAGATATATATATATATATATATATATATATATATATATGCTGATGATCACGGGACTACATGCCACCATAGGATAGGCTCATGTCTGCGGGGTCTTTACCCTGTTTAAATTTACATTGGTGTATACTATTTACTTATACTATTTACTAATATCAAATGGAATAATGATGACTAACATATTCGCATGTCAAATTTCTCCACTAATAAATGATTGATATATTTAACTGGTACTACAGCTATACTACCTTTGTGTAGCTGTCAACATGACATGATATACTATTCATGAATAAAATGCAAAACTATTTTAAAAGTCTGACAGTTAGACTTATCATATACTGGCATTTAGCAAGGGATAATTTGAGTTAATAATTAAACGACCACTGGTTGCTGGTCGCTGGCCCCGATCACGTAGTCAATACAAAGCGAGACTATAGGCTAGCGTACACTTACCGACACACTTTTTGAGCGAGGATTGCAATAGCAATGGTAAGTTAGATCGAATCACTCTTGTTCTAGCATAACTGTAAAGTCAGTTGATTGCAGACACGTCACTGCTCCCATACAAACACCCATATCCCTGAGTCAGTGGAAACCACCCCTTTTCCGTGTTCTATGAGTGGGGGTTATACAGAACCGCGACAGTTTACGTGCCTTGGCATCCATTTTGGCTTGATACGTTGGAACCATACACTGAAAAAGTACACTTGTCACCAGACTCGTCAAAGTGACTGTCATAAAATAAACTAGTCAAAAGTTGTCTAACCTATCAGGTTACCATCCCACAAATAGAATCTGGAGCTGACAAATGTCTGGTTTTGGGCTGGCACATACCAAGTGGGTCTTCTATCTCCAGCTAGAAGACCCGCTTCCTTGTCACTTAGAAAAGTTTTTGGCTCGTTTATTTTATGACCGTCACTTTGAAGAGTCTGGGGACAAGTTTATTTTTTGAGTGTAGGGAATTGTCAGCTATATTTAATACCATGCTGTCTTATAACCAATACACCCTATACATCAATCCCATGTAAGGATGTTGTCAATACACCCTAACGCATTTCCCACCCATGGAACAAGGCACAATGCCCTTTGTCGGCTTGATGCATGAATGCAGGCCCGGCGAGTAACTCGCATGAATGCATCATGAAGAGCCCGCGGCGTTGATGCACTCCCAAGAGGCTTACATGATACATTATTACGCCAATGCAGCTCTGGCAAGGTATTTGCCGGGGCTGCATTGGTGCATCACATTGACAAATGTCGTCTTTTAACGACATGTGGTCCGTAAAGGGTTAACGGCTGTGGATCTGACGCCATTAGAGTCAATCAGTTTGTAGCAATGGTATGTATACTGGGGGAAATGAATGTCACATCATGGGCACAGGGCTGCTTTTTGTCCTTTTTGGGGCAGGGCAGGGTAGGGCAGGGCAGGGCAGGCAGGGCAGGGCAGGGCAGGGCAAGGCAGGGCAGGGCAGGGCAGGGCAGTGCAGTGCAGTGCAGGGCAGGGCAGGGCAGGGTAGTGCAGGACAGGGCAGGGCAGTGCAGGACAGGGCAGGGCAGTGCAGTGCAGGGCAGGGCAGGGCAGGGCAGGGCAGGGCGGGGCAGGGCAGGGCAGGGCAGGGCAGGGCAGGGCAGGGCAGGGCAGGGCAGGGCAGGGCAGGGCAGGGCAGGGCAGTGCAGTGCAGTGCAGGGTAGTGCAGGACAGGGCAGGGCAGGGCAGGGCAGGGCAAGGGGGGTGGTGTCCAAGGGTGATAGCTCCCCTGGATCGGCTACTGCCGTGTGAGGGGCATGGCATGCTGTAGTGTGGGGCAGCGGTGTAATGTGGCACGTGACCTGGCATTAGCAGTATACAGGTAGAGGCCGTGGCAGGGGCGGATATAGAGGGGTGGAGGCGCAAGGGGCGCGCCCCCCCTATTTTTCTGTACATTTTAATTTAGATGGTTCGCACCCCCTAGTGTAGTACTGCCTATCAGCATTACCGTAAAACCTCGCGTATAAGCCTAACTCGCGTATTAGCCGCACCCCTAACTTTGACAAATCATATAAGCCGCAGAGGGGTTCTGAAATGTCATTATTTGGTACCGTAAGATACATATAAAAACTCTCGTATAAGCCGCACCCTATATAGGCATGTTTGGTATCAAAAGAAAGCTGAGTCTGATTCGCGTACAAGCCGTGGCTTCTATGCGAGGTTTTACGGTAACGTGTTATAGGACTTATAGTGGAGGTAGACTGAGGTTGTCTAGGGGCGAACCCAGGAATTAGAAAAGGGGAGGGGGCAGGATCCACCAAAAACAAAAGTACCGAAAAGCATTGCGGCTGATTAAAATATAATTAGAAAAATCTAAATCATTTTCCAAAACATGGGGGGGGGGGGTTGGACCCGCCCCTGTATGGTTTGAGACACCCATAACGTCATTGTTGAACGTTCCCATACACAGCACTGTGGGAAAGTACAGGTATGCCGTCCACTGGCGTGATCCGTGGTAGTCAGGGGTTATCTACTGTTGGTAATTACTGTATCACAGAGCTGGACCTCTAATAAAGTTTAAAGTCTGTCCCATAACCAGATAAGATGAGGTGTCGTGACTGGGATCTATTATATGGTCCCATTGGCTCCCGGGCCAGCGTTAGTGTCTACCCCTGCCGTATTAGGCCCTGTTCTATCGGGATTTTGAGTTAAAACAAGTAGGGTAAATATGGGAAATATCGCGCACCTAGTGCCGATATTACCCAAATTTTCCTCACCACTCCACTTTCCATTAAGAACGATCTTTATAAGTATTTCTAAATTCCATGTAGGGTAAGCAGGGGCCTAAAAGTCTGGTTAAATTGTTGGGTTATATTGTTATAGTTTTGGTTATATCGCTTATATCATTGTGTTATATTGCTCACCCATCGAAAAATCGAAACATGATTCCACGGGAATTGTATCACCTTTACACCCCCCCCCTCACAGGCCGTACCTACCTTTTGTATGAAAGAGGAAACCACATGCAGTAAGATGTGATAGCTCAAAACTGGACGGCAGCCCCCCTCCCTCCCCGCACCTACACTGGCTTGTAGGTGGGTGGGCTGGGGAAGGGGAGGGAGTAGTAGTCTATTACCCCAGCCTAGAAATAGAGTCCTGAAATTGTCACCCCCTCAGGTCACCGGACACAGCTCCCTCCCTTCTCTGTGCTTCATCGTACTACCGTAAAACCTTGCAAACTAGCCGAGTCTACTACAAATTGTACATTCATGCAGCCTGGTCGGCATGATGCATGAATGCAGCTTTGTGAGTAAAATCATCAGTGCGGCTTATAGGATCAGCTTAGGATCAGGGTGCGGGTTATACCCGGGTTTTTGCTACTGTGATACAGTACTAAAGTGACCATAATTAGATCACTTATGCAACACATATGATCAGCTCCGAAGTGTAGGTCTGACTCATAAGTGAGTTAGGCTTATACGCGAGGTTTTACGGCGCTTGGTGAGTGGGCGTGACCTGGTCAACTAGTTATGTATAGTAGCAGAATTTTGAAAACACGGAGATAAGCCTGAAGCATTTTTGTCTGCGTCAGCTGCTTTATACAGAGGCACGTGACCACCACACAGCCACTGGGATGATTTTGCATTGTTCTCTTGGGTTGGGGGGAGAGTGAGGGGTAAAAATGAGGGTTTTGTTTGAAAAAACAAACAAAGGCCATGCACTTCACTCAGAACCACCACTGAAGGAAGCAGGATTGATCTCCGCATCCATACCAAAGGATACAGATTATTCCCCAAGCTTCACCAGCACACCCTCAACCACCCGCTATACCCGCAATCATGTCATCACCCTCTAGGTAAGTAGTTTTTTTTTCGTTGTTGTTTTTATTGACTTTTATTATGTTTTGTTAGTGCAAGGAATACACCATGGATATATATATATATATATATACACCCCCACTGGAGTAAATCGGATTTTAACAAGGACAAGGAGTATTATACAAGCTGGGACTGAATACTCATGTATTTTCTGTTTGTGCTGTGAGATCCCACTTTATTTTCGGAGGATAATTGCGTTGGGCTATTTCTAAACTGTTAGTCATGCTCGGATGACTTTGATTACTGGGTACTAAAGTAGTATAATTTGTAGTGTCCGTGTCGGACGCGTCTCTGTCTCACAGCCACCCCCCACACACACACACCCCCACACACACACCCACACACACATGGAAAGGACTATTTGGGATATTTATAATACAACAGGGTGATAATGTGAAGCCTTCCCTCTCTCTCTCTCTCTCTCTCTCTCTCTCTCTATATATATATATATATATGTATATATATATATAGGGGTATGTATGTGTATGCATATGTATTTATACAGTTTCATTCATTTCCTTTTCAGTGATATGGCCGCTGTGTGCCAGATCTTTGCCGAAATAATGGCAGAGGTCGCGGCAGTGTACAACCGTGCTTCCCTCAGGCTAGGAGACCTAGGCATGGTGTACCGTATGATGCGGGACCTAATGCCCGGTGTTCCCACCACTTCTGACAATCACCCCATCCCATCCTCCCCTCACCCCCTCTCTACACCCCCTGCTGACCCATCCCTGGCTGCATCTCCTGCCGTTGCTATTTCCGGACCGACTCCCACCTCCAGCCCCTCCAGGAACAACCCCATGACCATCCCACATAGCAGTCAATCAGAGGCAGTAACAACAGATGCTCCTGACCCCTCCTCTCAGGTAACTGAAGGTGAAACAGCGGCTGTAGTACCACCTTCTGCTGCTGCTGCTGCTGCTGCTGCTGCAGCTGCTGCTAGCATCATGGTCAGTCCCTCAATCAGTGCAGCCAAGCATGACATTGCAGCTACTGGTGCTTCGGGTGCCATGGGTCCTGCTGCTGCTGCTGCTGCTGCTCCCATTGCAGCAGACTCAGCTGACTCAGATGATATATTTTAATCAGCTGAGTCTGAAATCCTCCATAGAAGGAAGATGAGACAGCAGAAAAAAACCTGCGTCATAATAGAAGACTCCTCAGATGAAGAGAGACCTATCTCACCATCTCAGTCTAAAAAGAGGAAGGCTCCACCTGTGTTCACTAGGGTGAGGCAGATAACAAAGAAAATGAGGCTAGAGTCTAATAGAGTGCCTGCTTTAACTTGGCCTTCCCCCTCCCCCTCACCCTCCCCCCTCTCCCTCCCCCTCCCCCTCATCAACTTCCGCTTACTCCACCTCCCCGTCCTGTTCCCCCTTCTCCTCCCTCTACTCTGACAGTCCAGTGAAACCCCCCTCCCCGTCCACTCCCATTGCTGACCCCACCCCTACCCCCAGTACGTCCACTGCTGCCACAGTCTCAAGCCCAACCCCTGAACATGAATCGGAGCGTGAAGAAAAAAGTAAGTCACGTATTGTATACAGTGTAAATCAAGATTTATTCACCCCTACATTCATACATAATTCAACAGCAAATTACATGTATATTTATATATGTAGATATAAAGCTTCCACATTTAATGGATAGTATGTAAGTTCTAGTATGAGTCATGACAAGTATGCAACACTAAACTCCTGTAGTATTCAACATTCTTTACAGATGTGGCAAGATTCATTATTTCAATGTTTTTGAAGTCCATTATACGGTCAATGATGTATGAACCTTTAGGACCCTTCTTTGCTAAGCAAATAGAATGACGGCCTTTCTTGTCCAATATATACGGTCCGAACAGTACTTTACAACTATAATTAGGAGTAGGCAGAGCTAAGAGCTTCAGTGATTCCTCGTGAAGCACTAAATCTAACCAAGACTTACTGCATAGAAGAAATTCCACTGGACTTTCCTCTTTACTGAATATACGGTAATAATTAGTCATGAAATGAACTTCTCCAGGCAAAAATGTCCCATCTGGTCTCTTTTCTCTTACCACCATTAATCCAATGTCTCTGGTCAAGTAATACTTGAACACAACGGATCCTACGGCTATACCTTCGTCTCTAGATTCCCTACTAGAGATCACACTCAGTAATGGATATGTTGAAGAGTGAGGCTGTCCAGCCACATGTAGCTTCCATTCCCACCAGGACATTCTTGTTGTCAACTCAAACGCATCTAAAGAATTGACAAAAGAAAAAATAGATGAAACATGATATAATATCTTCTCATTTAGTGTAATTTACATATGATTCACATGTTACAAAAAAAAAATTAATTATTTTTCCGTTTTTCTTTTGTATCTCATAGGCCAACGTTCCGTTACGCATGGTCAGACTTTGATGTGGCCATGATGCTGCTGGTGGACAGCCCCATGAAAGAGGAATCAGCACCATGAACTGCAAAGCATAAAGTGACATATTATATACATGTTCAAGTCAATCCTCTCTGTCCCTGCATATATTCCCATTATAGAACATAAGATAAAAATCCCCAGATTTGTGTCCTGTGATATATATACTTACATGTTCAATAGATGGAATTTCCTGTCCTTGTAACATTTCGGACGTCATAGTGTAGAATTTGACCTTCTGGACCTCCTCCCTGCTGCCCTTGGTCACAAGAGCACAGAATATTTTGTGTAACCCTACTCAATTCAGAGCTAAGCTCAGGACAAGATGTTTGTGGGTCTACTCTGTGTGGCAGTGTGATGACCAACTGCCACAGATTGAACCATTCAAACAAAGTGATGCATGCGCACCACACATGTGGTGCGCATGCGTGAGGTGGTGACTAATCCTTTGTTCACCTATCCATGTGTCATAGTTCAAATCCCGTGATTGATTGCCATTGTGTTCTAGCTAGCTGAAATAACAGTGTATTCTCTCTCCCCCCATAGAAAATCTCTCTATCTATCTATCTATCTGTCTATCTGTATATGTATATAATTTTGTGAATGTCAGGCTATGTATGTTTTATGCTCACCTCATTTTCTAATGCTCACAGCTACAGTCACATTCGTCATATCCCTCCTGCACAGTATGTCCTCGTCCTCGGTTTTCAAACTGTGTCAATATCTTCCTGACCACGTCCATCCGCCTCATGTCATCCATTAGGACTCGAATCAGTTGATGATGAGTGCTTGTGGGAAGGGACTGCCACATTTTGAGCACCTTGAAGGTGTGGAAGGACAAGTCCTGCTGTGGTTGTTGGTTTATGGCAGCCACTTTCTCCCATGGCAACCCCAAGTATGCAGCCACGTCCTGCCAAGAGGCTGGAATGCATTCGGATAACACAGCAAAGTATCTGTCCATAGTATGGCTGTCTGGGTTGTTGTAGTCGATTGAGTTCTTCTTAAAATACTCCTGAGCAGCCTTCAGTAAGTCATGTCTGTGAACACTAGCCAAAGCGTGGTACAGTTCACCCCATCTGGAATGAGTGTCCGTCCTGCTCCACCACTGCATAAAAACTCCAATCTAAGCAGCTTTAAACTTTGCTTAAAGTTGATAAAACAAGGACATTAAGCATCTTTAAGGAACTTTAAGCAAACTTGTCCGCAAAAATTAAAGAACCAAAAGTCGGAATTTAATCAACCTTTAATCATGCTTAATGGCCTTCTTTCCGAGGGTCCAAAAGCAGATTAAAGTCTGAATTAAAGCATGCTTAAACCTGATTAAAGAAGGACATTGGGTTTCCTAAAAGTAGCTCAAATCTGATTAAAGAACGACTTGGTGTTTGCTTAAAGTAGCTCAAATCTGATTAAAGCAGGACTTGGTGTTTGCTTAAAGTAGCTCAAATCTGATTAAAGGAGGACTTGGTGTTTGCTTAAAGTAGCTCAAATCTGATTAAAGAAGGATTTTTCTAGTGCCGGGTTGTGGAGGCTGGGGGTGGGTTGTGGAGGCTGAGGGTGGGTTGTGGAGGCTTGGGCCGGGTTGTGGAGGCTGGGGCCGAGTTGTGGAGGCTGGGGGTGGGTTGTGGAGGCTGGGGGTGGGTTGTGGAGGCTTGGGCCGGGTTGTGGAGGCTGGGGCCGAGTTGTGGAGGCTGGGGCCGAGTTGTGGAGGCTGGGGCCGAGTTGTGGAGGCTGGGGCCGAGTTGTGGAGGCTGGGGCCGGGTTGTGGAGGCTGGGGCCGGGTTGTGGAGGCTTGGGCCGGGTTGTGGAGGCTGGGGCCGGGTTGTAGAGGCTGGGGCCGAGTTGTGGAGGCTGGGCAGTCAGGTAGACAGCTGGGCAGTCAGTTGGGCAGAGCTTCAGCAGGCAGGAGGTAGGTTGTAGCAGCAGGAGGTGTATCCAGTAGCCCAGGCAGGAATGAAGTGAGGAGCACCCCAGCAGCACTCCCCCATTATAAAGGGGGTGCTGTCACAGTCACGTGACCGCCGCGAGACCTCCCTCTGATTGGCTAAGGAGGTCACGTGACCTCTCATGTGCAGTGGAGCGGATCAGTGTAGCATTGGCCGTCATTGGGTGCGGATTGTGGCGCTCCTATAGGGGCTAGGGAGTCCCAGAATAACTCTTTAGAAAGCCCCTGGGACTCTTAAGATGCCCAATTGGGAATCTCACTGTCCTTCAAGTCGTTTTGAAGCTACAGCTCCAAACGTGTATTGAAGCTCCAGGGATGCTCCAAGAAGTAATAAACATATTCAAGCAAAGTAAAGGGTACCAACAGAAAGCCCTTTAAATGGCTAACAAAGTGTGAATTTGGAGGTCTTCTATTACATTTATTGAATCCCAGTGCCTCCACACCCATAGCTTGCCTCCTGGTGGCCTGTGTACGGCCACAACACCGCCACAAGCTTCCCACAGTCCCTCCTCACCCAGAGCGCGGAGAAGGGCTCATAGACTGCCTCCTGGCGGCCTGTGGACGGCCACAGCACCGCCAAAAGCTTCCCACAGTCCCTCCTCACCCAGGACGCGGAGAAGGGCTCATAGACTGCCTCCTGGCGGCCTGTGGACGGCCACAGCACCGCCACAAGCTTCCCACTGTGCCTCCTCACCCAGGACGCGGAGAAGGGCTCATAGACTGCCTCCTGGCGGCCTGTGGACGGCCACAGCACTGCCACAAGCTTCCCACTGTGCCTCCTCACCCAGGGCACCGGGATGGGGCCACACTGTTATGATAAAAGTTGCTTAAAGCTGCGCTAAATTTTCTGGTCCTACTTTAAGCATTTGCTTAAAGATCCAGGAAAGTCGCTGGTCCTGCTTTAAGCAACTTTTGGCATGCATTAAACCTGTTTCTCTGATAAAAGTGAATAAAAGTTGCTTAAAGTTGCAGGAGAGTTCCTGTTCCTACTTTAAGCAGCTTTCCTGCTACTTTAAGCAACGCTTAAAGCTGCTTAGATTGGAAGTATTATGCAGTGCACCAAGCCTGGAGCATTTCCATAGCCATCTCGTTAGGCTTCTTCACTTTGATCATACTTTCCAGCTGCTGATAAGCAATTCCTAAGAAAACACCAAACTTCTGCCATTCTGCAGGGATCATCCTGCCTATCATAAGGAGCATATCATCCGAGAATCCTAGGTCTGAGCGATTATTCCAATCACGTCCTGTGCCTCTTGTTAGCTGTGTTCTGTCTGTTGAATCCATTTTGCATGCACTCAAAAGCATCTAAAGAATTGACAAAAGAAAAAATAGATGAAACATGATATAATATCTTCTCATTTAGTCTAATTTACATATGATTCACATGTTACAAAAAAAAAATTAATTATTTTTCCGTTTTTCTTTTGTATCTCATAGGCCAACGTTCCGTTACGCATGGTCAGACTTTGATGTGGCCATGATGCTGCTGGTGGACAGCCCCATGAAAGAGGAATCAGCACCATGAACTGCAAAGCATAAAGTGACATATTATATACATGTTCAAGTCATTCCTCTCTGTCCCTGCATATATTCCCATTATAGAACATAAGATAAAAATCCCCAGATTTGTGTCCTGTGATATATATACTTACATGTTCAATAGATGGAATTTCCTGTCCTTGTAACATTTCGGACGTCATAGTGTAGAATTTGACCTTCTGGACCTCCTCCCTGCTGCCCTTGGTCACAAGAGCACAGAATATTTTGTGTAACCCTACTCAATTCAGAGCTAAGCTCAGGACAAGATGTTTGTGGGTCTACTCTGTGTGGCAGTGTGATGACCAACTGCCACAGATTGAACCGTTCAAACAAAGTGATGCATGCGCACCACACATGTGGTGCGCATGCGTGAGGTGGTGACTAATCCTTTGTTCACCTATCCATGTGTCATAGTTCAAATCCCGTGATTGATTGCCATTGTGTTCTAGCTAGCTGAAATAACAGTGTATTCTCTCTCCCCCCATAGAAAATCTCTCTATCTATCTATCTATCTGTCTATCTGTATATGTATATAATTTTGTGAATGTCAGGCTATGTATGTTTTATGCTCACCTCATTTTCTAATGCTCACAGCTACAGTCACATTCGTCATATCCCTCCTGCACAGTATGTCCTCGTCCTCGGTTTTCAAACTGTGTCAATATCTTCCTGACCACGTCCATCCGCCTCATGTCATCCATTAGGACTCGAATCAGTTGATGATGAGTGCTTGTGGGAAGGGACTGCCACATTTTGAGCACCTTGAAGGTGTGGAAGGACAAGTCCTGCTGTGGTTGTTGGTTTATGGCAGCCACTTTCTCCCATGGCAACCCCAAGTATGCAGCCACGTCCTGCCAAGAGGCTGGAATGCATTCGGATAACACAGCAAAGTATCTGTCCATAGTATGGCTGTCTGGGTTGTTGTAGTCGATTGAGTTCTTCTTAAAATACTCCTGAGCAGCCTTTAGTAAGTCATGTCTGTGAACACTAGCCAAAGCGTGGTACAGTTCACCCCATCTGGAATGAGTGTCCGTCCTGCTCCACCACTGCATAAAAACTCCAATCTAAGCAGCTTTAAACTTTGCTTAAAGTTGATAAAACAAGGACATTAAGCATCTTTAAGGAACTTTAAGCAAACTTGTCCGCAAAAATTAAAGAACCAAAAGTCGGAATTTAATCAACCTTTAATCATGCTTAATGGCCTTCTTTCCGAGGGTCCAAAAGCAGATTAAAGTCTGAATTAAAGCATGCTTAAACCTGATTAAAGAAGGACATTGGGTTTCCTAAAAGTAGCTCAAATCTGATTAAAGAACGACTTGGTGTTTGCTTAAAGTAGCTCAAATCTGATTAAAGCAGGACTTGGTGTTTGCTTAAAGTAGCTCAAATCTGATTAAAGGAGGACTTGGTGTTTGCTTAAAGTAGCTCAAATCTGATTAAAGAAGGATTTTTCTAGTGCCGGGTTGTGGAGGCTGGGGGTGGGTTGTGGAGGCTGAGGGTGGGTTGTGGAGGCTTGGGCCGGGTTGTGGAGGCTGGGGCCGAGTTGTGGAGGCTGGGGGTGGGTTGTGGAGGCTGGGAGTGGGTTGTGGAGGCTTGGGCCGGGTTGTGGAGGCTGGGGCCGAGTTGTGGAGGCTGGGGCCGAGTTGTGGAGGCTGGGGCCGAGTTGTGGAGGCTGGGGCCGAGTTGTGGAGGCTGGGGCCGGGTTGTGGAGGCTGGGGCCGGGTTGTGGAGGCTTGGGCCGGGTTGTGGAGGCTGGGGCCGGGTTGTAGAGGCTGGGGCCGAGTTGTGGAGGCTGGGCAGTCAGGTAGACAGCTGGGCAGTCAGTTGGGCAGAGCTTCAGCAGGCAGGAGGTAGGTTGTAGCAGCAGGAGGTGTATCCAGTAGCCCAGGCAGGAATGAAGTGAGGAGCACCCCAGCAGCACTCCCCCATTATAAAGGGGGTGCTGTCACAGTCACGTGACCGCCGCGAGACCTCCCTCTGATTGGCTAAGGAGGTCACGTGACCTCTCATGTGCAGTGGAGCGGATCAGTGTAGCATTGGCCGTCATTGGGTGCGGATTGTGGCGCTCCTATAGGGGCTAGGGAGTCCCAGAATAACTCTTTAGAAAGCCCCTGGGACTCTTAAGATGCCCAATTGGGAATCTCACTGTCCTTCAAGTCGTTTTGAAGCTACAGCTCCAAACGTGTATTGAAGCTCCAGGGATGCTCCAAGAAGTAATAAACATATTCAAGCAAAGTAAAGGGTACCAACAGAAAGCCCTTTAAATGGCTAACAAAGTGTGAATTTGGAGGTCTTCTATTACATTTATTGAATCCCAGTGCCTCCACACCCATAGCTTGCCTCCTGGTGGCCTGTGTACGGCCACAACACCGCCACAAGCTTCCCACAGTCCCTCCTCACCCAGAGCGCGGAGAAGGGCTCATAGACTGCCTCCTGGCGGCCTGTGAACGGCCACAGCACCGCCAAAAGCTTCCCACAGTCCCTCCTCACCCAGGACACGGAGAAGGGCTCATAGACTGCCTCCTGGCGGCCTGTGGACGGCCACAGCACCGCCAAAAGCTTCCCACAGTCCCTCCTCACCCAGGACGCGGAGAAGGGCTCATAGACTGCCTCCTGGCGGCCTGTGGACGGCCACAGCACCGCCACAAGCTTCCCACTGTGCCTCCTCACCCAGGACGCGGAGAAGGGCTCATAGACTGCCTCCTGGCGGCCTGTGGACGGCCACAGCACTGCCACAAGCTTCCCACTGTGCCTCCTCACCCAGGGCACCGGGATGGGGCCACACTGTTATGATAAAAGTTGCTTAAAGCTGCGCTAAATTTTCTGGTCCTACTTTAAGCATTTGCTTAAAGATCCAGGAAAGTCGCTGGTCCTGCTTTAAGCAACTTTTGGCATGCATTAAACCTGTTTCTCTGATAAAAGTGAATAAAAGTTGCTTAAAGTTGCAGGAGAGTTCCTGTTCCTACTTTAAGCAGCTTTCCTGCTACTTTAAGCAACGCTTAAAGCTGCTTAGATTGGAAGTATTATGCAGTGCACCAAGCCTGGAGCATTTCCATAGCCATCTCGTTAGGCTTCTTCACTTTGATCATACTTTCCAGCTGCTGATAAGCAATTCCTAAGAAAACACCAAACTTCTGCCATTCTGCAGGGATCATCCTGCCTATCATAAGGAGCATATCATCCGAGAATCCTAGGTCTGAGCGATTATTCCAATCACGTCCTGTGCCTCTTGTTAGCTGTGTTCTGTCTGTTGAATCCATTTTGCATGCACTGTTATTTCGGTGTGGACAGGAGAGAGTGTACCAGCTGAATGAAACAAAGAGTATCTGTACTCCCCTCTTGTCATAGTTTGTATCTAGGTCACTATCGTGACACACTTCTGGAGTCAGAGTGAGTGGGGTTTAGGTGATATTGTCGTTTTTGTTCCTTCAAGTCATTCATGTTCAGTTCAAACACCTCTGAAATAATATCACCAGAATCACCTAGAACTATACAAAAGTCCAGAAATTGTTCAATGGTCGAATGAAACAAATGACACATCAAAGTGTTTCTCGGACGGATCACACCCTGGTTTGGCAACAGGATTTCTTGAGACTGTTGAAAAGTCACGACCTTATCTCTTACTAAGCAGGCCATGAAGTAGGGATCGATTGCTGCAAAAATTTAGAACAGAGATATGATAAAGTGAAATGATACAATGATATCAGAACATGAAAATCTCTGAAAGTGATATGTCACTTGTATTAAGACTGGAACCCATATTAGTAATTATACTAACACATCCTTCGTAGGAACTGATCACCTGTCCTACTCAAAATCTCCCGTTTCATCTCCTGATTAAGCCATATACGAGAAGGTGTCAGTGTCATATTGGTATTTGCAGGGCAAGTATCCTGATAATTCAAAATGGAATGTGTAGCTAAACCCACATCACCTAGCCAATGGGGTATTGTCTATTGCCTTCTGAGTCATCTAATTTATGCTATTGGGTGGTTGGGTGGGTGGGTGGGTGGGTGGGTGGACCTGGCATGGCACCAGGTGACATCATATCCGGGGCGCCATGACCCACATCCATTTGAGTCACTGCTCACTGTGACCTAATTAAGTATGCATCTAGGTCAAACTGACCTACTTTCTCGGCTTCTGATTGGCTGGAACTGCTCACTTTGACACTTCCGGTGACCTACTTCCGGTGACCTACTTCCGGTGACCTTCATTAATATGCATCTAGGTCATGACCTTGACCTAGATCTCAGGTCAATGCTAGAGGTCAAAGACACACTTTATACCGTGGATGAAACTCCATATACTACTGTTAAGCCATTAACCTTCCACATGAAAGAGTGTCTTTGCAGACACTACTTGTTTTTCAAGATATCCAAATAAACTTAGTTCTTTGTGAGATTTTTTTCATGTTTTAAATTTGCATATGGTCATCCTTTGTGTGGTGGCCATTTTGCAAAATGGCGGCATGAAAATACAAGAAATTTCAAGGTCAATTTGAACATCAAGGACAATTCACAATTTTTGCTGTTTCTAGGGTGCATCTCAACATAAATGGTCACAAAATAGCTTGAATTAAAGTTATATAGGAGCCCCATCTACTAGATAGGGTTTTGGGTATATCATGACGTCCTGGTTACCATGGAAACGATGTAAACACTACATTTTTGTCAAGTTTTGCTAATTCTTTTATATTTTGACAAATTCTCTTGACAGGAAATGTACATATAGCACTCATTGAGGTAGCAAAGTATCTTTTTAATGTCTTGGGACAGTTTAAATCATCATATATTTTGTTAAGGTACCTCAAAAGCTTCTCATTCAAAGAATTCCACCCATGCATGAAAGATATTTGGCCATTTTCACTGACGATTCCTATTCCGTTCCATCTTACCCCATAATGGTGACCTATATTACCCCACCGTGGGGAAATATGGGTCACAAAATCTTTGAAATTATTAACTACAACCTTAGGGGGTTTGAGAAAAAATTTCTTGGACACAGTTAAATATAAAAGAGGAATGCTTAAAATGTAGGTAAAAAAATATTTTGCTTATGGTTACCAATAAGGCAGAAATTGCATGCAAACCCTTAGGTGTCCCGTATTCCCCCATCTTCCCCTGCTAGGTATAATAAAGACAGGGATCTATCCTGTACGTATTACCTAGGCCTACAATGCTGCCTTACCAAGAGCCGGGGAATTACTAATCTGCCCTGACCTTTCTGGGATGAACTCAGTGTGCAACCCTTTTAGGTTCGGTGTATGAGAAGAGGCTCATTGAGACTTCCAGTCTACTTAACGCCACCTGGTGGCTCCGAAGGTCACGCAGCAAAATGGCCAATTCCCTTAGGGGGAATGGTCTCCAATCTAAGTATAAAAGACAAGTTCTAGATTTCAGTCCATTCACTGTTAATCTCAATTAATAGCCTACTAATAAAATCAAAATGTAATATATTCTGTCAACTGTAATAGGTTCAGAATGGAAGTCGTTGAAGTTTTTGATCAACTGTGGTACAGATGTACTAACCATAATTATAGAGAAAAACATTCACATTATACCTGCCCAGAGTGGTGTGAAATAATAAAGATTTCCCTCTCATGAATTTTCAGACCTGAAAGGTCCACATAAGTAATTAGTGGTACATGATATTATATAGGCTTTAATCAAATTACCCCAATTTTAGACCTGCCTACTGAATAGCATTAGGTTGACCTTGATCCAGACACAATTTTCTGCTCTGACAATTCCGAGAGATCCTCTGTGCGGCTCCTACAATTTGTCAAAGATAGGGATATGGGTTATACGCGAGAATTTACTGTAGGCCTGAATACTAATCTGAAAGTTTCTGTGAAATTACTTGTTGAAGTCTGAGATGAATCACGGACCAGAGCCCAGACCCAGTGGATACACAATTAAGCTCAACGTTGTATCAACATTGAATCAACTTTGAATCAATATTGATAACCACTTATCAATGTTGAGTCAATGTTCTGTGCCCACTGGGGACTAGCTATTAGACCATTGAATCAACTTTAAAATAACCCCAAAATGGCCAGATTTGATTTAGGCCTATATATTTTTTTGATAATAATTTCTAGGGTCTGCTGTTTCACTAGGTTGGCTTGGGTAACCTGATACACTTTGTTTGGCCTTTAATACTGGGAACCGGGGGATTACTAATCTGCCCTGACCTTTCTGAGATGAACGCTTGGTGTGCAACCCATTTATGTCAGGTGCATGAGAAGTGGCCCATTGAGGCGGTCAGTCTCCTCAATACCGCCTGGTGGCCTCGAATGTCAGCATAGGGCATCAAAGTAAAAGGTCATGCAATAAAACGGTTAATTCCCTTAGGGGCAGTGGTCTCCAATCTAAGTATTTAAGATAAGTTCTAGATTTCAGTCCATTCACATTTCATCTCGAATAATGACATATTTGATAAGCAGTCCATTCTGTCAATTATGATGGGTTCAGAATTGAAGTCGTTGAAGCCGTGTATACCTCCAGTAATCTTAAAATTGCATATCGTCTGTATTCTTAACCAGTTCTCCCCAAAACTCTTGTGACACCGTTTTCTTTTAAGGTTACGGGGGATATGTACACCTTAAAATTAATGTTCACAAAGGTTATTAGTTTTTCATATTGTATAGGCTCTTATCAAATTGACCCCTACGTTATGCAAAACAGAGGACCAGTAGGTTCACCTTGATCCAAACATGAATGCCTGCACTAGAAATCCATAGGTTTAAGAGCTTAACCATGCAGTAGTGCCCAGAACCTTAGCATATTTTGGCTCCCTATACGAACAACCTGTGTTAGTCAATACTGTCGGGTTAGTAAAACAGACTAACCCACATCAGTCTTCATTTTTAGGTGTGTTAGGGTTAGTCAGTCTGACTAAGGCATGTGTTTTGCCGTAGACATTTCTGAATATAATTCATTTTGACTATCACCCCATTGACAAACCTGTGATAGCCACTACTGGCTAACCCCTAAAACTTATAGATTATATGTGTGCCCTGACGATTTGGAGAGGCAATTGAGACGATCTAATATATAGGCTCTAGTATAAGAGGACACTATCCAATACTTCGTTTCCAAGTGAAATGGCACAGCAGTCACTTAAATCATGTATCAATTGGATCACTGCCATATGCCTAGCTAACATAATAAGTTCAATATCTGACATCGTTATAACTTAGTCGTAGTCTTAGGAGGGTTAAACTAACTGTGAGACGTCTATTCACAGTTATTGGAGTAAAAATGATGTAAATACATTGTATCCAAAAGCAAAGAAAGTAACAAACAAGCTTTACATACTTACACTTTAGGGAGTGATCATTTTTTTAACAACAGGGGAGGGGGGGGGATTCACGTGTAGTGCACAAAATTGAAGCTTAGTAACACGCTGGCTTTTTGTCTCAAAACAGGTTACATATTTTTGAGCCCCCCCCCCCCCAAGAGGGGTCTACATTTTTTACACCCCCCCGGTCAAGGGGTACAAATTGTTTTTGACCCCCCCCCCCCCAACCCTCCCCCCCTGTTGTTAAAAAATGATCACTCCCTTAGCTCATTGGCTCAATGTGCTGGGTAATGAGAGATAACAGGAGGGGGTATTTGTTTTTATGCAAAAGGATTGACTGCACTGGTTAAGCCCACTCCATGTTCAGACAACCTTCTACAATTTGGGATAATTGGATTCATTTTAACAGGGTCACTACATAGTGAAGCCAATATCACATCGTGACCCAAAGGATTACTTGGGTTCCAGAGATTTCCGTTCCAAATAGTGGCCATTGCATCCAATTTGAAACAGTTTGTGTATAGTGGCGAAGTAGGATCTACCATTTCTGTTTTAGTGGTCTAGCATTAGAACCAAGCCCTGCATCCCCCCACCTTCCATAATATGATTTTATGCCATATAGCATATGATACCGCTATTTCATAAAATAACATTAATTTTCATAAGATGAAATGCAACCCGGACATCCTTCTCAAATGGCCAATATTGACTGTGCTTTCATGTTCATTAAATCTTCATACATGCCGTAGTGTGATCACATTACCCATTTGACCTTTACCAAGCTCGTGGATGCCCTAGGCTAATTGCTATAAATTGCATCCCATACAAACCAGTATAAACTGTGATTACACTAGCCATTCAGAAAACTATGTATCAGTTAATTTGACAGGGCTGGGGGCCGACAAGAGGACAGTAATGCATGCTCTATTCAACAGTGCAATAGTTTGTAGGTAATATATATGTGGACAGTCGAGGGAAAAGGGTCCTCCAAAGGTTAAACTCAATAATAAAATTGAGGCCATCAGCTTTCCAGTGATATATTTCTTGAGCAGGTACCACTTCTAGTTTTTGAGAACTGGCTCCTTGAATATGTGTGGGCACTGTCCAATCTCAAATGCCAATAAGCTCTATTTTACTTTGTTTTAGAGATATCTCTATCTAATTAGCAAAATTATGAAAATTCGCGATTATCCAAACTTTTTCAAACATTTGGTCACAGCTTTTGATCTTAAAATGGGATTTACATTCCGTTTTCAGCATAGGAATCTTTGTGGGGCCTGTAATCATTAATTTATTGAAAAACTCAATTTAGAATGAAAATTATGTTTCCATGGCAACCAAACAAGTGCAAAAACATCAATTTAGGCCCAAAAACGTTCTTTTTACATGCCAGATATGGAAGGTTTTCACTAAAGTTGGAATTTTCTAAAGTAGCTTATTGTATTCTCCATCAAAAAGTAGTTTAGAACAATTTTTATGATATTTTGAACATTGTTGGCTATATGGAGCCCCCTGGTGGCCAAAGTTGGTACTAAAAATCCCCCGCGGAGGTCCCTTTTCCCTTGTTGATCCACATATATTTAGGCCTACTACGATAAACAACCCCCTATTGTATCTCTTTCCCTGGCGTCATAACGTCATTTCGGTGGAAACCGGACACACTTAAACGAACCGGAAGTGGTGAATACTCTAAAGACACTGCTGGTTATGTCTGTATCCTGGTAAACCGGTTGTCTCTACATCATTATCAAATCAAATTCTGCCATAGCATTGGGCATAGTACTCTCGTTCCCAAATCCTTCCGAAGGAAGGCTCTGGTAACAGCCAAATGACCTTGAACTTGGGATTTTGCTGGGTCTGGGCAACCCCTGCTGGTAGCTTGGAGCCAGTGGATAGGAACAGGAAATGGAACCAGAATGTATGATGGTAGTTTCAGGTAGTTTTACCATCAGCCTTTCTGGTTCCATTTCCTGTTCCTATTCGCTGGTTCCAAGCTACCAGCAGGGGTTGCCCAGACCCAGCAAAATCCCAACATTTGGCAGTTACCAGAGCCTTCCTTCAGAAGGATTTGGGAACGAGAGTATGGGCATAGCCACGAGGCTGTGGCCACCACGCTCATGTGGGCCTTTGGCAGCTCTTTACCACTGGGACACCATCCTGAAACCTACCTAGCCATTTTAAGGGCTGCATTGTTCCTCAATGCGTTATCCCCCTTATCATCATTATGCATGAATGCAGTCCTGGCGAGTAACTAGCTAGGGGTGCATTCAAGTCTCGTGCCGACCCTACTTGGTTGATACATCTCTGAAGGGTCGACATGATCCCAGAATGCAAACCTGCCGAGTAGACTCACTAAAACTGCATTTATGCATCATGATGACAAACGTACTGGGCATGGCGTTTTAATCTCTCCATTAACTTAATGTCTCATAATATTTGCAAAACCTTTTAACGACCAAGTCAACACGGTAATTATTCCCCTTTCTCTTTTTGTTTATTCTTGAAGGAATAAATCGGTCTCTGTTGTGATAGATATGGGATATTAGTTGCCACTTAATATCCATTATTGGCTTTCTTCCTGCACCTTCCAACTATTGTAGACTAAGTGGAAAAGGATCTCCTTGGTAGAGTCATAGCTGTTCCTAGATCCTAGAGATAGACTACTTTCCATATCAGCTACGTTGTCAACACATGGGTTTTCTTACACTTCCATCATAATGTTAGTTTCCTGTCTAACTCTATTGAGACCCATATGGATGCACCTATATATATGGGGGAGACCATCCATAAATGTACAATTCAGGCATTTTGACAGGTAAGAATTGAGAATTTATTAATTTTTCTCAGCTCAGGGTCCGAAAAACCTATTGTGGACAGAATAGATATTCGGACGTTACACACACATTAGTTTCTCTCCAGCATAAATTTATGCACTTGTATACATTAAATGTGTTCTACAACCATGGCTGGCCACACATTGATCAATCTTGAGCCATAGTTCCCTCCTAATGTTGCTACTGTGGAATGCACAACCTATTTAGCTCCAATTTGCCCCATGTAACATCGGTCAGATCTATTTTTGTAACATCCGTCAGATATATATGAAACTTATGAATATATGAAAATAAGCATCAAAGTACATTCTTCTGTGGTAAATTGTCTAACCATACCCCCAAACTATCAATTTGGTGTGTTAAACATATCCAGACATTATTCAATTTGCCTTTCAAACTGATTACAAAGTTCTTGTGAATAGATCTGACGGACGTTACACCGGAAAATTTATATCAGCCCAGAGATGTTAATATCAACTAGTTTAGAGTTATCACTGGACACAATCTTAAAGGAGTGTCTTATCTAATATCCTGAACCTTCAATATGTTATTTTCACCCACTGTTCATCAATTTAGGGCACATTTTATTTATCTGACGGACGTTACATTATCAGATTATTCTTCAAAAATTCAATTTCTGCTCACTGCAACCTCTTCATATTGTAACATAGTATGCCCCTATGGTACTTTTATTACATCAAATACTCATTTAGACCATAGCAGATACTTCAATTTGGAGACCCTAAAAGGGTGTTTTAAATCAGCTTGGCCAGCTAGTACAAACACCAAACCTGTTTTATACATGGAGAGTCAAGGTGAGCAGGTCTTAGTAGTGTTTGATGATATTTGGTGCTCATGGAACTAGGTTTATCCTAAGTAGTATGACAAATGTAACATCCGTCAGATCTATTGCGATTCGACACCTTACATATGGGTTTACCATGCAAATAATGTGCATATGGTTGTAAAAGTATACATAATTTTGAAAGTATACATGATGGGGAAAATGCTTAGAGAGTTTAATGACAAAAAGAGTAATTTTAAGCAAAATAGAGTAAAGTTCAAATTATGTTATGAAAAGTTCTACAATTTTGACTATTTCAATAGGTTTGCCAACACATTACAAAAAAAAAATTCCTCTCTGGGTTCTGGAATTTTTCATGTATTCTATATCAAGCCTAATTGCCCATGCAATTCGGAATGACTGTGGCATTTTTTAGTAATATTTTTCATGTTAGGAAAATAGGTCTGACAAACGTTACACAATATTAGTAGCCTTTGGTTGATAATGAATAAAAACTGACCCCTGGGAGTTAGTCAATCTACCAGGGGTTTTCATATTTCCAAGATATGAGGCTTTAAATATAATAAAGTTGTATACATTGATGTTAAGTTTCTTGATTTTTGCTTTTGGAACCACAATTGTACATTTATGGATGGTCTCACCCATACACATATGATTCAATTCCCTACTATATGTATATATATATATATATATATATATATATATATATATATATATATATGTATATATATATATGTATATATATATGTGACATGTACTGGGAAAAGGGACCTTAGTGCACCCTGCACTAAGGGCCTTTTTTGCAGATCATGTCACATATACCGTAAATTCTCGCGTATAAGCCTAACTCGCGTATAAGCCGCACCCCTAACTTTGACAAATTATATAAGCCGCAGAGGGGGTCTGAATATTACGATTTTGGTACTGTAGTATACTAATAAAAACTCTCGTATAAGCCGCACCCTATATAGGCATGTTTGGTATCAAAAGAAAGCTGAGTCTGACTCGCGTACAAGCCGCGGCTTCTACGCGAGAATTTACGGTATGTATATACCGTACCCTCATACCCCAGGCGCTTATACAAGATCAGCGCTCATTCAATACCCGGCACTTAAACGCGATGGACGGTATATATATATATATACATAATACCGTATATATATATATATATATATATATATACATATATATATATATATATATATATATATATATATGCCGTGGGAGGATCAAGTGTCAGTGGTATATAGCAGATATACACTATAGCACATTGTGGTGAGGCTGTAAGATGGCTTTTAGTGGTCCATCCCTCCTGATCCCCTACTCACATCTCCTTTACCTCACTTCTACACTACACAATCCCCGATCCCAAACCAAGGCCGAGTCAATCCTTTTCTCCAGGCTCCTCCCGCGACACCCAGGCTTAACGATAGCCATTCACCAGACCCATCCCTGTCTACCACCCATACCCGTGGGGCTTTGTGTCACTCAGTGCTTCCCCACGTTAATGGACTCTCCCCCTAATGCCGGACCACCAGTCCTGTTATTCCCCCTAGGGCCTCTCCATGCAGTGCTCCTGTAGACTCTGTAGTCACAGGTGAGGCTGATTGAAGGTGTGCCATCCTGACCTCCTCCAGGTGCACCAGCCCATCGTTTAGCACTCAGAACTACTCCCTTTTATCCACCAAGCACCGCTGATTGCACCTTAATGGCCAGCCAATTACCTTGACGAACTCATTTACTCCAATTAACTCCAAGGCTACCAAGGCAAGGGTAGTCCTTAAAAGCCTGCCTCTTTCTTCTTGGTCTGTGCATCTCAGTAGCTTTACTGACTGAACTACGTAGGCGCCATGACGTCAGGACTTACACATTGCAAATCAATAGTGATGACGTAGGTTCATCTTATAGAAAGAGCTAACATATTACAGATAGATGTCATGTAGGTTTAACAATACTAGGTACGGCTGTAACTCTCAGATGGGGCACAGGGTTGTCTGACACAACGCTAGTGTCCGTGAGTATTGCAGGCTATACTAGTCTCTACCAAATTAAAGGCATTTCACCACATTATCCAAATTGCCCTTGGATTTCCTTGACCACCATAGCATTGCAGTAGTTATGTTGATGGGGTTAATTTCACATCTGGCCGTCCAGTTCTCCTAATATTGGCCTACCACTACTAGATGGAGTTATGACTATGTGGTGTTGTGCATCAATTAGTCACGTATTACATTGCCTCTTCCAGGTTGTAATAAGGGACTGGTCTTATCTCACCGCACACACCACCTTCTAGACGACAGCTGATATGGAAGGTAACACCCCTGGTGATCTGTCCTGGTTGTCAGGTAGTGGGAAAGTAGCTAGGGGTCAGATATGCTATATATAGTCATTAACACTTTAAGGGACGCATAGCTCTCTGATGCATTAGTCCCGAAAGTTCGCCATGATGTAGAGTAGACTCGCCAGACCTGTATTGATGCATCAGGCTGATCCCGAGGGAGTGTTTCAACAGGCTTGGCAAGAAAGTGATGGTGGTTTATATATGCCGTCAGAAAATACAGCCTTTCATGTGATACTTACAACATAGGACTAGAACTGTATTAGGTAGTTTATTTATCCCATGAAAGACATGCCACTGCCCCTGTCCTACCTACAACATGGGAATAGGTCTGTAGGTGGTTTATTCATCCCATGAGAAAATATCACTTTTCATGTACTACTTATAGCATTGAAGCCCTAAGGGTGGTTTATTCATCCCATGAGAAAATATCACTTTTCATGTACTACTTACAACATTTGACTAGGTCAGTAGGTGGTTCCTTCATCCCATAAGAAAATATCGCTTTTCATGTACTACCTACAACATTGGACTAGGTCTGTAGGTGGTTTATTTATCCCATTAGAGAATATCGCTATTCATGTAATACCTACAATATTAGACTAGGGCTGTAGGTAGTTCCATCTTCACATGAGAAATTGTCACATTTCATGCACTACTAGCTGGCTAACAGTGGAGTAGTGCTGAGGGTGGTTTCTTTATCCCCTTAGAAAATATTGCATTTCATGTACTACAATGTACTTACAACATTGATAGGTCAGTAGGTATTTTATTCATCCCATGAGAAATTCTTACATTTTATATACTACTTACAACATTGGACTAAGTCTGTAGGTGTTTTATTTATCCCATGAGAAAATATCGCAATTCATATACTACTTACGATATTGAACTACTGCTGAGGGTGATTTATTTATGCCATGAGAAAAAAAATCACCTTTCATGTACTACTTACAATATCGGACTAGGTCTGTAGGGGGTTTATTTATCCATTGAGAAAATATCACTTTTCATGTACTACTTACAACATTGAACTACTGCTGAGGGTGGTTTATTTATCCCATGAGAAAATATCGCTTTTCATGTAGATCAGTAGGTGGTTCCTTCATCCCATGAGAAATTGTCACATTTCATGCACTACTGGCTGGCTAACATTGGAGTAGTGCTGAGGTGGTTTCTTTATCCCATTAGAAAACATTGCATATCATGTAATACTTACAAAATTTGAACTAGTTGTCACATGTTATATACTGTGTACCACATTGGACTAGGTCCGTAGGTGTTTTATTTATCCCATGAGAAAATATCACTTTTCGTTTACTACTTACAACATTGAACTAGTGCTGTAGATGGTTTATTTATCCTATGAGAAATTGTCACATTTCATTTACTGCTTACCGCATAGGACTAGGTCTGTAGGTGGTATATTTATCCCATGAGAGAATATTACTTTTCATGTACTACTCACAACATTGGACTAGCTCTGTAGGTGTTTTTTTCATCCCATGAGAAAATATCGCTTTTCATGTACTACTTACATAATTAGAAAGTGGTCTTGGTGTGGGGCCCAGTGTGTGGGAAATGATACATGACATGTCCATAGGCCTATATCCTCTGGACGCAGCAGGGTTTGTGTTGTGGATGATTGGTTGGTGGCGGTTTAAATACACTACACCTTGGAATAATGACCATTGCATTATGTACTTTGTTGTCATAATACATGAATGCATTGAATCACCATGCGGCCCTTGAAGGGTTACGAAATATTGCAGTTACAGTTCAGTGACAGGAGATGGTATTGGAAGCAATTCTTCGGAACGGGTACCTACCATTACATGGTACAAGATATCATACCTTTCCCAATCCTCGTCATGTTACCCTAATCCCCCTTCTAAAGGGTCTTGGTATCCTTGTTTTTCAAGCCACCCTTTATAGACTCTTGCCAAACGGTTGACTGCCCATTGCCTTCTCCAAGGCACATAATCACCTGAGAGCACTGAACCCCCCTACCCGACCACCACACCTAGCAATCCCTCCTCTGCCGCCCCCCCCCCCCCCCACCATCAACACCCCCCCCCCCATACCTCCGCCCCTACCCACCCTCCTCACCTGTCCGTAGCTTGTAGGGATTGAATTGGGATAAGGAAACCCTGATTGCCAACATCCTAGATTAACCACACTGATAGTATAAATGCTCCGGGCCTTAGTCTGTAGTAGCTAACCCAGGTTAGTCATAGGGATATTGGTTAGAATGATAAACTGATATATATCCGAAAAAGACTAAGGCAAAACAAAAGGCCTTACTCAAAAAGACTCAGTCTTATACTCATAGGAATGAAATCAGTAAGGTGGCTTGGTCACTATTGACTATCACTGATTGTATTAACTACCCATGGTTGGTCATACAGGGGGCCAAAAAATGACTGACTAGGTTTGTCGCTATTTACTAAGTTCTAGAGCCTAAAGATTGTCTGCGCACAGAAGCGAATCATGGCTCCAATAAGCAGATGGTCTGTATGTATTTAGATGGTGGATCACAGACCAAATAGTCATGGTCAATTAGTTATAATTGGCTCAGGTATACAGGCGCAGGTTATAGACTGGGCCACTGTATATGAAACCGCCGATAGATGGGGGTCAATGTGTAGTATGAGATCCCATATTAAATAGTTAAAGCTGGAGACTTCCCTTGGGGATTGCTCCCACATGTAGGTAGGGGATCAGAAAATAACATTATTTAATTACATCTTTATTGACGGGCTGCTGGCTAAAGGCATGGGTTCCTGCAATGAAGGGAACAGGCTTAGGTAAGGTTCCTAGATCTAGACCAAGACATTCTCATTAACGTGCACAACCCTTCCCCATCCTATTAGATGATAAGTATGTGTCTGTCAGAAGGCTTAGTTTAGGGTCACATCCAGGGATGACATACAATGCTTTTGACAAACACATGCATATTGTTATATAAGGGGAATAATGTGGAAACATAATATCATGAGGCTCTAAATCATTTCAGAGAATGTCCTTGGATAAAAGAACACTCTAACTCATTTGGTAGTACAATAATATCCCTTCATTGTATATTAATAGACATGGCTAGAAATGATAGCTACAAACTACACTGAGTGCAATAACCTGTTTCCGCCTATGGGATGTAGGGTGTCAACTCTATTTACTGCAGTTCTTGATCATAGCTACTGCAGAGCTCACTTGGGGACACTTTAGAAGAAGGACCATTCCGCCTCTCAAGGCTGATATCCTGGTACATATAAAATGTGCCCTGCTCAATGCATGCATACACGGTTTATCACTGAGCACCCCGGAATATCTACACTTAGGCACAGATATTAGCTAAACAGTATGCTATAGTATCACCCTCTACTTTTTTTTACTAATCTGTGTAAGATGATACTGCTAATGCGTTTATTATTCAACACATGGAGCAACCTATAAAAGACATGTATTACTATGTTATGTGCAATTCCTTTTGTTGGTGGAACTCTGTGTAGAGAGGATGGGGTATATTGAATATAAGGTTACAGCCTTAATAGTATCTATCCCATGGATGGTACCTAAGGCCATGGTATAAGGCCACTCACCTGCACCTGTCACAGCAGTAATACATACCACAGCCTACAGCAAACCCTCTACATTGAACTTAATGCCTTAAGGTGTATGGCATCTTTACCGTGTTGTAGCCTCTTTTTCTCAGTGGTGTGCAGTTTCAGTCCCTTGCTGAAGCCATACTTTGGTTTAATGTCCAGGGTCATGGCAGAGGGAAGCCAGACAATATTCAGAACCTCCGCGTGAGGGTACGTCTGAGAGGGCATGTGGGCCCCTATCTAAAATATAGTTCTAAGGAATGAAGAAACTATGGATTTATATGAACCAATGACAACAGAATAATGCATTTCATTGTAGGACTTGAAAATATATTTGTTAATAATGCTCTCCTTTTACAGCACTAAATCAGGAATTGTTACTGGGTTTCCATAATGAAATTGTTAATATAATTATTTCAGAGTGACCACCTAAAGTGTGAAGCAGGTTTGTAGGGAAAGACACCATGCAGGGCACCGTGGTACACGGACCACCCAGATGACGCCCGCCATATTGGCTAGGAAAATCAATCTCTATAGATCAGACTTAACCTACATGGCCATATGCCCCTTTTCTTCCTTTCTATTGCTATGGGTATCTAACACTTTACTTGGTCCATTTATGGTTTTTTATAATATGGAGTTAAATTCACCAGGTAAAAACATGGCTCTAAATGAGATTTTAAGTAGTGAGTTCGCCTACACAAATCTACACCTGAAATTAGATAACCAAACTCGTTGAATAGTGATTTAATATGCTCACGAGATGGGGACAGCTTCGAGGAAAAAAACTAGCATGCCGGTTTATCTCGTGGCTTGGGAAAGGGGGCCCACTAAGGTCTAATAAAAGAAATACCATTAAGCCATCTATCACCACCAAGCAAACAAGATATCCTACAAATATACATCCTACTACATTGTTGACAATTTCCAAGTAGGTTGTTGAAATACATAATTCACGGAAAGGGTATCGAGTCCAGTCTGTGTTTTAAGATATTGGATTGCTAAAGCTATGAGATATGACTGAGATGTTTGACCTTTACATAAGCTCAAGAATAGCACATGTAATAACACCTCGGATATCATCAACTTACAACTATAGATCCTAAAGCAAGAACAGGTCGCCTCTCAAGCCCCCTTATCGGGCTCTGATCGTGCATGCGCCTAGTAGTTAGATGTAAATTTGATTCAGGTTAAATATCCAGCCGGGTATTCCTCACTAGCGGGATACCAGTACTGCCACCATTTGGGAGCAAATATAACTAGCAATGTGGGTCTCAGGGGGGGGGGAGAGTTACAATAGCCCTCTACATGTGGGTATTGGGCATTGGTTGTACCTGGACGTTTCTTTTATTACCTGTCCAGGGTAGGGTTGTGGTTACGACAATGGACTCATGATCAGTAGGACCTAAGTTCAAATCCCCTCCAGGCTAAGTGTGGTGACCATACCATGCACAAATAAAGCTCATTTATTTAGGTCTGTATGGGTTCGATCCCATTGGTTGCTAAAGGTCCCTATTACAGGGTGTTGTTATATTTAGCATTGATCATTAATAAGGATCAATAACAAAGTTTATCTATTGTACCTGTATCTACCACCAGCATTGATAGCTCAACCAGGAGAGCCTGGAACTCCCAATCTTAAAGGGTCCTGGGTTCGGTTCCCGGTGTGGCTTTTAGTGTAACAATGATGGTTCTTAGTTCTGTTTTCGATTCTGAGTTCCTTGTGAAATTTTCATTTGTGGCAAAAGAATTCCCATTTGGAATAATGGAGTGTTTCCATAGCAACCAGAAATTGTCATATATGCCAATTTTCCATGTTTCCATGGCAACAAATGTTCCTTTTGGATTTCAAAAATGAAACGTTTTCATACCACTGGATTCCTTATGAAAAATTGGTCTAAGGCATTTTTTAGTATATCTTTCAGTGTTTAACGCATATACTGCCCCCTTGTGGCCAAAACCAGTATTAAAAATCTCCCCCCCCCCCTGGAGGCACGTTTTCCCCCGATGGCCCACATATGTTACTTTTAAAACTGCATAATCAATGTGATATTCACTGTACATACTCCTGAACTACTGTGATGTACTGTTGTATAAATGTTTACAAATCTTTTCCATGGAGCCAAGGCATACATTATTGTGTAAAACTGAACGCTGAATAGAGGAAACCTTATTTGTAGAAGTTTGGAATGGGACGGATATTTGTAACTGAAAATCACTTTGTGATGTTATGAATAAACAACTTAAAAGAAATATGTACTATAAAATGTATTATCATGAATGGATAAGCTATGCCATACCTCTTCCATTTTTAGGTCAACATTGCTTAATTGACAGCTTCCAGATTATGTGTGTCTCCCTTGAAAGGGGAAGTCACTGCTTTGGTGGGGCATTCATTGGGTAGTCAGCAGTTATAATCTACATATAGTTATGAATCGAAGTCGCATATGGATACTAGACATGTGTCTTCACTAATACAACTTTAGACGGAAATATCAGACACGACACCATTCTTCCCGTTGCCTCCTCCAAGGCTGGGGCTAGCCTTATTAGGTACATGGTGGTCTTCCTGCCTTCCTCCTACCCATGCCCTTCTTCTTCCCACCTGCCTGCAGGGATTGGATTGCAGCTAGGAAAACCCTGATTGCCGACATCCTAGACTTCAAAAGCTGATTATGACTCAAGTAAGTACACGATTGGCATAATTTCTGAGTCCACAGAAGCAAGGCCCCGCCAAGCCGAACGGCCTATGACCATTAGGAAGACATGACTGAGGGATAGAGAAATTGTTAAAGCAGTACTTAATAGCGTGGAGTACTGTACATGGAACTGACAGAGTTGGGAGGGGGGGTCACTGAATGCATAGGAAACCCATCTATAAAACATATAGCTGAGAGGTTCCCTTGGGCATAACCCTCTGATGTAGGAGGGGGTTGGGATCAATGAAGCTCTTGTGAAGGGTACAGGCTCAAGGGGGACATTTGGAGTGAGATCAAGACCTCATTAAATGTATGCCCCTATGCTGTAAGTTTCTGGTCTAGGGTAATATCCTGGGTAGCATATTTGCAAGGATATTGCTATTATATGTAGCTTTTTATCATAGCTACCAAGGGTTTACACCACGATCATACGCTGTCATATCTAACACCAACAAATATATATTGGCCAAGATATATAAAATATACTAATACCATTATAACTGGTATAGATGCATAATCCGGCACATATGGACAATCAGTCTATAATTATTATGACCATGCGATGTGTTATATTTCCTGGTAGTGAAGGAGCCATAACTGTGAGGGGGTGGCGCATATTGTCTATAAGGTTACACACCTGATAGTGTTTATCTGATGGATGATCCCTACGGCAATGTGACTTAAAGACCTGTGATCATAACAGTAATACAGCCAGACAGCCCATTGCCGATCCTCTTCACCTAATATAATGCCTGCAGGCATGTTAGCTCCATATGGCGTATCTAAGGAAACACAAGGTTGGAATCTCTTTAAAGGGGAGGATTTCGTTAGTGTACCAACGAGTTGGAGACCTGCTGTGTGCCCCCAGCAGGTGTTATGCCGCATCCACACAGAGATGCTAATTTTTATTGCCCTACAGGGGGTCCTGTTTGAAGTTTAGGATGTTTGGAGTCATTAGGGGGTGGGTGGTGGTGGGAGCAGCTCCATAAACTCACCAACATCCAGACAGTAGAGGGGGTGTTTCTATTGAGGGAACAGCCAGATTTCAAAATTGTGACAGTTGGGAAAATGATAAACTGGCCCTTTAGAATGTTTTACTGGAGGAATATATTTAAAAATTGCCTAGACTTATAAGTCAGATATTCCCACAGAGGTCATACCTATTCTAGGAATAGCTATTCACTAAAGACATAGATATTCAGGATAGTTTAAAATGTTCACCAGAGCTCTTTACCCTACCATTTATGAGACCCGTGGGTTCAGGCTCTTCCGCCATTTACATAGCCTCCCCTCCCCTTTAAGAATAAGATTGGTCCCCAAAGACTTGGTGTTTGTAGCTCTTGCTGAAGCCATCTTTGATTAAATGAACAGGATCACAGGGTCACTCTGACAGGGAAACCCTATAATATTGAAACCCTTGGGTACACAGAGGCAAATATCAGAGTCACCCAATGTCGCCAATACTACTCTCATACAAGGGTCAGGCACTGCTGGACTATAATAGATGGGTCAAAGGCCATTCTAGTGAGGGTCAGGCTAGGCTGGACATTCAATAACAGGCTGGACCTTGGCAAACTTGCTTGAAAGTCTGGCCATGCTGGATCCTCATGCCATAGTCTGGCAATGCTGGACTCTTGGGAGAGTCTCTATCAGCCTGCAAGAGTCCAGCATTGCCAGACTATGGCATGAGGATCCAGCATGGCCAGACTTTCAAGCAAGTTTGCCAAGGTCCAGCCTGTTATTGAATGTCCAGCCTAGCCTGACCCTCACTAGAATGGCCCTTGACCCATCTATTATAGTCCAGCAGTGCCTGACCCTTGTCTGAGAGTAGTATTGGCGACATTGGGTGACTCTAATATTTGCCTCTGTGTACGGATGTGTCTTTGAAGGAGTGGGCTCCAATTTCAAAGCTGGTGTTTCAACTATGAATACAATCTTCATGTAATTCATAATCATTGTAATTTTTCTCATTTTAGAGATCAATATCTAGTATAATAATTATGTAACATTACTTCATTGTATGATGTTCAAATATCCACGTATTTTAATGATAAGAGCGTGCCTTGGTTAACAGGATTGATATAAAATGTCACGCTGCTGTGGCTTTCCCAGAGCAAAATGTCACATTTCTTACCATTCTATCATTTTCATTCCCACTGTGACAGCTTTCCGATAAAAATGCTAGTGTTGAGGACAATCCTTGTGGGAGTGGAACTGTGATCAAAGCTGCATATTATGAAATGAAACTAGTGGTGGGCTTCTTCCAGTCCTACCATGCACACCGGAGCTTGCTACCCTAGTTCTACTCTAGAGGGTCTCACAGTCCTCATTTATTCAATCTACGAGCCACCCCTCCTACATCCTCGACAAATGGCTGACTGCCCATTGCCTCCTCCAAGGCACACAAGGACATGTAATCCAGCCCCCTCCCCGCCCCCAGTCCCATCTCCACCCACATGTATACTGCTCCCTCTTTCCCTATAGAATTGGATTGCCGCCAGGAAACACGATTGTCTACATCCCAGACCTGAAGCTGATCACGACTCCAGTAGGTGCATGTGGTCCGTTTACTGTTAGATTGGTGGTTTGACAAACTCAACTACACTGGTAAAACAACAGGCCAAGGACAAATCGAGTGATATTGGGCGGAAGGATAGGGCAATAACTGGACAATGGTTATGGTTTGGAGCAAATCATACGGAAGATGGGTGGGACTGACATGTGCAATGGAATCCCCTAGCCCTTAAAACTTTACGTTTGGAAGATTCGCTTGGGGATAGACCTTTCATTTGAGAGCCATTTTGTCACAGAGAATATGCGGGCACCTTGTGTTCACCATTCAATTAACTTTTTAATGAAAGCCTGCTCGGTGAAGGCCTGAGTTTCTCTAATGAAGGGGACAGGCTCAGGTAAGGTCTTTAGATCTAGACCAAGACGTCCTCATAAACATGCATGCCCCTCTCCACTTCCTACCAGATGCTGAGTCAATATCAGATTCTGCTTTGTCCGGGACAACGATACTGAAGGATCCTTTGGGTTAATATAATTATGTATATTGTTATACGCATACAGGACAATGTACAGAAACATACAAAACTCAGTTTTTTTACAATAAATTCCTTCGTTTGACAAGCGATATGATGTGATCTACATAAAGGAATAGGTTCCCCGGAGGTGGAGGGGGTAGGGATATTTAGACCAATATCTGTGGGGGTACGAAACTATTTCTGGTGAAACCCCACCACCCTACCATAGTGTTGATATACGATCGTCCCTGATCCAGAAGTTAAACGGTACACGTAGGCTTACTCATCTCCTATTAAACATGACTAATATTACTGTGACAACACATGGCATAGGGTGATATTATAGGGGGAACCCCTATATTTAAGTCCATGTCTTCGCCTACAGTGTGGTGATAGTCCAAAGAGTTGCATAGAACTGACCTCCCAAACGTCAGATGGTATTGGAACATGTAGAAATTACAATATCACAATATAGTAGTGTAGCTCTTTTATATATCATCGTGTTCCTGTACATCAAGCTTCAGTCTGAGATTGTGTAGCGGACACACACATATGAGTTAGGACCTTAGCCTAATATTATTCAGAAAATCATTTATGTAATATAAATTTCACTCAGACTGCTACTAGTAGTTCCAAACATAGCTCTGCAAACGCGGTGGATAGCAATGCAGAGACACGACAAATCACAAGATGTATATAAGAAAAAGATATGGCAGTCTGTCCTCATTTCCTCTGGTTGCATGTGCAGTCTGGTTTGAAATGGGTGCTAAAAAACGAAGTAGACGACAAAGTCAATATCAATCCCATCGGTGAGCCATCGATCCTGAGCGGTGGAAGTGTGGTGGGCATTGGCTGACAACATGAACTGAAGACGACTGGTGGAGATCACGCCATCTGGGAATCGGCTTCCGGTGTGTTGACTGCAAGACGGGTAGGATGGCAAGGTCTGCCATCACGTGGGCTGGTAAGAACAAGCAGTCACAGGTTTATAACGCAGAATTCAATGCCAATCATAAACCCTCTACGGTCGAGTGATTGTATGATGGATTAGACTCTGATGACTCCGGGAAGTGCGCAGCGTATTGACCTATAGCTCTAAAGGAATGTAGCATGTATGGTGACCTTGCATCTTAGCTATACAGTTATGCATATAATTATGAGCATAGCTAGGGCCTAATCAAATCTAGGCCCAAAATGAAATAACCAAATTCAGTAAATTAGGGTTTAGACCGTGGGTTTATACCAATTCTCTCATTAAATGACCAAAATACCCGATACACATTCACAGAAATGGTTATTTAAGATGTGTGCTGATCTGACAGAGATTGGAATGATTTAGATTGTAACCAAAATGTAAGAAATATTTATCAGTTGGAACTCCCGCAGATGATATATGGACAATATTCACTACAGATATATCGATATTTCTAATTTACTCGCTAGTATATTGAATTACCAAGGATATGATATTCATGACATTCTGACTAATATTTCTGGACTTTACATCAGGTGTAGAGTTTCAGTAGCACGCCAGGATACGGTATTGTTATAAGCTTTATTAAAGTCGTAAACAGCTTCTATAATTTAATGATAGTTGACATTTTCCAAAACCTGTGGTCATGATTAAATCGTTAGAAATATAGATATTTTATTTGATGTACCCAAGGTCTGATGCATTAGCATGAATAAGAATCATGTGGCCACTGTCTGACGTTCGGTACCTGACTTTCAGGTGAGAGTGGTTTTAGCGACAATAACGCTGACGTGTGAAGTACCCCCCCCCCAAGTATGGTTTGACATATTTTGATTGACATATGTGAGTGCCTATTGATATACATATATAATTAGACTCAGAATAATTGTGGCCAGGTGAGGGAAAACGTGCCTCCAGGGGGAAAATGGCTTTTCAAAGTTTATGTTACAGGCTTTAAAATGAGATATCGTGAGCTAAAATATCCCAAGTAGTTTTGCTGTAACTGCTTGTCAAACCGGGGTTGGTGTGTACAACTGAAAAGGGCAAACGAGCTCTAAATCTACTATATCCTTTTATGAAAAGAGTTCCTTGTGCAATTTTTAAAAACATTTGTGGCAAAAAAATCCCATTCGGAATATTTCCATGGCAACCAGAAATTGCCATATATGCCAATTTTCCATGTTTCCATGGCAACAAACGTTCCTTTTATATTCCAAAAATGGAACGTTTTCAGTGGAGATGGAATAATTCTAAGCATTTCACTGGATTCCCCATCAAAAATTGGTCTCAAGCATTTTTTAGTATATTTTTCAGCGATTTACCCATAGGCCTATACTGTCCCCTGGTGGCCAAAACCAGTACTAAAAATCAACCTCCCCGGAGGCACGTTTTCCCTCACCTGGCCACTATATATATATATATATATATCTATATATATATATATAGATATATATATATATAGATATAGATATAGATATATATATAGATATATAGATATATAGATATATAGATATATATATAGCCTAGTGTCAACAGTAACAACTCAATCGGCACAAAATACGGTTCAACGTTGAATCAATGTTGAAAATTGACAGTGAGTGCACCGGTCCCATCTGAGACAGGGCAAGTATATAGCCCCTTTCTATAGCACAGCATTCTCATGTCAGGCAAGGAAGGTCACATTGACATTTGTCCGGAAACTGAGCAATATGAAGGTGCCTTATAACCCCACATTAGTACATACAGACCAGGTAAATGGGCCTTTGTAGAGCACACCATTGTCATGGCAGGCTAATTTCCTGAGGAAGGCCACCGTCGACATTTCGTCGGAAAACTCACCAAAGAGATACATTGTATACCCAACATCAACCATTTAACTTGTAGCTGAGCCAGCTGACATACACTATGGTTGTGGGTGATACCATGTGTCCCATGTCATGCACTACTCACATTAATTGGGCTGTATATGTAGGTGATTTGATTACACGTCATGGCTGTGTTTGCCGCTGATCTGGTTGTACCACATGAAAATATTACATTTCATGTACTACTTACAACATTAGACTGTTAGATATTATTTGGTTATGCCAGAAGAAAATGTTACACATTAGAATAGTCACCTTGCTTTAAGTTTGCAATCCATCAAAGCTACAGTGACTGCAGTACCTTCCCCTTACCCTATTTAATCAAGGGATGAGGAAGCCCCGATCCCTGCACCATTGGCATAAGACCCACTTCTTATTGCCTCCCCCAAAGCACACAAGCACTTCTTAGCCTCCCCTATAATCACATCTCTCCATATAGCAGTCCCAACCACACCCATCTCTTCTCTTCCTGCCTTTAGCAATTGGATTGGAACCCTGATTGCCAACATCAGTATATCAACCTCAGAAGCTGATCATGACTGCAATATATAGGCATGGTCAGTGCAGCGCTGTACGAATAGATTGCTGTTCAAGGGTTATGGCAAAGCAAATTGTAGCAGTAAATTAGTTGGAATCGGCTAAGGGGAAGAGAACCGATAAAATCAGTTATAGACGTGGGCACTTTAATTTACATTCAACAGACTGATTGGATCACTGTGTACATCAGGACCCCATCTTTGAAATATAAACTTCAAATTTCCCTTAGGGATAAGTGTGTAGCTCGCTCATAAGAGAAGATGTGTGCCATTCATACACATGTGCATTGACTATTTTATGGAATGTTTGGTAGCTCTGCACTGTGGCTCATCTAGCTTAGCCTTCATGAGTGACCGAGGTTTAGAAATATTATTAGACCTAGCAAGATTCTGCAATACGGATTCCTAACATAAGCTCCTACATCAATGAGTGGGCTGGGATAAAGGAGTAGTGATGGTGCCTCAACTCATCTGGCCTTGGGCCTTATATTATCTGGCTCTCTGCCCCAGCTCATCTAGTTCATTTGGTAGGATCATTGGATTCACATTAAGATGTCCTCAGTAACAGGTACATACTCCTCGGGTTCCCAACGATATATGGCTCTGCTATAAGAAAGTCTATTGTCACAAGTACTGGAGGAAGTAGCACAGACATATTGTCATAGACTATATAAATTAAGGTCACCATAACGGCAACATGCAGACACCTTTGAAAGTATACACACACAGAAAGGTGAGAGTCATTGTCGCTAAAACTACCCTCAGGCACTGCCTGACTCTCAGGTGAGGGTAGTTTTAGCGACAATGACTCTCACCTTTCTGAGGGTGTAGAAGGATACTTAAGACAATGTAAAAATCCCTTTTTGTATATTATAACATCTTATATAGCAGAACCCCTATAGACATGCTAAGAGGAAATGATGGCAACAAAACGATATATAAATACCATTACTTATTTAGCCCTGGGGGCCCAGGTGATGATAATGTGATCACCTAGCATGGTCATGATAATCAGCAGGGTGATTATAAGTAATCACCTAGACAATTCTTTGTGGACTAGTATCATTTTCTATATAATGAGGTGTCATTTGGAGATGATTTCATAATTCCCCCTCCTACTATCACTAAGACCTATGTTAGAGCACTTTATAGTCCTCATCATAGGTCCAATATCATATGCGTGTATAACTAGTAACAGCCACTCCTCGCACTTTTGCCTATGGTTTCAGAGACAAATGCGGTGTATCTGTCTACACACAGCTCGTCCTTTGATGATTTTTCCAACATTTACTTCAAAATTACTGGGATCTCTAATTTCTAAATACTCCTATTATCCCCCATTTTAGAAAGACATAATGATCAAGAGGCATAAATCAGTAGATCACCTGGGGCAGGTGCTGTACAGTAAAATCTCGTTATAAGGAGCACCTTTTGGCAAGGCAAATTTGCTTCTAGTAGGTTTTTTTAAACTATAGAAATGTATGGGGGAAAAAGTGGAGGGGGGGGGGCAAATCTGCTCCTTATAACCGTCTTCTCCTTATATCCGTCCTCCTTATAACGAGATTCTACTGTATATTGCATTGCTGTATAGAAGGGCTCCCTAGTGGCAAAATGATGTCCTCAAAATGATCTCCTTAGGCCCAAAAAAAAGGTTTGTTTCAGGTACCATGGGCAGAAAATGTAGGGTCGGTAGGTCTGATTTTTTTTAAAACTTTCTGTTTTTAACATGAAAGTACTAGCCGGCCGGTCTGAAGACCCTAGAATTGACTAAAAAATGGTAAAAATACGGAAATTTCTTCAAAATTGCATAGAAACCGTAGGGTCGGCCCTGTTTTGATAGGGTCGGTCGGGTGACCTAAAACAAACCTATTTTTTTTGGCCTTAGTTCATCACGATGAGCTGGGCAGGCATTAACACCCAACGTCATCAGCCGTGAACACCTGCATCCAGGCCTGGGCTGTTAGTATACTATATAGGGGTTGGTTAGGGACACTTTAGAAGAATCATAATTCAAATGTATTGCCATGCTAATTCCTGTCAGTAAAGCTGGGAAAATGACAACACGCCAGATACGGTGATACTATTAATCCCATGGATGATCCCTTAGGCCATGACATAAAGCCGCTCACAGTAGCCGTCATGACAGTAATGTATCCTGACAGCTCACAGCCCACCCTCTATAGCTACCGAAAAGGCTTCAGGCATGGAGGACCTGTATGGCTCATCTAAGGGACAAAACACGGCGTTGGAATCTTTTTGGTTCCAAGAACTTGGAGTTCATAAACCTTGATGAAGCCATATTTTCTGGAATATTCTGAATCACAGGGTCACTATTACAACCTATAAGCATATATACAGATATACCAAAGTTTTCTAATGTCTGCGAGTTCCAAATCACAAGAGTGGAAATAGTGGCCACTATAGGTACAAGAAGCTCATGGAAATAGGGGCCACAATTTTCACGAGGAAAACCAGAGACATAAAAGTGGTAAGACGCTTTAGACATCCACTTGTTTACCAGGTTGGGGACATGACCACTATTCTAGTACGCCCTAAAAGAGCTGTACTTGTACTCACAAACTAGGGCGTACCAGTATGATGGCCTTGCTACCAGTAGCAGTGCATTTGGGCATTTTCATTATATTTCTCTTAAAGACACAATTTACTATACATTGTGTTTGGTACCATTATAAAGAGAACATCTCAATCTATATACACTGGCGATTTTACAAACTACAATCTTTTAAAGTTAATCAAATATATAATGCATTGAATAGGACACAGACATGAAATAATCTTGTATATAGACCCAGTAAAATCAACTTCCGAATTTTGTGTTACATTTGCTGATAAAAATAAACATACAGGGTAGTAGAATAGATACTGATCTATCACTCTGCATTTTGGTTTTATCCCCTAGTGAAATGGCAATATCATAAATAGGTAAAATCATGAGAAAAAATGGGATTCCCTTCCCCACTCATGGCCCCCAGTGTTGGTATAGGTAAGACCCATTGGGCCAAAAAAAAAGAAGGTTTGTTTCAGGTAACATGGGAAGAAAATGTAGGGTCGGTAGGTCGGATTTTTTGTTTTTTTAAAACTTTTTTTTTAACCTGAAAGTTCTTGCTGGGCTCTCAGAAGACCCTAAAATTGACCCAAAAAAAGGTAAAAATGTGAAAATTTCTTCATTGCAAAAATTGCAAAAAAAACACGTAGGGTCGGCCCTGTTTTGATAGGGTCGGTCGGGTTACCTGAAACAAACCTTTTTTTTCTTTTGGCCTTGTTCTATGAGCACCGCAGACCCATAATAAGGGGTCAGTTACCTGGCATAGCTAGGCTGTCATGGTCTAATGATCACACCATGTGTACCATTCAAATGGTATGCCCCAGAATTATGCACTGTACCAGAATACTGGTACGGTCTAATTAACAGGACTGTACCACTGAAGTAGTGCGTACTAACAAGACCTTCCTGTCCCCTACCTGTTTACACCTGGTAAGATATGTGACAACCAAATTCCCATCACCCTTGATAAGACATGCCTGAGCAAGTTACAGGGAAGGATATCCCATGTCTTATCATACAGAGTGTTGGGAATTTGGTTGTCACATGGCAGTAACAGAGAGAGGGATGCGTTATATCTAATGGCTTATTATGGGTGGTGGGATTTGGTGGGCACATGTTTGAGAGGAATGTCCCATGTCTTACCAGATGTTTTCTCGTGGAAAATATGGCCAGTATTTTCATGATTTCCTCATGGCAATACGAGGTGTATTATAGTTCCTCGTGGAAATAGCATCAGCTTACAAGGACATAGGGCTACTAATGTAGTGAATTTCTATGCTGCTATGATTGATCTGCTCGATTTCATATGCGCTCTAGAACTTTAATATGACCCTGCTATTATCGACTTGGTATGAATCATCGACAGTTGCTGCACAATTAAATGACATGATACACAATCCCATGATTAAATGTTTATGAATACTGAACGTTCATTTTGATAACATCTGATAACATATGATATACAGGGAAATGTTATATCTGAACTTCTAGCATTAAAATATGTGAATGGATGAAACTCATCATTGTGTACACTTTGGGCATCTAGTTGCACATGTTTCAAATCGGATTTAATACCTTTTATAGGGGAGTGGTTGGTCTATGATCTGTTTTGGCCACTATCATGCATTTGACTGGCGTAAATATAGTTGGTTGTGCAGTATATGCGCCTATACAATCTTAATTGTTATAGTCAGTGTAACATATTATTATACAACTATAGAGTGAAACCTTCTTGTCAAATAGTTCTGATTGTCTAACTGTTATTTCGAATTTCTTGGAGGAGAACTAAAGGACAGCCACATTAATGTTGAACCTACTCCTAAGTTGATGGGGGGGGGGGGGGGGTCGGCGGAGAAGAGACAAATCGGTGAAACTAAATTAATATTTAAATCTAAATACAGGTTTCTAATCTATATGGTAGACACAAATACAAATCACACATACATGATATGGGGTGTAACATCATTACAGCTGGATGAAGCAATGACATCGTAGGTAGTTTCATCATAAGGCATTCTCAAATGATTGCCTACTAATGCATGCGGTAGAACACTGAGAAGCGGATTTCACTGGCAGCAGTCTATCTATCTTGTGTTTCACTTCTATCAGAGGCCAGGACATAATAGAATGACCAGCATCACTCATAAGGCTCTCAAATGCATAGAATATTCCAAATCCAGATGCCTGGAAATGAATGCAATATTGAAATGAATGTATAATGCAGTTTGAATAACAAATAGACCTTTCAGTAAAAGGGCATTCAGTTTTTATTGCGAAAACTGCAATCTAACAATCTAATTTTGCTGCTCATGAGACCCTACAAAGAGCATTTCATGGGATTCATTATGGCCACTACACTAAACCCAAGGGAACTGAACCTCATCAGTCGTGACGACCTAGGTTGTCATAATAAATAATGGCAGGTGGCAGTACTGTCCTGTAAAGAATGGTATATAAAGTATAGTCTCTAATCAGTGCACCCCTTCAGAAAGAGCATCCCTTTGTGTGCTCTAGATTGAACTAAGTAGTCAATATGTTTTACATGTTTCAAAACTCTTCTGGCTATAATTAGTGCCCTTGAGTTTTTCACTTTTCATTTCAAACGCTTTGATTCCTGTCGGTTCTGTTGATTATTGCTACATATATATATATATATATATATATATATATATATATATATATATATATATATATATATATATATATATATATGAATATATATATGAGGATGGCGACAACGATTCTGACGTGATCACCAGCCCTTCATCTCTATGTTATCCCTAATGATTGGTATTTTATGCAGCAGAAGCTACTTAGATGTTGTTATTCTATTCCATACAGACTGTCATAAAGAAGTATGTCCCTATCGTATTAGATTGTTCAAACGCAGAAGCCTTCCATGTGTAGCCATAAAAACAGGACAGAAGCACATCCATCGAGGGATCTTGTAAGTTTATAAGGATGATGAAAAGAAGAAAATGTCTCTCGTGAACTTATAAGGGAGTTACTGGCAGTAGGTAATAGCATTTACCATCCGGCCGAATCTGCGTCTCATCGGGCCGCCACAGCGCATGTGCCCGTTAGGCCATTTACTGCTGAGGCCTATGTCGTGACAATGGCGCTGGCTGCTGGTCTGTCTTACACAATTTAATCACTGACTACGACGACTAGATGCTCTTTCTGGAGGATAACTGAAATTCCCAACTGGCCTGTTATTTTGGAAGAAGGGTCTAAAAGAATTTCATGTGGGAGAGTAGTTGAGACGACCCTATGCCCACCCATTTCATTAAGCCTTACTCAATTCAGAGTCAAGTCTAACTAGCACTTGCTGCCCCCTCCCTCTGCTGCCTGACAGCCAGGGGAAATGCAATCAATCTCAACCGATGACCTTCTTCCTGACAGAATTTCTGAATTATCCTAATTACTTCTTGTTTCACTAGCAGCTGTCATGTTTTCCCTGTGGATAAATATGACATCTTGATTAGACCTGATTCATCCTGCTCATTGATGCTCATGGTGGACGTAGACAGGAAAAGTAGGATGAAATGTTGGAGATATTACATCATAGTGCTGCTACTAATCAGACCAGTGTGATGGAATCTACATATACATCTCCCTAGAAATGTATGACTTTCAAATCAACATTTAAAAAAGGAAAAAAAAGATTCTGGATATTAGCACCCCCCTCGTCTTAAACATGTTTCTGGGCCTTCTCCCAGGGCTTGATCTGGTATATCGCCAAGGGTATTGATGTGTTGATTCACATTGGGGTCCAAAGGCCGACGGTTTGACCTATCACCTCTCGAATATATAAAATGTAACACTCTCTCTGTCCTTATGTCAGATACATTTTAGCCAATATCAGAATTGCGGTGTATTCTCAAACCATATTGACTCCTATACTGTGTAAGGCACGAATAAACTGATTATAGTACATTATTCTGTGATAGCAAAATGCATTTGGATCACTGTTAGAAGTAAATGTAGCTGAGCAGTTTAATCTACAATAGGCAGTAGAACTATTTGTTGGTACAGTAACAGGATGTATATTTTGGGTTCACCATCTACAGCGTAGGTTACTGCCTCACAGCGCTCAGGTTGTGAACTCAATTCCAGGTAGGAGCAATATGTTGCCTAGATACATAAATGTCCCTAGCCATATGATTAACTCCCCGGGATGTATGTGGGATGTCAACTAAACTAACAGCACTGACTTTAGTATCTAGTCTATAGTATCATAGTATGAGAGTGATGAACCAAACCTCTCCCACCTAGACCTTCTAGACTGGATTAGCATGAGCCTATTATGGTACCACTCCGGATGTCCTATACTCATCCATACAGCGTCCAGAAAGCCGTTCTCAGATACCTAGGATAGGTGGACCCTACAGTGAATGCATTAGCTAGAGCTACACCCCTGACCTTTCCAACTGAACGGGCACTTTCTGGTGACCTTTGTATAGGCAATACAGCGGTAGCAGTACGCGTAGATCCTTAAACCTATTAACTAGACCCACTCAATAATCCACTGCATTTATTCATGATAGATGATGTTGCTATAATCCAGACCTTATGTGTATTCGATTTAACTGCACATAATTATAACTGTATAACAAACATATTAATCAATACGTCATAGAATTTTGAGTTTACTTCCAAATGTACTGGCCACAACTGACACCAACGTAAGGAAGGGAGTTTTTACAACTCCAGAACATGGACACAATCCGTTGAACAGGCTTACTTTACAGTGGCGGATTTAGGGGGTGGGCGCGGGGGCGCGCGCCCCCTCCTTTTTGCTTGTAGGTAAGAGTTTAATTGCCTTTTTTAGACCCCGATTTTGGCCAAAAATAGGGGGTGCGCCCCCTCCTTTTGCCTAGAAAAGGGGGCGCGCCCCCTCCTTTTCCAAATCCTGGATCCGCCACTGCTTTATATACTGTCCAATAAAGACATTCAGCTACGTAATATGCCCCATGTCTGCCATAGGGAAGTCTTACACAGCAGCGGAATGTGTGCATTGACCACTGGGACCAGCTACTGACCACCCCTGTGAGCTATTGCCTTTGTTCAGTGCTGACACTTTAACTACCTGGCATTCCTCCTGGCTTGACAAGGGCCATGGCTCCTACAGGCCGCTGCTCCAGTGTTGGCGGGGGGTCTGTTGGTGGTGTGAGTAGTGGTGGTGGTGGGTGCTGGAGGGTGGGGAGGGTGTGACGTGTAATACTGGCAGAGTAATAAGTGTCAGACAGCATCTAGGCATAGCTGACTGTGGATTAGGCAAGAGCTTGTGTATCTAGAGCTAGCTAGGGGAGTGGCCCACGATCTAATATCCGCAACTATAGATACGCAACACCACCACACCTATAATGATGTATAAATATTTCTTTATCATCCAAACTCGTTTTTCCCCAAAATAAATAACATTATGAATTTATGAAAGTTATTCTATTACCAAGAAATTCCCCCTACTGAATACATATACCACTAATCTGATAACACAGGCTATAGTAGATAGGAATTTAGCTGCTCAAGTTCAGACCACTATTGATTAAATAACGTGGCCAGTAACACAATAATAGTGAAATAGATATCTTGCAGCCTCCAGATACTTTCATACAAAATCTACAGGGCCCCAAAACTCACAGCCCAGCTCATCTTGCTATCTTCTTCTGCCCATATGCTTAATATCGACGACTTGTCTGTCTTTATAATTGGCTCTCCCACGGTTACCAGGCAAGATTGGAACATGGGTAATTCAGTTATTCACATAGCCGTTCAGGCAATTAGATCTGCCTTGAGTTGCTAATTGGTTTTAAGTGGCCATTACTGCCAAACCTGGTCCAAGCATATGTAACTGACTTACCTCACGTCGGCCACACATAAGGAACGCATATAGTCGATTATTTTCTTGGGAAATTCTTAAATAATAATAGTTTAGAAACGACATATTCAAAGGACTTAGGGCATCTTATCTTAATAAAGGTCTCTTGTTCATGTTATTTTTAGAATAACCTTGGACATGTGAGAGCTTTAGTTGACTTTACATAGGAAAGCGAAGAAGGCAAGTCTAGAATGTCGCTCAAAAATAAAAGAGTGAGTTAGATGGAGTACTTTTGGCGACACATGCCTTACTCGGCAAAGAGCGTCACACTGATTCTTCTCTTATCCCGAGTATAACCTAGATAGTGCGCAGCAAGCAGACTGACCTGTCGGCTGTTGGCGCCATGAGAGGCATTGCCAACATGACACCAGGAACCAGCTGTCATATATACCTTCTGCTGGTGCACACTGTAGCGGGAGGTGTCAGCTTGCAAATACTGCCTTCGCCCTTCCCATTAACAGACAAGTCCGTCATCCATGCTTCTAATGGAAGAGTCTAGGTACGCTGCAACACCCGGATAATCAACTTTTAAGTTAAGATCTTTCTTTGAATATGACTGAGGACTAAACAATCTCTCAAGCTAATTCACAGAGGGGAGAACGTAATGTTTCTAGACAACATATCTAAATTAGGCATGATGTTCATGTCGTTTGAAGGCAAGGTGCCGACTGTACACTGTGCACCAAGTTACAGATAGGGATGTTCACAAAATGTTATATCGTGAAAACAAACTGACTTAAAGGTAGAATGAAAGCGCCTTTAAGGTAAACTATTCTAAACCCCGGGATTCTAAATGATAGACTCTATTAATAGAACAAGAACCAGGTTTACAGACAACTAAAACACACCTGTTAGTATTGGAATCTGTAGAGTGAAGAGGCGTTAGTGGTAAAGGTTATCTAAGAGGTACATGTAATGACTGATGTCTATAGGTAACTAGGGGTTCCCTCTAGTGTGTCTTAGTGGGCAGGCAGACCGATAAGTCTGTCTGCGTTGAATACAACACCCTACAAGCTCCCACCCCACAGCTCCTCCTTCACCTCTACTTTCCCACCCATCACGTTGTTTGGCCCGGCTTGCCCCCTGGCTCTCCCCACTCAATCCAGTGTCGGGCAGGCTTGTTGGCAGCAGGCCGTCCACACCCGCCTTACCACCACCATAAGCAGCTCGCGAGCTGCTCGCTCGCCCCGGAGTTGCTCACTGAGTTGCTCAACGTGCACGCAGCCACCTATAACCCCTGTACCACACGTCAGAGGGGCGTGGCAGGCAGGTCTGGCGGATCCTGGTCGTGTCATAACAGTCATAGTGCGGCATCGATCCAGAGGGAGCGGTTTCCAGAGCAGCTCAATGCGGGAACAGAGCAGCTCTACACAAGGGCGCTGACACAGTAAGGGAGCCGAGAGTTGGATTGAGCAGTTGGTACGCATGCTGTACAGAGGAGTTTGTGCTTGTGGAACGCTGGGAGGACTGAGCACTGCTTGCTGGAGGAGGGAGTGCCAGCAGGGAGGAACAAGGGGCACCATAAAGTGGGTAAGTAATGGGTAAGCAGTCTGCCTAGGGTGAGCGAACGGGAAATACTGAGGGGAGGGAAGGATGGGGATACATACATACCATAGAGGAAGGAAGACAGACTGGAGAGAGAGAGAGAGAGAGAGAGAGAGAGAGAGAGAGAGAGAGAGAGAGAGAGAGAGAGAGAAAGAGAGAGAGAGACAGACAGACAGAGACAGAGACAGACCGACAGCTATACCGACAGCCAGACAGACAGACAGAGACAGACAGAGATACCGCCCGACATACAGCAAGCAAGCAAGTAACTAAAGAGTGAAGAAGGAGGGGGGATAGAATGTAAAACAGGTGTACCCCTCCAAACCGCAGACACAAAACTCTCGTGAACACGGCAGCTAGCATGAACAGCAAAACACACAGACAGTTTGGGCAGGTACTATTTTCACTCGTGCTCACGTTTGATGTATGGGGTCAGGAGAAGGGAGTGATCGATCCCACCATCCAGAGGCATGGTACGCATCACAGGAGGTACACACGTACACGTAGAGCACACGTACTCACCTGCATAGCCCTGTGGTGCTGGGAGAGGAGCAGCATGTAGCACCACCAGTGGTGATCCGTCTTAGATTGACCTGACACCATGTCAGATTTTATCATTGCCCCTCATGTGGACTTCTACCTGGATTCCAGGTGTATCAGATAACATGTTGGTGTTGCACTGCTCGATATACTAATCTCTATCAACATGCCTTTTTAAAGTGTCAACATGAGCAGGGTTTTCATCCTAGGCATAGGCTCATGAATAGTAAGTTATCTCGCTGTAAATCTGTTCATGTACACTGAAAACCATAGGGCGTTAATGTTGAAACTACCAAAATTGATAGGTCTTCAATGTGACGACTTAAGGTCATCATTGTGACGACCTGAGGTCGTCACATCTGATCCATTCAGACCTAAAGTTGTCATAATGATAACCGTAGGTCGTTACATTGATTGTGACTGCCTAGAGTTGTCAGAATCGTGATCTCAGATTGTTGATTTAGGTATTGTCAATTTGAAGACCTAAAGTCATCAGTAATAAGAACCTTCAAGTCCAGATATACCCTAGGTTGTCCCAAGGACTACCCTATGTTGTCACACATCAGATCATGTACTGGCACATAATTGAAACTCAGTGTCAATACACCAAGACTGGAGTGAAAGGGATGCCCCTGCTGGAGGGGGAAGTGATTAGAGACTATATATTTACACCATTTCCCAGAGGACAGTACTGTCACCAGATTTAATCATTATGACAACCTAGGTCGTCATTACTGGCGTGGTTCCATTCGCCAAGGTTTTCAGTGTAATAGATAATGTAGCATACATATATCCATTAATTTGTGGATACTTATATGCCCGAACAATTGCAATCAATGGAAACGGAGATAGTGGTTTGTATTCTGCTACTGAACCAATGGTTATTGTGAGAGCTATCTCAGATGGGATCCTATATGTTTATTTCATTCTGCATATATGATGGATCATCACCAGCCGGGCTTCAGCTGAGGAATGTTTTCTGGGAGTGGCATATCATTTGTAGACAGACTTGTATGAGGATAGATATAGACAAATGCCAATGCCCATTGATACCGTCTCTGTTGTATTTCACGAGTGGGGGCTGGGGCAGTATCCCACGAAGCCGCAGGCTGAGTGGGATGCGCCCCAGCCCCCACAAGTGAAATACATCAGAGCGGTATCAATGTAGTTGGCATTTGTGTTTATTTTTTCATTTCAAGCCATTTAATGAATGAAAACCAACCTTTTCTTAGCCTATTGAATACGACCATGTTGTATTCAATGGGGGCATTGAATACGGCCCTTCAGTGCTAAAGCATAGGACATCTTGTATTTCGAAAAAATAAACTTACATTGTTTGTGGGTGTTAGGCTGGGTGGTTGAATATTTGACTCAATGTTCTTTCTACACACGTTCTTCTATATGCTAGGAAGGTAACTTTGTTTTATGGCTTTGGGGACGAAGCTCTGTTGCGAGGTAGATTATCATGATGAATGAGGTAGGCGTTCTGAACCACTGGCCATCCGCAGGGACTTAAAGACCTACTGTCCAAAGACCCATCTATTCACCTCGAAAACTTGAGTTCCCTACTCTCCCGAAGAGTATCGGTCATAGGTATAAACAATAGCACCATATTATTGGAAAGGATTACCATAAAGGTAACCAGAGCTAGGTTCATGATTGTCAAATTGTATCATATCAAAAATTTGAGATGGGAATATCTATGGGCATGATAGATGCCTGGAGAGTATCATTTCTATAGTACTGTTGGCATTTCAATATCCTCAAGCTCAGATTCTATGATAATAGACTTTTTACTCATTACCTGTGGGTGTGTAACTCTATACGCACAAAACTAGATGAGATTAAAACTCAGAAGTAACGATATACATATGAGATCAATAAGGCCCTTGCACGTATAAAGGTCTTGGTGGCCATGGCTTTATGTTTATATGTCTTGTCTAAACCTCCTAAAGTATTGTATTAATAAAGAGGCAGGTACCAGGGCAATGGAATAACAGCAAAATACCTCTCATTTCTTTTAATTAGTATTTGTTAACATGTGGTATAGCTCTCAACAGGCCTTACACTGTATCATACATAAACAGCATCTAAAACCTCTTGATGGATTAGGATTGCTAAAAGCAAAGAAAGAATCAATCAGTCTGGGCTCACATGCACCAACCCCTGATGTTTGTCAAACCGTAACATGAAAGTTATTATGAAATATAATTATTAGCTGGCATTTACAGACAAAGGTCATCTGGGCGGGCTTTTCATTTATAAAGGCCTCTTATTAGAAAATTGCAGCGATGGGATTGCAATTGACACTTCAGTGAATATATGCCCGGCTCATATCATTCCCTAGAATCAATTTATAATCATATCTGACTGACATGTCGACCGATGCCACCATGAGAGGCATTGCCAACATGACAACAGGAACCAACTGTCATATCTCCTGTGATAGGGGAGGCGTCAGCTTCCAAATGCTGCCTCCACACTGCCCATTAACAGACTAGGTCAGCCTTACGTCATACTCCTAAGGAAAGAGTTATACCACAGCCTAGGTATGCTGCCATACTTAGGATAATCGACTGCTAGGGACCTCATAATCTCTCAAGCTAAAAGAGGAGTACTTAACACTTCTAGAAATTGACAATCCATCTAAATTAGGGATTATGTTCATATACCAAGGAAGCAAGGTATCGACTGCAGGCCAATGCTCCAACTTGCTGATAGTGATGTTCACAAATGCTATATCATGAATGCAAACTGACAGTACTGCGTCATATAATGTTATACATAGCATCAGAATCAGCAGACTCAACAAGGGAAAAGGGCCCTCCGTGCGGGATTTTTAGTACCAACTTTGGCCACCATGGGTATCCATATAGCCAAAATAGACCAAAATATAGCAACAACTTATCTATACTACTTTTTTCATGTAGAATATGATGGGCCACGTTAGAAGATTCCATCTTTGGTGAATACATTCCATATTTGGAATGGAAAATAACGTTTTTGGGCCTAAATTGGTGTTTTTGCACATGTGTTGGTTGCCATGGAAACATGATTCTCATTCTAAATCGAAAAATTAATAAAATTGATTGATAGAAGGCCCCACAACGATTTTTATGCTGAAAACAGAATGTAAATACCATTTTTAGATCAAAAGTTCTGACCAAATGTTTGAAAAAGTTTGGATATTAATTTTGGTAATTAGCATAATTATGCTAATTAGATAGGAATATCTCTAAAACAAAGTAAGATGGAGCTTATTGGCATTTAATATTGGACAGTGATCACACATATTCAGAGAGCCAGTACTGAAAGACTAGAGGTGGTACCTGCTAATAAAAGATATCACTGGAAAGCTGATGACATCAATTTTATTATTGACTTTTTACCTTGGAGGAGCCTTTTCCCTAGACTGTCCAAGATTCTATCACGGTGTTTAAAACCACTTGAGTATTACGTAATGCAGTATAGTAGAAACAGCTGTAGTATACAAGAATATGAGTCTTTTAGATTGTGAATATTCTCATGACAATCTAATGATCCAATGAATCAATCAACCAGTCCGGGCTCACGTGCATTGTCCCTTGATATCCGTCACACTATGATATCAAAGTACATCTTTTGAAATTAGCTTAACTTTACAGACGCACAGTTTAAGATGACAAAGGTCATCCTGGCTCAATTTCATTAATAACGGACCCTTATTAGAAAATTGCAGCGATGGGATAACATTGATACCTCAGTGATGTCGCCCAGCTCATATGCATTATACACTGTCAGAAGCAAGTATAGATGTACAGTGAGTTATAGTGTATAGCTTTACAGTATAAAAGGACGTATTTTTGGTTTCCATTCTACACTGTAAATCTGCAGTATAACGCAATGTGCAGCTATATTGCGTCTGACAGTGTAGAGTCAATCTATAACCCTTTAAATCTTTAAGGCGGCACACGATGTTGAATTCTAGATGTGGGGACGGGACTTTTCCCTCCAGTTTTACTAGGATCTGAGGGTCTGCTGAATCCCAAAGACTAATGTCAATAAACGTCCACATTGACCCCCTCATGGTATAGTAAATAGTCTACATCCGCTCTTGGATGGTTGTAAACTATGATCTACATTCGCCCGCAATGGACTAATCTATATGCAAATAGATTTTTTTTCTTGATTGAAAGGCATGCTGATATAATTAGTCCTCTATAATTATTGTATACAAGCTACCTATAAATTGAGAATGCTCGGCAAGGACATGAAAGAAGCAAGCACAAGAATGAGTTCTATAACGTTTGTCATCGCGAACAGTTTAAGATTATATTTCACATAATATATCATTTTATTGTAATAGGCCGCGACAATTTGACAAAAATGAAACTTTCAACAAGAGAAAATGATTTTGCTATTAACAGTTCGAACTGCCAATGAGATCAATTTCTCCTATAGAGGATTTGAATTATATCAATAGCTGACCCACTATTATTATGCTATTGGAAGTTCAAACCTTTTAGTGAAAAAAAAGTTTCCTGTTATTCTCAGTTCAAACTATCAATAGTCATAGTGAGACTTTTCCTGATATTGGCGGTTTTTCTCCCTGACTGACCGCTCCTGCCTATAGCTGATAGTCGTTATCTCCACCATACCAGTTTGTACAATTTTCTTGATTGGGCCAATGATGTCATATGTAATAGGACAATTTGCAGTTAGAATTGGCAGTTTCAACTGTTAATAATTTCTAATCGTTACAACAGCTTCCGCTTGGCTGCTTATAACTGTTAAATGAGTGTACCTGATTGTTCCATTGGATCGTGCAAGAGAAAAGAAAACGTGTTTTTTTTAAATGATATTGACCTGAGCAAAGCTCCATACCTGATGGTTACCAACGACCGAATTGGAACAAATTAGCTAAAGTGGAAGACCACCTTTGGGTTAATGTTAAGCCTACGAAAAAAAACTGTCATCAACAAGGAGAAAACTGACTTATACTCCGCTCAGGTGTTGGTCCTATTGTTCTCATTGTAGGTTTATTCTCATATTCCTTTTCTGTCAACCTGAGCGGAGGTTTTGTAGCTGCTGTCCGGAGGTTTTGCACATGACCTCCTCAGGCTAACTTAACTAATACACACTAACATACGAGTCTCCAATACAACTATTTTTATCAGATGAGTTGGTGAATGGTGTAGTGATAATAATCTGATAAGAACATACATAAACGAAATGACTCCAATGCTATTATCATTAAAAATAAATTTCTAGTTATATGGTATAGGCCTGTTTGTAATTTGGAACTGGTTCGATGAACCTATCCGAGAAATGCTTCATTTTGGCCAATATAGAAATGGTGAAGTTATATGCCTTTTTTATACAGTCAGTATATACATAACCAATGTGTGTCAATGCTAGGGGAATCTGAACGTGGGGTATATAAGGTAGCCAATGCCTTTAAAATGTTTTATGAGCTATTTGGTACAGAGAGGAAAATAAAAAGTATATGGCCTGACAGGGAACCGAACTCAGCTGACAAGAACTTCAGTGCCTACACCATATCCACTCTGCCACAGAGCTGGCTTCAACACAGGACATTGTGCAGGTCTTATTATTCTAGTTGATATATTCAATCTTGCTGTAGCAGGTTCGAACCCCAAACGAAACTAATTACTAATTTTACCAAAAATAGTCGAATATACCATTAAAAAGACACCTTGCTATTAGACACTTCATGAAGGATGGAGTATAAGCTAGAAAACCTCCTTGGAGGTGTAGTATTTACTGCAAATACTACACCTCCGCGGAGGTTTTCCATCACATAATCAACAGCTCAGGTAGGTAAATATTAAGACAGAAAAACCTCCACTATTCACAGTTTACATAAGGAACTGTAAATAACTGGATGCTTTTCTACTAATGACAGTCAACAACCTTTTTTCTAATATTGACGGATTGAACTGTCAATAACGTTATATTTGCTGATAATTGTGAATGAAGAAATAAAAAATTAAAACTAAATCTAAATGTCCAACCGAATCTAATATTGTAATGAAATTGCTAATAAAATGAAAAAAACAACAGGATTAGTAAAAACCTGGATATTCAACAGCCATAAGCAAGGGCTAAGGCTTACCAGCTACTGTTTGTGAGACAAGCTGACCAGGGAACAAATCATATCTATGTCATTGCAAATTTGCAATGTTTTAATCTTCATAGAGTATGGTGGTACATTTACACAAACCAACCCAATGAAAGGTCAACGAGTGAAAGAGTAATCCCTGGAGTGTTCTGGGACCTCATACATCATATTTGTCAAATATCAATCTATTTTATGGCAGTGCCACAATGCACACGCACACACACACACACACACCAATACAATTTAGGAAATGGAAATATGGAACATGCCATTTTGTTATATACAATCATGTCTTCTATTATCTCATTTTCACAAACCCGGCGCTCGAGATATAATAGAACTATGGCAGAATCTATCATAAGGGCACAATGACCATGTCATTTGCAGAGTCCCTGAATATTGCAGAACCCCCAGAGACACTCCCAACCAGAGCCATCTGTGGCCTATATTTCTGCCTTTAATGAATGACTGCTGTGGTTTAAGTAGCTTACCAGTGGGCAGATGCGAGGACAGACACCTACATTCCTTAGATCCCAGCCTATAGCCTGTGTGTCTTATCTCCTCAGTGGGTGGTGTTATGATAAAAGACTTGTCTGCTGATTACACAGACCCTTCCCCCTTGTTCTTGAAGACATGCCACCCCAAGGCTATCAGACACATACACCTGGCCCTGTCTAGACTCTCTCCTTTGATGTTAAACAAGCAGATGCTGATGTACTCTTGGTCCTGTAGTCAACAAGTACCATGCACCCGCTTCAATATGTTCCTCCTAACTGACCCAGGTATTATGGCTGTAACCAATAGGTATGTTTCTTAATATACAATCATTATCATCACACATTCTGTAATACAGAGCATCACATTCTACTAAATTGAGTGTATTCATTGCCGTAGATGACTTTCTTAAACCGTGTACAGATTGCATGAGTGACTGAGAGGCTGTCAGCCTCAGCTTTATTCAAGGCTATTCAATTCAGAGTTAATGACTAGTTGCTTTTTCAACTTCACCAAGAATGATCCCAAACCACCAGAGTGGTCTGCTCCCTGATTTGTTTTCCTCTACTTTGAGCAGATCTGTGCTGCTTCACATGCCATGCCGTGATTCTATTTTTGTGCAGTTGAACCTTCTTTCACGGTATACATGAAATAGCAATGCCTTATTCATGTGGTTTCTCTGTGTCAGATGGGCCTGGTATTGTCGACATGCAATGCCTGCCAAAGGGGATAGATTACAAGGTATTCTGTAGTAAACTCTTCGTAATGTTGGATCATCAGACTATTTCATTGACTGAGGCAAAAGACTAGCAACATTTTATGTCTGTCTCAGTGGACAACCGTTTCTGTTAAAAGTAGTCGGTGTCCAATATTTCAGTCAAGGCTTTGCCCAAACTTCCTTTGAAATGCTTAAAATTTAATAGTCACATAGACTATGCCAGGAGAATGGAGGTAATTAGGAACAGCTGTTTGCTGCCTACCAATGTCCCAGAGTAGATCATTAATCATGTAACAGCAGGGAGGGTTTACAGGGTAGGGATCAAGGCTTTGCCATAGACTAAATTATCCAGGGGGTTAGAAGTACCTGCAGGCAGTAGGTGAGACATCATGAGGTCAAGGCCATTAGCCTCCGGACACATGGAGAAACATGGAGGAAGCCCTGTCAAGGACACATGAATATACAGACTGATCATGATGATTGGGGGATAGGTTGTGGACTTATAGAGAGGCAGTCCTACCAAGGTTCGCTGTATATGAACATACTTTCGTGATTTGGAACTACTTCACATAGCAAGAGTATTTCAAAGCACACATACATGACATAGCTACCTCTGATGCCAAAAGTTCAACCTTATGTAGTTCCACTGTTATTATTCATAGATGTCATCATTAGGCTGTTTCGTCTTAGGTCTGGCCTTCTCATGGATCTTTAGGACAGCCCCTTTGTTAAATTCCATTTATTTTGTAAGATGAACATGATGATGTCAACTTATGAAGTTGTTTTGTGATAGCGTATATACTTCGTCATATTTTGTCAGACTTACACTTGTGGATGGATACCGATTGTTACTTTACCTCATTCGTTGAAATAAACACGTGCAAATCTTTTCAAAAAAAAAAAAAAATTACGCCTGCTTGAAAGGGGCCTCTTCCAAAGGCTACTCCCTACCCTACTGTGGGTAACATTATATCATATCCATGACAACAGATGACAGGGAAATGCCTCTATGACAATCTGTTCAGAGAAAGGTTGATGGGTATTTTTGTAAGAGTTATTGAAGGATTTCTGCTTAACATAGACAGAACCTTTTTTTGAGTTTATAACGTATCTTTATTGCACATGGTGATTTTCTAAAGAATACGATACATTCAAATGGGTACATGACCCCAAAATAGAAGTATGTTTATGCAATATCAACAGAACAATAATACGGTATATTCTCAACTGGCTACATACTGGTAGCTAGGAGATAATACGTGATTACAGTGGATGATGCAACATATTCTATGTGTAGTAAATAATATTATGAACAATAATTATCATAGAACAGGAGCAAAGTCAAAGGTTCATTTCATAGTTGATATATCAATACACTCTTTGATCCCCCAGAAAGTTGGAGAATTCTCCATTCTAAAACATAATAATGGAAAATATCTCAGCTCGAAAAAATGTTATCATTCAAAAAGAAGTGCGAATGAGAAATCGAATGCATGACAATATGTAGGCAAATTAAACGAGAATGATATAAAAGTATCTTTTCTACAATAACAATAACTATACAAACTACCGTGGTTGCCTGTGTAAGGTCCGGGTCTTCGAATAAGTAACGGTATCAAATAAGTTCTAGGGGTAGAGCGGTATTGAAAACGTGTTAATGCACTAAATGCTGTTCTAAAATGGTATGCCCGAGAAAAGAAATTTAGACGATGACACTTAGTGCTGTAAGTGCTATATTAATTGAGCGCAGACCCACCCCTCTCTCTATATATATAATTATATCTACATATTTATCTTGAAAATAATATGTCCTGCTTCAACCTCCCTTTTCTTTCATCGTCATAAACCTTCCCCTTCTTTCTAATTATATTTCCCATTTCTGGAGCCATAATTGCACTGTATTATCCGGCTTCTCCCAAACTTCTAAGTGTCGTCTTCAGGTGCTTTATCTGTCAATGAAGGATGAAGCTCGTGACTGAAGAAAAGAAAAGCAAAAAGTTAATCTTTAATATCTAACAATGAAATATTGTAATGAAATTGCTGATAAAAATATAAGAAAGAGAGTAAACCCTGGATATTTAACAGCAGAGACTGGCCATCGGAGAAGCTGGTGGACCAGGGAACGCGATATCTAGGTCAATGCAAATTTGAAAGGCTTTTAGTCCCCATAGAGGATGGTACTTTTTCACCAACCGTTAAAGGTCAATAGCCTGGCATTTTAGATGGAGTTGACGGGTGAAAGAGTAGTCCCTGGGGTGTACTTGGACCACATACACTCAAATTGTCAACTACCAATCTATTTTATGGCAGGTGCGGCTGTTCACACACACAGCTGTCTATCTCATATTAGTACAATTTGGAAGACAAAAATGGAACATATGTTATATACAATAATGGCCTGTAATACTTTATTTTCATCATCCCATCACTGAGCCTTGTGGGATAATCTGTCATAAGGACACAATGACCATGTCATCAGCAGTCCCTGAATATTGCAGAACCCACCGGAGACACTCCCAGCCTGACAGATGTCATAGCCAACTGTGGCCCTCTGCCTTTAACAAGTGACTAGAATAGTTCCAGTAGCTTAGTAGTGAGCACATGCTGGCACAGACACCTACATTCCTTAGGTCCCAGCCCACCCTAACAGTAGCTTGTGTGCCTTATCTACTCAGGCTGTGGTGTTATGGTAGAAGACTTGTCTGCTGATTACACAGGCTCCTCTCTCTTGTTCTTGGACACATGCCACTCCAAGGCTATCATACCCATACAGCTGTCCGTGTATGGATTCCCCTTTGATGTAAACCAACCAGACATTCTGGTGTACTCTCTGTGCTGTCGACAACAGGTGCCCTGCACCCCCTTCAATTTATTCTTTCTATTTGAACCTGATATGATTATTATGAGTATGCTATACCCTGTGTAGGGCTGCATAAAACTATAGTTGGCTCTGTGTGTGATATAGCTATGAAAATTGCATTCACACCCTATTAAAATGATTTCTTGTTATATTATTTTCATCACACTTTCTGTGTTACAGAACACCATCTTCTACTATAACTCCTCATTCCATTATAGATTTGTAGGGGGATTAGAATTCATCATCAATTAGTGCCGCTATTCTTTTGTCTTAAAGGGCATTCTAAAACTTCTCCCAGATTGCATGTCAGTCTGAGAGGGTGTCAGCAGTCACAACTTTTTTTTCGGGGCTATTACATTCAGAGTTAATCACCAGTTGCTTTCTCAACCTCACTAAGAATGATCCCAAACTTCCAGAGTGGTCTGTTTCCCGATTTGTTTTTGTCTACTCTGGGCACATCAGTACTGCTTCACATGCCATGTTGTGATTCCTTCTACCCCAGTAAAATCACCTTTTATCGTAAATACATGAAATAGCAATGTCTTATTCATGGCAGCTAGATCCCATGCGTGGTCTAACATGTAACACATGTGGTACCTCTCTGTCAGACGAACTCTATAATTATCGACATGCAAATCCTGGCAAAAGGTATAGATCACAAACTGGCACATCTTTGTTTATGCAATGGTAAATTCTTTAGTTATGTTGGCCTATGATATACGTGGTAATAAGATTAGATATGACATACTGGGCCGTTACAGCAACGACGTTTCTCCTCCCTCTTGTTGGAGAATGATTTCTGCTAAAAATAGATGGTGTCCAGTATTTGGGTAACGGCTTAAGTGTATTCAATGGTAGATTGTTAGTAATGTTGGCCTATGTCATAATGTACTCTAGACTAGATATCTCCTGGACATAAAATGAGATGGTCTCCAGTATTTGGGTCAAAGCTTATGGTAATGCATAGTTGGTCTTCATGATGCTTGTGGAATGGAGGAAATCAGGAACTAGACCAGGGATGTCATACATACAGCTGCCTACCACCGTTCCAGAGCAGATAATTAATCATGTAACAGTGGGGAGAGGTTAGAGGGGAGGGATCAAGGATTAACCATGGGCTACATTGTCCAAATGAATTGCAGGGCTAGAGTAGCCTTAGATAGTAAGATTGTAACTGACACCAGGGCACGCCACTGTTGCATAATTAGTCTTACGAGTGGCAATTAACCATTGCATTAGAACACTGGCTGGTTCGGGAATGGGGGTTAGCAATGTAGGGTCATACTCTCGTTCCCAAATCCTTCCGATGGAAGACTCTGGGAACAGCCAGATGACCTTGAACTTTGGATTTTGCTGGGTCTGGGCAACCCCTGCTGGTAGGCTGGAACCAGTGAACAGGAACAGGAAATGGAACCAGAATGTATGATGGTAGTTTTAGGTAGATTTGCCATCAGCCTTTCTGGTTCCATTTCCTGTTCCTGTTCGCTGGTTCCAAGCTACCGGCAGGGGTTGCCCAGACCCAGCAAAATCCCAACATTTGGCAGTTACCAGAGCCTTCCTTCGGAGGGATTTGGGAACGAGAGTATGTAGGGTCACTGCATGTTGTGCTCGGAGGGCCAGTGTAGGTAGGTGAACACCTACTGAGAGAGCTGCTGGTTGATAGACTGTATCTCTGCTTGTATGGCCCCGTTTATAGATGATGATAGTTTTCTGACCTGGAACTACTTCACAGAGAAAGAATACACCAAAGGGTGCTCACAGGACATGGTTACCTCTTATGCCAAAGGTCAACCTTATATAGTTCCACTTCTTTTTTGTAGAGGTCATCATTAGGCGTGTTTCATCTTGGGTCTGGCCTTTTCATGTGTCCTAAGGAGAGCCCCTCTGTTAAATTACTCCTGCTGGACAGGGCATCTTTCAAAGGCTACTCCTTACACTCCTACTGCTGGAACTATACCAAACCCTTGGTAGGGAAATGCCTCTATTCTTTTGAAAGCTAAAAGGGTCTATTTGTGAGAGTTATCTGAAGGATTTATGCTAGTTCATCGGCCAATGTCAGACATCTAAAGTGCCTTTAAAGCTTGTTAGCCACTGATGTGATCTCGGTTCATGTTTCCCTAGAGACTGTCTGCTATAGGCTGCTGCTTTGATTATCGGACTACGGTCAACTCCTTAAGTGGTCCCCAAAGATCGAGAGGAATATATAGAGAAACTACTTCATGAATTTATATGAGTAGTGTGTACTATTGGGTCACAGCAAGTCTGCTGTGGAAGTTATTCATTACCAAGATGGGGAAGGGGTGGTCAAGTCACCCAAAAGGAATATCTGACTGTGTGGTTCAATTTTGAACTTGTTTTTCTTAATTTAATCCCCAAATCCTTAATGGAGCTGGCATTATCCTTAATCAGAAATAGACATATAGATTAGTGGTTTTGGGAAATGGCTGATCAAATGATTATATATACATGCTTCCAGTCCTCATGTCATCATAAATGTTTATTGTACATGTATAACCAAGCCCATGTGTATGGTATTGACTGCTTTGAGGCGTCTTTGATGTTTTGAGGCATCGACACCACAACATCCTTTCAGAAATAGCAACAGTTCACTGATCATAGGTGTGCCTCATCTTGTTCTGTTTATAGCCTCTGCTGCCCAGATCCAGACCCTACGAAAAAGATCAAATACACTATATATAGATGCATTTCACAAATATAATTATGTCATTTGGAACTTATCCATTAGTATACTTGCTATTTTTTAAATCGAATTATTGGGTGCATGCAAACCTGATCCAAATTCCGTCTCATTGTGTACATTCAACTCATCTCACACTTTCCATGACTTAATAAATAGATCTACATAACGTCCTTTCTGTCTTAGGTAGTTGTTTTGTATTCAAAGGCATGACCTCTCCTAATCTGTCTAGTATTTGCACGGGAGACTGGCACACTAAGTTCTAATCAGATCAGGATTATTGTATTTTGTAGTCTGTAAACACTGGTGCTTTTTTAACTTCGTGAAGACTTGTCCCATCTTTCAGAGTGCTGTTGTCCTGGATTAGTATTTTTGTAGTGTTTACATTGGGCTCCCCCACATGCCTTGCCATGATTATAGCCGCTCCAACAGGATTCCGTTCCATATCCTAAATGAAATTAAAATGTCATATTCATGGGAATTAGGTCCGATACAAGTCATGATCTAGCATGAAGCATGTGGTTGGTATCCGTCAAACGCACCTCCTATCGACTACATATTACGTATTACGTGGTGAAGGTTGCAGGGGAGGGATCAGGGATTTGCCATAGGCTACACTGTCAAGATGAATTGCGGCATTCGGATTGAAAGAGGGTGTGAGATTCATACGACTCTAGACAACACATAGATCGAGAGGGTATCCCTCTCAAGTATATGCATCTATGCAAGTCCAGTGCCATTTGTACAAGTCATCATTAGAGGTACTTCATAGATGGTCGTGCCTCCTTATGGGTCTTACCTCTCCTCCTTAACAGAACCCCTCACAAAGACCACCTCAATCCCGCTCTTCTGCTGCCGGGACTGTAACCCGCTTATCACAGGGAAATGTTGAAGTTTGTGCAAAAGGAAGCTATAAGGTCAGCCTCTTAGAAGGTCCAGAGAGAACAAGAGCTATATGTATGGGCAATCTAAAGAGTCTTACATATGGTTGCACTTGGCAAATCTCAGACAATATTTTATACGATTGCCTGGGTTTAAACCGTTATTCATTTTTCATTTTCATTTTTGTCCAGTATAATTTCAACCCCTTAAAGACACTGGTAGCGTTATCATCAACCAGAGTGCGAACCGACTATATCATTATAATGCCTGGTTACATTATTATGACAAGGGGACAAATTCAAGGATTTTACGGCAAAGCCGTAGTGGCTTAGGGTTTTATAGGATTGTTATGAACTACAGGTGGAAGAACAAGGGGGCATAGATATATAATTTTTTGTGTTTCTGGGGTTCTTGTGCAATTTATATTTGATGGTTTGCAGCAACACTGCATGGTCAGTTAACTTCATGCACTTAGCTAAATCTTTTTGATTTTTATTGGTTTTACTCCAGCTGGTATAACAAAAGAATCCAATATGTACCAATGGAATCAAATAGGTACCAATGTAATTCCATTGGTGGCGATGCACTCCATTGATGCCTATGCAAATACCATCTTGGCAGCCATCTTGAAAATTACCTGGATCAAAGATCGGAGCCTACATAGGGATTTTACACCCCAGAAAACCCTATTATCCATGTATCACACAAGGAAATCAGACAATCTTGAGTTTTTGGCGGCCATCTTGGCAGCCATCTTGGATATTTCCTGGATTGAAAATCTGAGCCTGAAAATGGATTCTACATCCCAGAAGGCCCTATTCTTCATGTATCACACAAGGAAATCAGACAATCTTGAGCTTTCGGGAGCCATCTTGGCAGCCAGAGAGAGGAGGAGGGGCAGAGGGAGGAGGGAAGGCAGAGGCAGGGCAGAGGGAGGAGAAGGTAACAAGAAGAGAAAGATGGGGTAGAGGGGGGGGGGCAGAGGGAGGAGGAGGTAACAGAAAGGAGGAAAATAGGGAAGAGTGGGGAGGAGGGGAAAGATGGGGTAGTAGGAGGGGGCATAGGAAGGAGGAGAGGGCAGAGGGAGAAGGAGAGGGCAGGGGGAGGAGAAGAGGGCAGAGAAGGGAGGGAGGAGGAGGAGAGGGCAGAGGCAGGAGGAGAGGGCAGAGACAGGAGGAGGAGAGGGCACAGAGAGGAGGAAGGGGACGGCACAAGGAGGACTTGTGATGGCCTTCCTTTAAAGACTGTAAAATCTTATTTCAGGGTTGGTGCATGTGTGTGTGGGGTGGAGGAGGGGTAATTATGTTGGACTTCACAGTTTGTCTTTGGGCGGGCTTGAGTGATTTCAAGAGCCACCCTGGACCACTCAACTTCTAGTATAGGTCCTGTATGTGCATAGTATGGGAATTGGCATTGACATTGACAGCTTGGTTTGACATAGGAGTCAATAGTTATTAGGCTGGTACCTATCCTTGCCATTGACAGCCACATTAGAGAACTCAAAATATGGCTGTTCACATGATGTCTAGGCCTTACCACAAGGTACATTGGTTCTACATGTAGTAACTGAAAACAAGATCCAGGATAAATTAATCTTGCACACACCTACAAGGACACATGGGGATACCAGTCTTAGGCAAGGTTTAAGGGCCAGCTAGGGCTATATATAACAATGAACAAGGGGGCCTATGCTAGTCTTTTCTTGCCGAAAAAGCCACACTCTGGTCTGTGGTGTAAATGCCCAGGTAGCAAGGGTATATTGGGCCAATGTCGGCAATGATCGACTCCATCGCAATCGATATACCAACCATGGCCCATTGTAAGCAATGGATACATTGGTTCAACATACAAATAACAATGATGGACCACCTCTGGCAATTCTGATAATGGGCCATCGCTGGGTTGACCGCTGGCCCAGAGCTGGTCCATGCTTGATATCATTGATATTGACCCAGTGTTGACCCAGTGCTGGAACACTTCAGGGCCATCATATTATTTCTGATGTTGGACCAACATCAACTCTATCTACACTTGTCCAATATTGGTTGTGATCTACACCAGGGGGATTCAATGTTGCCTGAAGAATTTCTTACAGGATGGCTCCTACTTTGCCATCATATTGGGTTATAAACATGATCCCCAGTGTTCTCTACATGTTTAAAGGTCAGAGGAAGTTCATGGATGAAATTTGATATCTAAAAGTGCCATTTACTGCATGACACCCATAGGAATTTGTCAAAAGTAACTTGAAGACACCTCATGTATGGGTAATGGAGTTAGATAAGTCCTAAATGATAGTAATACAATTTGTATTATTTCTAACCATTTTGGGATAGAGATCAAGATGGATTAAAAAGACAGAAATGGCTTTTTCTAAACTGATGATTCTTGAGAGTAATGTCTTAAGTATGCTTGCACATTCAATTATACACATAAAAGTAATATTGTTCAATATCAGTGATTGTTGCAGTGGTCCTATATTGAAAATTATATGTTGTCGCGACATATGTATTACAAGGTTGGTCCGATGTCTAATTTCTAACCTTGGAATAATGTAAAAACATTTTGATGTTGGCCCAACATTGGGCCAACATGAAATCAATATCCCTTTATCCAAGCATGGGCCATTACTGGGCCAGCGGTCAAACCAGCTGTGGGCCAATATCAAAATGCCATTATTGGCCCAATTTTAAGTGGTATATTGGCCCAATCATGGCCCAATATACTTATGTTACCTGGGTGGCTTTGGGGACAAGGTCCCAAAGCCAATAATAGTAGAGTAAAGTACCCCAGTTCCGGACAGTTAGTGGACATCTTCTAATTTCTCTGGTTAGGAGCTATCTGTTAAGGCCAGAATAGTTGCATATGAAAGGTAAACATGTTGTTATGAAGATGCATTGTGTTTCGAATAATTATCTCTCAGCAATATGGGTCAGGCTTGATTAATTGGATGTCAATTTGGCACCTAATTCCGGACATAGGCACCTAACTCCGGACGCCCTAGAAATTCCATCAAGGGGACAATCTATTTGGAAGCCACTGGACATGATAAAAGGTCAATGTAATATGTGTCCAGATCTGGTGGAGTTATGCATACCGTATTCGACGTAATAAGCGCCCTGGGCGCTTATAAAATAATTTTTATGGCATTTTAAGTACAGTTTAATTGTCTCTAAAATTGGAAAATTTGAGCCTTTGTTCTAGTCTAAAAATGCCCCAAAAAGGGGAGGGGGCGCTTATTAGGGGGAGGGCGCTTATTACGTCGAATACGGTATATCATATGTTTTGCCCATAATATAACCTAGTAAACTTTGTCCTTGTACTTAGCATCCCTGCTAAGGAACATGGTGTATAGACTTATGCTGGTACATACCAATAATAAATTGGACTATAATCACATTTTCCTGTGTGTTATGTTCTAGTTTCTTTGGTTGTGGTAAGGTAACATGTAGGGCCTTCACCAGGTATGGTAACAGGTCCATTATGTGTATATTTAGTTAAACATTCATCGCATGATTTGCAGGGTGTCCGGAATTTGGGTCTGTCCGGCTTTGGGTGCCTTTACTCTATACATATGATTACCATCTGCCGATTACTAGGTCACTCTTACGTGGAAGCTGTGAGAGTCTCTCATTATTCACTACTGGGTACTACTGTGGGGTAGCTGGGATAGCTAACAAGCTGTACAGATGATGATGATGATGATGATGATATTGACCATTGGACGAGGGGGGTTTGGTAGATTGATGCAGTGACAACGCAAAACCACTTAGAATCATCGATACAATTCGGTGATCATAGTCGTCCACATCTAAGTCCATCAATAGCTTCAGTAACCCCAGCTGATCAAGGGGCTGGGAAATCGATGATGAAGCCACTGCTGGGCATGCTGTTGCAGCAATATAGTGTGAGGCAAATTGGTTTCTGTAATAGTACTTAAAAACACAGGCAGGAATAATTTGATAGTTTATGGACTGGTGCATTCTATTTGTAGTTCTCAGGAAACCACAGCGACACCCTGGATCCCGCTTGGGACATGCCATGTTCCATTAGAATTACGCTTTTACTCTCTCTAAAATATTGTCAGGGAATAAGAAAACACCTCTTTTATTTCCATCGTTTTGCTTTGGCTTAATCATTCAGCTGCATTAATGGCAAATAATACTTATCGCGTTTCAAACGTGTGAAGTACTAAAAGTTGAAGGTGGAAGAATAGGGGCATGTCGGGGGGGCCATTCTCCTATCATTCCATTATTTCAGCAGGCAGTCTATAATAATTTACTTTTTAAATGACGCAAATGATTTAAACCAGTCGAAATGGGGCAACAATCGAACGAACACGCGGAAAATCTCCATTCTTATCAAATCTTGATTAAAGGTCACTTTTTGTGCGAGAAAGAAGTATCTTTTACAAGTAACTTCTATTTAACGAATCCACACCTTCTGTGTTATGGGGGTAGTACAGATTACACGATTTATTGATCAATTCTAACTATGGCTGTGCCAACATTAAATTTTATTTTCTACCCATTTATTCCAAGGTAAATGGAGAAGTGAAGCAACATGGATACATTGCATCACCTAGATATATTCAATATCTGATTCAATGTACATACTTTAAAATGTTGATGTCTACATTATAATAACTCTAAGCCTTTAGTACTATTAATACATCCGAAAACTCTCTGATAAAAGAAAAATGTACACGATTTCAACCCTGAGATAAAAACACCACACGATCATTGTCCCTTTTCACCTGAATGTAATTCTCTACTGCCACTTAGTTGCCATATCTCACCATGAGCCGGATACAATGGTGTTTGTGAAAACAAAGCTAGCTGATTACACAGTCACAAAGCCCCGGCCGCTGTTCGCACGTACTAATATTGTTCTTACTCTCGCTCTGCCGCTCCGGGCCGTGGGAGTTGCATGTTGACGAATCCTATTACATTTGGTGTCACACATGGCAAGCACTCAGTGAAGCGGACATGGAGGAGACAATGGGACACGACTATCAACCCTCCATGGCATGCTACAATGAGGAAGAACGCTGGCAACTGGGGCTGGGTGGCATGGTGTAAAGGGGTGTTAGATAGCTAGATGAATGTTTGAATAAGTGGGCCCTAGAGTTTTGGGGCGGCGAGGGAACTATTGATGTGGCTTTCTGACTTGCAGCATATTGAAACTCTGGAGATACCAATGTTTGGTTTGAATATACATGAGGAGAATTCATTTTAGAGGCCCGGTTACCCTGTGCTGATATTCAATGATAGTTGTATAATGTGAGAGTGGGAATGGGAAGAGTGCATGCAGTCATCGCTGCTTAGTATGACATTCGATGAACCTGGAGAATTGGAAGATGATAAATTAGCCATTCACCTGATTAATATGAGATGTGTTGTTCGACAACATGTACACTTAACATGGATGTGCGAAAAGGTGTGTTCTGCTGTCAAACTCATGATATGCGATAATAAAAGGTTCTGGTGGCGCAGACCTTGATTCTTATGATAAGATAACATTGGACCATTATATTAATCTAAAACTTCTAAATCATTTTCAGAAAAAACTAATTGCAAGGGAGATATTTATTACATAAAACTTTGATATTATATTGACTATATGACCTCATATTATAGTACAAGACATGATAAATTACCATGGGCATAGACCTATCACACGTTTAGTATACAAAGCTCGCCCTTGACAGCACAACGTTAAGTATAAAACTGTCACATATTACCAAATACGGCACTGACCTACTGGACTGGGGCATTATGATCCCAATTCATATTACCACAACTTTGACTGAAACTGATGTGTTCTAAATTCCTTGCTGTAAGGAAACATTGTTTTAGTGACAGGTGGACAAATGGTATTGAGATACGATTCATGAATATTGCTTCAATCTCCATGTCTGATATGAATGTCTGCATGGAAGATTACGCCAAAGGTTGCTGTTATCAAAGAACAGAACAATTACCAAAAATACGATATAATTAATTCTCAGGTCTAAAGGAGAAAAACACGTTGCATGATTGTGTAAAGTGCCATCGAACTCCTAATGACAGTGGATTCAGGGTCGTCAAAATCATTTAGAAAATAGCACACATTGCAGACTGTAGAATTAATGATGGTAATATCCATATCTTCGCGATAGCTCTAGGCAGAATTCCTAAGGCAAGTCCCTCCCTTATTGTACCCTGGATGTCGTCTATTATTCACGAAACAATGTCAAATTAGTGGAACTAATCCTATCATCCCTAAAAGGCCTGCAGGCAGTCTCAGCCTCTTTAGATTAATGGAAGGAAGATAGCACATTTTCTCTCCCATCCAGGCCAGAATGACAAGATCCTATCAAAGGCTGTACATATGGTCACCCTCACATGCTGAACCACCCACCCCGAGGTTTTATTTCTAAATCAGGTGAAACTTCTTTTTTTTCGAATCAGACAACTTATATTGATCCACACATATATGACAGTAATACAGAATAGGGTAAAGACGATTGTGGCTCTAATCCTCTTAGGGCTTTCACAGCTGATGTTAAAACCGATCTACAAGACATTCCCTACTCAATAAAGGTAGTTTATATCTGATTACTCCACCTCATAGAGCCTATTCTAGTGTCTCCAAAGACCTCCTATACGTTTCCCGACAGCTTGAACCCCAACCTGCCCAATATAGGAACAGCTGGTCCTGGACCCTTTAGTTTATGGTACAAAAATTGTGAAATTATGGAAGTTTCAAGTTTAGACAGGATTAGAGAGGGAATGTTGCTGTATGAAGTGAGAATCTCAATGATAACCCTATAAAATATCAATTGATTTGTACTGTGTCTGCTCATCTGCCTCATTCTCCCACATCCTCTGAAGCAGAACCTATTTAGCATGAATCCACTTGCCTTTTACGACAAATACACATTATCTGTAGTTCAAACACCCAAAATCATAGTATGTTGAACAAAGCAATATCAAATCTAATTGAACACGTATAAACCTATATTATGAATTACATCTTTGAATGAATAAGTGATTGAGTATATACATGTTGTAGTGATTGAAATCGAAATGGAGATCTAAATTCCTATAAAAGGAATTGATAGTAGACCTGAGGTAATGCCCCTTCACAGATAGGAAGTAATAAAACGGCGGTGTATGTGTAATGGATGAGGTAGTCACATGTAAAGATGTCGCAGAGGAATATTCTAGGGAGGGCAGGAGGGAGTCACAATGCGATACTTAGGATGTCGCTGGGGAATGTGGACTGCATGAAAGATCAAACGTGTACGTACAATATCCTATGTATTGCGTATTGTGCGAACAAAATACATACTGTCTTTGCGTATCATATGAAGAACATATACAGGTATGTAAACCCTATTATGTATGAAAATCTAAACTATACATCACTATTTTGTAATATTGTACTTCGGAATCCAAACATACGGAGATTTAATTCTTGAACAAAGTATGCAGGAAAATACAAGGATTATGCACAAAGGTATATGAAGTCCATAAAGTTTATACTCTTCTTCAGTACAAAGACAGTAATATGTGTGACTAAATAAAACATTGGGCGGGAAATGAGCAGTTGTATCCTTTATAGACAGAGTATAACATGTCCTTGACAAGGTGTCGTTTGAAACCAGCCACAGGCTTAGACTAAACAGGCCCTGTATACAGTAAGAGTCTGATTTGACATACAGTATAAACACGGGAGGCTGACCTTATTCCCTTGTAGGAGTAATTGTCATGGTGATCCTAATACGACTCCTACCTTTGTGTGTGGCCTGACCTGACCAGAGAGCACCATTGGTGGATTAACGGCAGTGGTGGTGGCACCAGCCAGTGCTTACACGTCCGGGGAGGTCGTGAACACCGGAAGTCATGCTGTCTGTAAAGAGAGCAGGGTAATCCATCTCATGAGGTTCCCTTTAACTGTGTCAGTGAGCAGCTCTGAGCAGCTCAACTCCCACCTGAATAATTCACCTGTACCAGCTGGAGGCTGCAGCCTCCTGACCCTGCCGTGTCACACGCTTTTTAAGGATACCTCCTCCTCCTATAACAAAGATCCGGGGAGCCACACCTATGTCCTACCTAGGACACAGGCATAATATTACCTTCTTCCCGCCATGCCTCCAGATCAGATAGGGAACATCCAACGTGACATAAAACCAGACATAGGATGCCCATCCAATGCCTCGTGCAAGATACAGAATTAAGGGTAATATTTTGTAAGATTGAATAATATACATGGCTTTGGCTAAACATGTAGAATATGAGATGCAGCCGATATTTCTATTTAATGTAGTGGTGTGTTCATAGGGCAAGGTCATAATACGTTGCCATTCATATAATTATGTAAGTAAAACCATGCCTGCAATCCTTTCTGGGTCCAGATCACAGGCCTCTCCTGGCTCCGTGCAAAAAGTCATGTAGCCTGTACAGTATTATATTCTTTTAGGTGCTTTAGCATTCTATTTCTTATTATGATTATCACAATTATAGACAGCTGGCGAGTATAGCTTTCGCGCAGACATATATATGACATGGATTAGCATGTCTATATTAGAGCCTAACCTTCATTTTAACATATTACTTACCGTCCCACATTTAAGACATCAGTCCCCTTTCACTAACACCAGTAGCAAGACTTTACACCAGCTGCCTTCTCCAAGGTCAACTACCCCTTGAACAGCATCTACAAGGCTTTTGACATATTTTACTACTTCGAACCCCTTTGACCACACCCATGTAGTGCCAGGCCCTATTGCCAAAATCTATGATGTATGTCTACAGTAAAGCAGCTGCTGCAAAAGGACAATCACCTGCGAGCTGCCCACACAAGCTCTGGACCTTCCAGTGGAATTGGAAATCAGGGGCCAATAATGAAATTGTCGGGGCAGTCGAGGCCAGTATATAATAATTTATTATAATGTGTTGTATGTTTTCTGACATGATAATATGAGTTGTCAGACACTCTCTCGCTCCCTACATATGAGTCTATTCAGGTGTATCTGTGACAACGGTTTCTGGGATGCTGTTATAAGGGAACGTCCACAAATGACGTCACCTGCTAGGGGGTGGGTGGGTCTTTGGGTTCAGTGACAAAAAGTGACATGGGGGTGATATTGTGCCTATTATAACTGATGGCAATGTGACAGTATCTCTGCTATCTAGCTAGAAAGTGATTTAGACTAGTACCAGTCCTCAATGTATATGTTTATGCTACTATAGGACATGTATATCAGTAAGGGGAATTTAGAAGCTATCCATGTTTTAGTATATCTACATTCATGAAAGATTACCTTAAATTTCCAATAAAGGCCGCAATTAATAGTCAGTGTGACACATCGGAACAACCTTGGCCAAGTCAGGGGGCGGCTTATACACAAATCTTTGCTATCATAGTACAGTACTGAATTTGCCCTATCCATCCCCCCCTATGAGGATACAATTTTCCCAACGTCTAGATGCGGCTAATAAGCAAGTGAGGCTTATACACGAGAATTTATGGTAGATTTATACCTTACATCCTACTGTAAACATTGAGAGATATTTACGCTCTGTACATATTTTCATGATTTTTAAAAATGGCCCCAAAAAAGGTGACGTCATTTGTGAATGTTCCCTAAGTATACCTTCTATAGGGCGTGGCATTCCTGGAATAATGACATATACCAGCCGATTTCCAATTAGCAGCTGGTTACCTTGCAGGAGTGCGATGGAAAAAAACAACAGTTTTATACATTCTTTAGTGTGTAGAACACTTCCTTATCAGACCTGTGTAGTAGAACCTACCGCCCACAGTATCCAATATGGTGCATTGATACCTCGTCACTTCTTTTAGACAGGGTTTGGAAAAGCTAGCATATATACTACAAAAATACCAGTCGAACCCATTATCACGCAAAAAGAAAAAAGAAAAAAAGCTTCTTACGATAGTATGTTTGATTGGGAGAACCATCAGTTATTCATGTCTGTCATGATAAAGCACAGTACAGCTGTTAAAGGTGATTACTTTTATCTCTGACGTTAAAAATAGTTATCAGGCCATATATCAACCAGGTTATTGAGTGATAATCAATAGTGCCATTCTGTCATCTATACCCACACAGAAGCTGCTGAATCTATAACAGGCTATTTCTGTCTATAGAGTTAGGTCTACAGGTTGCATGAAAAGTCATGTTCTCTTATTGACAGAACATAACGTATGCATAAATAAGAGTAACATAAAAGTAATATCATAGGAAAACGCACAAAAAGGATACATACCCTGGTGCTTTGCAGACTTGGACAACAGATAAAAACTAGTTCGATCACAAGCAAATAAGCCTAGTTGAATCAGTAATAATTGATACGGATAAGGGTCTCATCTACTTCGTCTCCTAATTTGATGTCAAGGTTTTAGATAGAGTACCGGAAAAGAAGATTTACAATGACAGAGGGTAGAACCCTGTACCGTGTTTCTAATTACAGAGAGGGATAGGCTGCTGGAGGCAATACGTGGTCCTAATGAGGGCAATGCGTGAGAATGGACCAACAGCCTGAACTGACCATAATATACAGACTGCTATCTTCGACACTTCAGAACATTGCATTTCTAATGTCTGTAAAATCGAATCAATGACTTAAGAGATGAAAATTATGGTGTAGCCAAGTAACCCTTGCTTACTATGGCAACCAAGGCAACATTCAATTTTGCCGCTGTATGCAACACATGTTGTATTGTCTATAATGATTTTATAAATTACCAGTCCCTGGTTTCCATATAGTTCTAGCTTACTGCCATATAAATTCCATTAGTGCTAAACCATCAATCTATGTAATAGGCCACACATGGCCAGTTCTTCCTATCTAATAGGATACTTAGTATAATTATAGATATTGGATGTGTCTAAAGCTAATGATGCTACCACTGCCTGTTCCTCTAGCTCAATGGCAGTTGCTGAACCAATGTTTAAATGTAGAAATACAGTATTATGTTCCCTACTTTACCTCCAGATGCACATGTTCCCAGATAAAGCCCCATTTGGACGACTCGAATAAACTAGAAAAAAGACTTAAATTAAGTAATAACACCATTTCCCAAGGGTTGTGTAGGTGGATATGCTACAGTTCCATCATATGATACATCTTGTAACCGCTGCCCTAGTATACAGAGACACTACCACACTGGGGCAATCCCACAGTTTTTTTTATCATTGCTGGAGTGGCTGATATGTAAGGAACTCTCCCCTTGGGAGTCTTCATGGTGCTAGCAGTCAGCCATCTGGGTGAATGAATCATGGATGTAAGGGCACTATAGTGACAGCTCTTAGAAAATGGATATCTGTTTGGACCAGCTGTCTCCCAGCTAGTAGTTTAGGCATAGTATGTTGTCTGTGTTCTGGAAATAGTGTATACACAATGGTAGGCACTTCCAATCATCTTCGGTCCCGAAGAGGTTTTCACCACCTTTCACCTCAACAGAACATTAGTATAAGCCTAATATCTCTCAGCTTGATTTTCTAATTGCCTCTGTTTGTCTTTGGGGAACTCCATAGGAAAAGTAATTTCAAGACTGAATACAAACGAAAAGGATTATCGATGCTGATCAAACATGGATTGATATTTCGTATTAACCGTAATACACAAAAGTATAGTAGGAATTGGGAAGTACAGATGATTGTAGTCATCGCTGAACCCTTTACTACACAAGTTTTATTGTTTGTATGTCATTTCTACTGTTGTCCATTAGAGCTGTCTCCGATTTCCTTCTCTAAGGAGGGCTCCATTAAATGTCTGCATGGTACACACCGTGGGGTTGTAATACAATTTACATTGTTACAGCTCATATCCCTGTGTGCAGCACATGTCTACATGGAGGATTTCATTAAAGAATAATAGGAGGGGGACAATTATTGTCCAACAGATAGTGTGTAACACAATAGGATTAATTCTTAATTCTAAAGAAAGGAAAATATATTGACTGAAAAGTAGTAAGGTAGACTGCCATCTAACTACACATGACATTGGTTTCAACATGTCACAGTCATTTACAACAACACACGCAAAGGCCTACTATACGTTTTAATGAAGGTAATGTCTGTATCTCTAATACAACATAGGGAGAACTCCCGAGGTAGGTCCCTCCCTTATTGAAACCAGGTTGTTATTTATTATTCATGAAACGATGTCAAATAACTGGGACTAATCCTATTTTCATAAAAGGCACCCTGGCTGTCTAGACCTCTCTGGGTTAACAGGAGAACGATAGCCACATGGGAAGATGCTATCAAGTATATGTGGCTGTGTAGCCACTCTCAAGTATTGATCTTTCATTTTTGTATCAGAAAGATATTCCATTGTTCCACTGTATTAGAAAATTGGCAATGATTTGAATTATTGTGAAAGAGCATGGTTACTCTTGTCCATCTAAGATTCTCCCAACTGATATCCGTACCAATCTGTCGGGGCTCAATTCAGGATTAGAGGTACTTTAATCCTATTGCTCATCCTTCAATGACAGGTGCATGCATGAGAACCATAGCGGACATTAGTTCCTCATTGCATAAGTACCATCTTCAGTGAATTCAACAAATCTCCAGTTGCTGGTGATTTATTCGGCACTGGCATCGATTAGACACCTTAGCATTAACCTGCAGTACACACCGTTGATGGCATCACAGTCTTTTCATTGATACAGTATGCTATGACTTTGTCTCCACCACCAGACCCCTACACTCCCAGGAATGAGATCCCCGGTCTGTGTGGTCAGAGCATCAAAGATGGCAGATGGTAGGTTGTATAGAGGCTTGTTTTGGTTAGTTTTTAGGGTGTTATGGAGGTTGGCGGGTTGTGCAACTCAGTATGTATGACTTGAATATCAATACAAACAATCTGGATACTAATTGCACTGCAATAGGCTAAATTCACTGTATTGGGCATCCTCGAATTGATGAGTGATGCCCTTGGCACATATCAAAGTATTTGTTGTGATGCCCATAAAACTTTTCTGTGATGCCCTGTCCACGGGCATATGTGCCATAGCTTGATATTTTCAGTAGTTTTTAACGGAAATTAAGATTTGTAGGTTTAGGCCATAGGCCTACAATAGTATTGGACTGAATTATAGTACCTGCTGCAGTTGTGATCACTGACATAGGCTATTCGGGTTCCCTTTGAATAGGCACTTGGGAGTAGGATCCTATCCAAAACAGCCACCTCTTCCCCCTCTGCCCTGTAGGGCTGTTTTCCAGCAAACCCACCAACCTTGCATCACATTTGGTCATCTCACATATAAACTATGACAGTTATCAATATGCAGTCTTTTGCTTTGTATTCCAGACATATTTATCTTTCCATGGAGGGATTATTAAACTATTTACGGGGGTTATAATTATGTTGTTATTATAACGGTATAACTATCAGTGTATGTCTACTACTATACTATACTCCTGCAGTGGTCTGCTACTCAGACGCTGCAGTTGGTTCCTGGTCTCCCGCCTAGGGGTCACCTGGGTGGCACCTCCCACAATCCACCCCTGTGACCCAGTTACCTTTTCAAACACTGGGACCAGGTACAGCCATTTTTTCTGCTGCTGGAGTAACTTTATTTTGGATTAACCATGCCTCCTATACCAGGAGCGGCCAGGAACTGCAGCAAGTGCCTGTACAGGCATCCTCCCCCCACTGGACAGAACTGTGAACTGGATTTGCTGAACATGTCATTACATGCCAAATCCAAACTGGAGCCTAATAGGACTGTTAACCCACCTGAGCCTCAGCCTAAGCCTATACCTGGTGGGAGTGGGCCAGGGGAGGCCTCACAAGGGGAGGAGGAGGAAGAAGAGCCTGATGATGTGGAGAGGCTAACTGACTGGGTGGCCTCTCAACAGGACCAGTTAAGTGAGGTCCGGAGGGATGTCACTGATGTTCAGGGGGGCATCACCACCCTTCAGGAGACAGTCCAGGACATCAAAGGGACTCTGGACAGGTTGGTGAGAACCCCTCCTGGGGCCCCTGCTCCTGCACCTCAGCCCCCCCTCCCACCTGGCCTCCCACCCACCTACCCACTGCTGGGTGGTGACAGGCCTCCTGATGGGCCCCTCCCCCTGTCATCTGATGACTGTGAATTTGATTCAGATAGTCCTGGCACCAAGAAGATGAAGCGGCTCAGGAAGAAGAACAAGTCCCTCTTTTCTCTGAAGAGGCATCTCCCAGTGGGTGTCACTAGGGTCACCAGGTTTGACCAGCTGATGGGGTGCCTGTCTAGGCTCCAGTCAGTGCACCTCAAGGTGACTCCTCCCACTCCCCACTGTGGCAACATACAGGACCATGTCAGGTACCTGTGTGATAGGTCAGCCATGGACATTAACAGTCTTGATCAGCTGCTGGCCTATGATGCAGCAATGAGGGGTAGGGCCAACCAGTATGGAGCTAGGGCCTTTGTTTATGGTGATGGGGCCCTCATCTCAGAGTTCCTGCCTTATCACAAGCCTGCAGGGGGAGGAGCCTCAGACCACTCTGCTACTGGAGGGGATTTACGAGATATATTTATATATATATATATATATATATATATATATATATATATATATATATATATGTCATATAGGGGGTAAACACCCTACATAATTATGCACACAGTGCATTAAGAACCTGTAGATCGATTCTCCTCATCGATGCACTCACCCCTCTCCATTGACACCATGTCTACAGATGTCAAAACTTGTCTGTGTGTTCTAAAGGTATATAGTGAGTTCTGAAATTATGAATTTTAGGCATACAAGTTTCTGCCATATACACATGTACTACTAGCTACCTTGAAATTATATGAGGCTACCTTAGTTTAGTTTTTTAAACTGATTATATAGAGGAATCTATTTGCATTTCCCAAATCTTACATGATTATTGTAAGAATAGCATGGAGGCAAAAGCACTCCAGAAATGTGATGTTGGACCAATTTGAGTACACTTACATGTATATACACCCCTAGGAGGTGGTTATATTTAAGAGCTCTTTTTCTCTTTAAGTAGGGTGGCTGGAGGGTCTGCATGATCGTTCAATGCGTATCTGATCCTATGTTAGATGACCCTCTTATAATGGCTTGTCATTTCGACTAGGGAGTAGATAGAGACTTACAGTGAATTGGTATATTGAGATGTTGAATGGGTCAATCTCATATGAGCTGGAATAAACACAATAAATTGTATTACATAATGTAATCAAGGGGAAATGTTGACAGACCTTCACATTTCGAGCCTGTTCTGAGCTCTATTAGTGAGTGATTTTCCCAACTGTCATTTGGGAGAATTCACACTGCACGAAGGCAAATTCATATATCAATGCAATTCTTTTTTTGTTATAATGGTATTGAATGCAGGTACACACCAGTAGGCTTTATTCTGTGAAGGTAAAATTATTTGTATGGTAGATAGAGCACTTAAAATAATATATTTGTAGCTTAAGATTTGTAAAGAAATTGTGAATTGGCAATTTTTGGCAAATTACCACATACAGATCTTAATTAACTAAATATGATACATTTTGAATGAAAATGATAGGCTCTAGCGCCAGCCAGCGCCAGGGCATCTCCTGGGTGTCATATAGGGGTCTGAGACCCCAATCTCAAGTATTAACTTCATATTATAACACTAAAGGGCCTCTCTGCCATAGGGCTCTAGAGAGACTCAAGCATAGCAATTAGTGCATACTTTAGACACTGCGGCAGGACTAGGCCATGGGGGAGGCCTTTGACCTATGTATGTATTATGTACCTGCCTTCAGATCTGTCAGAAAGGTTGGAGGGGTGAGGTATATATAATCAGCTACTAATACAGTGAGTTACTTGTTACTGTATCAACATAACAATGGTAATTTGTTAAATGTGAATATTGAGCCATTCTAGACATACATGAAACATATGTGTCTAATTCATTTTAAAAAATCCTCCGGCCACCCTACTTTATGAGCCAGGGTTTCTAGCAGGATCTGTACCCACAACCTCAAAGCTATTGAGCCCACCAGCTTACCAACTGCTCCATCGGGACTCATGCAATGATACTCATCACCCAATAGTATATGTACTGCTTCTGCCTTTTGAGACCAATGAGTAACGCTATTTAAAAAAATTGAGGGGTTTGAACCACATTTGTCCCAATCTCAACGAGAAGTAGAAGTAGCCTAGCAGCAGGACCACACAGCCACATGTGTTTGAGCCTGTAAACTAAGGCCTATGGTAGTGGTGAGGCATTGTCCCATTAGACAAAGTTAAGAGTGCTGTTTAGTTGGTGGTGCTGTTGTATAAATCGGGGGCTCCGCCCCCCCCCCCCCCCTCCCCGTTTTAATTTTTCTTTTTAGTCTTGTTTTTTCTCTTGATATATGAGAATAGCCAAATAGCTAAATAGAGAAAATGGTGGTGAGGCATTGTCCCTTAAGACAAAGTTAAGAGTACTGTTTAGTTAGTGTGCTTTTTTTCTTTTTTTCCTTTTTCTTGAAATATCACAATAGCCAAAGAAATAAAAAATGTATATCAGGCATATCAAAAGTTCTGCTAGACATGGGATTCGAACCCAGCTTCTGGAAGTCCAAACCAGAAATACCATGTACTCAAGGATGTTGTCCACTATGTCTGGCTGTGAGTATTGGTTCATGGTAAGTATTATATATGACTAGGTTGTACCAGAGTGAGGCTACACTCTTCAAGCATATCCTATGGTCACTGTATTTCTATGAGAACACACAGAGTATGTGTTTGATGATCATATAACCTCCTAGGAGGGTTATACAAGATATCCTCCTAGGCCACATGTGTGGGAAAAAAGCTGTAATAAGGCTGTTATACATAATCAATCGATGCAAGCAGGCTGTATGTCGGATATACTCCTGGTGTCTTGAGTCAATATCATTGATATAAGCCTCGGCCTTCGGCCTTGGCTTATATCAATGATATTGCCTGTCAAACCCCAGGAGTATATCCAGTACATATACACCAAAAGAATTGTGGTACGGGGCATCATTTTCATGCACTGACAATGTGTTACGGGCATCAGTGGCAGTGTGTTACGGGCATCACCATGAAATCACAAAACCCATATTTCTCACTAGTCTGTGGGTTTTACATTGAACAATGAATGGGTACAGCCTTGTAAATTGCTTATGATCATCACATGTAAGTTAAAGCATTCACAAGTCACTGAAAATAAGGCAATCTTGCCTTCTCTGTTGGAGCAATAATAACAACTCCACCATCTTTGATGCTCTGACCATGCAGACCGGCGATCTCATTCCTGGGGGTGCCCTAGCTCCTTCACCATGAGGGTCTGCTGGACAATAGAGAGGTTAAGATTTGGGAAAAGTATATGTGTACTGGTACGGCAAGGGCTACAAGTACAGGTTCCAGTACAGGTACGCGTCAAGTAGTTAAGATAGCCTCTACATAATACACCTATCAAGGCTAGACGTTTGGCCTCAAGTGGGTAATAGCATAGGGTCCTAATTAAGGGGTAATTACATAGGCCTATGGATATAATTATCCTACATACATGTACCATCTCCCGCAGGTATTCATATACCCACTGGTCAATTAGGCCGGGATGTTGTATTTATATATACATGCATATCTTTTATATATCAATTCTCCCTACACATACACTGCAGTGTGTGTAAACAGGCCCCTACATGTCCAAAACGTCTACCCTACAGGTTCTGTACGGCTAGATGGGAATACCCCCATGTGACCTATGAGAATACCCGTACACGTTCCCGTACGCGTCGTGGTCTTAACCTCACTATTAATTATTCAGGTAGGACTTTTGCCAAGTACATGTTTTATCACCTCTACCCTCTGTTGTCCATGTTTATGTAGTGTCTACTCTATAGCCAAAATCTATGATCTATGTGACAGTAAAATACTTTCTGTAAAGCTTAGTAGAATGGGAATCAGCTGTGAGCTGCTTACACATACTATCTGATGCCTTCAGGTTTGGGTCTATCACAGCTTACTATGTTCTGCAGCATGATAGTAACATGGGCCCCTTCATACATAGCAGCTTATTCAGATGTACAGATCTGACGCCTGTACAATGGGACACTATAGATATTTAAATAGTATCTGTAATTCTTACTTAATTCCAAGGACATCCCAAAAGCGTTCTAACAAATGGTGCTGTTATGCAGAGTTCTGAAGCAAACGGCCAAACTTGTATAAATGTCATCCTCTCCAATTTATGAGCTACTGATACCCAGTTAGTTCATTATTGCTTCTTCAGATTTTACTGCGTTGCCTACTTCTCATAAATAATGCTTTGTTGCGATTAGTTATACTGGGAGCCAGAAATACACACCAACACATGCATTATCAACATGGGGGGAAAACGTGGCTATCAAGGCACTACTCTTGTCACCGTTAATTATTCTAATCTCTGATATTAAGAGGTGTCGTTTAACTGTTCATCAAAACTGTCATTCTGTCATCTACCAACACACAATCTGATATGATGTTATTTACGATAGACTATTTCTGTTCTCTAAGTCGCCTTTGGTGCCAGCCTATACCCAGTGGGTACAGAACATTGAATCAACATTGACAAATGGTTGTCAATGTTGATTCAATGTTGATTTAGCATTGATTCAATGTTGAACTGAATTTTGTGCCCACTGCCCATGAGCCAGACCTAATTTTACTTCTGACATCGTTAACAAATCAATGCACATAGTATTATCTTTTATTTCAAGAGACAAGTGAGAACCACTGATAGCTCTTCTCCCAGTATAGATGCACATCTTAAGCTTTACAGATTATGCATTATGCCTTCCTCAGAATGTGGGGGCTCATGCCCATCTACACGACACACACTCCACATAAAGACCAGAAATACTCAATGAAGACCCATTACTTGAAAAGTAAAGTTGTTATCAGGTATCAAGGATAAGAAGGGTTGTCACTGTTTTGTAATCCAGACAAGGATAGTCAAAATTATGATTTAAAACATGAACTAAGCAGTGACCGGCTGGTCTTTAGTACTCTCCATTCTATCTGCCCCCTCTACTCTTAATGATAATAATTCATGTGCAGAGTGTTGTCTTGTCAGACCTTTATCCGTAGCTATCTCTTGACTATCTGGGACATTATAGATATTTAAATAGTGTAACGTCATTGCTATCTGTAATTCTTACTTAATTCCAAGGACATCCCAAAAGCATTCTAACAAATGGTGCTGTTATGCAGAGTGCTGAAGCAAACGGCTGAACTTGTATAAATGTCATCCTCTCCGATTTACAAGCTACTGATACCCAGTTGGTTCATTATTGCTTTTTCAGAAATAACTGTGTTGCCTACTTCTCATAAATAATCCTTTGTTGCAATTAGTTATACTGGGAGCCAGAAATACACACCAACACATGCATTATCTAATCATTGAAGGCGGATCTGTATTCCTGTCAGAATAATTATAATAATGTGAAATTAATCTTACTGAATTTCATCTCCCCATGTATTTGGTCCGGGCCAATTTGGCCTCACCTGGTTGTTGAGCAATCTATGAGAGCTGAACTTACGTTTCATTTCAAACTAACTTTTTTAAAAGGGTAGGGCAGCTTGATTTGTTCTGGATTCACTCCATCCGGGAGTACATCTACGCCAACTACACACACAGAAAAGTGAGAGTCATTGTGCCTGACCCTCAGGTGAGGGTAGTTTTAGCGACAATGACTCTCACTTTTCTGAGAGTGTACACTGAAACAGAGGCAGTACAACAGCGGCCCCCTCTGATGGCTCTTATCATGGCTACAGTTGATATGCAGGGAACTATCCCCAAAGGAGTATTTCTGGTCAGACACCGGGGCAAATGAAGCTTGGGTGTAAGGACTCTATAGAGACAGCTCCTAGCAAATGGAGATCGAGTAGGACCAGCAATCTTGCAGCTAGTATAGTCTGGATGTCTGTAATATCTGTCGTTATCTGTTCTTAAACACGCAGCTTTCCACCAACTTTCACCCCCCCCCCCCCCATAAAAAGTACCGCCAGCAATAGCTCTCTTCATTTTCATATCTGATCTCTGCATGCAAAGCAGTCTAAACGAAATACACACTCTATCTCGGCATCTATCTTGCTTGAGACCATTTTCCATACCGCCTCCTCTGTCCCGGTTGCAGTGGTCGCATTCTCGTGTCTTGTAGAGGGAACCTAGCTAGCTATAGCCATCAATATTGTCGAATGGTATATTGTCCCTCATCACCTACACATTATCATACATTTATTTAATGACGTCATTTTCGTTGTTTTATGAGACAGTTTAAATTGGCATTTAATTATAACATATTCCATTCTTCATTGTATTAATAGTCATGTATATATTTTATGTGCAATTTATTCAAAATGGCTGACCGATAATGCATCAGTAATCTTTTTACCGATGATTTCTCCATGACTTCTACAAATAAACCTTCCTCAGTGTAGTAGCTCAGTCGGACTCAGGAGTCCCCACACTACTTTACTCTGATTGATACTGGCAATATATACTGGCAAGCGATATTTGATGTGCTGTGTGGTCCTTGTGTAGGGCCCACCCTAAATACATCTCACACAATATTTACTATATGTGATGTATCTATGTAATATTGTAGGATATAGGTAAGGGACCCTACATTAGAATTGTTAGCAACAGATGTTATTAGTTTCTGACTTACTGCTACGGCCAGAATTCAGAAAAGGATTTTGTAACTGACCAGTACAACACTGTTATTTTGTCAATGAAGACTCTTGACTCTCATCAACTTTACTAATGCGAATGTCTGCTTAATTCCTGTATTCCCTCTCCCTGTTGAATAAACAACAATTACGAAAAACAAGATTCTTGATCTAGACTCGTAATGCCTTTTTAATTGTATCTTAATGATGGGGAGATTTCCCTGACAATAACACTGTCCATCCCGGAGCTCAATGCTCCTAAATTAGGCTGTCCAAACTCCGTGTGAAAGAGGACCCGTTCATTTCATGCAATATTCATTGTTTTGAGAGAACAGTGTGAAGGGACAATTTACAGTTAACAAAAACCAAATCACCCCATCAAATGATGCGAGGTGATAATTGGCTATCTAAATTCAGAGCAAAGGTCAAATATTGACCCCTGAACAAGACGACAAACAAGGTGTAAAACAAAGACATCGATCTTTCAGAAGTGATGTATCCTGGTGGAAACGGGAATGTGAACATCATGGAGTCAATTGAGGTTAATAGTTATCCGGGAAGTGAATAGGGGATTGAACCATGAAGTCCAATGCAGAGTAATTTAGATGTAAGGAAAGATGCAATTTGCCCTGCAATTGTAATGGAGGAACAACAATGACATTCTGGCCAACATATGGGCAAATTGCCGTCCAGAAGGTCAATGTTAATAACAGCTTAGGGTAGCTGCAGGGAATGTCGTTCTGTTCTTATTAGGTGCATGGCCTATGTCTTCAAGTGGCAACTATTCCCTGGCTTTATGTACAAAGTCTAAGAATTAACACCTTTTAAAGCCCAATTATTTAGCAGTAGTCCCTACGGTTGTGAAGCCTAAGCTGTAATGGTTCAGGAAACATACTCAATAGTATTTCCCTATCAACAATGTCTTATTCAAGCATGAGATAAGATTTAGATTTTTGAGTTAAGATGACATCAACCAGACTCCTTAGTCTTTGGTCCTCCCTTTAGACTGAATAGAACATTAGGCTCAGAAGAACGTGAAGGTACCTAGGGCCAACTGCCAGTCTCTTTAAGCATGGTTAGAACTAGGGGATATCACTGAAATGAGTAACATACCGCTTTGGGAACATCTCATCTGCCACCTGTTAGTGGTAGCCTTGACATTGACTGGGGCTATCTGGCCAATACTGGGAGTGTCTGCCGTAATACGATAGTGGATGTTATAAGTAGTTTATAGGTCGTGGTGAAGAGAGCCGTTTCCGAGAAAGACCACTTTCCAATTGCAGAAATGTCTGTAAGTGGCTAATGCTCCTCCGGGAGCACTGTAGACCTGGGGATCGCGATATTGGTGCTACATGATGTCTGATTCTCATAAGGCTTCATGAAATGCCATTAGCCGATATGGTTTTATTTATGTCTGGTAATATCAATCCAGTACAAACTCTCACCAGCTACCAGCCATGGCCAAGAACTATCGTGTATCATATATATGCATTATATCTATTTTGATTGAATGAAGTTTAATTTTCTTATTCACCATATACCATTATGCCTTTAACATACCACCGCTCAGTTTAAAAACGCTGTTTATCTAACACAGTTCTCTGAAGGTAGTGCAAACTGCATAATATATTCCAAGGGCTAATACTTCATGAATTCACTCCTCATTCCAGGAGCTATAATTAAAGCAATCATAGAAAACTGTTTCGAGCTAGGAGGGCTCAGACCAAGCCCTTCAGTTTTCTAGTTTCTAGTGAGCAGCTCAGAGGGGCTGATATCAGTGGTATAAGCCGCTGGTAGGTAGCTGGTACTGCTTGGCAGCAGCATGGTCAGAGTAAGTCCTCTCTGCTGCAGGCACGGTGAGGTATCCACATGTACATACTGACGTTAACATTGGTGTATGCAGAGCAAGCAGCTCAGACTTCAATTACCCAAGGAGACGCAGATTCACTGAGGAGGATCTTAATATCCGGTTCACTCAAGAAGGTATTGGGTACACTTCTCAGAAAGCAGAATTTTGGCAATAAACTAAGAGTGCTAGACGTCATATGTCGAGGCAAAGGGTTGATTCTGAACAGATGAGAAAACTGAGCTATAGACACAAAAGCCATGAACATAGGAAATTGTAGAAGAAGCCCTATATGTATCTTGGAACATTAGCTTGAGAATTGCCAGTCCTACATGCAACCTCATTAGGCGCATATGTCACTACCTAGGATTAGAGATCGGAACTTCTACATCGTAGAGGCCGTTTAGTAAACCTAATGTACGTGTCTATACAGAAATATAGTAGCACTACAACTATCATCTGAGCTTATACTCTGTTCTTGTACACCTACATTTATAAAAAGATTACTTCAACCTGTAGACCGATTTCATGAAACTCCCTACAATCCTTTCAAATTGAGAATTAGTTTTAAGCAGCAAGGTATGGGATAGGAAGGTAGCATACATTGTATTCTGGGATATCGTAGGCCTTCTGACTGTAAGGAGATAGAAGGGAAACCTCATATCTCTTGGTAAGACTAAGACCCTATTACAAAGTTAACACCCCCGAGGAAGGTGGGTATGGGTGGGATGAATAGAGACGCGTATTTGTCTACCCACAGTAGTGCTGGGTGGTGTGTGGGTGGCAGATCCCTACACCATATCTCAATGTGGGATAAGTGTCCTGCATGGGCGCCCATGTCCCAATGACCGTCATGTCCTCAGCAAATCAATGTTCACTCAATAACATGACTTAGATTGCTATAACCGCTATTGCTATTGCTATTACCCCCCTTCCTCCTCCCATGTCACCTCTGCCATCAGACACCATTAAGAAAACTTACACCTTGCATGTGTGTCTCCTCTACTAATGTAGGCATCCTCCCCTCCTCTCCTCCAGGGATCTCTGCACAGCCCACTCAGCTGGCACCCAGCGACAGTCAGGAGCACCAGTAGGAGGACAGGATTATGAGGGACGGGAGCATACCACGGTCAATATAACATATTGATTGTTTATTTCTGTACTATTGGTTCTAGCCATAGAGCCAGTCAGAAGACTAATGTATCGATCTCATTCCAAGTGTATCAACTCATGAATGTATTTTAAGACCGGGGAATACAACCATCTCATTTTCCGCCGCTACCAACATGATATATTTTCCCATAAAATTATATATATATATATATATATATATATATATATATATATATATATATATATATATATATATATATATATAGTCATATATATATATAGTCATATTTATATTTATATTTATATATATATATATATATATATATATATATATATATATATATATATATATATATATAAAGACTGGTTGAGTTGGGATTGAGATAAGGTTACTGATAGGCTTAATGTGAAAAGGTCATGCCGTACCCGCACCTGCCACCACTAACATGGAATGCATGTATACACATACACATTGGGATATCTATTAGGCACTACGTGATTAGTAAGTGATGTTCATGAGTATATCTGATTATACGTAGTGCAGACACGACGTTTTATCATAGCAATAGGAGTTCATTTGTACATGGAAGACTCCTCATTAGTGTCAACAGACAAACTACGTAAATGGGATGACTACTGGGACTTACTACAAGTACGTACACAATAAAGTGTGACATCACCGACATAACATCTGCACGAAATAACAATAACAAATTAAGTATGTAACACATCATGAAAATGTGTTTATTACAGACGATAAGAAATCAGGAAAGCAATAATACTATATTGGAAAAGTCTTGTAGACTGTTACATCTAGTATATAGCAGAGGCGTAGGAAGCAAATCTCCATTATATCGTATACACGCTTATATTGGAAGTGTATAGAAAAATAGTATTTGAGCCCCTTTTAGTTTTGATTGGGGGCCCAGGCCCTTCTGAAGTTCTGTCCCCGCCTGGCCGGGCCGGGCCCCCCTGCCCCCCCCCCCCTTTCCTACGCCACTGATACATCACTGTGCTTTATATAGCATGGTAATAGGATTTGCACGGCTGTCTCTCATCCCATTTTATGGCAGCTTATTAACGTGGATCTGATGACCTAGGTCTATCTATGGGGTGCTATAGTTTGTTAAAGGTTGGCGTAGATTTACCCTAACCACAAAGGCTATTGGTTGATCCTTGTTTTACACTTATAGTATATATATATATATATATATATATATATATATATATATATATATATATATATATATATGTGGATCAACAAGGGAAAAGGGACCTCTGCGGGTTTTTTTTAGTTCCAACTTTGGCCACCAGGGGGCTCCATATGGCCAACAATGTTCAAGATATCATAAAAAGTGTTCTATACTACTTTTTGATGGAGAATACAATAAGCCACTTTAGAAAATTCTAACTTTAGTGAAAACCTTCCATATTTGGAATGTAAAAAGAACGTTTTTGGGCCTAAATTGGTGTTTTTGCACTTTTTGGTTGCCATGGAAACATAATTTTCATTCTAAATTGAATTTTTCAAGAAATTAATGATTAGAGGCCCCACAAAGATTTCTATGCTGAAAACGGAGTGTAAATCCCATTTTAAGATTAAAAGCTGTGACGAAATGTTTGAAAAAGTTTGGATATTTGGGAATTTTCGTAATTATGCTAATTAGATAGAGATATCTCTAAAACAAAGTAAGATAGAGCCTATTGGCATTTGAAATTGGACAGTGCCCACACATATTCAAGGAGCTAGTTCTCAAAAACTAGGAGTGGTACCTGCTAATGAAATATATCTCTGGAAAGCTGATGACCTCAATTTTATAATTGAGTTTAACCTATGGAGGACCCTTTTCCCTCGACTGTCCACATATATATATATATATATATATATATATAAAATACTGTAGACATTCACTGCATGTAGGAATGCTACAGATTCTACCGTTTGGAACGCGCTAGTTGCTCTAAGGAAGTAAGGTGTCCTTGGCAAAAACAACCTAATCAGAGCCTGCATTGGATGTAGCCAAAAACAATCATATTCAGAATTCCCAGAAAAGCCACATCACGCACGGTTGATTTATTGACAGGACGCAGCTCCTTCATCTTTGCTCTTGGGATTCTTCAGAAATTAGCTCAAGCCCACAACCAACTGGTAAGAAAACATCAAACATCACTTTCTTGTAAAAAGGATCGAGGTGATTTCATGTTCATATGGTTTCATTATTATTAATCAATAATGCCACTATTGCTGTCCTCTAGGTTTTCTCTGGTGATGGCAGAGCTAGAAGCTATGCATGCCCCTACTTTCTACTCAAATGTGAAATCTATCAAATCACATAATTTTTCCTAGATGGTATACAGCACCCCGTACCAGATCTAGACAGTAAACAATCTGATGGCTGTTATCACTGCTGGGGTTGTTGATCTGCAAGAAACCATCCCCACAGGAGCCTTGAATGTAGTCATCTGGGTAAATGAAACCTGGGTGAAATGACTCTTTCGAGACACCCCTTTGCAAAGGGGTATCTCATTGGTCCAGCCATTATTCAGTTAGTTGGTAGTCTACTTCTTCTGCCTGCAGTGCATGTAGTCCCTGTTAAAACCTTAATATATATGTATCTTGATCCTTCCCAAATTATAGTGATAGCTTTGTATTTTTTTGAAGTGCAGTCCATAAATGTGAGTCCATGAATCTGTACTCCACAGTACTATCATTCCTGGCAAGACGAAAGAGTCAAATCGCATCTGGTATGAGATTCTTGGTTAGTAGTTCAGCCACACATCTCAACTCTGCAATAATATGGATGGCTTAGAATTACCTGCGGAATAGTGTCGATTATCTTCTTTTGTCCCATTTTCTTGATATCATCTTGTCCATTATACATTTTAACACTATGATTCTCTCCCTCATGCCTTCCTGCCGCCATGTGTCACCAAATGATAAAACGGATCTTGAATATCTTCGGTTACTGGAATTCTCAGAAAGACCAGACATCTTACCCATTTCCTTTTAGCTGCGGGCTGAACTTAAGTGTACTTAAAGATAACATGATGCCCCTGACCAGAGTACTGTCAATCCTGCAGTTGAGTACCCATAAAAAATACAATAAATGCTATATCATAACGGATAACCATTTCAAGAGTTTGCATCATCTAATATTTATCATTCAGAAATTGTATTCATGAGAGTACAATTTACAGTTAATCAAAATAAATCACCCCATCAAATGATATCACTTGGTGAGTGGTTACCTCCATTGAACCTCAGGTCAAATGTTCATCCAAAACATGGTGTGAAACAAAGGCAGGAGATAATTATAATCCCTCAAAGGGAAGTTCAGATTTAATAATGAGGAAATAGGTCTTCTTCCTCCTAACGCTACCACAGAAAAACAATCTTCATCCTGATGGAAAACGTAATGAGTACATCATGAGGTTCAGAGGTCGATCTGTTATGGGAGAAGATACTGAGTGAAATAAACACATAAACAGTGCATTTGAACATGACTTGCCCCTGACCAAAATGTAGGTTATGGAATGAGAGGTGGGGAGACTGTCTAGAAATGTATAAATGGGAAGATGGCATGCAGTTGTTGTGTCGTAACAATTACATCATGCTGAACAATACGCGTGGGGGTTTACACCCCTGAAGGTCAAAAGTAATGAGTGCCTAGCGTGGATCCAGAGAATGTCATACTGCTTGTTTGGGATGCATAGCCTGAAGCCTCAGGTGGAAGGTCCTGTCTGACCAGGCTACAACAGCAACCAAATACTGCCCTTTACAGCCCGTTACTGGACCATCAGTAGTCCCACATGTGCTCTAGGCAACAGGAGGTTTTTTGACACTTTTATTTCAAAACATTGTTCAGTGAAAGAAACGCTGCTAAATCTTTATTCCACTTGGCCCTTCTCGTATGATATGCTACTCCAGCGTAAAATATAATTTTCCCTGTTCAGTACCATGAACATTACACTAAATCAGTATCTAGATGGATTCGTCCTTGGGTAGAATAGAACAATTGCTTTGGGACTGCCCAGTATTCCCAGAGCAGTTTCATGCAGAGCCTTGGTACATTTCTACAATGTCTTACTCTTCAGATATGAAGATCTACCCACAGTTTAAGACTGCGACAGACAACTAGGATGTGTTTTAGTTGTTTCTATAATATGACAGATGTTGATGCCCACTTTAAGTAATACATACTCCAGCAATATCAACGCTTTGACAGAAAGGGATTTAAACTTTTGGCTCACTCCTAGTACATACAAGAGAACATATATACATATATATATATATATATATATATATATATATATATATATATATATATATATATATATACATAAATGTATATATATTATATATATATATATATATATATATATATATATATATATATATATATATATATATAATACATATAGGCTGAGGACAATTGTTGACGCTTGAAACTTATGACGGATTGATTGATTATTCCTTTATTTATACTGTCAAACAGTGGGGCATAGCACTACTATTAGAAAATACTACAGGGTGAGATTCTGCTGCCTGGGTTACTGTTTCATTACTGTTACCATTACATACTTCCAGTCGCTAGAGTACCTGCCACGTACCCAATATGGCAGGGTAATAGCTTCAAATAAGCTAAATAGGTATGTCTGGCCAATGCTGGGGTATCTACAGTAATATGGTGTTGGCTGTTATAGATAGTTTATATAGGCGCAGTAAGGATATGCCGCAGATTCCAGGAAAGACCACTTTCCATTAGCAGCAATGAGTGTAAGAGGCGATTGCCTTCAGGGAGCACTGCATTTCTGGGGATCACAGTGTCCATCTAACCGGATATATATGTATAATTATGTGTACCTAGGTATTTAGTCATGTCATATGGATATATAACACTTTTTTAGATCATTATTGTACATATTCGTTTCTGCAAAACAGGTCTGTCATTTGCCAATACCGTATCCGCCCGTTTTAGCGCACCTGCGCTTATATATTTCATCTTTCCATTTGCCCTGCGCTTATACAGGACATGCGCTTATTTGAGATCCATTTTTAGTGGTTAATATTATATTGAAACCCTGTTCTACCCTGCGCTAAAACGGGACATGCGCTAATTTGACAACCTGCGCTAAAACGGGCGGATACGGTAAACCTATTTTCCGCATAATCTCCTGTATGGATTCAGTAGTAACCGATACTAGTCAGGCCTCATAAACTCCGATTAGCTTACATATATATATCAAACATGACTACTTTCCTACATAGATTTAGTGATGCTTGAGATGCTTCGAAAATACCATTAAAGAAACACCTGCACTGTAAAAAGTTGTTGTTCGTGAACAGCAAAATTTGCTGTAAGTGTACAGTACTTTAGCTGTAAATGATAATACAGCAAATTCTAGTGTACATGTACAATTCTGTTACTGTAGATGCAGGTTACGGTAGTGACTTGTAGATCTACAGTACTTTTCCCTGTAATATGTACACGAGAGGTCTTGGGATCGATCCTAGGTCTAGCCACCTCTCATCAGGAATCTTTAGAAACAAGGCTGTAGCTCATTTAATACAGACATGGCAGAGGTAGCTCATATCCCAATATGACCATTAGTAACACCGGCTCTGTGGCACAACGGATCAGCGCCTGTCTCCAACACCACAGGTGGTGAGTTCAATCCTTGGTGGAGCCACTTCTCTTGTTTCACCTACATCCACCTAAAATTCGTTTTCCCTCACATGGATGATTAAAAATATCACCAGCACCAGGAGGCAAACCCCAGACCTTTACAAATTATTATTAGTCAGTTGAGAAGTAGAGTAGAGATATGTGTACAGGCAAGGGAAAAGGGTACTCCGAGGAAAAAGCCAACTTTGAAATTGATGTCATAAGCTTTCCAGTGATATATTACACTAGATGATATCATTTCTAGTTTTTGAGAAATGGCTTCATGAATATGTGTAGGCACCACCCTTTCCAAAATCCCAATAAGCTCTATGTCTCATATTTTCCAAGATATCCCTATTTAGTTAGCATTATCTATGATAATTAGAAATTTATGATATATTTGCATTCTTTAAGTCATAAAATTTGATCTAGGAATGGTAATTTAATTTTGTTTTCACCATGGCAATCCTCAGGAATCATTCTATCAATTTATGTCTTAATTTCCTCTATTTGGAATGAAAGTCATGTTTCCATGGCAACACATATCAACAAGCACACCCATTTAGGCTTTAAAACGTTCCTTTTACCTTCCAAATATAGAAGCTTTTTACCAAAAATGGAATGTTTTATGTAATCCTATTGAATTCTCCAGAAAAAAGTACCCAAGAGGAATTTTTAGCCTAATTCTCTCATTTTAGCCCATAGTGGCGCCCCCTGGTGGCTAAAATCGGAACTAATCCCGCGGGGACCATCCTTTCTGCTTGCCTGCTCACATATATCCCAATATGAATGTTTGTAAACCGGCTCTGTGGCACAACGGATCAGGGCCTGTCTCCAACACCACAGGTGGTGAGTTCAATTCTTGGTGGAGCCACTTCTCTTGTTTTACCTACATCCACCTAAAATTTGTTTTTCCCCCACATGGATTGTTAAAGTGTCACCAGCACTGGGAGGTGAACCCAGGACCTTTAGACTATGATTTACAATCAATTTTGCTGTACAGTAACATAAGATTTGGCTGTCCCTTTACAGTACATAGTGCTGTAAATATACAAAAGTTCACTTGCTGTAGGTCTACAGCACAATCTACTGGAACCAAAGTTGCCCCCAGTATTTGGTGTACAGGAACACTACTTACTTCTAACAGTGTGTTACTTATATCTGGCATAGTTTCTGATGGATATGAAAGAGCTTTAGCGATTTTAACCTTCACGACTGAAGGTTACATAAAGCCCTCTAGCGATCTTTTTGGAAATATGAAAAAGCTGTCTATGTTCATTCCAAAGGCAAATACTTCATCCAAGAATACTCATCATCTGCCCTCACATTGCCACGGTTCAAGCAAATACAGAGTTCTAATCAAAACTGTCAATTTCCTGCTGTGGCGTGTGGCATATTAGAGCAACATTCAGTTTTTAGTTTGCAGCACAGAGGAGACGATATCAGCCAGAGAGCCTTTAAGGGCTACTGCTACTTTGGCGGCAGTATGTGGAGGGATGACACACCAACATATCCACATGTGTAATTGACATCATGCAAAGTGGGGAGAGCCCAAACTACCTACTTTAGAAAATGTTACTAACTAGTTCATCTTTGACTCAATTCAAGGAATATTGTGGCTACCTTTATAATGGTATATCAGATGTACAACACAAAAGGCTGCAACATGTACAAAACAGATGTCTTAGAACATGTTTAAATGTAAAACTAAAATACCCGGTATCCAGTCTCCATGCTGATACAGGGGTACAATATCTGAGCATCCGATACGATGTACAGCTGCTAATGTTATTACACAAATACCTGTATAGTACCAAACAAGATAATTCTGGTCTAGGCATAAGGTTCCAGAGACAGTTGCCAGGGGGGAGAGTGATGCGCTCTGCTGACACCGGTCTACTGGCATACCCTGCCTCAAATCTATGGGGATATAGAAAAAGCCCCCTCTACAGAGGTATCCAGTTATGGAACAGTCTGGACACCTCATGCTGGCTGGCAAGTTCAAAAAACATTTTCAGAGACAAAGCTAAGATAAAAATCACCAAATTGTTTGCTGATAAGCAAAGAGAAAAGGGCCTACTATAGACCCACTGATTGTTTGATATGCTCTGGATTGCGAGATATGAAATCTCATTTGACGTATGTACTGTATTTGAAAATCACTCTGTGAATAAATACATTATAAACTCAAAAAAAGGGGAGTTATCAACCACGAAGCAGAGAAATGATCTGATATCCAGTAGGCTAGTTGGGGTGGGAGACTGCTTGACCCTGCGGCAGACTAATGTCTGCAGACAATAAGATATAGTTGTAAGACCATTCGTATATTGACAAAAGAGATGATCCAATACAATGGAGATCAGTGATGAGTAACAGTAAACCAAACCTATACACTCTAAGAATGGTGTGTTGCGGGAACATGCATAAGCAGTTACACACACATATTTGCAACACACCTTTGAGATCAACACACTTTTGGCATACAGTATGTAGTGTGTAGTGTGTTACATCCAAATGTGTGTTAAAAGTGGCTGCAGAAAAGCTTGTTGAAAAGTGTGTAAACGTAACACACTGTTCTTAGAGTGTATGGGTAGATATTATAGGCTGCTAGGATATTGAACGTGGATGCCTATCCTGATTGTTGAGACCCTTTCGTAGTGCTGCAGTGAGCACTAAATTCTGACAGAAGTGGACTAATTTCACTGAAGTCAGTATAGACACTCTATAAATAGAAACATAGTAGACTAATTTGAAATGAAAGCTGGACATTGGTGGGCTAAATATCAATTTGTGTTAGTCTACCCCCAACGTAGGTGAGTTGTGGGTAGCAGAGCCCAATAATAAAGCGCTATGTGGAACAGGCGTGGGCGGGGAGCCCTGAATGGGCACAGTATGACCCCATGACCGTCATGTCCTCCAGGAATCAATATTCACTCAATAGCGTGACCTGGATTCCCATGACCTTGAGAGGGGTAGGAACCACCCCAGGCCTACCACTCTGCCTCCTCCAGTGTCTCCTCTAGTATCAAACACCATCAATATAACTCACACTTCGCGTGTGTGTCGCCTCTAGTAATGTGGCCATCCTCTTCTTCCTGCCCTGGGGCTCTCTCCCTAGCCCACTCAGCACCCAGCGACTGGCCACTTCAGTCATAGGCACCGAGGGGAGAGCAGGATTATGAGCGACTAGGGCATGGACTCCTGACAAGGGTGGATACCATGGTCAGTATGACATACAGCTATTCTCATCAAATATGTAAATTTGATCACCATGCATAAAGAGTGAGCTTTGTGGACATGTATACAGGCAGCTGTCATGCCTAGGCCATATATGCATGCGATACTCATGATTTAATGGCCTTCGATACTCTTTGTGCTTATGGTTTTAAAGTAAAGACACCCTTTTATAACTGCTGGGTGATTGATCTTTTTCTTGATTATACTAACATATAATATTTTATAGGATTTTGAATAAGCACTTGTCTTGTAGTGCTAGGGGTAAGTAGGGCTCCACATGTACTAATTTACTCTGAAAGGCTTACAAACAATAGTATGGTATCCATGATTTGGGGGATTGAAAGGAGAGGCCACCTCATTTACAGTTATTGATGGATTCTGTGTGAGAGGCCCATAACGCACAGGCACCTGCAGGGACTGACCTACAATGCGTGTAAACACATAAACCTGATGCATAGGTATATGCACCTGGTACTAAGCGATTAGTGAACAATCCTCATGGGCATTATACGTAGCAGTTCTAATCAGCCTCCCAAAACAAATCTGCATTTCCTTTTCTGGCCATTCATATAAACTGAAAGTAGTAGATTTAATTGGTTATACACAACTGCACTCCCATAACCAGGGGACATACCAAGCCAAAAGATCTGACATATACTTCGCACTGTTAAAAACCTCATACTATGTTCTTGATTTACATGATATTGATCTATCCTACTCTTCCAAATAATTTAAATATGATGTGTGGGATTGAATAGATCTCTCCTATTCACACATTTACAATTGTCCATTTACATATAGTAGTGTGTCTCCTGGCCGCTCTCTTTACATGCCCTGGATACCATGACAATATACACTGATCCATCATGCAGGTAGACAGCACAATTTCCACTCTCATCCATTGTCCATGCACACCAAACCACGTGCCAGTCGGTGGGCTCTGTGCCTGACGCTTATTGGTTGGCTTATGGTAATTTCCAGCACAAGTGTTGACTGGAAGAGGCGCGATATTGCATGCCAGCCCTTTGCATGCTGGCTTCAGCACCAGCTGCAGCTCTTGGATAAAGACTATCCCAATTGACACACTCTCCAGGCAGTGGATCCAATGTCGTAGACCAATGCCTTTTTTGCGCAGAGGAATCAGCTTCGAGAGTACAAACTAGCCGGCATGGAGTCAGATGCAATATCTGCGACTGGAGGTTTCCCCCCACAAGGCGGGGAAATACAAATCTTGTCAGGAGTGGGGGTATGACTGTGCATCTCGGGCCGGCTGGTATTTATCCTGCTGTTCTCATCTCCTGGAGGAGGCGTGCCAGAGGTACCCTTGTGGCACCGTGGAGCTGCGGACGAGCTCCCTAAGCTATTCAGACGGGGGCGGGGAGGGGCCTCTGGTGGTGCATGGCTGATTGTATTGGAGGCACCCACACACCCACGTGGTGCACTGACCTTCGCCTTTGTAGGCAACCCCTCCACTCCCAGCACACAGGCCACGAAACACATGGTGAGGAGAGAGAGAGAGAGAGAGAGAGAGAGAGAGAGAGAGAGAGAGAGAGAGAGACAGAGAGAGAGAGAGACAGACAGACAGACAGACAGACAGACAGACAGACAGACAGACAGAGACAGAGAGAGACAGAGAGAGACAGAGAGGAAAGGACAAGAAGTTACAGGAAGGAAGATCCTTTATTTCTACTTCCGGTTTCACCCCCATCAGCCACACAGCAAGGAGTACCATAGGAGCGAGAAGGTGTGAGTGAGTGAGTGAGTGAGTGAGTGAGTGAGTGAGTGAGTGAGTGGGTGTCAGGTATTTTAGGTTGACTGGAAGTGATGGTATTCTTGTGTGTTTGCCAGCTCGGGGTAAATTAGACCAGTCCAGGCAAAGCGGGCATCTAGGGCAGGCATGTCAGCAGCCCTGCAGACCAATCGTCCTGTCTGTGGACACAAGTAATCGTGACCACCAGCTTCAATAAGTCCAAATTACGACAGACTCCTCCTGGACATAATTAAGGCTACCCCTGCCTGGATGCCTCCTCCCCTACAGATGATCTAGTTCCAATACTAGCCACTGGAGAGCTGGGGCGTTGGTGGTTCTACGTGTGGGAGGAGAAACTGGGACAGTGGTAGGTGCTGGAGGAGGGCTGCACGTGGTCCCATCTGGTTACTGTAGGCAGGGTGACGGTCAGCAGGACAGGCAGATATACCGACCAGACGGCCTCTCACCCGCTGTTTGCAAGCACCACCACCTCCCCTTAGGGACTGTTCAGCCTGGATCCACCATCTAAGGGGCAGCAGGAGGGACTAGGATACAGGGCTCCACCCCACATGTTGGTAAGACAGTACAGGCTTATGTTAATCCATATTGCCAGTCTGATCACTTTTGATCTCCTGCAAATATTACATATATCCTTGTAATCTAGGGATCCATGTCATGGAGGTTTACACAGAGGTTTACACAGGGAAATATACTTAAAAGGGTGTGCATAAGTGCTTTTTGGTGTTAATGACTCTAGCTTTTTTCTCTGTTCAAGCCAACCCCTTTTATCCTCAAATGCGTTTGAAACATCCCGGGAAACATCCCATACTTGGGAAGTCACCATGTTCCCAAAACATCCCATTTCCCCTGGAATCGACGTCAGATATGGTAACAAATTTAAGCCCTCTCCCCCCCCCAGGTTCGTGTTAGGGATAATTCTGCAGTGTCTATAGGAATAGATCGAGCCATACAGTAACCTAGAGTACTTCAAAAGCACTTATTGACGGCGCCACCAAGAGTAGGTTGTCCCTGTGATAATAGATGTATACTAATTGTCTGTGAATCAATAACTTGAGAAACATCACTGCACCCATATTGACATATGGAAAGAAACGGAATATTTGATGGATAACATCATCAGCTGAAGATTACAGTATTATTCCATTTTCCGTTTGCTAATTACAGCTAAAATCCTCAGTTTATTGAGGGAATCCCAGGGACTCTTAACAAGTTCTGCCATATATTATATATAAATAACATGGTATAGTTGGTGGCCAACTTTTAATAGTCCCTCTATGGCTGACTTGTGAGGGCATAGAACTCGAGGTTGATGTGTCACACAAACTGGTTTGAATCCCATCAAACACTCAGGTTAGAAAGGAGAAGCTATCTCCTAACCTGCTGGTAGTAAGCCCATAACCCCCTGATGGCAGGATGTCCTTAGAATCCTCCCAGCAAGTTAATGAAGGTTATGTAAGTATGCGTGACACCTCTAAGTATCGATCGGTGAGCAGCTCTACATAGTGTGGTGGTGTGCGTACAGATCTCTGCCTCACCGAGCCCCTCATTCTGCGGGTTCATCTCTGTTATTGAGCTGCTCATGATTAAGCCGCTTACCCATAAGGCACTCTGTATGATTAAGTATTACAACAAGGCTGGATATCGGCCGCATTGGTATAAGGCATGGCAGCTGGAGGGAGCGCCAAATACACAGCAAGTAAAGGCTTGATGATAATTATAGCTGAATACCTTGCCTCACCTCCCATGTTCCCTTCTATCTCTCTAGCTATGTGGGGTAATTTCGTGAAAGTAAGGGATGGATCATTTGGGTGGATTGTTTACACTGGTGATATGTTCGACAAATCGCTCTGTGGCATTGGTCTCGCTAGTATTCATGTTGTTCATAATCTGTAAGCATGGTGTCGAAGCTAGGTAACAAGGATTAATTAAACAAGATCAAGAGAGTAGAACATGACCTGTAACGTATATAGAAAACCGTGAGAATTCATAGGTAAAAAAGGTTGCACTGCCATTGTATGAGATGAGAGTAAGGTATGTGACCCTTTTCTTATGGGGATGCATGTAATATAATCATCTAGAACGAGACATAAACTAAACTAATAAAGCATAATATGACACCAATCAACTTGCAATTATCCTAGAAACGAACTAAGTCAACTTACATAATATGGTTTTATGGATCTATAGGTTCTTTTAGATATGGGGTTTCATGTAATATCCACTCCTGCTCAAGTTGTAATTAATTCGAGGAAAGGCCATCCAAGAAATTGTTTGATACATCATCATATTTGAAGACATTGCTTAAATTGCAGTTGCAGATGCACAAATGTCATGAAAATGTCATTTGAAAACAGTAAAGAAAGTGTGCATGGGATAATTATCATAATACAAATCAAGAACAATTGTATAATGTCATAGGTATTTCTTATATAACCATCGGCCCAAATAATGTGTTACACAATAGATAGTGGCTTTTATTGGAATATCATCTTTTATACACGTGAACAAACTGCTGTCGTAGCATGATATTAATAACTTTCTATAATCCACGTGGTCTGGTTTCAGTGACACACCGCTAACTCAGAATGACGGACGAGGAGGATGAGACTGGGCACCTGTCTGTGTCACCTCCCCCCATGACCAGGAGGCGTTCCCTCACCCTGGAGAGTCACTCCAAACCGTCCATAGGTAAGTACCCACTGATGGTGCCGTAGGGGCAGACCTGCTACTGTTAAAGGGCTGAGACAAACAAAGTGAGCCCCTGTATACGGCCATGTTGTTCTGATCATAATAATAGGTGTATGTATAGGAAATAGCATCACCACCATTTACCCATGAAGTAAACATTGATAGAACCATGATCGTAAAGAATTACGAACTGACCTCTAGACATCAAAATTAATATACTACTTCAGATGTATTTCAACTAATCCTTTATAATGGCTTATAAACAACAAATGTAAACAAATTAATACCGGTAGGCCTTTGGTCTCTAAAACCCAAAGGTACTGCTTCAGTACAGGTAGAATGCACTGCTGATGGGTCATATGCACCAAGAGAACTTACGGCCTTTCACTTTCAAGGTAATAGGACCTAGCCTTTCTACAGCCCAGCAGCGTTTGGGTAAACATAATTATGTTCCATGTGCTGTTTTCTGATAAACTACCTTCAGGTTCCTAAATGCTGAATTTATATACTATATTACAGTATAGTCTAACCGCTTACAGGTAGTCTTTAGGATTCTTGAGGAGGTAACTGTGTTTTGGGTACAAACATCATGTCGTGAAAAGTGTACTGAAAATATTATAGATTGATGTACATGACTCACAAACGTAGAAATATGTTGATTGTGATTATAACCATGACAGCACCAGAAGATGCAAAAATGGTATTGACATTATCGGAAGGATACTTTAAGAACTATAACGTTTTGAATTCCAGAGACTAGTCCCTGCAGCAATATAGGTATTTCATTGCACCTGTGTGAACTGACACCGTCCTAAGCACGATTATCTGATTATAAGCTCTCATTTATAATCTATCTGAAGCTCGAAAATATGTCAGTTATAATTATCAGGGTGCATTGTGTGTGCATTATCGAAATGATCAGATGAGTCATTCACAGTCTGCTCTCAGGTGGTGACCCATGGGATGTCCTTTATCATGATAAATACATCTAGAATGTTCATTTTATGCACTACTGAATATAGTATATCAACCATTTAGAACATGTATTTAGACCCTCACCATCAACAGAGATTTCGCATCCCTTCACATTGGTATATGCATACATTATATCCTCATTTTGCGGTGGCACCTCTTGCAATCCCACACATAAATGCACTTACGAAATTATTGCATATCATACAATTGACCCACTTCCCTAAAATTATCAATAGTCTACTAAAATTAAAGAAGTAAATAAACCAAATATCGGTCATGCAATAAGAATGTCCTTGATAATTTTAGTATAAATCTATTTAGCAAAGGTGAGTGTGCAATGTACTATGCTGTCAAGCATGAGTAAAACACCAATGCATCAACCTAAGTGTGCTTCGTCATCTTATCTTTAGCATAACGTCAATATATAATAATTAACCCAAGGTATTGAATGCATTTCATTAACTACCTTTACATCTGCCACACCCCAGGTACCTCTCTAGGTAGAAGTCTCGAACTGAGGCGTCAGTCCATCACTCCTGACGTGAGTCCTGGTGCCACCTCCCCGGCAGGGTCCACCTCCGAACTCCAGTCCATCATTCACTCCTCACTAGCCGGCAACCTCTGCTACCAGCACTCCAAACCAAGGAGGTGCTTTGTGGAGGTAACTAGACATACTTACTACCTCAATGTTTATAAATATTTTATTGATGATTAAAACTTTATAAATGTGCACTAGAACAGCTGGAGGATGCAGCACTAGCACCAGCGCTCATTAGCATAACAATCTTTTTTAAGTGACATTGTTTCTCAAAGGACATCATTAAATATTATCATACAAATGTAGTGCTTTGATGTTGGGTGGGGACCACAGCTGTAATGGTGGGTGTGACCTAAGTCGTCCTTAACTCTCCTGTATAACGTTACATGACGATACCATAAACCACAATTAGCCGCGCGAATGCTTTAGAGTATTTTCCTATAATGATATATACGTTCCCTCACATTGCTTTCTATTTGAATTCTAACATTTTTTCAACTTCACCCATATTCACCTCAGTGCTAGGCATGTTTTTAAAAAGTATGTTGGAATACCTAGGCGGATACAGGTCATTTGAATTTTACATTGCGCGGTCAGAATGGAATGGAATATATCATGCACTGAAGTGAATACCATATTAAATTGCCTTCCCTCTATTCTGTCTATACGATATCGCCATATCCGTTCCTAACTTGAGATATTCCCACCAAACAATGGCCTCTACCGGTACTTAGAGTTTTTGGTTCAATATGAGGAAACATTTTTCCTTCCTATTACTGTAAAAAAATATGTTTGGATTATTATCCTAGGCACACTTATGGGAGAAACGAATTGCCTGGTTGGCCAAGGTATCTATATGCTGGAAAACCCTTGCACCTTGCAGGGTCTCTACTACCCTCGTTCCCAAATGTTTCTGATAAGGAAGGCTCTGGTAACAACCACATGACCTTGAACTTGGGATTTTGCTGGGTTTGGGCAGTCTCTGTGGTTAGTTTGGAACTAGTGAACGGGAACCAGAAATGGAACCAGGTAGTATGATGGTAAAACTACCATCATGCATTCTGGTTCCTGTCCACTGGTCCCACACTATCAGCAGGGATTGCCCAAACCCAGCAAAATCTAAAGTTCAAGGTCATGCGGCTGTTACCAGCGCCTTCCTTCGGAAGGATTTGGGAACGAGAGTAGGTCTCTATACATGCCTTGGAACGGGTGCGTCTGAGGAGCAGTGTAAGTGTGATGTAGGTGAAAACCAATATGGCTGCCACTTATTATGCAACAGTGGTGTACTCCGATGCCATTTATAGGCTAGATACCTAGTGATAGCACCCTGGTGATGTATAGTCATCATATATAACCATCTTCACAGAATGAGCAGACAAATTCTCTGGTCATGAGTTGGATGTGTATAATAATTGCACACCTCAGAACATGGTTGTGCTGTGCGTAATGGGTAAATGGACAGCAGATTACTGCATTTACACCATGCAATTGTTTGAGAGCTATCTAATGTTTAGATTTCTAACACATTTACGTTGTGTGATGTTTATATCTTAGGTACCTTTCTGACAGTGCAAAATAATGCTGTCTAAGGATGTTGAAATTTAAATTTTAATCCAAGTGTAAGGAATGTTGGCCCTCATTGAGTCGCCCCAATTATATGCAGGGCAGAGCTTGAGGGATAGGGCGCTGAAGGAAATTCCATAAGATGTGTATAAGTAGATTTACGGTCTTCCCTGCACCTCAGCCTACAGCCATTATAAGATGATGATGATAATGCCATCGTAAAGCTGCATACATAAGGAAGCTATACACCTCAGACTCATCAGAGCAAGAGATATCAAATGGTGCTTAACTTTCGGGAGGGGGCACCTGACTTTATATCAGATACTGCCATGCTATATTACAGGTCCCTTTCTGTGTGTATATCATATCTTAGATGAGATCTACAGATTAGACTACGTATACAAGGACGTTTCCTCTCTATAGCCAATATCTTGATATAAGTACAGGTAGACTTATAAGGATTGTGATACGCTTTTAGTTTATACATAGCAGATGGCATGTCTAACTATGCTGCAGAGTACTACACACAGGGAAGGGTCGGAGAGACAATATCGATGATTAGCAAATAGCGAGCCATATAAAATGTTTCAGAAATAGGCATTGTAATATAACCTACACTACATGGTTGAGGCCTGTCGTCACCACCTGGGCGTGTCCTTCCCAGGTGGCGCGGGAGTGTTCAACTATAGTTGTCAACACTCACGCCAGGAGGCAGACCCGAGTTGCTCGACGAGCTGCTCCAAATGTAGGGTGATCCTATAGCTGGGCGCATATACCAGAGTATCATATTGCAATACTAAAACTGATGATGCAGAAACATTATCATAATAGTAGAGACCATACCGCAGGTTGTAAACATAGTATATGTTCAACCGAATGGATCTAAAAAGGAAACCCGTTGTGAACTTTTTCTATTTTGTTACAGCGATAGTCTCTTAGAAGCGATAGAAGTTATATTTTATCATATAGACATGTAAAAATGTGCATTGTACAGAGGTTGTGTCCAATGTTCTTATAACCAGGTTGTTTTTGATCATAGTATCAAATCCCTTTCAAAATTCAAATTCATCATTTGTGACGACATTCATATTACATAATATTACCAAAATTAGTTAATGTTTCATAGCAGAAAACACACCGACTTTTATATTATATACTGCTCTAGGTTATATTTTAGTCAGTCATCCACTAGGCTTTGTCAATGTATGTGGACAGACCCCACATTGGAGCAGTGGGATAATCCTGTGGGATTATCTATGGATGAGGCCTACTTAATAGACCACATCTCTCTATATCCTTACTGTTTGGATGCTGTTCATCACACCATGCATAATGTATTTCAAAGGTCATCTGGTATAGGAAGTGCTTGCAGCTTCAATATTCAAGATAATCATTGGGAGTAGGGGATACCCAATTAATAATGGTAAGAACATATCCAGGGACTTCATGTAGGTTAAGTCTACTTTACGTGATGGATAAAGCTGATTAAAGCCTATGGATGAGGGTGGTGAGCCCTGGTCCTTATCCTGCCTGCTACCTCATAGTTGTTTCCATATTGAAAATTATTCCTGCTTATGTTATGAGGGAGACACCACACAGGCGCGGACGGACCCAGGAATTTGGGGAAGCTGGGAGGCGTTATATAGGCAATGTACTGAGGATTTTGAACCCATTTACATGGAAATGTACACAAAAATAGACGGGGCGCGCGCCCCCTACTCCCCCCCTAGCACATGTTACATGTACAACCATACTAGATTACACCTTGCCGTGTAGACAGTATGTAAGAAGTCACTGTCTACACGTACACCCAATCCCTCCTCAAGTGTTGGTACAGGGATTCCCAATGCCAATCCACCATTTTATGTGTAGTACAATCTTTTATCGCTATGAGGCACATGTGTTATTTTATCAAACCATGTAATATTGTTGCTTCTATGTTGCACGAGGTGACGCCACTGTTGGCTTATGCTGGGCTGCTGAGGTCACAATGACTGCACAAAGTCTCTTGCTTTAGTTACTGACTTTGCTCAGTAAAATACAGTTTTACAAACTTCATGTGTAATCAACTGAGGCTATTTGAGATGATGAGCACTGTGTGTTTAGGGTAGTCAGGACAGGTATCAAAGGGAGAGAGACACAGGTGTGTTGCTGTGTGCTAGTGTGGGGTGTGGGTGCAGCCTAGCACATCACACACAGCAGGAGGAGGAGGCGGCGGACGGACGGCGGCTGCTCGGCAGTGACCATCTGCTGTGGTACTTTCAGCAATAGGGGGGCATTGAACATTGATTCGGAAACTGCACGTTCCTGCAGCCACTGCTGCTGCTCCCTGTACATTGTGCTGCGTTGCAATGCACTGAGCTGCTCTACACGGCATGCATGCCCGCATTGCGAAGCAGTCCCTGAGCGCAATCTAGGTCAGCGACAGTTGCTGGTTCTAGCGTCCAACCACCTGCTCTCTCAATGGGATCCGCCAAGTTGGGATGAGGCAGGCGCTGCAGGCCTATGACACGGGCAGCACGTCAGTCATTCACTAGCATGGACCGACTCTGAGCTGCTCCTCCATGCACGGCAGGTGTGCGTGAGTGTGTGATGAGCACGAGTTCCAAGAGCAAAAAGCCACCTCTCAGCGACCCACAGGAGGATGTTGACAGTCCCACGTGCGTGTGTGCGGTCCCTGTATACTCTCCAGGCCCTGCCTACAACCACGAAACCACTCGACTGACTCCCTCCCTCCCTGGAGGAAACCACCCGGAGCAGAAGGGCAGGACTGTTGTACCACTTGGGTAAAGAAAGAGAAGGAGGGTAAACCTTCAAACAGGCACGATGGCGGGATCCCTCGATCTCAAGAAAAAGGTAGGCCGCTCAAACTGCAGCCTCTCACAGGAGGGTGTATTCACAGCTCACTCATCGGTCTCTGGCCAGGCATCTGTCCTTTCCCCACACATCAGTAGCACTCAGTATGTGGGTCCGGCGTTGTTACCCCAGCAGGTATATAGACTCTGTGATTGTGCCTCACGGTCCGTGTCAGTAAGCCATTATGCTCCTTCCGCCCACGGTCTGAGCGGCTCCAACTCCCGGTATTTAGAAACATTCGTTTTAGCCAGAAATTAAATATCAAGCGCAGTTAACTCGATCTATTTTATAATCTTACTGATTAACTAATTGCCTTCATACATTTTTACCTACAAGCAGACTCGCATATGTGAATCTCAAGTTTTCTTCATCTTTTGCTCTCTTATTTCCCTAGTCCACTACCCCATATTCTTGTAAGTTCTAAGCCAAGCATGTCAACTACTCAATCCTGTTGCAGCTTTCCCATGGGCCGTATCTGCCTGTTTCCGGTCGCCCGTCTTTTAGTCGTTCTTCATAACTACATCCCTTCTCCCCTCCCTCCCTTCTTCTCTCCTTCCGTTCTTCTCTCATTCCCTTCATCTCTCCGTCTTCTCCCGCTCTCCCCTCATCCAATTCATCTCCCATCCTCCCGGGACAATTATCTCCTTCCTGTCTGATTCTCTGATTGCCTACCTTCTTCGTGCCTTCCGCGAATTCCCTTTTTCTCCGACTTCCCCAATGCGATTAATTCTGCGGGTTTTTGTCGGTGGAGTCCCCGCCCAAAGCCTGGGATTTGGGTCTCATTGGCTTGATAATCCCCCGGGCCTAATACCCTGAGCCCAATTTGATTTGAGACACTCAAATCATGACGGCCAAGGTGCAAGCATTGGCCCCTCTAAGTGCTCGCCTATTTTTTCGCTGAGTCGGCAGAATCGGTCTACAATCTGTGTCTGGAATTATTTTCTTAGAAACACACCTGTTGGATAGCAAACAACACCCATCATTCCATTTTTAGACTACAATGACTATCTCTCTATAGAATACTTCGAATATGGAACAGGAGGTCTGTCCCAGTACGTATAATTATGTAGGCCTATGCTGGAAAAGCACGTCGACCCTCCAGATTATTTCGCAGTGCAATATGCTTATTTCCTCCTCAGTGGCTAATTCTATGGATCGGGCGAATCGATTCCTTTTTTATCTTCTGAGCCACCAGATCGATTTCTGTATAAGTCCATCCTTGCCTCTTTGCAGTTTCGTCCCCGTATTCATCTGGATATAAAGGATAGTTCACCCTTTTGCATATTTATATTAGGTTAGCTCAACCAAATCAAAGTACAACATGATGATGTTTTTATGACAATGGTTTAGTACAGGATTTGTGCTCCACAGATTTATGCTCTACTCTCTGCATTGTACCAAACAATGCTCATTGGTTTAATTTAGTTTTGAACAATTTTGACAGAAGGGGATTTATGTTAATTGCTGGTTGAGGTCGGTGGATTCTCTTTAGAATACAGATTCTTAAAAATAAAGTACGTTTAATTTGCTCTAAACTCGATGTAATTGTATGGTATGCCATATGAGGAAAAATATAAAAAAAGGTACTATTAACATGTGATCCCATTCATAATTCTTGCTGGGACAGTGTGGTCAGTTACATCTTTTATTTATCCTCAAATGTTTGGCATCATCTAGCAGTCAAAAACAGCGAATCACAAATTCTGTTTAGGGAGTGGTTTTATCTAACAACCGGCGGGCGAGTACATTTGGTAGGAGGTCAATAATTTGTTGATTCTTTATGGGGGGGGTCCGCCAGATTGGTCGGACAATACCCTCAACCCACTCAAAAGATGCTATCTATATCGTGAGGAACAAGGATCTTACAATCTTTTTTTTAAATTTTGTGTTGTGTATAATACCCCCTGCGGTGTGCCCCTCCCGTGTGCCCCTCAAAAGTTAGAAAGTTGGAATGTATTTATTTTTGTAAACCTAAACGTTAATCCCGTTAATACAGACTTCTCTGAACACAATATAACTTTTAGCTATATCGAGAGTTTCGAAAAATCCAATATTACTGCTGGAGCCAAAAACATTTTTCAACTTAGAAAAACCAAAATAAAAGTAATTGATCTTAACCTAAATCAACAACAGGAATTAATAGATCGCTCAGTCCAAGGTGTGCACTGTTGCAGTAAACTTGGATAATTATGCTGTGGCCACAAACGGACATGAATTATTCAAGCTTCCACGCCCATTTAAAATTTCAGCCCGCCGGTCCGTTATGGTGTGCCCTTTTTAGATGGAAATCAATGAAATTATGACAACATGATTTCAAAGTGTCTAATCCTTTAGGAGCTAGATCAACTCCATGCCACCCTAATGTGGGTTTTATAGAACCCAGGATAATGTTACGTACCATCTACATGTGATAATAATAAAGGCATAATCCCCGGGTCCTGTCCACCAATACCATTAATGGCGCCAGGGATGAGCCATAGAAGAATGTTGACAATCATCTGCTGTGACATGTCGAGCGACGTGAACTCAATATGGTGGATGCTCTACACATAAAGTAATGCATATGGTAGCTTTGTGCTGGTTGTAGGCAAATATTTGTCTTCTATCTAGCCATATTTACGGACGTGACTTTAAAAGCGTGGTCACAGAACACACAGAGGACACGGTAAAATATAGGAGAAACTGATATGGCACTGAAAGGAAAAGAAAGAGGCCCACACAAAATTTGGAGTTTAGTACGAAAACGCCATTACCCGTAGTCCATTTTGAAGAAATTATATAGGTATTGCATGTGCAATTTTGATCAATTATTGCTATGCATGGTGTAAGGAAGTGAACTGGGGGCCTTTTTTTTTTTTTTTTTTACAAGATTGTACGTTTCTAAGGGTTTAAAACATTGCGATCACGTGTACGCAAATGTATAGTGGGTAGGCCGATATACAGGATAAACTATCACCTAGCTATGTAGTGATAGCGAATGTGATCATACAGACAGTCTGAAAACGTACAATCTTGTGAATACCCTCCAGTGCCCGACGAAAGAGGCCAAGGTATAAAATACCAAAATAGCATACCAAAGTTTGTGCAGATACCACTGACCAGATATCAATGGGACGTTTGTATTTCCTTCTCCCATTTATAAGTGGGGGCCTCCCTGATTGGATGTAGGCGTCCTACCACTGTAAAAATCGGCGTAATTGTTTTATTTCAATCAATAAAAGCCGTTAAAATAATGGCAGCCATAATCCACTCAGGGGAAAACATAATTAAACTGACAGCCAGGTGTCACGTCGGCATCATTACGCCGGCCAAATTAGGCACCTTTTCCTTTTTGATTGGAAGACATTTCCAGGTAGCACGAACAGCACCTATCAATGTGTTGTATTCACCAGTCTGTTACCTTGACAAAAAGATTTTCTTTGCATTTGTTTGGAATATTTCATAGTTTGTTGGATAATGATATAATTATATGACAGTTTTGTCTCAGTTCTTTCAAAATTTGCCAAGTAAGCTCGATCACTGAATTATGAAAACGCGCTCCTTAGAATTAATAGTCTCTTGTGGTGTCCCTATTTATAATGAAAGCTTATGCGATCATCAATTGCACAAGATACCCACACCCGTGACGTGTTGATATCTTAGTCGCAAACATGTTGCAATAGAGATGATTAATATCTGTTATCTTAAGATTTTACTTGCTGATGTTTATATCAAAGGGGTAAATACTTTAGGGATGTTCTGTAAAAAACAAAAAATTGTGCTGCTGGACCTATTTTACTCCAATATTATTATAGACCATCCTAGGCATCCCTCCTTTGACATCATCCACATTATGTTATAATTATTTCCACCCGTTTCCTTTCATATGTTCCACTGACTGGTATGTGTTAGGGAGTAAGACCATTAGCCGATCTACATTCATGATTGCATGTAAACATCATACCTGTCGGTAATACATGAAGTGTAACAGCTTGCCCTTTGATCTTATTCCAGTACGGCTTTGTTAACCATGCCCTGGAGGTGATGATGGTCAGTAAGTTCGGAGAGGACGTCTGGGAGGAGATCAGGTAGGTGTCATTATACCTGTTATGTCAATTAGTTCGAGTCCCCAATAATGATATCTCATCTAGTTCAACTTCAACCTTTCATTCTGTAAGAACACCACCCTGATTCAGCTTCATTAATAACTTATTACTTGTATAAACTGTGAACAAGGGAGATACTAGGCGTTCAACACGTGCAGATAAAATGGAGTCTATTGCGACTGAAGGATCACACTCTTTTAAATCACGTGTACAACATAGAAATACTGCTCACAGCTAAAAACAGAACACTAAAGCATTGCTCCTCTCATGGTATTTCCGAACAAACAACGATTAATGCATGCCATCACTTGTAGCTTCTGAAATTTATAGTTCTGATTATTGTCAGCAAAATCGCTTCCTGACATGTTTTTTTTTCGGGGCAGCAACCTTATCGGAGGAGCACGCCCGTAACAAACAAATCTTTAACTAATTGGACAACATTCATTTATTCCCTCGTTTAACAAACACCATCAGTACTTCCCCACGCCGACCGATAACACGTTGGCTATCAATTCCTCTTTAAAGTAGGGGGCCCCGTTGTCGAGCGTTCTGACAAGTGTATGGGTTCTTTTTTCCCCTTAGCCTGTGCCCCTTACCTCCCTGCTCGTCACCAAGCTCAAGGTTTTTAACCTACTTGGAAACATTCGTTCTGGTACTTGCAACGTCCTCTGATGGAAAGAACTAGAGAGGGGATAAGAAGGAGTCATGATCTAAAAATAACCGGTACAGAGGTGATCAGACCAAGTAAGCTCATGATTTCCTTGAAAATCAATGCATACCGGTACACAAACTATTTTCTGGACCATTCCAGTGTTTCACCTCACATGATTATGAGGGTTCTATCTCGACTAATACCGGATCAAATATATTTAGGATAATGACGTTTTTATTTATTTATTTGTAGTATGCTAGGTAGAAAAATATACTGTGGTCCATTAAAAGATCAATTTATCTCAATAATTATCTAATTACATATGTCCCTCATCATGACCTAATACAAACCCATCGTCCCAAATAACAAACACGGTTTCAAATCATTTGTAGATGCGTGAATATCACAGCACAACACGACATAACATCCTAACACATTTAGGAGAAGATTACACCTAAACCGTTTTAGAAACCATCAACGTTCCGCCAAACAAACACATAACTGGCCCCCTTGGTGTCACCAAACAAACACGTTATTGGGCCATGGCGTCACCAAACAAATACGTTAGTAGCATCATCCTTCTCCACAACAAACAAGGTATCACGGGCACGTCAACACAAGACGTGCCCGTCTTTGCTGCTACAGAGAGGCGCTAATCCGCACGGCGTCGTCGGAAATGGAAATGTGCACGGGACGTGTCTGTAAGGAAGACAGATGGGCCGGGACAGATCACTTAGTGGGAATTAAGCAGGCGGCGAGCAGCTCGGGGCTGCTCAGAGCGGCACCTCCTGAGTCTGATCAGCACCCCACAGAACCCGCATACACCGCCATGTTCTGCCTCCTATAGGCATGACCAACGCCTGTCGCGTTGGGACTTGGGATGCCGTTCACCGCACTAATGCATGGGAAGCCATGCATGTGTAGACTTCTTACAACATCAGAACGCTGCGTGTCGATCGTCATAATGATTTGTGGTTTCTAGAAAAAAGACCGTACGTTACAGTTAAACTTTGATGCAATTCTTATATGAGGAATTCAGTAAGAAGGAAGTTTGCCATCTGATGGTGCATGGTGAATTTCTCATCTGATCTAAAGCTGAATGCAAAATGTACCTGAGAACTCACTTTATGTAAAATGTTTCACTCGCAGCACCAACACCCTGCACCACTTGGTCTCAGCAAACATTCCAAAAAGTAAATCAATGAATGTTTCCAAATTTCAAAGAAGACGTTGCAAAGTAGAGTTTTATGTTTTACACGTTAACATTTCCCTTCATCAACTTCATATGCTATAATGTGTATTGTCAATGAGGTAATCGCTACCATACACACACATCACACGGATAAATCACAGACTATTAGGACACTAGGGGCCTCCCATATGGCTCAGCTGCAGACTCAGGAGTTATTTGAAGGCGTCGGCCCGTGGGAAGGGGGCCTGGAGGACGGCCATGCTGTAGGACATCAGCCACAGGAGCCGGCAGATTGAGTTTGTCAGAAGGGGACAGGGGATCTTCCCAAGCAGGAGGCAGGGGGTGGAGGGGGGTGGGTCCTTAGCCCTGTAATGATGGCATGGTGTTTTAATGTAGTTTGACCTGTGTTGTCATGAGGGATGAATGCAGCCCTGACGATCAACTCGCAAGTGCTACAACTATGTGTCATACCGACCCGACGTTCTTGATCATGATACATTGTATAACAAAATACTCGCCAGAGCTGCGTTGATGCACCATGACGACAGACGTTACGTGAAGGCAACATGCAGTTAATGCATGGTTAATGGTATGATAATACTGCTGCCTCTAAATTAGGTTATTTCCCTGACAGTGGTGTCATTTATGGATGATGATAATTATACAGGATAGGTAGCTCTGATTTAAATGTTAGTTTTTAAAAGCAAAATATGAGTATGGAAATGTAATGCTGTATATTTGGGACAAATGTGTGGTATATTATACACTACACATTACTAACAAAGTATTTACTTAGAAGGCATGTCGAAGAAACAACAAAGCCCAGACCGAAAGCCAGACATTAGCCTTCATAGTGATTAGATTCAGAACCATCTTTGGAGAGGACTCCAGACATCCAAGTAACCCTCACGCTCTGTTCATTACAGACAAGTGTTGAAGAACTTAGAACTTAATTTAAAAGATAAGTGGACGAATGAATTGCCGCTGAAAAAGGCAACCCTTTCATGATCAAACTAATTTCCCCAGCAAATGCAAAAATCCAAGATAATTCGTGTCTCACCCGTAATCAATTAAAAAGACACTGCCTTCCTGCCAACATCGATACCATGGCTATCAATATGAAGGGTGAGCTGAGATTGTGTAACGCCTCAAACGGAGAACCACTCCATCTATTACAAGATAAAAGAAACAGCCATTTGAGAATTGCACCAATCATCACGATCCATGTATTGAGGCATTCCACAGAGGCGGAAGAAAGACAATAACAAACAAACCGCTACATATTTCTTTGGAAAAGAAAAGCATCTATTTAGAGATTTAAACCTTTGTCAAAATGTCTATAGCTAAATCGGTTTTGATTCCCTTGGATACTTGATTCATTGATTATCAAAACATGATTTACTCCCCCTATCGTTTGCCTGGCTTTGCTCAAATCTAATCATTATGTACTTTGGGTTGGTTGAAGGTAAGTGTATACATCACATGAATGTTGAATAAGGTATAAATTTCTAAATACAATTTCCAAAAGAACGCAGCTGTAGTATCATCAGATCATAGGGTTGTAGTAAGATATTACATGTATACCCTTTCCTCCTGCATGCATCCGAAACAGAAAAAAACATGTTACCAGGTATAGAAAACAGAAGTTTTGTCTGAAGGCTTATAGTACCGTTTTATTGGCCTGTATAACCACCCCGTGCTACACTCTACCCCGGCAGCTGTACAAGACCGGTGCTTATCCAAGACTTAGTTTAAAGTGTATTTGGCAACATCAATACGATTTTACCCATGTCGCTTATTCAAGACTGGTGGTTATAGTCATGACAATACGGTGATCCAACATGAGCTGCTCTGTGGGAGGGCAGTGTCTGCACTGCGCGAGCTGCTCACCAGCTCATATCATGTCCAGCAAACTGACATCTGTCATCTTACCAACCCAGATCCCAGTAGCCCTATATCCCGCCGGGACTGCCCGATCCCTCCATAAGACTGACATTGCATTTGCACTAGGGAGTGATCTTTTCCTAAACAGGGAATGGGAGGGGAATGTCATAATATACCCTTCTCTCCAAATATCGGACACTACACTATCTAACCGAGATGAGCGTTTCAGTTCTAAAGTATTCCCATTTTACTTCTAGGGTACTAGCAGACGCCAAGGTGACCAGTCCATTCATTGTGCGGATGCTCTACGACAATAACATGACGTTCAACATTGTAGAGGCAGCCTCTGAAGTTACAGGTAAGGTTGATGGCAGCGTTATTTACCTGCTAATTTATAAAATAATGTGGATTATGGATTGATTCACATATCACTATACATATGAGCACAGATTACACATACTTATACAGGTGTAGTGCTCTCATGTTCACCTGTCACATGTACTTGAATTAGCAGTGAGCCAGGAATTGTTTGGTTTGAGGGCGTACTCAGCATATTGTACATTACCGAGAAGAATAATTGAAAGGTAATAATTATATCATGTGGACCACATTAGGGACCTTGTAAGGTCTGATTAAAGAGTGATAATATCGTCATTCTTTACTACATTAGTATTGGGGTCTCAGCATATGTCTTCGTGGTTCTCCAAGGCCCCTCAACTTTGCCACCTAGTGCACCCTCAGAAAAGTGAGAGTCATTGTCGCTAAAACTACCCTCATCTGAGAGTCAGGCAGTACCTGACCCTCAGGTGAGGGTAGTTTTAGCGACAATGACTCTCACTTTTCTGTGTGTGTGTAGAGTACGCCAACAGCCGTGGTCCGTGTCCTATTCCCTAGATAACGTACGACAGGAAACGTCTCCCAAGCTATGGCGAACGGCCTAGCTATAGTAATATTATACATTGTTGGACCAGAATACTATTTATAAGATTCATACTAACTCTGTCTCTGTGGAGCATAAACATGAGGAAGTCCGTCTGAAATAACCATGATATCCTGGCGCCTGTTCAAAACATACAACGCCATATACTACTTACAAGTCTCTGCCGTGCGAGATGTAGCGTTAGAACGGTTCTGATTGCCGAGAGTTCGGTCCGTATACGGGCCAACCTCTCAAACACAGTGGATCCATGTAGTCATCATAATAATTATTAACATACACTGCTTATAATGTCACATTATGAATGTCATACGTGCATCTATAATTTCATACACCTATAACAGTAATTTTAACAACCCTTGTCCTGTAAGCAGGTCTTTGTAATAATGTAGTTCAACACGTCAGTCTGTGCTAGATTACGATGTTAATAAGCGTTAATACATAACGCCATACGACCCAAGGCAGCAGCATGGAGATATCTACTTATACTGGCCTCAATATGCCCTAATGATTAACGGCCGAGCATTCATGTTTATGACAACTAATGCCATGATGCTTTCTCAGCTAGTCCCCATAAACACACCCACGTCAATACCAGCACACACCACATGTCAAGGTCAATATGTGCATATATCCTGGTCATTATCCCAGGCTGGCTTGTAAGGAGGACGGCCTTGCTGCTGGAAGCTAATGTAATGGGGATGGGTATTACTGCAGTCAAGGCAATTTGGTGTTCCTCCTATGGGCATCTCTGTTTCCCGCCATTTATTGACATATCATAAGCCTGTTTGTGACCATACCATGCAGATGGTGTATGCCCTGGAGGAAGACGAATCTTGCTTATACAGATCAGCAGGGATAATACTAGGAACAGTGAAAGCTAGTACAATTATATTATAGTAGTCTGTGCAACTATTTGGTGAGGCCCATTGTTACTGCAGTTTATGTATAGCAAACGTCAAAAAGCAGTGCACCGCCCGGGAATCGAACCCGGGTCGTAAGAATGGGAATCTTACATGATACCACTACACCAGCGGTGCTCATGTAGAGCCACGGACCAAAACTCGTATATATAATTTATAATCTCGATGGCTAAATGTAGGTCATACACCTTTGCCCTTGTAGCTACACCGCTTATCTATACTGACCTACCTGTAATAAAGATTAGCTATAGGATATAGGCGACAGGGCCGGGTGTCGGAACAGGGGGCAGTCCTAGACATAGGGGGGGGGGGGGGGGGGGGGGCGGGAGAGTAACAACTTTGGAAATGTTAATGAATCATACTCATTACTCTATAGTTCCGACACTCTGGGCGATGATGTACACACTATTTACACTTTGTAGTACATGTATATTTATGGTAGGCATATTGCTTTGCATAGGCTTAACAGATCCCGAAGCTACTATGCCTATGGTAATAAAAACTATAATAATTATTCATGCTATTGTGTAAAATGATTACACGTCTGATACTAATCCATTCTCGTTTAACGCAGGCTTGAGCGAGAACGAGATCTGGGAGATGTTCGGCGAGATGTTCTTCGACTTCTGCGAGGAGTCGGGCTACGACAAGATCATCCGGGTCCTGGGTGGGACGCTGAGGGACTTCCTCCAGAACCTGGACGCCCTCCACGACCACCTCTCCACCATCTACCCGGGCATGCGCGCCCCCAGCTTCCGGGTGACGCAGCGGGACGACGGCTCCATCATCCTGCACTACTACTCAGAGCGCCAGGGCCTGGAGCACGTGGTGATAGGGCTGGTGCGGACAGTGGCCCGCAAGCTGCACAACAAGGAGGTTAACGTGGAGATCAGCAGCATCCAGGGGGAACACGTGCAGTTCCTGGTGACGGAGAAGTCTAATAACAACACGGAGGGTGAGGAGACACCGCTCACTGACGATAGTGATGATGAACTTGAGCTGCTCGGTACAGAGCCTCGTATCAGCCCCGCCACTTTCTGCAAGGCGTTCCCCTTCCACATCATGATGACCAGGGACTTAAGGATCGTGCAGGCAGGCTCCTCTGTCTCCAGGGTGATTAAGGAGCTAGACGACCCCTCCTACACCTTCAAGGACATCTTCCAGGTGGTCAGACCTCACATTGAGCTGGACTTTGAGAACATCCTGTCTCACACTAATGCTGTCTTTGTGGTCAGGGCCAGAGACCGGATACGTCTCTCACCCAGGAGGTCAGTAGGCAATGCGCAGGCGGCCTTCCAGGGCTGCAGTGGCTTCCGGTTGAACCTTCCCATGACGAGCTGCTCAGCAGAGGACAATGACATCACGCACCGGAAGCGGATGTGCCTCAAGGGGCAAATGCTGTATGTTGCCGAGAGTGACAAGATTGTTTTCCTCTGCTCCCCCAGTGTTGGGAACCTGGAGGACCTAGTGGAGAGGGGACTGTACCTTAGTGACATCCCCTTACATGACTCAACCCGCGACCTGGTGCTGCTCAGTGAGCAGTTCCGGGCTGAGTACGAGCTGACGCAGAAACTAGAGGTGATGAACGATAAGCTGCAGCAGACTTACAGGGAGCTGGAGATTGAGAAGCAGCTCACAGACAAACTCGTCTACTCCATCCTGCCTCCCACCGTGGCCGACAAGCTGCGGATGGGTCAGCCGGTGGAGGCCGTCAAATATGACTCATGTAGCATCCTATTTAGTGGCATCTGTGATTTTAACCGTTTCTGCACGAGCAACTCACCCCTGATGGTTGTCAACATGCTAAATGAGCTCTACACCAAGTTCGATGCGCTGGCCGAACCGCGCATCTATAACGTTTACAAGGTGAGTGCGCCTTCGAAATTACCTCAGTCATCCCTCAGCAATAACTGGGTTCATACAGTCAGGGGTGGAGGGGGCACAGGTCCCATGGGGTGTAGGGGAGTTGTAGAGGTAGGGAGTAGGACGTGATTTGCTGCAGGTTATGCCACATAACAAGGTGAAGGTTTGGGAGTCTCTAGGTCAGAGAAGGAGCAGGTTACTGAAGAGTGAGCAGCTCACGGACGGTGCAAACAGTAATTAGATACAGCTTGAGGATCAATCACACTCTGCAACTTTCCCCTCTGTGAGCAGAGCAGAGCAGGACTGTGCACAGCAGGTGGTCCCCACCCCGCCCCCAACCCCTCCCCATACCCACTATCTCCACATCATCAATCCCACATTCTGTTTTCTATTCGTTTCTCCTCTGTCCAACTTCTCATTCTAAATCCAAGTACCAGTATTTTTCCTGATATCTGCTACTTGTGTCAGTCCTTTCTATCCTAAATTATTGTCATTTTATCTATGGCCTAGATCATCCACATGTGCACGTTTTATGATTACAAACCGCATCGGCAAATCATATACTTACACTATTCACCAGATCAAGCCAATTGGATTGTATTCAAACCAATTACTAGTACATAGAACTGGAGACAATTATATGACATGTCATTATGACTTTTATTTATTGAATGTGTACTTCAATTACTTGTATGTAGGATGGTGCTGCAAACCCCTTACTTACAACACGTGTCACGGAATGTCACGAGGTAGACTACCAGAGTGATCATGTTTAACGACAGATGGCTTGTAGGACTTATGTGTGCGGGACGAGGAATGATCACAAATAACAAACACCATTTTGGTTCCACTGTATACATATAAACCTAAGGTGACAATTGGTGAAATTTAAACGAATTAATTCTATTCCCGTTCGGACCCTGTTATACTTCAGAGGTATAAAGTGTCCGTGGTTGCGCGTGATAAGAAGGAGTCACTTAGTGTAGGGGACTTAAACCCCCTCCCCACCCATATAGAGGGTATAGGCTCATGCCTGATTGAATAGATCCTTACCCCTGAGCTGCTCCCTCGTAACTCCTCAAAGAGCAGCTCCACCTGGGGCTAGATGCTCATGGGGAGGTAAATATCCCTTTCTGTAAGTCTTGATGTAGTGTATGGCGACACGTGCGGAAGGGCCACTGGTGGTACTCATCCTCTGTCTAAGGATTATGGAACTTATAATTTCTGTGAGAGTGTAAAAGTGAGATGATTAGGATAATCGCATTACCGGTGTGTGATTGGCTTGGGCAATGACATTTGAGAGCCAGGGGAAGGATGTGTATGCTCTGAGAGAGAGAGAGAGAGAGAGAGAGAGAGAGAGAGAGAGAGAGAGAGAAAGAAAGAGAGAGAGAGAGAGGCAGACAGACAGACAGCCCACAGAAAGATAGACAAAGACAGAGTAACTAAGTTTAGCAGCTTGCGACGCCAGGGTAAAGCTCCCAATCCTCTATACTACTCACATAATCCATCTCAGCTATCCATAGCCTCTGACAAATATAGACTAGAAAAAACAACGAGAACATCTACAGGCGACTATTAATTGCAAACGTGCTCTTGCAGAAACTCCTTTCAAGATGGGATCAATATCCCTTGACTAATTAAAAGTTTGCTCTCGGGAATCCCTCCCAGTAAAATAGGACGTATCACAAAGTCACCTAACTAGAATCATGGTACTAATTTCCTGATTCACTGCATAAAGCATTGGTAGTATGGTGAAGGTGGGTTTAAGTTTTGAATCTTTTCTTTGGTAGAGATCATATCATAAAACTTTACTTATTGTTATACAGCGATGTAAATACAAAGAGTATAAATATCAGTTATCATAACGATCAATATGTGGACCCTGAAATGGTATGAAGACATTGTATCCACATCAAAATACCCGCCCCTCCCCCAGTATACAATAACAGACCATAACCATACTTGACTAGGCATGGAAACATAGCTTAATGATATGCCTCGACTGGCTATAATGGTTGTTACCAACATTGCATGATATTAAGGCATTTTGATACGGGTTTGAGGTTTGGTGAATAAATCAAAAGGCATCAATATAATCAATCCATCAGTGCACGACCACCGCCAGAACAGCATACATGTGCCCACAGGTTGATTTACATTTATTTTATGTTGACTTGGTGTTTCTTATAGCAATCCTCTTCACTATCCTCAACTCAGGCGGTCCTGTATCCAGTTCAACATCAGACAGTAATCTTAAAGCCTGTCATAAGGCATAAGGCTCTCCCTACCCTCTGAGACCCTTTACAATGATACCAACCTGTTGTGACATATGCACCTCACATCTGGGCCTGTTTGTAGTCTGGTTATTCTAACATTACTAAGGCTTTTTTCCCCATCTTCCTAGCTTTGCCTTGTCAGCACTCTTATCTCCTGTGTTTGTTCAGTTTTCCCTCTACACTGGTATTCCTAGGCTCCCTATACGCCCAATCTCTCTGGCTCCCTATACGACCAACCTAGGTAAGTTATTATTGTCAGGTTGGTCAGTACTGACCAACCCACCTTAGTCTTTCAATTTCCAGGGAGAGCCACGGAGTGGTGATCATAGTATCTTACAGATGGCACCAACTAGTGGTACACTGATAATAATGGACCTGGAAATGTTAGTCACTACGGACTACATTTCTATAGTCACATGAATGTAGCAAAAACGACTATACCAAGTTAGTCACCTATGTCTATAGTAAGTTAGTCATATAGTCAACCTATAGTCAGCCATTAAATTGGCTGATTTGGGCTATATAGTCAAGTGACTATGAATTTAATGGTTTCATGGTCTAAAGTAGTCACTATGTCTATAATAGATATAGTCAATCATGAGAAATAAGGGAAACTTAAGTACTGAAGGCAGGTCAAGGTTCAGCAGGGTAGACATGGCTAGGATAAAGCAGGGCAGGGGACAGGCTAGGATAAGGCATGGCAGGGGACAGGCTAGGATAAAGCAGGGCAGGGACAGACTAGGATGAGGCAGGACAGGGGACAGGCTAAGATAAGGCAGTGCAGGGGACAGGCTAGGATAAAGCAGGGCAGAGACAGGCTAGGATGAGGCAGGGCAGGGGACAGGCAAGGATGAGGCAGGGCAGGGGACAGGCTAAGATAAGGCAAGGCAGGGGACAGGCTAGGATAAAGCAGGGCAGAGACAGGCTAGGATAAGGTAGTGCAGGGGACAGGCTAGGATAAAACAGGGCAGAGACAGGCTAGGATAAGGCAGTGCAGGGGACAGGCTAGGATGAGGCAGGCCAGGGGACAGGCTAGGAAAAGGCAGTGCAGGGGACAGGCTAGGATAAAGCAGGGCAGGGCCAAGCTAGAATGAGGCAGGGCAGGGGACAGGCTAGGATGAGGCAGGGCAGGTGACAGGCTAGGATAAGGCAGGGCAGGGGACAGGCTAGGATGAGGCAGGGCAGGTGACAGGCTAGGATAAAGCAGGGCAGGGACAAGCTAGGATGAGGCAGGGCAGGGGACAGGCTAGGATGAGGCAGGGCAGGGGACAGGCTAGTAGGATAGGGCAGGGCAGGGCAGGGGACAAGCTAAGATGAGGCAGGGCAGGGGCTAGGATAAGGCAGGGCAGGTGACAGGCTAGGATAAGGCAGGGCAGGGGACAAGCTAGGATAAGGCAGGGCAGGGGACAAGCTAGGATAAGGCAGGGCAGGTGACAGGCCAGGATAAAGCAGGGCAGGGACAGGCTAGGATAAGGCATGGCAGGGGACAGGCTAGGATAAGGCAGGGCAGGGACAGACTAGGATGAGGCAGGACAGGGGACAGGCTAAGATAAGGCAGTGCAGGGGACAGGCTAGGATAAAGCAGGGCAGAGACAGGCTAGGATGAGGCAGGGCAGGGGACAGGCAAGGATGAGGCAGGGCAGGGGACAGGCTAAGATAAGGCAAGGCAGGGGACAGGCTAGGATAAAGCAGGGCAGAGACAGGCTAGGATAAGGTAGTGCAGGGGACAGGCTAGGATAAAACAGGCCAGGGGACAGGCTAGGATAAGGCAGAGCAGGTGACAGGCTCCTGTGTAGGCCTATCATGCTCTGTCAGTCTAGACATACACTGTTCATGTATTTCTATGTTATCAAAATTGGAACAAATGACCATGATAACTCTATCAAACATGAGAACTCATGCACCCTATAACATCTTAACCCCTTCACCACTGGATTTCCTGTAACTCAATGCAATTTTGTGCAATATATTGGCTTACCGTGTGGAAGGGGTTAAGTTGTCATAGTAAACTGTAACATAACATATGACAAGCAGGGATATCCATAGAACAGTGGTTTAGGAAAGGATGTGCCTACCTGAAGTCCATGGACCATTCAAATTTGAATCCTAACTGTTTCCTGTGCACACATTCCTGCGACATCATCAATTTGTGTGATCCACATATAGTCACTACTGACTATCTTTATGACTAATATGTGACTAAGTTGTATAGTCCCCTGACTACGGGGGTCAAAATATGATGGTATAGTCAGTACTGACTATAGGTTTTATTATCAGTGTATATACAAATACAACGCACCAACGATGAACCTAGGTTAGCCACTATTGACTGACCCCCTCAGTACATTTTTGAATATAACTTTGCCATTGTGACTAACACACATATGACGAACCTAGGATAGTCTGTACTAACTAACCCTTTTAACCTATGGATTTTCAGTGTAAGCCTACGCATTTCAGGAGAAGATTTCAGAACATGCTGTTTGTTGTTGATATCCCTACAATCTAGCTAGTTTACTTACAGGCCTTTGATAGACTCACTGATCACAGATCACTGAATTTACTCTTAATGTGCTGATTTGCACATCTTGTGGTATAGTTGGTACTCAACCTCCAACCAGGTACCCCTCCCTATAACCCCCTACCCTGAAGGGGGCCTGATGAAGCTCATCAGACCTGGGGAGGCAAAAGGATCGACTGTCAACAACAGGGAAGTTTGTTTCCTGCTGCTAATCCGATTATGTTGGGACAGGCTGGTCTCATAATCTGGTTAGACGGAGATGTTAGATGGGCTGAAGGCTGGGCTGCCTCAGTGAAGTGCACAGATCCATGAGGGAGAGAGGGAGAGAGACAGACAGAGAGAGAGAGAGAGAGAGAGAGAGAGAGAGAGAGAGAGAGAGAGAGAGAGAGAAGAGGGGAGGGATAGGGAGAGGTATAGAGGGAGAGAGAGAGATATAAAAAGGGGGACAGATAGGGAGACAGAGAGACAGAGACAGAGAGACAGAGGCAGCTTCAGATTATGACCAATTTGCTATCGTAGAATGCCGTCTACTCGTAGAATTTCGTAATAATATTATATTCTGTAAAAGCACAAACATATGATGAAATATCAAAATGAGCTCTGCTTATAATAATCATCATCATTAAAATATTATGTATGTTCTAGGTCATGACATTTTGGCGATATATCATAATGTATAACGGCCGAATCCATCCTTAAGATATATGTTAACTGATATTTTCTTTTTTTCTCCTCCTCCTCGTCCTCCCCACCTATCCTGCCAATTCGCCTTGGTGGCAGGTGGAGACGGTGGGCGATAAGTACATGCTGGCAGCCGGCCTGCCTGAGAGGAGCCCAACCCACGCCAAGAACATCGCGCTCGTGGCCCTGGACATGATGGACCTGGCCCGTGAGCTGCTCGTGGATGGCAGTACTGTCAGGGTGAGTAACTCCCCTGTTGTCTTTTTGTTACCTACCACTCAATCCCCAGGGTCAGGGCGGTGATCAGTCATTTGAAGTAGCAGGGTGCCGCAGGGGAAACACGTGATAGACATGTGTGGTGTAAATATGTGTGTGTAGGTGTGTGTGTGTGTGCAGGAAAAGGAAACGTGGGTAAGTAAAAGTAAGCAGAGCTGTGGATGTAAAAAATAAATTGCTTTATTACATTTCAATTCTCTCTGGGATCAAGTGTCATTGGATTTGTGTGGTACACTAGGGACACTGGTATATTATATTTTGTTGAGATGAAGACACGGCTATTGCCTAGAATGAGTCTCTCAAACTGGAAGTCTGATAAAAATAAAACAGCAACTACAACTGCATATACCTACACATAGCCATGATGATACGGTATATGGTACATAAAAGGTCATGTTAGTACACTAGAACAATACTGGCGTTTTCATTCAATGCTATGATATACCAGTACTATTCAAAGGAGTTTGACTGTGGCACAGGGGTATTAAAAATAGACATACATCCTCCTTTTTCTCATTTTCATGTTCTGATACAATGTATTAGTGTTAATTAAACCTGAAACAATAGGAGCAAAACAGTCCACTTAGGCTAATTGAAATTATACTGGAAGCTACCTACACAATTGGTATACAGCAGAGAGTGTTAGTTGTAGCAAAGTAAATGCTAGTTTTAGCAGGTAGAGCTGCTCTTGGTGTGTCATTATAGTGGAGGCGTGGGTGTGATATGCAGTATCATACTCGTCCTTGTCAGCACATGGTGCCAGCCACCTCTGGCTTCTGGTCCCACCGCTGATAAGTGGGACAAGGGACCTGTTTATGGACGATGCCATATTTTGTAAAAATGAATCTAAATGAGTCCCTGTGTGCAGGTGTGACAATGTCGATATGAAGTAAATACCAAATTCTATGTAATATAAATGCCCATCAGTCCTCCATGTATACTTATCTATTCCTTCGGACCATTACATGAAAGCCCCATAGCAGAAAATAATGTAGATTTCTGGCATTCATATATAATTATGAGTATAACATTGTAAACGACGTCACTATTGTAACAAACACCACACCTGTTGGTTGTGTTGACCACTATTAAGCTCATTAGACGCCAGCGGTCGATGTCTCATGCCATGTTTTATGATAATACTATTCTAGTTATGATATTTCTATGGTTACAGCTTCTTGGCAACACCTGTCAGAACTTGCATAACTACTAACAAGGGTGAATGTACGCCGCCTTTATTGTAGTGTAGCACAAAATAAGACTAATACGATACAGATGTGCCATACACGATATAGGGTTCAGTTAACAAACGACCAAAATGCTCATGAGGCCCAGATACTATATCAAACTAGTTTACCTCTCTTGTCATAGAGAACGTTTTAATAGCCCCTGTTTGATTCAAAACCAACCACCACCATTTTCTAGCTCTACTTGATATCACATCAGATATCTATCTACATATCACATGACTATATCCTTACCTCCTTACTATCCTTTTAAGATTTTATTTCGCTGAAATTCATGTACACGAGGCACTATGCAGCATCGCAAAAAAAGTTTGTTTTAGATTCTTTTACATTCCTAGCGTCAACATATTCAAATCTCACTTGAAGGATATTTTAAAAAGGCTGTATTGTATTGTGCTTGAGTCATGTTTCAATATGCTGTTTCATTGCTGTGTACAGATCACGATTGGCATCCACTCCGGGGAGGTGGTGGCCGGGGTGGTCGGCCAGAAGCTGCCCAGGTATGCTGTATTCGGCAGTACAGTATGTCTAGCATCCCGCATGGAGAGCACGGGACTCCCTGACTGTATCAACATATCCGACGCCACATACCAGTGAGTTTACACATGTCCATATACTTTGAATATTATTCTATGAATTATTTGAATTTATAAAATATTTCATTTCACCAAGTGATCTTCCAAAATACAATGCAATGTATTCAAAGAGATGAGACCATCATGAACCATCACCCTGACGTCATGTTCATTATTAACATCATGCCTCAGCAACCACTCTATCTTTTTGGTTTCTCTCATACCCCGGCTTTTCTATGTTCTAAGGGTTCTCACTACTTTTATGGATTTTACCACCAGTACCGCATCTGTCAAATATACTTACTACCGGGCCCAATATTCACAATTCCATTCCCTTCTACGAATCACTGCCGTTCCCTCTTCATTATTTTCTGGCAATTTTTCATGATCATTCTCCCTTAAAGCTCATCACCATCACTCCCAGGGAAGCCCCTGTTCTCTTTGCCTGAACCGATTGACCTAAATTTATTTCAGTAAATAATTAATTCCCGTTTAAACCCACAACTGACCCCAAATTATCACAACCATTCCGAGAAAATTAGGAAAATAAGACTAATCATCCAATAAAATGTTAATCACTGATGTCAACCAATTTAAATCCTACTTTGATTACAACTATCAAATATGAAACACCCAATTGACAGAATGATTTAGAGTATCTAGCGACATGATCTATGTACACTAATAATCTAGATGTTCCGGGCCTTAGTCTGTAGTGGCTCTCCAAGGTTAGTTGATAGGGACGTTGGTCAGTATGGACCAACTGTTGTTGAAGAATTACCGAGGAAAAGATTGAATAATGCCTGACTTAACCTATATTCATCAGCTCATAGCAATAAAAATTCTAAGGTGAGTTGATCAGTACTGAGCAACCTGACATTATTAACTACCCTAGGTTGGTCGTATAGGGAGCCAAGAAATGAATAACAAGGTAAATCTCTACAGTGACTGAGTTGTTAGCCAGTACTGAATAAGGTCAGAATAGCAGTGTACAGCGGACCTAACTCTATTGGAGTGTAGGTGCGAGCAGATACCAGAGGGGGCAGCTGCAAACTAAACTATTTAGATGGAGGTGAATGTCATCTACAGGTGCCAGATATACTAAGGGAAGAAACAGCTGACATTGGTGACAGAATCGGACCACAAACCAGTATAAACATATACTACTTCTTGGTGAATAACCTCCAAATAATTACAAGGGGACAGATATAGCAAGAGTGGATCTCAAATTGCATCTGATGCCACCGTAGGGTGCACCCCCACCATTTAGGTAGCCCCTCGTCTAGGATTCCAGCCATGACAATTATACATGTATGGATCTTATCTAGAAATGGCAGGTAAATTGGTGGCTACCATGGCGGTTGATGTTTAGTGTTGGGATAGGTATGGGATTGAGCTAAATCTTTGTGTGTGGGGGGGGGGGGGGTGGATACCAAAGTCAAATCATTGATATGGAAGATGGGCGTGTTCGGGGCTCCAGTAATTACAGGTGTAGAAAGAAATGGTTCTTTTTCGCTAACCAGTATCTTGGAGTTAACATATTTCATTGATGCTTAAACAGAATGCTGAACTGTAGAATTGCTAACATATGTATATCTCAAGGCCCTATAGGGGGTCGTCGTTTCGAACAAACCAACCCACGTCGCTCAAGAACCCAGAGAATTCCACCCTTAGCGACTGTAAGGATGACATCATTGAGCACATGCTAGTTTATCGGACAATTATTAAGGCTTTTAGAAAGAAGACGCAAGAGCGAATGATTTTGTTATATGGGGGCCACTAGAGTTTATTATACATGATACACATGTATATACAAGTTTAATTTTCTTCCTCTTTATGAATATCACACAGTGGTAATAAATTTCCACTAATGAATTTATAAAGTCAAAAACGAACCGTCCCACGACAAAGGCTAGTTATACGGCCTTTGGCGCTGTCTTCGGTTTGCTGCACTATCAGGCACTCAGTCCAAAATAACTATCTAACTAGTAGAGGCATTGTGTGGTTAAGTTGACCGGATTGATATTCTAGACGGACTTTCGGTTTTGGCCAGAAGCAATTCGACAGTAACACCAGGTGTAGAGTTTAGATATCTAAATGTATTTCCCTGCAGGGTGTGGGTATGGAAGGGCATTGGGTGTGAGAGTGGGGGTGTAGATCAGCAAGGCCAGCCTCTTTTTAATTGTGTTTCATGTTCAGCCTCCTGTCTGAATAAAACACGCGCCATATCAATTATATTTTATTTTGTACACTTCCCTCTCATATTCAACCTTGGGCTATGAATGATAAGTATTGGTGTCAACTTTTTTTTCATTCATATCTGCCCTCCTCCCAAAAAAAAGGAATTGAACCTGAAACACGCCTTTAATCCCTTTGAACCTAAATCAGCCTCAGATAGCCGAGAGTTGAATGTCAACGTTCGCATGCTGACACAAAGTCGCACTTACGAAAGCCAACTCTGGCGCTGTACCTGCGGCCAGGTGCCCCCTACCAACCACATCGGCGCCAAAGTAGCAAAAAAACAAACCTAATACAAATAAACAAAACAAAACAAACACTTTAAAACAGAATGAAAAATCAGCAGCCCACTCCCCCAAAGGTAATCAATGAGCTGTTTGGACACGGTTGAAGCCTCGGTGGGAGAGCAGCTCACAGAGCAGCTCACAGGTTTCTCTCACACTGTGGTGGAGTGGGTGATGTGAGGCGATAAAATCACTAACATGGCATGTTAAATTGCCTGATGCAGAAGGAATAAAAAGTCAGACCAAACGAAAGCTGGGTTACTGCTGAAGACAGGGCATGCATTGAATTGTGAAACTAATAGTTCGTTGGTAGATGTTAATGCGAGTACTGTGGATTATTAGAACTGTTATCTACATCGATTGATGTGCACCTATGATTATAATATGAGTCTGATCACGAGTACAACATTGCAGAGCGGAAACCACAGTTTGTTTATCTGTTTTAGAAAATCAATCAGGTTCACCCCTCCCACTAAAGAGGAAAGACGAATGAGGACTTGGCGAGAAGAACTGGGAGGAGGGGGCGTTTTTCCCGTCCAACAATCTATTTATTATCGATAGCCTTAATTCAGTTGAGTAATTTAGCACTGGGCTGTCTGACAGCTATCCCTCTGACTTCAAGAGGTGGAGAAAGTTCTAAGAAATCACACCAGAGAGAAATACAGCCATTGTAGAGCAGCATAAATACCATTCCCACAGTCTACTTTTAGAATCGATCTGTATTCAGAAAGTAAGATTTTGCCCCCGACCTTCTGTATAGGTACTTCACATCACATGTGAGTAGTAACATCCAACATCTATACAGCCTCGGACGGGCCCACTCTGCTGGAAAGAGCTGAGCAATTGCCCACTCACTCTCCCAACCCTAGGCTATAAGATCAGCCCACCACAGTGGCATGATACAGACGGTGCATCAATTGCCTACTGAGTGTTGAGCTGCAATTGCTGTTTCTTCTTTTAGACTGCTGAATACCAAGGAGTGTAGTGACGACCAGTTCACCTTCCGTGCACGCGGGGATGTGCACGTGAAGGGTATGCGCACCCCTATGAAGTGCTACCTGTTGTCACGCAATCTCCGTAAGGTGGCTAAGGTGCAGATGTTACTGGAGAGTGGGCTCCTGGTGGCCTCCAGAACCCCCAGCCCCGCCTGCTCACCTTCCGAGTTTGGAGGTAAGTGCATATTATAGAATCGGTGTTTATAACTCTCTGGGAATGGTAATTTAGCAAGTTTCTCTCTCTCTATATAATATACATATATTCTGTACAGAATTGATGGTTGCTGATTATCAATTATAATTGAAGTGGATCTTGGCTTCTGCAGTACTCGCAATGGACAACAGAATAATCTCTCAATGCGAAATTATACTATTTAGAATCAGAACTATCGAATATATATACCCAAGTGTTAATTCTGTCCTGATGCAAATGGTCTATCCTTCCTGCTATTAACTTTAAAAAAAGACTTGAGTCCTTGATGGAATTTCAATTGCAGCTGCCATACGCGCAGAGCTGGATCTACAGTTAAAGCCTCCAAGTAAACGCAGTACTTTGAGATCTCACGCCTGTCCTTTTAACAGCACGGGCTCCATGGCTAGCAGGGGTTGTCCGCCATAATCGCACAAAGACACATTACCATCCTGTGATCCGTCTGTGGCTGTCTGTAACCACCACTGCTGTGGCTCTTGTCTTGCTCTTTTTCTGCATTCTACTCCCTCTCTTATCTCCAATCGCCACTCCCTCAGCCCAGGGAGCCGCCCATTCTTAAGGTGTGTTAGCCCTTTAAGGGCGACCTTGTGTTTTAAAACATAACGCCCTTTGTCGTCATGATGCATGGATGCACCCTTGATTAAGTCTACTAACCAGGGCTGCATGAGTGCATCATGCTGATCCTTCGGGGGTGTATCAACCCTGAAGGCATGATGCGTGGACCAATCCATGGCGACTTACTCGCCAATGCTGCGTTCATGCATCATGATGACCACGAGCATACATCATTACAACACGTTGCGGCCAACACAGGGTTAATGGCGCTAGTCGCTGGCATTCTGGAGATGGTTGATCATAGTGGCATGGTTGGCTCTGTGCATGGGTAGGGCAGGCTTAACTCACTCTAACTAGGGCAGCCTATGCTCATTAGAGACCATTAGAGGGATAATCCAACTGGGCGTTTCCCATGAGCCACACAGCATCTCCTGAAGGCCAGTCCTAATCATGACCTTTTGTAATAGCTGCTGGTCCTTTAAGGGCATGCGTAGTACTTTAATGTGCTATGCCCTTTGTCGGCATGATGCATGGACGCAGCCCTAGAGAGTCTGCTGACCAAGGCTGCGTTCATGCAATATACGCGTTTACATTGTGCATAAGCATTGGAGAGTTATCCGCCAGGGATGCATCCATAATAATGATAATGATAAAGAGGGCACAGTGTATAAACGCACTATGACATGCGGCCATTAAAGGGTTATACATTGATATCTATCTGTGGAATGTGTAATATTACAACAAGATAAGTAGTCTCTGTATGGATCTATACAAATCGACACTCTTTAGGTGCAACTCAATGGGGGGGGGGGGGGGGCGAGCAATTCAGATTCCATCCCCATAGGCAATGACGGCTAGGACAATCTAGTCCCTGGATCTCCCCTCAATACTGTATTCACCATGGGTGCAGACGTGACATCTATGTAAACACCCCACTTTGCACACAGACACGCTCCTCCCCCCCCCCCTTTCCTTTACCCCAGCCCCTCACATAACACAAACCTACCCGACACTCACAGCAGACTGGCCAACCTCTGCAAGCAATCTCCGGCAAAAGGCGTTCCACTTAGGGAGCACAGCGTCTGTTTCGCCGATTGGGGGATCAGGAGGCAAAATGTTTTGTAATTTCAGCGGCGTTGCTGGATCGTTACCTCCCCACCAGCGCCGTGATTATCACAGATTAGAGGAAGGACTGCAGCCCCGATGCCGTCGTAATCTCTCCGGGGACTAAACTGATACCACTGACTGGATCAGTATCTGGTGGTTGCTCCCATTAGTGTGGTTAATCTCCTAAGTAGTGAGCAGCTCACTGCTTTTGTATCTCATCGTGAGCGATTTGGGAATTGCTCGCTGACAATTAGTTAGACTATGAGTTAATGGGGCTGGTTAGTCCACATCCCTAGCAGGCAGAGATTTAATCGCCGTCTATTAGTACGGATAACGACGATTCATTAGCAGATTGTAGTGATGCACCTATATGCTATAGTCTTACCTATAGATCTACCATACTGGATTAGATTTGGCCTTTACAGAGTGCTAAAATAATGAAAATAAGGATGGATGGCGTGTAGTTGCTGATTACAATAATCTGATACATGTATAGATCAACAGCATGCCATTCATGCCTCCCCATTTCATAGACATGTGTAAGACATATAGCCCAATATAATTGAAGCTTTCCATTCTCTTATCAGCTGCTTATAGGCCATAATGAAACACTTAAGATGGGAATATCAATGCACAGCCCATGAATATTATACCTAATGTGGTTTATGATTGGGTATCTTAAGAATATTAACAACATACATCTATACATTGTGCAAAGCATTAATTAGAATAGGTCTGGACACCCTGCGTCAAATTATCTCGAGAGTAACTCGCAAATACCTCAAAAGGAACCCCCTATATCATACCATAAGGTATACCTAGAGACTTGGCACCCAGTAAACATAAAACAGTATAGGCCTGCCATATTCAGAACGTTTTTCTATGGCTCCTTATTATGACCAAACGTTGTATAACGTTAAAAACGACGTTATTTTGACGTAAAATGAGGTATTTTTGTTGTCTGGGCTACTGTGCTCCCACTTGTGGCAATGAGTCAATATGTGCACAGAGCTGGTGTCAGCGTGAGCTGCTCCCCCCAGGTACTGGGGGCACTAAGCACCAGCCGCATCAGTTCACACTCACTGGGCACTGCCTACTGCCCACCCAGGGGACTAAGCACTGGTCACTACCACAGTGCATTGGTCAGATCTCCCAATACATCCAGGCACTCTGGTCGATTTTCTACTGTATGGATCGGGGTCACGGGTACGTAGACAGAGATGGACACAACTGTCATTCAATTTATGGTCGCCGCCATGCCCAGTTAATAGCCCAGACTGGATAAATTCTATCCATCCCCGTATATGGGTTCGTAAGATAATTTATTAAGTGGTAGATATGTAACTAAATACTTTCGGTCATCATTAATTATAATATTCCTCTTGGACGACCATTAGGTAAAGTGGATAGATCTGTAGATCTGGGATTCAAGAGTCTATATTACTTCTACTGCATTTCAAATGACTCGCAAGCCTGAGAATACAAATCAAGTTGCATCGATGCCTTTTCTTTTTTGTCCCGATGCAGCCTGCTACTACATGCTGAATAGATATGGATAAGATAAGGGGGTATCCATTGGATTCTGCAGCAACTGCTAGGTATTTTGCTATATCTATATTGCTTGTTTCTAAGTGGTACCTCGCTTATATGATATCATTATATACCTCAGAATATTTCAGCTACTGCATAGATCCCAATTGCCATATCAGGGGCTACCCATGAAAGCCGTTTTATGCTCCGACTACCTGTAGGTGGCTGAGGAGATACATGGCACGTGAAAGGTTGGCCTTTAGAAACTCACCTTTCTAGGTTTTCACCTAGGCAGAGAGGGTCCTGGGGGCCGGAGCAGCTTTGGCAGTAATTAGGCGTGGTAAAGACGCCTGCATAGAGCAGCTCACCCCGGTCGGCAGTTGGTAATGAGCGAAACGTGAGTAGCTTCCTTTCTGCAGTCATTCTCACCATTATGCGTGACGGTGGTGGGTGGGGGTGGGGGTGGGGGAGGGGATGAGGGAGCTAAATGACGGTACCTTACCATATATAGTTAGCTTACACTCCTGGCATTTCTGGCAGAGACAGCTCCAGGAAGAGCAGGACTGAGCAGCTCTAAACTATCCGTATCAAGGCCTGCCTGCTCTATTGCCAATCAGGAGGTTTTCGATACATGATATACGGAACCCCACCGAGGGGATTTAAATCTAATGAAGCAATTAAAGCCCCTAATAGACATAGCGTGCTCCAGCTTCTAATACATGCATATATAGCCCTGTTTAAAACACTGCCTCCCCAATTATCGAAGCATCCCTCAATATAATTGCTGAGTCGGGTGGATTAAAGTTTTACTGATAATTATAGGGTTCCTGTATCATTGAAGGGTTAATACCAGCGCTTTCCTCCTACCACTCAATCACAAAGTTATATACACCTACCGTCACACCACCTGTCCTTTCACCAGCCCTAGCATCATTAAGGGGTGTACATGGTTCTCAGCAGTGCTCAACTGTGCTCTGTAACACTGCATATGTACACTAACGTGAGGCCCCCACAAATATTAGCCCCTCTAATGGAGTATTCTACACACCTGTGACACAAATAGGAATGTTCACAAGCCAATCCCATAGTAGAGGATACACTCACCAAGAGCTGGGATAGAACCCAAACGTGATCGATTTTGTTAAGAGTTCCCTATATGTATATAATGGCAGTTCAAATCGAACAGGCCTGGTTCTGGCAGCTTTTAAATCTACACTGAAAAAGTAAACTCGTCTCCAGACTCAAAGTGACTGTCATAAAATAAACGAGTCAAAAGTTGTCTAACGTATTAGGTTACCATACCACAAATAGAATCTGGAGCTGGCAAATGTCGGGTTTTGGGCTGGCACATACCAAGTGGGTCTTCTATCTCCAGCTAGAAGACCCGCTTCCTTGTCACTTAGACAAGTTTTTGACTCGTTTATTTTATGACCGTCACTTTGAAGAGTCTGGAGACAAGTATATTTTTTGAGTGTAGTCAGCAGGGGCTGCCTATACTGTAGTTAGTATGGTGAACCATGGGGAGGGATATATTGGAGTCTCCTTGGTCTGATGAAACAATGAAAATATGTACAGAGGGTTACATGATTTGTTTACAACTGACAGTTATCTCACGAGGCAGACCCTTAACTGTGAGGGATTATAGTGCTCCCTTGTATAAGTTATTTCATGTAATTACAAACTGTATCAATCAAAAGAATATTTTCATATTGAAAACTATTGATAAGTTGTATCATGGCCAGTTATGTAATTTTCTGACCTCATAGGATGTGAGCTTCTAGAGAGGGTCATGTAACGAGATACGGCATTCTTATGTTAAATCGATGGGGCTGCCATGGACCATGAGATAAACATGGATATCATCAACATGTTTGCTTGGTGTTGTTATATAGTGATATAGGCTAGACGACTTGACAGAAAGTAGTTGGGGTGTGGGGTACGGGCGAGCTTTATAGCTTTTACCTGCATGGTGAGGTGTTGTCTGGGCGTCACCCTACCTATCCATAAGCCAGCACTGACCTTATCGATTACATCCATGAGCTTTATACATGGAGTGACCTTCACTAATGCCTAAGGACACAGCTCAACCGTCACTGGATAGATCGACAAAAGGACAATTCCTCTATTCAACCACAATGGATAAACAAACAACAAACAGTATAACTTGTCCTTGTCCGTGAGTCACATTCCACTCATGAATCTCTCAGCACTTCCAGCTATTCCGGTATGAACCCATCATGATATAACCTATAAAGGGAGAGCTGGACATTTGGGGTTGAGTTGGGCAGTTAGACAGTGCTGAAAATGTCATACCTCATGAACCCTTTCAGAATCCATCCTCAAGTCTAATCTTATCGACTTCCACCTTATTAAAAATCCGCTCCATTTATTCAGGCAATATTTAATCATGGTCCAACTAGGCCCTCCATTGTTTTTTCCTTTCCTTTTCTCATTTCTTCTCATTTCTCTAATAACCTGTTCTTTGTCTTTGCATCTTTGTACCTGGCTTGCCTCTCTGTTGCTCACTGTCTGGTTTCCAATATATAGAGGAACCAACGTCTCACCCCCTTGTGTCACCAACCAGACCCCAGTATATTTTTCACCTAGCGGCAGTATTTATAGCCTGCACACAGCTCTAATGGGGTGGTGGGTGCCAGGTTTGCTCTGTCTCTGGTCTCACGTGCAGTCTCCGCACGCAGGGCACTGTGTGCACGACCAGGTCCACCTGCCAACTCGTCCAACCCCCATACACCACCTTTATTACCCGGGGACCACTCCGCACCACGGTGATTTGTCTCTACTGTTTCCTCTGTCTTTTCCAAATTGATGAGAATCACATCACACGTACGCTGATGTCTCGTTAATTAGCTTTCGGGCATTTGTCAATACTACTCAGTGTTCTGAAATAAAAGTAAATATCGTCAAAACACGTATCACATTTCAAGTTGGCGTGTATTGCTTCCATGTTCAAACACCTGTGCCCGTTGAGATTTTAGTGTGATGGAAGTGATATCGACTGTTTTAACATATCAGTAATGTTGATAATTGAATTAAATGTAATACACGTTTTTTAGGCTGATATCCCTGAATAATATGATGTTGGGAAAGTCTCCGCTATTCCACTAAATGGACTGCCTAATGTAAGAAGACGTGTATATCTAATACGCTTGACCTCGGTATATTTAATGCACATTCCTAAAAGAAACACGAAGGGATATCTGTGTAGAACCTTAACTTATATGTTACCTATGTTGGTACCTTACAGACACAACATCATGGTCCCACACTGGCCGTCGGAAAAGCACCAGTCCCTGCGCCACCATCTGCTCTCGGCCCCTGGACGGCCTGATGCTGCGACCCTCCCGGCGGGCCTCAGTCCAAGACGGGGCGGGCGGCCATTCATCCTCTCTCCTCTCCTCCTCCCCCTCCTCCTCCGCCTCTTCCGCTGCCGCAGCGTCGGGCCGGAAGTCCAAGACCGAAAGGGACCGCCGCGGTAGCGCCGCCGCAGACAAAAAGTGGTGCCCCGCCGGAAATGGGGAGGCGCGTCGCGGCAGTCTGACGGTACCGACGGATTCTACGGCAATGACGTTGCTGCATGCGGCCACTAACCTCTCAGCCCTGGTCATAGGCGGCCGGAAGACGTTACAGCCGTGAGGGTCAGCCTGCCGCCAGGAGGAGCCAGGAGCGAGCCATATCCGGGTTGGGGGAATAACTAAGGTGAAGGTATTAGCATGTGAGGAAGGGGCCAGGTATACCAATTGTTAGCATGTGGAAGTGTACATAATACGACGTTACATGGGTTTACCTGAAGTATACATGAGATTGTGACGTAGTGATAATAACTTGGGAAAGGGTCGTCATATGATGTCGATAAAAAGGAAGGTGCTATGTTTGGAATCCAGGATTGCGACATTAACCTAATAATCCTTCATTGTACATTATATCCATTAACGTCTCGAAGTAAAACTGAAGCTGGAATTGTAGAGGAAGTTGTATTAATGGGAACACTCATTTCCAATGACAAATACTGGTCTGCTGTTAATGAGGGATAGTAGTAACCGTGTTGCAATATACATGTATGATATATCAACATACCGTATACAATGTGCTAACGTATAATACATATTAGATATTAAGTTGGCGTATAATACCATCTGCCGGTAATGTATCCAATTAGGTTGAAACCGGCCCTATAATAAATATAAGAACAACTACTATAATGTACTAATAGTGCAGAAGGTATGGCTATTTTGATAACAGATGATAAGGATACTTGAGATAAATACATATGTCTATTTTGTAAAACGGGTAATGACAAATAAATAGTATTTAAATATGTATTCGTTCTCTATTTCTGCTTTGCACAACCATGAACTTAAGGAACATATTAGCATTTATTAGCAACAAGGTACCGATTAGTTGACCTTTCTCTTACACAGCAGTATAGAATATTCTACAATCAATTCAATTTCTTCTGATATTAATAATCTAAATGGACACCCATTATGCAGATGTAACTTTAGTGGTATGATGAAATATATAGACAAAGGTCCATGGCAAGACGGCCAATTTTGATCTCCCCCAGGTGGGGCCGGTGCTGCATCCCACGAGGCCGAGGGCTGAGTGAGATGCAGCACCAGCCCCATCAAGGAGGCAACGATCCAAAATGATCCTCGCAATTCCAAATAAGTTTAATTGCATTTAAATGGCCAAAGAAATCTAAACAAATGATTAAGTGATACGGGAACACCACATTCCATAAGGGGCATGGGATACGTTTTTTTGTACTTTGTGAGCGTATAGTGACTGTCGTATTCACAATGTAATAAAACATTAAATTTCTTTCTGGTCTGCTTTATCAAAACTATCCTGGGAGTGAATTTGTATGTATACCCACGCACATGTATCCAAGAAGACCAAGCTGCCACGGCGACAGATGTAAGTAATGTGGGTAGGGCAGGTGCTACAAGCAAGGGACTCCGACTGTGGCTGAGGACAGGCCATTCTCTCCAGGGGACACGTTGACAGCCGGAACAAACGGGAGAAGGAAGACCCACCCAGACCCCCCCCCCCCCTTGTGCCTCCCAAGTCCGACCCACCTTCTCCAGGTAATCAATCTACTGTCAGCGCCACTCCCCACCTCTACCCAACTGTTTTTCATTCTTTCCTCACAACAACCCTCCACCTCCACCCACTTGGTCCTAGTTGTAAGAAGTCATTACTGGCAGCGGCCAGATTAGTTACCACAACTTCCCCTCATTTACCTGCCCCACCCTCATCATCTGCTGATCACTACAGGCCTCCCCGCCTTCTACACTCCATGTGGATGTTTGCTCTTAGAAATTTGTGATAAGAGATTACTGTAGAAGGCTTTTAAGCATGTCCTGGATTCCTACAGAACAGGATTACTGGGAAGTAACTGATCTGGCCCTTAGTAATTATCATATTGTGTGCCAAAGTACACATCGAAATACACCATTCTGATTCTAGACGTTGAAAATGCTTCTTGAGGAAGGGGACATGCTTTGACAGAAGTTGACCCTACTTCAGTCAGATTTCCTCGCTGTTTTTTTCTCCAGGTTTTCCAGATATATGCCCAGCCCTGGGTAATAGATATAAAGGGCTGCAGACCATGGGAAGGTTTATATACACACATGTACAACCCTGCGTCAGCTGTGCTTAGCACGCCTCCTGTGCTTGGTGAGTGAGCCACTATAATGCCTATTGCACTTCCGGCTTCCCGTCAGGTCTCACTAAGCTCAATTTAAGGACCATGGCACTGGTAGTTGGCTATATATAGGGACTGTAGACTCAAAGCGATCCAATCACCTCCAGGGTTGCGTGAGATAAATCCTGCTTGATCCTTTGGAGATAAAGTCGGATTTGTTCAGTGGCCCTCACTGTACCCATTCTTCCAGACCTTCCGGTTGTGTTCACCACCCTATTTTATGTACACTGGAATATTCCTCTACCTGGGCTTAAATGAGGATGTTATTATATGCCCATAACTCCCTGGCTATAGAAATGATTACTGCCAATTGATTAAGACCAAAACTAATAATTCGAAGGTGTGTTGCCATAGAATCATCCACAGAGATGTCCTCTTTACATGTTTGAATATTATAAACATCCAGTAGATAACAGAATTAACAAAGAGAACTCTACAGGAACTTGCTCCCAACTCTCCTCAATCTACTTTCTTATGGAGTTAATGAGGAAGATAACCCACACAATCTAGCAGTTTCATTGCCACCTTCTCAGCACTCTCCCTTTAGTGCCTTGAACCTCTGTCAATATAAACAGCCAGAAGGGTGTTGTAATCCCTGTACCTCCAGCCATTTCCACCTCATTGACAGGCTGTGTGCTGTCAAATCAACAGGTCATACATATCGTGGATTTAAGGAGGTGACTGTTCACTCCTCATACAGGGGAGATTATAGGACACGATGTTTTCGTATTAGTCCATCAGTACCTGGTTCAATCGAGTCAATGAGGTGATGATAAAAAAAACGCCATGGTAGGACATGCATCAAAAATAATGATGAGCTAAATCTTGGACCAGATAGGGATCCCAATGATAAATCAACTTAGATGTTATTGGGTAGGGCCTAGAAAAAGACAAAGTCATCATTTCGTGAATTGTCATCTGATTCTTCTCAAACTCTTGCCTGGGGCCTCTGATGGCTGTGGTCCTGCAACTGACGAAAGAAAGGCATATAAGTTTAATAACAAGCCTATCTTTCTGGAGGGTACCTTGAAAACGTGAAACAAGCTCGTTGGCAACATTCTTTAGACATATATCTTTTTTTATCCTCAAGCTGTTCAGCTGTTTTAGACCTAAACTCTGGGCTATGCCTTGCCTGGTACAATCCCCACGATTACCGGCAAAACCAGCGGTGCATAAATGCAGGTATAGGACCTACAGGAGGTCATCTCTGCCACATAACTACGTTAAATCTCCCATCAACTGGGACCAATTAGATTCCGGTCTGGGCTTCTAGGCAGGTACAGCTCGCCGACATTGAGCCGATTAAACTGGGTGTAAATGAGAGGGGGGAGGCGCTACAGGCATGGGCTGCCTGTCCAACTCAACTCACCATGGCGTGGGAACCCCGCAGCCGACCCCTCCCCAGACGCCGTCTTCTGTTGCCATGGATACCCAATGTAATAGGCTTTACATCCATGTTGCCCACCCTCGGATGGATCTAAACCAGTGTTGTCAGAGGATGGAGCTGGATTTACCTGCAACATTTAGACCATAGTGTTCAGATGGGTGTGGGGTGTTAGGGGGGATGTTCTGCATGGGGGTGTTCTGCGTCGACCCAGGGAGATGGTGATATTACCATTAGTGCAGTATTTTTCAAAGCAGTATGTACATTTGGACACCATATATATATATATATGTATATATATATATATATATATATATATATATATATATATATATATATATATATAGAGAGAGAGAGAGAGAGAGAGAGAGAGAGAGAGAGAGAGAGAGAGAGAGAGAGAGAGAGAGAGAGAGAGAGAGAGAGAGAGAGATCGCAGAGATCGCAGAGATCCACCTAACAATTAACTCATAAAATTATAAGAAGGCCTACAATATCTTCATTAGGCCCAAAAGATAGGCCGATGCTTGTTGATATCGAAAATGAAAACCTACTTCAAACAGAAACATGGCTCGGAATAACAACATCAACCATACATCTAGTATAGTACAGGTAAACATCCTCAGGTGCGGGATAGAACAACAATTGAACATCCATGTAATTATACTTGTTCAGAATTTATCAGTCAAATCTAGATTCGAAAATAGCCCACATGGTCAATATTGGGGACAATTTTACACCAGTTATAAAACAACTACCGACTCGTTTCTATCACATTTCAAAAATGAGCAGATGAGTGAAGCCGACGACGTGGTCCGTCTGGCCGACTTTAATAGCTAAAAATACACCTTCTGTGTCTGGGAAGCTCATAATAGATGGTCGGTGTGAGTTCACATGTATATCTATCAACACCTAAAATTAGCATGACCTTTAAGCCAAAAGGGCTATAGCTGCCTCAATGATGTGTATGTTATAAATGTTTATTACACTGTTCCTTGTGAAGGGGGAAGGGAGCAAGGGGAAAGGAGTAAGGAGGACTAACACTCAGACGGTGGTCTACATTGGTGATGGATGAGGTCTTTGAGCCCTGCTGCAAATCACAGGCATCCATGTATATACCCCATCATACAGTTAAGCCAGGCAGTATCTGGGTCGCCTTCCTCCAGGCCTCCTCACCTGCCTGATCCCTCTTCTCACCTGTAAACACTGCCTCTGGCTGCTTCCGGGTAGCAGAGGGTAGGGCTGTTTACAAGCTCCTCCATGGTGTACTCTGAGCAGCTCAATAGCTCTGAGCTACTCCCTGAGGCTTGCCTCACCAGCTCGGTTACACCATTGCTGCTCAGATAGTGACCGCTCTGAAGGTAACTTTCACCAATAAAGAGATTCCTTCGCGACATTTAATTGTATCATAAGGACAATGACCTAAGGACGGGATGATAGATTTACGTGCAGTCTTCACTAAAAAGGGGTGATGTATATTTGCTCCTACCTTAATATCCACCCATGTTGTTAAAGGTAAACCACTGCCCTGCTCGCAAGGTACTAATTAATTGGTTCTTACCCAGCAATCGAGACACCAACAGACTTATACATGAGCATAGGAAGTGTTCCGGCCAAAATGATGACTACTTCCGCCTTTCGAAAATTACCACTTTCACAAAATGACTGCCAATTTCCGTTTCCCTTATACTCAATCATCATTAATAACATACTGCATTAAATCACCAACCTACGGAAATGGCTACATTGTTCCGTCCTGAGATTGTGAGTACGGATTAAATATAACCCATGTCTGTGTTGTTCCACCTGGTTCACCTCTCTAGCCATGAAGCAGATGACAATTTTAGAGTATTCAGAGTGAGGTAATGGATAAGGTCGTGACTAACTTGAGAAGAGCCCAGTGGGCACAGAATATTGAATTAACATTGATACCTGGTTGTCAATGTTGATTCAATGTTGAGTCAATGTTGATTCAAAATTGGACGGAATGTTGTGCCCATTGGGAGATATCACCAAACACTCAGAGACGATCCAACAACATGTCAGCCATGATTACCCCCCAAGAGACAGCTCGGCCCAAGCCCAGGGGTTACCTGTAGACCTTGGCAGGGCCGATGGCAGGGTGAGTGGAGTACCTTGTCTCCATGTCAGCCTGGACACTGGCCACTACTAGTCGTGCTACATCCACCTCTCTTACTGACAGCAGCTTAAACCCCCGCCCCTCCTGCATATAGAGCAGGTAAAGGGGAGGCCTAGGGGTTAGGCTTTAACCTAGCACCTGCCACAGCGGCCTGTCCCAGATGCAGCCCACCGGGAGAGCAGCTTATGGATGAGCCATAGCTTGATGCAGTAGTAGCAAGACGACAGGCAAGTTATTCATATAAAATATGTTTTCTCAAGAGGAGATAATGATATTAGCCCTTTTTTTATACAACTTTCATGACAACAAGATATTTATACATTAATATATTAAAGTATGATCATGATGTGATTTGATGTGATTGGAATCAAGAAAGTACTGGTAATGCGATGGTATGAATTTTGTGCATCGGCTCTTTGGGTCTTAGCTGCCAGCGAATTTCTAATATGATGTACTATGCACTATGTTATTTATATTATTGGCTTCTAAGTTGTGTCATGTCATCAGGTTGGCCTAGGTCGAAAGACATTACATGAAAATGGGCTTTTCCCAAATGAAAATTAATAAACACAAATTAATAAATGACTGTGTATATCCTTTTGTATCTAGCAATGTGTGGCTTCCCGATTTAACTAATTCTGCACTTTTAATGATGTGTTGGTGAACTGTTTATAAAAAGATTCATAAATATGAAGTAAATATACAATGGTTATGATTATTGTATGCTGGTAAGGTATGTATAGCAAGTACGTACGGTCTGTTTTTGTATATTGTTTATGTTGACCCGAACAATTGATTGATTAATAGGAGAATGTATAGTTTTAGCATGCTATGTATCTTTGCGGTCATCTGTATTCGCAGTGAGAACCTTTTACCTTTTCGCTGATTCTTGCTATAGACTTTTGCATTAATGGTTTAACTAATGTGTGTGAATTAATTAAGTCTTTAGAAAAACGGCAAGAATACACTGCATGGCATCATTACAGTGTGTACAATAAATGCATTAAGATAAGGGCAAAGTCTCATATGAAGACATTTTATATACACAGTGATAGAGAGAAGGAAAGGAGTCAAATGGACAGGTTAAGCGTCAAGACAAGATTCCAAAGAGCTTGCCTCTGAAGCAACTCTTGCTCTATAGGTTGACTCCCTACTGTGCTATGAGTCTCCGGAGTTATATCTCTGGTTGACTCCTGTGGGATGAGAGTCACAGGATGGTAGACACTTTAGGAGGGACCACAGCTCATTAAGGAGTCACAGCCAGCTGGCTCCCCACAGTGTGTATCTTGTATACCACAGGTAAATTTGCAAACAATAGTAGAAGGTTGACACTTAAACATCTGACATTGTAAGCAGAAAGTGCAATGTACAACAGGTTGGGTCAAGATCTAGATCTACTCACCCGTCAATTAATCATGGTTTGACCTCCCACCCCACAGGGGAGCACCTAGCTTTCTTGGCGTGATCAGCAATGCTGCCAACAGACCTTTGAAGTAACCCCCTTTAAGTTCCAGCCTCAGTCTCATATACTGCACAGCCCCCAACTCTCGTATGTATGGACTTTTATTGTGTTAAAGTTCAATTTAGGAGATCACCCTTGGCTTGCTTCCGTGTTCATGCCTGTCCTGACGTCCGTAACCTGTGAATTGCATGTTCTCAGGTCAAGTTGTAGCCAATGTTGAAGGTGATGCACTGCTTACAGGTATGTAGGGTAGGAAGCGTGGGCGTCAGGCCAAAAAAAGAAAAGGGCAAATGGTATTGAAATCTATCTGTGACCTCAGTTGCAAATTAGAGATCGATGATGATAAACAGAAAAACAAAGAGAAGAGTAACAGAACATTTAGGGTCACCTGTTATGTGAAAGAATAGTATTATAAGCATGATTCTTAACTGATTCATCTGTAAGTAAATAAAGCGATAGGAAATACAATACATATCATATATGTGTGTGTGTGAGTGTGTATATGGTTTATTGATTCATCTAATATGTCTCCTAGAAGCTCCCCTGCATAGGTTCCCCACAGGAATAGCATGGTGTAAACGATATTTCATACAAAACTTATCTGGCATAGCTGGCTATAATTAGATCACTAGTCAGTGCCTACCAGGCATTGGTGGTGGTGACAGGGGGAGGCGTGTGGTGCTAACACACAGTCCAGCAACAGTGGAGGAGGTTGCTGGGTAGAGTCTGGGGTAGAGTCAATAGAACATGTCCACTGGGCCAGTCTAAAATTAATACTCCTATTAAAGGGAATTGCTAGTTCCTACACAGAAGCCACATGGTGGCAAAATTCGAAGCCCATGTGGTTTAAAACAGATAGATAATGGTTATGAAAAGGTGAGTTGGATTTACCACAGCTTGCTGGTAGGGCGACTTGGGCTTCCCCCTCATCTGGCCCCCACCAGCAAGCTGTGGTTAATTCTACATACCTTTTCATAACCATAGTCTATCTATTGGACACACAGTCTATAATTATAGCACATGATGATTACAGTCAACCCTCACTTCCTCGAACATTATATTTGGACTTTGCTTTCTCAGCCATTTTTCCTTGCATTTTCCAAATTTGAGGAAGTGAGGGCCGACTGTATGCTTGAAGTGACAAAGTAGAACAGAGGACACTGGTGTATCTACGTTAAACTGTTAAGTATATTTCTGAAGTAGATAGATGATCCAGTGTATCACAACTAATGCATTGTAGAAAAGGTGACAACGGTTGCAGAGGTCTATCAGTGATTTGCTAGATATCATATCACAAGCTGTCCCTTGTGGATAACTGGAGTGGTCACTGATGATCCACCTGTGTGACCCGACCTTTCTGAAATAGCCAACTACATGCCAATGATTACACACAAGTAAATGCCAAGGTCCAGTAAATAAATATGGAGTCAGGGACCCCAAGAAAGTACAATCAGTGGCATGGCAATAACGACATTAGAAAGTCTGCAGGAACAGCAGTGCTGAAATATGTGGTTTCTCACAAAGGTGGAGCATCCAGTCTATTCATGGCATATGTACATTTGGCTATTTCTGTAACCGTTATTAACCCACCTCCCTACAACTAGGGCTGCTGGTACATATTGCATGTGAGGGAGACGAATTGTCCTTTACCGGATATAGGGGACATTATTCAATTGGAATGTACCAACAGAATTGAAAGGTGGTTTTAAGTCCAATCATGAATTTATTTCACAGTTTATTTGATAGTACCAAACAGAGTAATATCATTGATAATCCTTTAGAACACGCTTCACACATCACACAGTAGCAGACTAATCTGCTGGGGGCGTTTAACATGCAGTTGAGGTTATGTGTTGTCTAAGAGGCCTTCTCACATATGGAGGCTCTCTGTTCTACCAGGTTCGGCGCCCACTAGTACCAGGGTAAGATAAAGATATGAATGGGAGGGAGTAGGGTAGTAAGAAAGTACTTGGGTGCATCTTTCATGGGTGGGTGGTGATACACCAACTTTATATCTCACCATAGATGTGATAGTAGTGTCATTTTATATGTGATGTATGACAGACCTACTGAAATATGCAGTGCGTCTATAATATAGCCTTGTTACTTCACAGAATACTGAATATACCTTCCCAATATCATCTGCCTCTGTGATAACTCCCATAGGGAGTTGATGACATGAAAAGGGCATTTCTCCAGGATGATAAAGTATTTGTGTTAATGTAGATAGCTATAGAGGGATCAACAATATAGTATATAAAGACTGAAACGGATCAATATATACAATATATCCGGATATACGATACACATGATGGAATAATGCATTCTCCTACTATTCATTATGCTAAATATAGATATTGAGGTCAGTATGGTGTATACATTTTCCTAATGTATATGTGACGAAACCTGGGAAATCGTAACATTAGGGGAATAGCCATAAATGCTCTAAACATGATATAGCTAAAAATGTGAATACTTAAGAGAAAATTACCCAATGATTCTTTTGAAGCTAGTATCAAAATTCTATTTTCATTCTAAATTGGTCTTATTTGGAATGTAAAAATAACGTTTCTAGCCATTTTTAGTCCATCTGTTGACATTTGGCTACCATGGCAGCCATCAATTCATTCTTTTGGAATAGAAATTATCCCTATCCAATTGCCCCATTCATGAGGATTCCAGAACTGAATGCCAATATTCCTACCAGATCCATATCTATGTACAATAATATGCATTCATTGGTTTAATTTCTAATAATTATGATTTATATGGATTATTTGAAAATAGATTGATATGTAATCGCATTGCAGTCTATTCTGAATTCATGCATGTCCCTACCATCCCATGTCTGAAATGTCATTTCTCAGCAACTATTTCAAATATTTTGATGCTTGAAGCATTAAATTGTAGCAGAAGACATGAAATGAAATAAAGGTGTTTTCCCCTAATGTCACGTTTTCCCACATTTTGTCACGTAATATAAGATATTAGTAATCAATGTGAATAACAGTATTAGAGTGCCTCCAAGGTACTGGCTCTTGTAGGCAGTACACAGAAAACCTGTATGCCCCGGCCCTTAGTTTGAAGTGGCCATCCCAGGTTAGTCATACGGATATTGGTCAGGCATGAGTAAGTGCTACTCAAAAATGACTGAGGCTTAACAATTTATGGCTAATGCCTTACTCAAGAGGAATTAGCCTAGCACTCAACAATATCAACTAACCTATAGGTTGGTCATATAGGGAGCCAAAAATGACTAATTTGGTTAGGCTATAGTGACTGAGAGATTGTTGTATAGAATATCAGTGTAGGAAGTACAACAGTGACTAGGGTTAACATATATAGACCCTTCCTCAGCTCGAGTTTCTTGATCAGTTGATAAATACATATAATCCCTAGAAGTGTGCGCTATGGAGTAATATTACGGTAGGGTTCGTGTCGGAAGCCGCCCTTGCCACTCTTATATATGTGGTGAAGCCAGTCTTGATATCCGTAATCTGTGATTTGTATGTTTCCAAATAATGTAAGAGGTGCTCCTTTGAAGCTATAGAGGGTCAGCGGGCGGCCAGATAACCAAATAGAGAGAAAAATAGTGTTGGGTGCTGATGCCGATTTTCTGTTTTGTAACTTATAATGAGGTTTTAGATGAGAAGACAATCGAAAGATATGACCAAAATTTGTTTATATGAAGGTATGTTTTCATAAATAAAAGATTTTCATTAAGTTCCATTCTGACTTCACATATGATGTTATATTTCATGAATGCAACCGATGGTCAATTTTACATGATCTCCATAGGGTTCCCTTTCAGAATCTGTATTGGTTGTCATGGTAACACAAATAGTTCCTGAGAGACAGCTTGTCCAAAATACCTCATTTTTAGGGAAATTCGCAAGAAAAGGAAGACAATTTGGACTAGTTTGTTGCCATGGTTACAGTTGGAATGTTGAAAGCACACGTACGTAGAACATTGAATTGAATAGAGGACGTCAATACCTTGAATGTGATATCATACATGCAATATTTTCTAAACATTCAGACAATAATGTAACACTTTAAAAATTGCATGTTTTCCAACTGATCTAGATAACTAGGCCAGGTATCAATGTGCATATTGTACCATACCGTGTGGAAAGGGTTAAGTTTTCACCTAAATTTGGTAGGTAAGTCAATGTAGACTACCTTGGATTTGGAAATAGCTATAAAAGACCTTTGAGGATCTTTCGTTCTTTCCTTATGTCTGAGATGACATAGCGGAGCAGATTACAATAATTTATCCACATCCAGTTTCTATTCTCAGTTGGGTGATTTATAATGTCTTCAATGGCAAGAGCCTATGGTACTCTCCGCCCTAGAATCACTCTATAAATACAGAACTAAGAGAGTGGTAGCACGCGTTACCTGTAAATCCCTACTAAGGAAGGGCAGCACCATGTTCCGCTGCCTCACCACTGATGGCCACTCTGACGCACAGAAGGGCTCCCTTGGTCCGGCTGACAAAGGTCACGAGGATCTCTAGATGATTTGCTTGAGGCTACAGGAGTCAAACTGTCATTCATAGCTGACTGGTCAGTGGTCACTACTATAATGGTCCCGTCTGACTGTACCCAGTTTTACATTAGCTTTTACAATAGTCTCCCGTTGCAGGAAAAATAAGGTCAGAAATAAATATCCCATGTATGTCAAATTCTGATGGAGGTCATTAACTACAATGTCCTGCTCTTAATGGCAGTGATTGGTTGGCGACATCAATATATCTCAAGTCCCTACTCCATTTTCTAATCAACCAATCAGAGTAGTGGACCTTCTGCTCTGTATCGCATGTTCCTGTGGTAGGAGCTTTGCGTGCGCAGGTTGAGGCCACCAATCAAGAGGCATTTTACATGCAGGTGAGGTTGTGTGTTGTCTAAATGATCTTCTCCAAAGGACTTTGTGTTCTACCAAGATATGCCCCGGGCATCAGGTTAAGATGGAAATATAAAAAGATAGTAAATGGCATGGTTAGGCGATACATTGGTGTTAATGGGTGATGCACGCTCTATATTACACAACAGTGTTATGCATATACTATATGATCATTTCTCTGCAAGTATTTAGCCAAAGGTGCACGAGTTTTAGTTTGTTGACTGGGTTATTTCCAAGTGAATCAATTAAATGCTTAAGACATTGACTTCCCAAGTGCTGAACTACAGTACCCTATAAAACAGTATGATGTGTACCGGTAATATCTTTTCTCCCAATAAATGCAGATTATCAATGTTATTATTCTAAATATAAATAACAGTGGAAGGTACAACAGCGACTGTTCACCTGTCTATTGATCATGCCTTGGACTCGCTTCTCCTGGAAGAGTGCCTTTCTTGGTATGGTCACCTATATGCTACAGTACCAGTAGACCTTTGATGTAGCTTCCTTCTCTAGTCTCCATAGATGTAGTATCTAAATCCCTGCTATACCGAGGTATATTGTGATAGGGTTTGATTAAGGAAGGCAGCCTTGGCTCTCTTCGATGTTTAGACCAGTCTTGACGTCTGTAGCCCATGGATTGCGTGTTCGCTGGTCACGTCGGAGTCAGAATACCTGAAGGGGAGGTGCTCCCTACAGCTATAAAGGGCAAGAAGCGTGGGTGGCCAACTAAATAAAACAAAGAGAAAACTAATATTGGGATGTCGATGGCAGCAGCCTCCATATACTATTACAAGTCTATATATCGGATCCGGAAATAACTATAGAAAGAATTACCCATTTGTAATTGAGAGACCTCCAACAATGTATAATCCAACTACCGGTACTAGATATACGTTTATGACACTGTGGACCAACTGGCAATTTCCAATTCAGAATTTCCATGAATGTTGTGTTTTTAGAGAATTAGAGAACTCAAATGTCAGAGAGGGCAGCAAGGTAAGCCAATGGTTACCTCTGAGACAGGATCCAGGCTGAGGGCTGGAAAAACTACATCCTTGTTCAGGTATAAACCTTGTAGCGAGGGAAACCATTAGCACTAGTTTGATTAGCACATTTCATTTTTTAAGGCGCAACTCTTGCTACCCCTACAGCAAGAGGCCGGGTGGGTCTAGCAGCGGTGGCCTGTCCCATATATACCCAAATAAAGGTGTACCTTTATAAGGTACAAAAGTCCCGGTTAACCCTCTTCTTTCCTTGTGCCTATCGTTACTATTCTGAAGTGGTTGATGTATAGTGTCCCCGGTCATGATTGTGACCAGTCAATTTGGCATCCTCAGGCCCACGAGCTCTCTATGAAGCAAGGATATAAAGAGTGGTAGCACAAGTTACCTGTAAATCTCCCACTCAGAAGGGCAGCACCATGTCCCGGTGTCTCACGACTGATGGCCGTTCTTAGTCATGGTAGGGGTTGCCTTGCTCAGGCTCACAAAGGTCATGGGGATCAGTAGGTGATTTGCTTGAGGTTACAAGGGTCAAGCTGTCATTTATGGCTGACCAGTGGTCAGTCCTGTAACCACCGGCTGTCTGGTTGTACCATTCAGAACCAATAGCCAGACAATCCACACATTCTCTGTGTTTTGAGGTATTTTCAACTCATTGTATCATACGAATTATATTCAATCGCTGCATACTTAATCCACTTATTACATCGTATTGTATTGATCAAAATCCTATGCCACTACATGTATACTGTAGTATTATTTAAAGTTTTTGCCACGTTAAAGGGAGATAAGGAAGGTACTTGGTCAGTTAATCACTTTAAATTAGTATAAAATGTACCAATTACCTTTCAATAAACGTGAAAGGTACTAGAATTAGTCAATACACCAAATTATGTTAAGGGTGGGTAATTCAGTCTATTAATTCATTAGATATCCAAACATGTACATCTCTGTGTATGCTATCAACAGTATCCAACAAGTAGCCAATTAATGCTGGTACTTACTTACATAAAGAATCATTGTTTATCATAGAAGGAGGCATTATAGATATAATTATATATACATTCGCAAAGCGAAACAGTAAGATTTGAACCAATTGAATCCACAGACAAAATGTAAAGGTGTTTTAAGTGTAATGCTTTCTATGATATTCACCTCTGGTAGGATGTTCAGCTGGCAGGAGCGTTGCCTGCACAAGTCAGGGGTGGATAATCAAACATAAATAATGATCAGATAAGTGTGAATGCTGAGCGCATGGTACGACCCTTGGCACACCTGAATGAAGTTGCACCGATTAGAAATACACTGACAAGCCTACAGCTAGGGACCATGGCATCCTCTTCCTGAACCCTCACTGTCCATATAATGTGTTTGATTACCCCCTCTTCTTTATTCATCACAGTGCGTGAAAAAGATTTAAGTAGTATACTAATACTAATTAATATAGTAGCAATATATGAATCAGGTTGAGCGGGGGTATAGGAAGAGGGTGTGTGGGGCCTTTATCCCTCAAAATTGCCCTTATCCCTCAAAATGGTACCCTTTTGAGGGATAAAGGCTCTGTCGGGCCTTTATCCCTCAAAACGGGCGTTAAAGCTCAAAAGCCCTAATCCCTCAAAATATTTGCCTTTATCCCTCAAAAAGCCTTTATCCCTCAAAACCTATTAAGGTCCCAGATATAAATGCCTTTATCCCTCAAAACCTACATTCAGGTCTCAGAATCCAATCTGCACTCAGATATCAACCTGCCTTTATCCCTCAAAACCTATATACTGGTCTCAGAAACCAATCTGGCCTCAAATATCAATTTGCCTTTATGCCTCAAAAACTATATACTTTCAAAAACCGATATACGTCTCAAAAACGGACATTCACTCAGATATCTACTTGCCTTTATCCCTTAAACCATAGATACTGGTCTTGAATATCAACTTCCCTTTATCCCTCAAAACCAATGTGGCCTCAAATATCAACTTGCCTTTATGCCTCAAAACCTATATACTTGTCTCAGAAACCGATATTCACTCAGAATATATCTACTTGCCTTTATCCCTTAAACCATTTAGACCAGTTTATAGGATTGAAGGGATAATGGCAAGTCTATATCTGAGTGCAGATTGGTTTTGAGGGATAAAGGCAAATACATCTGGAACTCCAGAATTATATAGGTTTTGAGGGATAAAGGCAAGCTAATATTTCAGTGCAGATTGGTTTCTGGGACCTGTATATAGATTTTAAGGGATAAAGGAAATTACATCTGGGATTATATAGGTTTTGAGGGATAAAGGCAAGTTGATATTTGAGGCCAGATTGGTTTCTGAGACCAGTATTAATGCAAGTTGATATTCAAGGCTGAATTTCTTTCTGAGACCAGTACATGAATAGGTATATAGACTAGTTTATAGGGTTGAAGGGATAAAGGCAAGTCTATATCTGAGTGCAGATTGTCTTTTTAGGGATAAAAGCAATTACATCTGGAACTCCAGAATTATATAGGTTTTGAGGGATAAAGGCAAGCTAATATTTCAGTGCAGATTGGTTTCTGAGACCAGTATTTATAGGTTTTGAGAGTTAAAGGCCAGTTGATATTTCAGTGCAGATTGGTTTCTGAGACCGGTTTATAGGTTCTGAGGGATAAAGGCAATTATGTTTGGGATTATATAGGTTTTGAGGGATGAAGGCAAGCCCATATTTCAGTGCAGATTGGTTTCTGAAACCAGTATATAGGTTTTGAGGGTTAAAGGCCAGTTGATATTTCAGTGCAGATTTTTTTTTTTGAGACCTGTATATAGGTTTTGAGGGATAAAGGCAATTACATCTGGGACTCCAGAAGTATATATAGGTTTTGAGGGATAAAGGCAAGCTAATATTTTAGTGCAGATTGGTTTCTGAGACCAGTATATAGGTTTTGAGGGATAAAGGCGATTACATCAGGGATTATATGGGTTTTGAGGGATAAAGGCAAGTTGATATTTGAGGCCAGATTGGTTTCTGAGACCCGTATAAAGGCAAGTTGATATTCAAGGCTGAATCTTTTTCTGAGACCAGTACATGAATAGGTATAGGCCTATAGACTAGTTTATAGGGTTGAAGGGATAAAGGCAACTCTATATCTGAGTGCAGATTGGTTTCGGAGATAAGGTTATAGGTTTTGAGGGATAAAGGCAAGTTGATAATTGAGGCCAGATTAGTTTCTGAGAGCAGTTTATAGGTTTTGAGGCATAAAGGCTATTACATCTGAGACTCCAGAATTATATAGGTTTTGAGGGATAAAGGCTAGTTGATATTAAAGACCAGTTTATATGGTTTAAGGGATAAAGGCAAGTATATATCTGAGTGAATATCGGTTTCTGAGACAAGTATATAGGTTTTGAGGCATAAAGGCAAATTGATATTTGAGGCCAGATTGGTTTCTGAGACCAGTATATAGGTTTTGAGGCATTAAGGCAAGTCAGAATCTGAGAGCAGATTGCTTTCCGAGAGCAGTATATAGGTTTTGAGACATAAAGGCAATCAATATCTGAGTGCAGATTGGTTTCTGAGGCCAGTATATAGTTTTTGAGGCATAAAGGCAAGTCAATATCTGAGTGCAGAACGGTTTCTGAGACTAGTATATAGGTTTTGAGGCATAAAGGCAAGTCAATATCCAAGTGCAGAAGGGTTTCTGAGACCAGTATATAGGTTTTGAGGCATAAAGGCAAGTCAATATCTGAGTACAGAACGGTTTCTGAGATCAGTACATAGGTTTTGAGGCATAAAGGCAACTTGATTTTTAAGGTTTGATTGGTTTCTAAGACCAGTATATAGGTTTTGAGGCATAAAGGCAAGTCAATATCTGAGTGCAGGTTGGTTTCTGAGACCAGTACATAGGTTTTGTGGGACAAAGGCAATTACACCTGGGATTATATAGGGTTTGAGGGATAAAGGCTTTTTAGGGATAGAGGCAAATATTTTGAGGGATAAGGGCTTTTGAGTTTTAACGCCATTTTTGAGGGATAAAGGGCCAACAGAGCCTTTATCCCTCAAAAGGGGACCATTTTGAGGGATAAGGGCAATTTGAGGGATAAAGGCCCCACAGGGTGTCTCCAGTTTTGATGCAATTCAACTATACATGCATTACCTGAGGAGAGGATCAAATATCCTTATTCTAATTGCTCATTGCTCCACTCTCAGGTAGGGTACATGAGAAAATTGGTCCACCGTCACATGGATGAATACTGAGATGAAAATGGTGAAATCTGTAGAGAAGAGAGGGTTCTGTAAAATTCAGTCTACGAATAAGATTTCTGGTTTCACCTGTGTCGGTCTGAATCTCGGGAAAAAATGCATTTCATGATGTAACCCCATACACAATGTAAATATATGATGCCTACTCATACCAACTTACTGAGCACACAATAGGAGCTAGAGCACTGCACTAGTATGTATTGGAGCCTGTGGTGTTATACCAGTACACAGGTGCAAGGGCCTGACTCCTCGTCTTTTAGTTCACGTTTCCACCTCAATAGCATAGCGAGACGAAACTGCGATTTGCTTAAAAGCTAAATACAAAAGGTAAAGGATTCATCTGCCCAACCTTTGCAATCAACTAGGTCCTGAGTTTTAAAGAGGAAATTATTACACCCTTCTACCATTATGGCAGATGAAAGAACACAACAGCAGCGATGAAAGCTGATGCATTTATATCAATCGACCTATCCACCAGCAGCAGATTTGATAACACATTTGTATTGTCATTAGAAATGTTGAAAAACGATTAAATAAGATGCTACATGTAATATACACTGTAAATAGTTTCTATCGTTGATCTACACCGAACTATACACCTATAGTAGATTATTCCAGCATGTACCTATAATAAACTTTACACCAACAATAGATTCTACTGTCTACCAACAACACAGTTTTTGCAGTATAAAGCCCCGGCCACACTGTGCAGTTTTCAGCAGACCCGACCCAACCCAACCGGACAGTCTTATCAAATTTATCTGGCCGGTCTGATCGAGTTGTGCATGCCAAACTCTTTCGACTGGTGGGTCGGGTTGGGTCGGATCTAGGTCGGACCACGTTGGGTCGGGTGAAACGACGTAGGTGTGGCCGGGGCTTAATATGCCCTGAACAAGTCAAATGACAGCCTGAACGAGAATACATAAAAATGTTTATAAACTAATTCCCATGGAGTGGCATTCATTAATTCTTATACCACAGGAAGATTATGAAAACCATTTGATTACATTACACAAACACAATAACAATAATTTAGATTAGATTTCTTATCTCATTTCTAACAATGGTAACCGTACACCATGCATTGTCAACATCTGTTCAGAACATGACGAAACCTGGCTTGAGTTACCCATTACTTTTTTCCTCCAGAAACGTGTTCTCGATTTTTCCTTGTTTATCCCTGCTGGGAGTAGTGGTACATACTGTTAGACTTTTAACTCACAGGAGAAACATCCCCCTTGTTATGCTCCGCATTGTCCAATGGCTACAAAGTGTCCACATCACATAATGTCCACAGCCTTCCACCACAAAGTGTCCACAAAATACACCTTGTCCATGGCCTTCAATCACAAACAGTACACAAAATGCAGTTTGTTCACAGCCTTCCACCACAAAGTGTCCAAAACATAAACTTTGTCCCCAACCAACCATTACAAAGTGTCCACGAACAGGGTTTGTCCACATCCAGCTGCAAGAAAATCTCCACAAAGTTCCCTTTGTTCACACTGAAACAGCACAACGTGTCCAGACAAAACTACCACAATGTATCCAAACTGAACACTTAGTCCATAGGCTACTATTACAAAGTGTCCACAGTGTCCACACAGCACACTTTGTCCACACAAAACCTTCATGAAATATCCACAGAGCACACTTTGTCCATACAAAAACATCACAAAATGTATATACAGCTCACTTTGTCCACACAAGAACCATAACAAATGTGCCCAGAGCACATTACGTCCACATACAAGATCACAAAGTGTCCATGTAAGGCATAAAACTATATCACAAAGTGTAAAGTAAGAGTCCACACAAAGCCAACACAGGGAAATCAGGTGATATGTCCTTTTTTGGTAGCTATGCTGTTCAAAGCCACAGGGATGTTCTCGTCCCATCTACATTTTACACCCATTAAAACATACCCAAGGCCTAGATAAGTGAGACTGTAAGACGTAGAGGCAGAGGAAGAACAAACAAGAGAAGGTATGATAGTTTTGTGTCACAGTTTGTTTCTTATAAAGAAGAGGAGTGGTCTGTGCTTTGTGGGCATATATTGTGATGGCTTCCTGTGGGCAAAGTGTGTTTGTTATGCTGACATTGTGGCAGAAAATAATGTGGAAAATTTGTGATTTGCGAACATTTTGTGATGGTAGGCTGTGGACAAACTGCTTTTGCATGTGGACACTTTGTGATGGCTCGGTGTAGACAAACTGTATTTTGTGGACACTCTGTGATGTTGAGTGTGCACAAAGTATATATGTGGATGCCCTTTAATGGCAGGTTGTGGACAAACTGTTATTTAAGTGTCATGGAAGGCTGTGGACAAATTGCATTTTTTGGACATTTTGTGATGGTAGGCTGTGGACATAATGTGATGTGGACACTTTGTAGCGTGTGGACAATTTGGGGCCCAACACCCCTTTTTATGTATTTGATGGAGCCGATCTAAGAAATCATTTTCAAATCATTTAATCACAAACCAATTGATTGGGTACAATAAGTTTTCTTTTGGTAATACAATTATGGGAACTAAAGGTTAGTTCATTACTATTTAAAGGTATTCAACATAATCTAGCTAAATTTAGATTGACCAACAATTTTCCTTAATGACTCTTAGGGATATTAGCCTGATGCTTGTGGAACACAAAGAAAAGGAAAAAAGCATATGCTACGGGGGTTATTTGTCTTCTGGAGGGCATTCAGATTTGAGTGCATTACGTATTGGCCCTCACAAGAAAATCATATTTTTCTACTATTTTCCACACAGAAAAAAATCTCCCAACAATTTCTTAATGGAAATGCAGGCATGCATTCTTATGATCATTAGGAACATGTTGAAAACAAGAAAACATGGGGTCACGGGCAAAATGAAATTATCCTGAATTAATCAAAATAAAAACTAATCTATCAACTGTATGAGCCTATGGGCATGTCAAAAAGTAAAAATAGTGATCAAGATATGTAGAATGGCAAGATATAGCACTTTAACGGTAGATAAAGGTAGATCATGACATTTAAGTATGAGAAATCTGCAAATATCATGGTTTCAGGTAGTTTCGTTTTTTACCACCAGGTGCCGTAGGCGTAGATTGTGTTGTATACCTTTAAATAATGTGACGTCACTTCCTCTGCTGTTTATTTAATATATTTCATCCCTCAATGATGCCATAACGGGATTTGCACTGTGGGAGATCCCTAATCTAAGTACATACAATGTAAAGCCTAACTATCCTAACAAAACTAGTTAGTCAAGTTGAAGTAAGTATGTGTTTCACTATTTGGAAAATATTACATCGTGAAAAGGATGGCAGCGAGCAGATAAATATGTCTGTCTTTCTAAGCATATATTTAATGGATATTCTGAAGCTAGACATTTTATATTATTATGATTGTGTACCCGAGTAAGTCCCTCGAAATCCATCGCATTCTGAGAAAAATCCCTGCCCGACCTTCTCAGAATGAAACGCCCTTCCTCCCAGGATAGATACAATATCAATGATAAGAATTCTGAAGAGGTCATGATCAAGTCTTGGTGAATTTTGCGGGGGTTACTGAACAAGTACTTGTATTATATTGTTATGAGTCTCGGAAACGCTGTATTTGACAACGCAATAGAGATTCCCTGATACAGTCATACCCATCCTAATCTACCTTAATCTCACCGCGTTCACCTCAAACCCTGCTTTGTTTACAATGCGATGGTGTTACAGGACCACATAATTGAATTAAACTAAATATACACTTACCATGTCCTGGAGTGTGGATTATATGAGAAATGTCCGCATTAAATTGAAAGGTTATTACAAGGGATATATCATACATTGGTACCTCCGCCAGAAAATGACAAAGGGTGGGACTTCTGCTGGAACTTATACAACATACAGATGCTCATACAGATGGCCCAACCCAAAGTGTATAGTATAGCAGTCAGACTTGGAGCATAGTATGGATTAAAGCTGAACCTGCTGTGTCATACCAGTACACAGGTGCAAGAGCCTCACACTTCATCCTGTAGGGAAGCCACGGCACAACAACCTGGTTTGGGGATGCAGGACACGCCCATCTGGTTGTTGTATCAACACACCAACACTTTCACGCCATCACTTGTTTCCCGCCTGCATTGATCTCCGAAATGTCGTCTGCTCACCCAACAATTTCTATTTCCAACTCCACGGCGCAGAGACACGAGCCATGTGATTTGAGTCAAAAACGAAATAAAAGAGGCGCCTGTTGTCTGCCCGTCTTTGAATCTGACAAGCTGCTGAGTATTAATCAAGAAATTGTTACATCGATGGCAGACGTTAGGAAGCAGCGAATCCATCAAGCAATCAGCCAATATACTTCACACTGAAGGCAACATTTAGTACGAATACATACACGTTCTGTATAAGCTACCGCTGATAAACACGTATATTCCCCTTATTCAGTTCCCATATCGCAATGCACGTTACATTAAAATGCCAACGTTTTAAGGAAAACACCATAATTGCATGTTTACTTGTTTTTACAGTTGCCTTTCCACGAGCAGCTCGGTTCATGTCACTGGGACACTCATCCATCACCCATCAACAACTCACGAGTTGCTCAGGGCAATAAACTGGGAACCTGCGTCATGATCAATAACCATATGGCAATAATCTCCTTGCCAGGAATGGTGTCACTGAATTTGATGGTTTTGTGGACTTTGGCGTTGTGCCAGGATATCGTCCGTTAGGTCATCTTTTATTGAGAGCGCAGTAACTCCAATCTGAGGATGTATAAAAGAGTGGCTCATCTACAGCGGATTAACTAGTTGTATGGTGGACTAGCAGACCATGCCGATATATGATACTGTATGAATCATGCCAGTACAAGGGACATTATCAAAAACGGACGCACCCAATAACCAAAGGTTCTACGTTTCCCTCCCTCCTGTGATTAGTGGATCTTAACGATTTCTTAATCAATAATTAAGACCATCTGTATTGCAATTGATGTGGTCCTTTGTATGTCCCCAGAAAAGTGGTGTCAACCTGTGCCAACGTAGCGCTCATTTGGGTTGCCACTAATTTGCTGGGCACACTTGTATCCCACTTGTAGCTTCAGGAATTGTTTATTAGTTTGCTACAGGATAAGTGTGCGTTATCATTAGTGAACCATATGTTGTAATCCAATCTTGACCAATGAATGGCGGCTGCGGAAGTACAGTTCCTGCTTACAAACTCCCTGAGTGAGGCCGAAATGAGTGAAGGAACAGGGGGAGATACATCGAGAGATAGTGAGAGAAAGAAAGAAAGAGAGAGAGAGAGAGAGAGAGAGAGAGAGAGAGGGAGAGAGAAAGAGAGAGAGAGAGAGAGAGAGAGAGAGAGAGAGAGAGAGGCCCGATAGAGTGGGAGAACCATAAAGAGGGTTACAGAGGGTGAGAGATGCAGGGAGAGATTGCTGAGCAGACAGAGCCCAGGATAGTGGGTCTGGTGGGTCGGTGTGTGTCCATCGATCGGCGCTGTCGGAGCTCATTAGCCGCTCACAGACCGGGGGAGGTCGGCCACCCCAGCCTGAGCTGCTCCCTACACAGCAGCTACCCCTACCTACCAAACAACTCTAGCTCCCCGCCTACCTACCACCTTGCAGCCCCGGCCAACAGCTGCAGCTCTACCTACAGAGCAGCAGCTGCCGCCAACACACACACACCCTGCACACACACGTGCATGTTCTGGAGGAACGACTGCCGCGCCACCTGCCTGCAGAAGCTGACAACTTCCGGCGTGGCCTGATCCTCGCTCCTCTGAAGCTGCGTCGTCGGCAGCAGACGCCTAGCAGGAGGGTGCACCGCCACATGGCCGGCGTTGTCAGTGAACACAGCAGAGCTGCACGCCTTCACAAGGCTAGCCGGCTGAGTGAGTGGATGGAGGATGGTGATGGGAGTAGCTCGGAGTAGCTCGGCTCAGTAGTGTGAGGCATTAGGTGGCCCGTCCCGCTGGTGGCTCTAGAACTGTAGGCCGTAGCACCCAACGTGTTAGAGGAGGGCCGTCAGCAGTGCGCGGCCAAACCGACAATGACAACTACAGCAATTGCTGCTATTGCTACTGCCAATTCGGCTCTAGCTGGTTATGTGAGCTGCTCCTGCTCTACTACATGGGTGTTATAGCTGCGCTGCACACCGGATGGGATGCTGTGATTGTTTACTGAACTGCTCATAAGGATACGCCGTGAGCTGCCCTCAGAGTGACTCACCCCACAAGGAGTACACGCGCAGGAGTCTAAGAGTATTGACAGTTAGTCAGGCAGACTGCACTGGGTCATGAGATCCCTGTGAGTTGTATATCTCTAGGCGCCAATATTATATAGCACTCACTAGTCGGAATGGTTATAGTTGTGTTACAAGAGGTATTCACCCTGGAACAAAAACGGTGACAGGAAAAGAAACTACTGATATAAGCTCTAGAACTGGAGGTTAGGGTTTTAGGTGTGGTAAAGTATCGCCACACGTGGGCGATGTATGAGTGAATGCAGGAGTACAATAGTCTAATTCAAAGGGCTGGTGAGTTGCATGATCTGCCCTGAACTGCTCGGAGCTGCTCACTACACCACAAGAGCAGCTTATAGAGGTCGATCCCCCATGTGATCCTGCACACCTGTCAGGGACCCGGCAGACAACAGCCCATATATCACACGGCAGCATGTCTAGGGCTCGATACTAATGTACAGCGTGTGACTATATTATTGCACGGACACTCCACAGTTAACCTACACGACTCCAGGTCTATTTCCCTTCACACCTTGGAGTCCTATACCGTCTCCATAGGCCACTCTTAATGGCCAGGACACATGCATCATGTGCATCTGCCTGCACATTGCTGTGACGATGTGTAGTGTGGCTGTGCTTAATGCAGATGTGGATGTAGTAACCATGGAGTATACACCCAGGACCTAAGGATACCGAGGAGGGACTGACTGTGAAGACCTGGAGGACTGGTATTTGTTAACCTACCCTGGGGAACGGGGCTCTTATATATATACGTCTATAGCTGGCCGGTCTGCAAGCATCAACTCCCTTATTGTATTCCCCACCGCCACCCCCAGTCCCACCAGCAGCGGCCACTGATATGGAGCGGCAACCTCCACCGTGCCAATGTTTACCTCTAGGCGGGAGCGCCTCTGATGCATTGTTCAGCTGAGCGGACAGCATCCCCCTAATGATCGGGTGCCCATGAGGATGCAGTGCACGCAGCCCGCCCGTCAGCGCCCCGGCACCCCGGCCACCCCGGCCCCATGCACGGCCACCGCCTGCTGCCGACGTCCGGGCCGCTCCTCCAGGGGCCGAGTACGCGCCAGTCGTGCCTCCAGGGCCTGGTGCCGACAGTGCTAGGTCAGATCCACTGCTATACTGACTAGAGGCAAATCGTCCTGCCCCACCCAGACCCCCCACTTGGGTGGGCGGCCGGCCCCTAGGTCGCCTCCAAAGACTGCTACTACCGGGCCGCCGACCCAGCCAAGCACGTACCATGGTAAGTAGAGGCAACAGCTGCTGCTGCAATCCAGGGTTAAACTCCAGGGCATATCAATAAAGTTAGATGTTGGCAGGGATTCAATGTGAATAATGGCTGTTTAATGCTGGCGTCCGACATATGGAACAGGTTATGGCAGGGCCATGTGATTCCTATACGGGCCGATTGTAAGTAGTATATGGAATCAATACTTTAGCACTATGTGCATGTGTATAAATACATGCATTGGGGTAGAGTAATAATTCTCAGGTATAATTATAAGTTAAACTGAGAACTTTCACCTTATTAAATATAGAAACTGTAAGATAATTAACATGCCTTATGGGATGGTGTAATATAAGTTTAACTGTCCAATCATGCACTCAGCATCATGGACTACTAACACCTAATTCAATAGCAGAAAAGTGGCATTACCTAAATAGTAAATGCTACTGTTGGCGGCAGGTTTCATTCTACAGGAATCAATTAAGGTTAGACATGTCCTGACGATTCCATTAAACCAACGTAAATACAACTACTCTGTTGACATTTCGAGGATTTATTTCACAAACATTGCATTTGATAACATGTGGCCTAGCCATGCAATATCATTGTCAACCGATTGGTTAGTGAGTGTTGTTTCGAATTACAGAATCTCATAGCAAAACCATATTAATAGCCGGCCATGATTATTATCAATGGCTAGGCATTACCATATGCCCTTGTTTGAAAGTACAATCGTGAGAGACATTATTATTGTACTTGACTTTATTGTAGACTGTAAACCAGGTGCAATGTAAATGCTCTTCATGAACATAATATGGGAATTTCCATGTATCGACTACCCGCACTGAAGAATCACACGAACAATATTAGATAATTAAAACTGTCTGCATTTACCATGATACGGCAGACCTCCTACCCTGCTCCCCGACATTAGGTACACAGCACGTAACTGTTGCATTTATCATTGTTGGCTTGCAGAATGACACTGACTATGATCAGTTGGAGTCCCTATTGGTAGATTCAAAATTAAATTTCTAGTTGGCTATTTAGCTGGTTGCTTTGGTCTGGGGTGGTGGGGGGACTTTAATCAGCATGGTTGCTGATTTCTGTCGTCTTTGAGATATCACCATGACAACTGGAAATGTATTCTGGACTAGGCGGGAATTTCTGTCAGTAATTTTAGTGATCTGTGACTCAAATAGTCTAGGTCTCTTATACTGCCCAACCTAATGACTATCTGTATAGTGAGTTAATATGTAAGGCAAGGTTCTACAACAATGGGTTGTTACCAAAGGCACAGTTATCTTTCATAGAACAGATTGGTAAATCATTTATATATTCTTGCTATCTACATATCATAATCATGTTATTCACTCTATAGTCATGGAAGATTATAAGGGCAGTCAAACTTACATCGGAAAAAATGCAAGCAGCAAATAGTGCCTGAATGGTGAAGAGCTGTTATATGCGCCATGCATATCTACCTCATTGTACGCTTTAACTTAAATCCAGACTTGCAATCATCAGAGACATATGTCCCCTTTCACTACTATATCTCCCTAGGTGATGTACACCAAAACCCTACTCCATAGCCATATTTAATGTATATGAGCTAATAAATAGAGAAGCAGAGGAAACTAGCCCCATTTTCATAACCGATACCCATCTCCCTGGCCACAGCGACCACATCAAACCTGTCCTTATGGTCACATAAATCACGGCACTTTGGACATGGTCATTCATGCAAAGGACATCATCTGAGCATAACCAAGGATGGGTATTAATCATGTTGACGTAGCCCCCCGGCTGATGCAGAATGCTTTCACAACCCATGTCAATGGGCAGTCTCCGGAGTCGCCTCTTGGTGTCTGTGTACCAATAACGATAGTGCCCATTCAGGAAGAAATGTCCACATTATGTTTTGCTAAAACCACTGATGATCTACTAATATGCCTTCCCATTATGGATGAAACGAGGTTGGCCATGTAAAGTCGATTGCTCCTACTGACTATATATCTCACAGTCCTTATATAGAACATCTAAAAGGTTACACTCTGGGGGGCTCATTCTGCATGAAATACAACTGTTATTCTCCTGCATGATGGTTATATATAGGGATCCAATTGGCCGCCCTCCCTCCCCCTTGGCTTCTCATCCTATCGTCATGCCTATCATCCATAGAGATGGATCGAAGTGACGCATCAATGGTAGCGGTCTAGTTAAATCTCCCCGTCCACAGGACTGCAGCGGGTATGATCCATATGGGGAGCAGGGTTAGAACAGTGCATATCACTTATACTAACAGGTAGAATGCCACACTCCTAGGCTTATAGCACAACTTTGTAAGAATGGCTGCGCCAGCCGCACTTTATCCTAAACGATATTAAAGCAAGATTGAGTTTCAGGGGATTGAATGAGATATCATATTCTCCCCGTCTTTCTCCCTCCCTCCAACACCGCTTATGACAATCAAATACCATACTGTGCACATGCACGGTATTATGCTGAAAGTTGCTGAGTTATCCTCATACTATTATATTTCCATGTGCAAAAAATGAATACCAGAATATACCTTATAGGCCCATACGACAAATGATACTATGATTTGAATATAAAGGATATGAAGTGGATATGGGTACATACATGGCCAGGGATGGTCCTGGTGCATTAGTACTATGGACAATGAGTGTGCATCAGGTCACATCCACTACATATCATGATGAATAAATGAAGACAGGGACCTGGCTGAAGTTTGACAAATCGATCCCTGTAGTGAATACCATTTGATCCTATTATAACCTACAGGACAGGCTATTACAGGGGCCTCCCATTCTAAAATGTGCTATTCCAATTCGATAATTGACCATTACAAATATGTATGAGAGGTCGACAAGGAATTTGTACTCTATGCCAGTACTTATTCAGAACAGATTCAGGTATGTCTCATCAACTATTCAATGATCACCTAACATCAACCTGTCCTAGTTTGAAGCTCATGTATTGGACAATTGCAATGCGTAGATTTGGGTCAAGTCCATACATTTAGTCCCTGTATTTGGGATGTAGAATAAAGATTACAAGAGCAGAATACCCCTATTCCGGATAGTCCTTACCATATGACAGATGACCTCCAGTCTGCCAATGAGAATATGCTGATTATGACAAAGAATAAGGACAGCGAAGTGAGCACTTATGATCACATGAGTCATAGAATCACGAAATGCATAGTGATCAAATACTTTCTAATTATCATTATGATGTACACTGGGAGTCAAGACTTGGTTCATGCATGCATGTACAGTAAACACAACTGGCCTTTGTAAATAAAACATGAGATGGACACAATTCTTACTCAATTCCATATGCCAGGGAGACATTCAACACATTTTTCATATCTTACTACTCAGAGTAGACAAGATCTCTTCTTCGGCATATAGACCTTACCTATACTCCTTCACATCCCAACTTCCTTATCAAGCAAGACCTGGGTGCAGGCCACATTGAGCCACAATGTTGTAACCTTTGGACAGAATAAGGTTCAGGCCTGTATGGATACTCATGTGATAGTGGGTGGTGTCGTGCATGGTATGGTAGTTATAACCATCAAGTCCCCCACCCTACGTGTAGCCCTCATGTGGCTGTATTAACCTATCGCCCATTTAATCCCGGCAGCCATTGCTTCATTGCTCATGTAACACCCTGGATGAGGACCCAGGTGATGGTGATGGTGATTGGCTGGGATGCAGCATGGCACCTAGAGGTCCAGCTTTCTTTCTTATTAGCACCGGGTTCAGTATGAGTAGAATACCCAATCTCTATGTTAATCACCTTATTGTGTGCAGGGGTCTCTTCTTCTCACCTGCTACTACATGTCCTTTATCACCTAATTACATGCTTGCCTGTCTGCACTCGGAGCAATCAAAGTGTGGGAAAGTTCCCATAGGGACCAGGCTATGTACTCTCACAGCATGGGGATATAATAGCTTGATAGACCCTATATCTACCACTGCTAGGTATCTGGGAAAATAGAAGCATTAGAGGTTGGGTAAAGTGCCTTTCATGTTTCTTTTGTACAGACGGTCAGTCAACTTTAATAGCTGCAGGGAAGGGCACATTCCTATAAGTTATTTCAAAAGCTTATGTAAGCTTTTTAATTCATACCTATTTATACCAAGTCGCACTCTTCCTACAATTCCTGTGATATGATAGGCCTTTAGGCCTATTTATTTCGATACACACGTGGTAAATAAGATACACGTTACTACCGCCTTACAACCATTTATTTCAATATTACAATAAATGCCTTTAAAGATGCTCCAATCCCTCCATTCTCTAGTCACGTAGATGTCTTAAGGACCACTGGGATCAACCATCTCTAGCTGTGACGTTGAACATATGGCAATAGATGATGTGGTATCTTAAAGGTCCAGTGACTGGGCATTGATTAGCCGTAGTATTGACCTGCTGGTTGTGTATAATAGATGGTAAAGATGCCCATACAGGTCCTATAGCAGTGTTCTCTAATCAGTTCAGGGACAACAGGGCACTTTGATACATATCATGATAAATGTGAATGTTTTGGCATAAATTTAGCAACTTGGCAACAACATAACCCCAAAAAGGACGATTAGCAAGTCAATTGGATCCGCCTCAAAAAGATGCTTTATGTTAGGTAACATAAGAAGGGAAATGTCAACCAATATCGCAACATCAATATAAAAGCAGATTATCCTTCCTTCATTAGAATATTGTGGTTTTCTTCATAACGGTGCACATAATTGTGGCTCAGCATAACCGATAACAACATTTACAAAACGGATGCGAAAGCCAGACCTACAATATTGGCCATGTGTCCTGCCAAACAACTTAACTATCCATGCTGTAGGATCACCCTATAACTGAACACACAAATTACTTGGTTGTACATAATGTTGATTTCAAACTCCTGTACGATTCCATGTAATCGATCGTTCCTTTCTTATGTATCCATGAACTTGTTACACTATTACTGATGATTGGGGGGGGGGGATCCATCATGGATATGTGGTAGTTGTGTTGGGTGGAATAGGTAGTTATGCAACCATGGAGTCATATATCATCTTTGCAACCACATTGGACATAGGCTAAACAATCAAAAGGCTAGAGACTGCTTCTGTCTACTTCATGTGTCTCTGATTGTTTACTGTTCAGTGCATATTGTATACTGTTTACTTGTACCATGAATAAATATTACAGTACTTGAACTGGTGACAACCGGAATGCACAGCTAAGCCATTTTCCTGTACATTGATGTCTAGTAATTATTGTATTTACGAAGATCATCTGATGAGAAATAAATACTCTTAGAAACTCAAAAATCAGGTTAACAACTCTGCCACATCAAGGGTACCCAGCTAACAAAAAAACGTTATTTTACGTCAAAATAACGTGCTAAAACTGTATATGACGTTATGCCATAGTGAGGAGCCTTAGAGAAACGTTATATAACGTTAAATAACGTTACAAAATGTTGTATAACGTTTTTTGTTTACTGGGTAGCTGTCTGGGAGCCTCCAGCCATCCAGGGAACTATTCCTGGTGTGAGCAGTAGGCTGAGAGCAGGGTCAGAAACAGTGTACATTATTGACATGTCTGTTTCAAGTTATCAAGTTAACCTTTATATACAGTTGTACTGTGCTGGTGCTTATTCATTTATCCTCTAATTAGATAATACCAGCACCTGCATATTTACCAAGATGGCTCCACCTACGTCAGGAATAAGCTTAGGCGTGTCTAAGGATTATACCATGATATTCTCACAGCGTTGAAGAGTGGTGTCGCCCAGGTCAAGGTGATTACCCCTACAGCCATAACCGAACACCTCATGTGCAGTCACCTTACGGGTACATTACCCACTGAACAAAAACTTGGGAAATTCTTAGGAATTTCCCGAGTCACGACTGGGGAGATTCTCCAGAACTGGGAAGGGAGGGTTCCCGGGAAAGTGTAGACAGCAAAAAACCTAGCATACTTGAGATAATATCTTAAGTCTGAATCCTAAGTTTATCCCCAGATTCACACAACTTTATTTCCTAAGTCTGATTCTCAAGTTTTTCTCATGATTTGCACAAGTTTTTTTCTCATGTCTGGGTCTCAAGTTATTCCTGTGATTTCCACAAGATCAAATTCTCAAGTAATGGCTCCCCAGATTGGCACTTGTTTCTCCCAAGTCATAGTTCCCAAGATTGGCACTTGTTTCTCCTGAGTTATGGTTCCCCAGATTTTCACCTGCTTCTCCCAAGTTATGGTTCCCCAGTTTAGTTCCCCAGATTTTCACCTGCTTCTCCCAAGTTATGGTTCCCCAGTTTGGCAACTTCTTTGCCTCAGAATAGCACCATTAATGAATTCTAAATTATAGCAAAATACACAGTTCAGCTCCTTGCATTTATCACTTTTATTTGTTTTCACATCACAACATTATCAATTAACCTTCCTGTATCCCTGAATGTTACATATTGCAGCTGCTGTTTGGAATGACCTGAAAGAACAAAATACATGTACAATTAGCATATGAGGCATAACATATGTATAACAATTATGTCAGGCAGAGAATACTCTTTTCATATTTTTGTCAGAGTCTGATGTAAAGGTTTCTATATACAGTATACAAAAACATGCATATGCATGATTATACTACCAAGGCAATAACATAGATTTATAAAATTATAGTATAGGCCTACACATATATAAAATTCAACATGTCCTATCTGTTGTGTTGAATATATCATCAACATGCATTATATATACCTACAGGTATAGATATACAAAGTAATGTAGCAATAAATGCATAACATAGAAAAGGGTACAAACCTTCAAAATATTGCATTTGCACATCTCCCTCTCTTTTACTTCTTCTTGTCTGTATCTGTTGGGGAGGGATGGCTAAATGGTGCATGGATACTATGATATAGGCAGACATTCTAACACATGACCTGTTGTCTAGGTAACACACCCAGTGTCTGTACTATCATAACAGGATTAGGCCAGGAGCTGAGTCAGGCTTGGGTGCAGCCCTGGGCCCCTAGGGAAGGATGTCACATGTCTGTGTTTGTGTGGAGGGGGGGGGGGGGGGGTGGTAACTAAGTTGGGGCAGGGTCAGTGTGTTCCCTTTATTTACAAAACTTAGGGTTTGACAACAGGGGTCAAACTCTAAGTTTTATCAAGAGAGTAACAATCTGGGGAATAATCTGGGAATATCCAGAGTCCAGACTTATGGAAATCTTATGGACATGTCACTAGTTTTGCACAAGTCCATTTCCTGAGAAATTCACAAGAAATGCCCTTCATCATAGAACATATCAATGTCATACAAAATTTAGATTATGAAAACAAGGGTGAATCACAGGAATTACTTGGGAATATCCAGAGTCTAGACTTGTGGAAATCTTATGGACATGTCACTAGTTTTGCACAAGTCCATTTCATGAGAAATGCACAAGAAATGCCCCTCACCATAGAACATATCAATGTCATAGAAAACTGAGAGTATGACAACAAGAGTGAATCTTGAGAATAACTTGGGAATATCCAGAGTCCAGAGAGAAAAGCACAGGAAATGCCCCTCACCATAGAACATGTCAATTGGATGTAGAACTGGCACTACATCAAGAAAGGTGAATCTTGGTAATAACTGGGAAATATCCCAAGTTCAAACTTGGGTGAATTGTATGATAGTATGGGGATAAATGTATGAGAATACATCTCCAGAAAGTCTCTAGTATCTCCTGGGTCAAAAACTTGCTTCCGGTTTCACAGGAACTCCCAGGGTGAATTCTTGAGGGATTCCCAAGTTATTCCCAAGTAATGGTCACCTTCCCAAATTCACCTGATTCACTCAAGTTGTGAACATTCATTTCCCCAGTCCTGTTCAGTGGGTAACCTGTACCCCATCACCCATTAAATCCCAGCAGTCATTGCCTCATTGCTCATATAACACCCTTGGGGGGAGGCAGGTGATGGTGATTGGTTAGGATGCAGCATAGCACTTAAAGAGGTCCAGCTTCGCTTCTTATTAGCACCGGGTTTGGCATACTTAGGGTACCCAATCTCTATGTTAATCACCTTATTGTGTGCAGGGGTTTCTTCTTCTCACCCTGCTACTACTAGTCATTTGTAAGATGCTCGTCTGCCTGCTCTAGGAGCAATCAAAGTGTGGGAGCGTTCCCACAGATTCTTAGACAGAGGTGACCAGGCCCCATACTCACACAGTAGACTATGCCAATCTAAAAGCTTAACAACACACAGTCCTTTGCCTGATGGGTCTCTCTTGAAATGAAGCCATTAGATGTTAGTATCTTTTATATTCTTGCCCTCATCGTCGGTAAACTGCATAAGAGCAGACATGCAAAGTCACAACTTAGATTTGACACCAAAAATAATAGCCTTTACAATTTTGTGTCCCTTTATATGATATTATTGATGTATATATATATATATATATATATATATATATATATATATATATATATATATATATATATATATATATATATGCCAGGCATATAACAATAACGGTTAGATGGTTTGATAATGCGTAAGTCCTGTCTGTAACATCTATTTCCAAAAGTACACTTTGCATAACAGTCAGACGCACATCACAATCCCATAAGCATGCATGGTCACAGTCTATTACGAACAATATTAAAATCTAAAACCGGTGATTATGCAGGTATGAAGTGTGGAATATGATCTGCCTAATCATAGGAAAAGATTAACCCCCCACGATATCAATGCAATATTGCTATAGCAGCTAGTGGCATAGGAAAAGGGGGGTCCAGCCCCCCCCCCCCATAACAGAGGAGGGGGGCCTGAATATGTTTGGGCTTGGGCCCCCCCCCCCCCAAATGTACCACAACCCTATAATGTAATACACAAAATTCCCAAAACTTACCTTTCCCACATAGGGGAAATTTGGGACACAGGCGCTTGGCACCAAATCAGAACTAAAGGGGGCTCAAACACTACTTTTCTATACAATTTCTATATGAGCATGTATATGCACACTCATGATTCAAAGCCAATTTTAAGGCTTGTTGGGTAGCCCCCCCCCCCCGGGCCCCCTAATGAAGATGTGCTTCCTACGCCTCTGTATAGTGATCTCTTTCCTCAATAAAATGGTGAAAATAGTTCTAAATATTTCCACCAGGTATTCCTGTGCTAACCTCTTAAGGAAAGCTGCTTATGAAATACACTCAATTTTTACCAATTCCCCTCTCCTAAAAACGCTATCCATAAATCTAGGCGCTATCATTATGAAAAGACTCTCTGTACTGCTGAATGAAAACGACATCAATTTCTGTTCTGTAACAAAAACAGACTCCTGCCAATACAATCCTCTGGTGCAAGGTATACTAGATCTGATAGTCGTCGAGCAACCTAGATATAAAAGACCAGTCTGATACTTTAGTGCGAGGTCATCGACTTTTACCACAATCGGAGTGAGCAAGGCCAGCACTGACTGGTCTTAATCTACCTGTTGAAACCTATCCCTGGATTCTGCTTGATATCTCCCTGATGTCATGCTGCTGCTGGTAGATCTGGCAAATCTATACTATGTTTTACAGGGTATGAAATAAGTGCACAGGAAAAGTATTGCCGTTTACGTGAAAAGCAGTTGCGAAAATAGATAACAGGGGTCAGACAAGGCTATATCAGCAATTGCATAACATATTTATGTTATCCAATGTCTCTATGGTATATAACTTTCCAATTCCTCTTGCAATCTATAGGTTTTAGGAGTTCCTCTACCCACTTAATCCCCCACCCATCCCATATATGGCCCAGATTAACGGGCCTCGCTGCACTGCGACTTTTGGTAGACGGGCAGCAAGAACTGGGCCTTTAACTAGGCTCAAGGGAAATTCGGCTGCCCTCGTTGTATTTCTATATTTATGTAGGGGGTGACTAATTACAACAGTCATTCTCTGTGCCACTACTGTTAGTGAAAAGATGTATCAACTGGGTTATTTTAATTCCTCATTGCTAGATGCATGCCTTCATCGGTACACGTTATCATGGAAGGAAGCCAGACATAAGGCTTGGGAGAGTCAGAAATGTTCACCAAAAAGTGATACCCATTAATTTCCCACCCAAGATCCGTTGTTCGTCCTCCCTCTTGTCCGACTCTTCGTGGGGACAGAGTAAGGATTGGGTCTATACAAGGCAGCAGATATGAATATAAGCGGCTCACAGCATACTGAAAACCGTAAAAACCATAGAGTCCATTACATCCGAAATAAGTACAAGCTTAACTTATCGTAAGTAGTATATGGAATGGCCAATGCTAACAGTACATATCAAATGCCGTCGTGATCATTTATATACGTGAGTCCAAATTGGAGCATTTAAAGTAAATCCAATCGCATATAACATATCATATTTTAGCTGTATATCTTTCCCCGAACACAACAACATGGGGCTTCAATAATCGATCGCTTATTTAAGCCTATTGTTGAGCAGGTCTTAAGATAATTGCCTGGTTCACTCTGATTAGCTGATCCCACACGTTAAAGCTCTTACACATTAGAGCACTTCCCATAGAAATGCACCCATACCCCTCAAGAGGATCAACCATAATCCTGTCCCATATGGGCTTTGATTCCACATCCCTGAGTGCATTTCCATGTCCCACACAGACGTTACTTTGAAGATCATATTAAATTGAAATGATAAGTACAATAACACACCAAGGATGTGAGTGATACTCAATCGTTCTAGCACAGAAACAACGTTTCACTGTCAACACACTATTTTAGACATTAATTTCACAAATTCAAATTCTATAAAGGCTCCGCGAGCGGGCTTGATTGTGGATTTTCTTTTTGTAGCCTGTCTATGTAGGGGTTGACAGCTTGCAAACCGATGATATTAAGTGGTAGATATGATACTAATGACTTGCTGTATGCGTGTTACAAGCCAAGGACAGCGTAATTGTCCAAGGTGTCAGCCGTGGATAATTACCATTGACAAAGGCTTTTAACACTCCTGCAGCTAGTCAAGCGTATCATATCTGACTTACACCCACAGTAGGAGAGTGTGCTCAGTGGACCCCATCAACATACAACCTTGTATGTAAAATACAGTCAGTACTTCTTTTTTTCTCTCATTCAACTGTGGTGTAGCTATGGAAATATGAAATAGATCATGATATTGAGTTTTAAACATGCTGAGATCTGAACAATGTCATGTTTAAAGTCTAGTTGTTTGGCTAGGTAGGTAGAGCTACCATTTGTCTAGTCTAGGAATTGATATAGTCTCACCTGCATCATTTTACATGTAAATTTTTAAACATGTTGTCAGACGTCAAACAGGTGATATCGTCCACATCCCTCGTCGTCACGTGGACCCACGGCTATTGTCTTTAGGACCGTGTTGATTCTCAACACAGTCCTAAAGGCAATCTTACGGCTTGTGTGGGTATGGGAGAGCCTGTTCTTTGTCATATAAGTATAATTATAGTAAGGTGATATAGAGCAACCATGCCCCACCTAATGTAGTACCTTCACCGGGCTACAAAGCCAGTGAAGCACTACAGAACCCCTCCCTCAGGGTGGTCAGTGTTTACTCTGTATATTTAGCTGCAGAGATCTGTGACTGAACATTGTTAATGGACAGGAGTAGATGAGTGAGTGGGTGGACAAGAGGGACTGAGTGATGCCGATGGAGAGGCAGGGATTTGAGCTAGTATGTTGGGGGCTCTGCAGGGTGGTGGTCGATCACCATCAACCCTGACCCAATGGATCACAGAGCCGGCTGGTGCTGTTTGTTGCCGCCACACGTTGTGTCATCAAACACACCCATACCCACGAGCAGCTCCATTTACTCACCATTAGCTCCACGGGAAGTTCTGTTCGTGATCGTCCGACATTTCCCCCCCAGAACGGTCCCAAATGGGACTATTGACTCTTGTCGTCATTCTGGTCTAATCTCTCTCTATATATAGTCCTTTCCTGAACCTTTGTAGTTAGTAAAAGCTATTTTGGTAATGTTCAGTTTCCCTTTCAACGCTACCGTCGCATGTCCGGATTGTGTGATGTGAAGCATAATATTGCTAGGGCCTCCTAACCTACAGCACAGACCCTTTGCCCACGAATGTTTAAATAAAGTTGAAGGTCACATGCATCATTAAGACTCTGTAATTAACTGAGATGTTAAGTACATTGAATTGAAAGAACCCGTTATCTCGTCCGGACAATTACATCTCAGTATATACGGGAAGGAAGGGTCTCCCTTGAGAATATTTACGACTGGTGTTGACCACCGGGAGGCCCTAGAAATTGCAAACAAAGAAGCATTAGCCTTTCTGATGGAGAATGATTACTCCAATTTTGGTGCTTACACTCTATATTTAGATTTCAAATGAAACATCTTAAATAGAGAATCGGCACTTGTATCACTATCTGGTTGCCATGGAAACGAATGCATTATTCTAAATAAGATATATTCTATCAGTTATCAAAAGGAGAGACCCTGAAGTACATAGGGGGGAGCTACAGAAAGGTCATTCATTTAGCTTTAAGCTGCTATGTTCGATTTTTTTCAGATTCGAAATCCTAAGTGTTCCAAAGACTTAGCAGTATACTATTGGAAAGATAAAGGACAAACAGTCTTATACCTGGGAAGTTCGAGTTCGGAAAGGTACTCTCATGTAGCCTAGCAATATTCTTTTGGAGTGTATTTTTGTTAATGGATGCTTTTTGCGCGCACTCCGAAAGAGGCAAAAATGCGAAAGGGATACCATGCGTGAGCTATTTCCAGTTACAAATACATTTACATGCAACTCAAAACCCGACAGGGTCATTAGTGCATGTGCAGGGTAAAGACTTGGGATACACTGGCAATATCAATGGAACGCTTAACTGCTTAAAAAGGTTTAATATTGAAAGATGTTGTACAACCACGCACATCGGCCCATAGGGGAAAGTTTGACCTTTTTATTTCATAAATCGAATATCCACCACATATATCAGGTTGAATGTCTGACTATTCCTTTTGATGCCCCGTAGCCTTTTGTTGGTTTCCTGGTTTAGGGCCTAGGTTGTTTGTGCCTCTGTCTGTACTTATACACCCATGCCTCAGTGCCAGCAGTGTGGCTTCACCATCCATCTTCCCTTTTTGTTTGTCGGCCTCCTTCTGTAGAAGAAGTATTTCTCTGAACACAAAAGTCACAGAAGCAGTATGTACCCATTACTTGCCGCCGGCCATTGTCGGGGGCTGCCCCCAAATACACTACACAGGTTTCTCATCAGTCGTCTCTTGTCACGAAAGAAAATACATGCACAATGGAAATCAAAGTGGGGACAGTTCTACACAAGCTACACGTCGGTGAACATGAGATCGATTTCCCAGATACAGGCAGATTCGTTGCGGATGGTTACATCGGCGTGGAAGATGTATTGGGTGATCATAGTTAGAGAAAAAAAGTCCCAGGGGAGCAGCTCATACTAGTGTGGGCGGGTATGAGGGGCAGCTTTTTCTAGTGTGAGGTATGCTACATTTAATATACAATGATGTGTTTGAGGTACTTGATTGTGAAATCTACAAGATGAGAGAGAAATATCGAGGGCATGGAGTCTGAGCAAATAATAGAGTGATGTATTAAGGGAGCTACACGGCTGACAAGTAAGGTCCCCTTCACGTTTTGAAAGATATATGCTATCAAGCTAAAGTTCATTTAGCTACACTATGAGGATAAGACAGTGGAACTACATTTATTTCTTCATCCACAGTCATAGACAGAAAGAACAAGATAATAGCGGATTCTATGTTCTAGTCTATCTAATAAGTGGAATATGTTCATCTTTCCATGAGCCGATGTGTACGTCTTATGATATCCATAAGTAACCACTAGGAAACTCTATCATAGTATGGTTTTCGTGGATGTACTAGCCAATAATGCACCCAAATTGGATGATGGAAGTTGGCTCACGATACTTTATGATTATTCATATTTTGAAATGCATTCCCATTCTTTTTCTATTCAATCAATTGTCATTAAGATGGTTTCCCTGTCTTTAACATGTTTGGTTGTTTTTTTCATTTCAGTATGGTATTATGTACAACGCTCTATCGGATATGATAGTGAAGGGCTTCGGAGAAGACAAATGGAAGCAAGTAATGTGAGTATTACCAAAGTGGTTACTTTCGTCAGATTTCCAAGAATGAAATGCATCCCTCCTCAAGGACAGTAAGAAGAAAGCCTGACAGCCTGATAGAAGATAGATATTGTTTGATGTTGGTGGTCGGCGGGCCGCAGCCACACCAAGAAAAGAAACAGTCAATGGCCAGCCCTGGCTTGCCTCCAGAGTGGCTCACCTTTCTACCTCTCAAGAAGATTTCTGATTCTCTTTTTGAAAGGGGGTCAGTGTCTGAACGTAGATATGTGACTCCCTAAAGTGGGCCCTGGCTTTGCCTCCAAAATGACTCCCTTCCCAGACAGGTCATGCTTAAACTCAAAGGCACAGTGGCTCTAATAATTATTAAGCGAGACTTTCAGCCATGGCAGGATCTCTTTGTAGAGACAAGTTAATAATGTCCATGTCCATCTACAATAGTTATAATCAACCAAATCAATGAAATGACCAATAAGTAAGAATAACTGCTACGCATCTCATGTTAGTGTATTATTTTGCAAGGGGAAGCATCACATCATTCACTATGTTACTGATGAGTTCACGGGCAAGCTACAGACTGTGGCTGTTTTGGGAAGTATTCAATCTGGTGAGCTTCCTTCCATGAATATGGAGCATATTATGCTGGGCCCTGGGGAACACATTGTCATGAAGCAGAAATATAATGAGATCTAGATCTATACAGTATGAAACATCCAGAGGGCAATGTCAATCAATACACATACCACTTTCGGAGAAGGATAGGAACCTATCCCTTAAAGAGAACACCAACGGCGATGTCCTGAGACTATTTTCTAGCAGCCAGGCAGAAAGGATGATCCACATGTACCTGAAGCATCCTTCCTGCGTGGCTGTTTACGTTTCTCCTCGTCGTGTTGCTACAATACTAATTGGCTACCCCACTGAGAAACTAACTGCGGGGTTCCCAGCCCAATTAGTTAGTGCTGTTACATCGGATTTCATTATTCCTCAAATAGAGCAATGCCATATCCTATCTCCGCTATGCCCTTTAATGCCCATGTCCCAGCAGATGAATGATATAAATGATTTGGAGGCTTTCATGAAATCACTTAATTCGGTTATCTTCGAACTCCAGGATGTCTCCAGTAAGCATTTACACAAGCTACTAGGTACACGAAATTCTGACCTTCACGATCCCATTGTCAAATGAAACCGGCTTCTCAATGTTGCCTTATTGTGCAATATAATGTTTAATATCCGGCCGATGCCTACAGCCAAACTGCCAACACTCCGTCATTTTATATTGAACTTGTTGTGGGAATGCGGCAGTATTCCCACAGCAGACAGCAGTGGACACCAATAGTAAGTTTATACAGGCATTGATGGAGGACATTCATCGCAAATAATGGTAACGTAGCTTCTGTAGATATCTAATAAGATATCTCAGCTTTATTTGACCGAGGGTTATTAATATCTGATATCACTTATTTGATATAGGATGAACCATTGAGATATATTTGAGAGGTAATATTACAGAGATCTAGCTCGTGAATACACCAAATGTCCAGATTAAACCATCTTCGTATGCCCTGATTAAAATCGCTAACTGAGAATTGTATGTTCAAGTCCTGGTTAGAATCGCTAACTTCTCAGGGTTTCCTGTGCAAGAAGGCCTTGTCATTGATGGGTGTGAAGGGCACCTTCAATGGAGGTCCGCTCACTCAAAGCCCCACAGGAGATGACAGGGGGGACAGAGGCGGCTGAGTCAGCTCCATTCTCCCTCCTGGGTGGGGGCTGGTAGGACAGGTGGCAGCGACATCCCTGGAGACAATGTCTCTATTTCCCCTACTACTCTCATGAGGCCGGGAAGACAACGACTTCCAGGCGCCTACCTGCTTGAATCAAGGCCGCAGGACGCCAAAACAGCTGCCCTCAGAAGCCAGCCAATGAATTAACAAAGTAACAGCAACGGTTTTCCTGTAGCTCCCCGAATCAGAGAGTGTAAGAAAACAGCCACAAAACGACGCAGCGGCTCCAGCTAAGAAAAGCCACTGCCTTGTTGAAGTCCTCAGAGCGGCGACCTGACGGGGGACAAACTGACAGCAGGCCTGCACTCTCAGTGTCTGAGGTGCCAGGCAACAGTTGGCAGGAGAAAATGCGAGAACAAAGGGGAAAAGGGCAATAGGGCCGAGACATTGCAGCGGTTTCTGTTTCTCACCATAGTCCCTAGTGTATGGGACTGGAATGGTGTTAATGTTCCTATAGTATCATTTAGAGTAGCGTCTCTTTTTTATAAGTATCCAGGTTACTATACGGTTTGAGTGTATCTTAGCTGCCTGTTGTGTAAGTGACTCTTAAAGGAGTTCTGACATGGAGATAATAGCAATGAAGTACACGACGTCACCATAAAGTAGGAAATGGTGTGGGGGTATCTGAACACGCGGATATCATACGTTACCAGCAGCATCATGCAGTTATTAAGTAAATGAAGACATATAACCCAGCTGACTCTCACACTTGTATCAATGTATCATACCTGTCCTCCCAGCTTACGGTCCCAATGGTACAAAAGGTGCAGACACTTTTTATCCTGCCCTGGAGGTAATATTGATCACGTATTTCTTACGTCGCCTGCGCTTAAGTCTGCTGCTGCTTGGGGACCCGCACAGTAGTTGTTCTGTCACTACTCATCACATCCTTTGATTTAGGCGTAACAAGGTGTTTAGCCTGGTAATATGGAGTAATGTGAAAGCAGAGCGCAGTAAAAACCTTTCCTATAGTCCAAACCATCAAATATTGAGTTGCAGTATACTGGATGAATATGGGCGGGGGGGGGGGTCGATGGGAAATAGAGGACAGCATAGACAACCGGCATTATTTCTGAACCCGGACGTACCGGTATTGCATATTTCATGCATTTAAAGAAATGGGCAATGGAAAATAAAGAATAATGAAACAATGCACTAGCATTTAGTTGTTCATCCATGTTGTACACAGGCCAGGCTGACCAGAGCCCGATTTGGATATAGAAGGGTATAGACAGGGGATCTATTAAATCAGCAGGTGGTACAATACATATTTCATGCATTCTAAAGTATGTTGCATCAGAGCATACTTATCATTACTCTCGTTCCCAAATCATTCCAAAGGAAGGCTCTGGTAACAGCCAAATGACATTGACCTTGGGATTTTGCTGGGTCTGGGCAACCCCTGGTGGTAGCCTGGAACCAGTGGACAGGAACCAGAATGTATGATGGTAGTTTTACTGTATTTTACCATCAGACTTTCTAGTTCCATTTCCTGTTCCTGTCCAAGGTCATTTGACTGTTACCAGAGCCTTCCTTCGGAAGGATTTGGCAACGAGAGTAACTTATCATACGCATGGTTTTAATGGGTATAGGATCGCTTGGAGAATGATATTTTTAAAAGCCACTCATCCATGCCACAAAAGAGTACACTGTACATGTAATGCCGCAAGCAACATCTATAGGCCTATACGTGTGTACATCTCTATTATTTGCATTATATGTCAACCCCTCCATGTGACAAACCGTGCACGTGTCATCTAAATCCGTACCCAACCATCCACCCACACTCCATGCTTATCCCTAATCCGACGCCTGCTGCTGCGTCCCAATCCGGCTCCAACGCTGTCTCTGTAAGCCAGATATTCTGGCCCCCGGGGGGGGGGTACTCAAATTCTTTTTGACACAGGTGTGCGGCTAGCCCTTTGACAACCCTTACCCTTGGTGAGGGGGATTTTGGTCAGAAGTGACCCTTGCTGAGGGGGATTTTGGACAAAGTGCCTAGGTTTTAGCAATTTTCCCCGAGGAGTCGGCCTTGGTGTAAGAATTTTGGTCAAAAGTGACCCTTTTTGGTTGGATTTTGTTGAAATCTCCGAAAAGTGACCCTTGGTGAGGGGGATTTTGCTTAAAAAGTGCCCTTCCCAGCCGCACACCTGTGTATACAAATTATATGAAGTGCCCCCCCCCCGGATTCTGGCCTCCTGATGGTCTCGGCGATCACATGACAGGGTCATGTGACCCTGCATCAATGGCCTTAGGGAGCACGGGGGTCAGGCGACCACTCGGACCTCTTTGTATATGTGCATGTCACTCTTCAAGCAGAGTACAGGTGGGCGAGCAGCTCACTGCACGTGACCACTGCTTGTTGTTGTGTTTGGAGAGTAGACACTTGTCAATATTCGGTGGTCCTTCATGATCAGATGTCTCGGGATTTGAAGATGTCATTGGATGCCATCTACTCCATCTTTGGTTGGCCGGTCTCATTCCCACGTATATCCTCCTCCCAACCCCCTTCCCACCCTCTCCATCTGCACCTTAACTCTCGGTGAAATAAGATATCTGAATAACTAATGGTGCCCTCAGCCTAATGGACTGCTTTCCGTTTTGTTGTATTGTAAAAGTAGAGCTTTTGAGTTGAGTTTTTTGTTTGGCAAGAGATAACGCTAAGGACATTAGGGAACTTAACCTACACAATTAGAAGATAACAATAGGGAGCAGTAAAGTAGGCAGTATGTATACAATGTCCGTGTGGACACATCCAGATTGGTTACTCTACAAACACTCATACAGTTTCAGGTCAGCAATAAATCCGGTAAACACAAGGGCTGTCGGTGCTCTGTCAGCGCACCAAGTTATGGGGTGTTCCTCTCTCAAAGAACAACATACTGCGCCAGATAGCATGCATGTGTAGGCTTTTTATCTGCCACTGTTCTTCACTAGCTAATGTATTTCTGAGGAGCCAAGGTCGGCCATAATTAATGTAACGCTGTAACTAAGAAGGTATAAAAATGAACGAAGACAACTCATCTTGAAGGGAAATACCATAGTGAATCGATACAAACTGGAATAATTATCATGTCTATGTCCGACCTTCCCCCATACACCATCAAATGAAAGATGACATTGTGTGATACCAATACCAATGGTTGATCCGTTTCTCTATTCGTGCATGCATGCATGCACCCATCAGCCTCATCCACTGATTCAGTCACTCACTCACCCTCTATACTCTCCTTCTTTTCTAAACCAAAGAAATAGCTATTGAGTGTGAAGATGTATTCCCCTTTCATCGATCGGAAGAAGAGAAAAAAGTGACCTTTAAAAGCACAGCAGTGGCTTTTGCTGATATATGGATACTTCGTACATACTTAGGGTCTCCAGGGCTCCTGTCCAGGTGACCGCAGTTCATGGGACATCCGGGCCCTTCAGTACCAACTGGCCTGGAATTACAACCCACTAGGGAGCGGGTCATTCCTTTCCCAAGGTGGACCAGAAGTAGGGTGTTGGAAAGGTGTGTGGCTGGGAGATTGTCACTGCCTGATGAGGGGGTTGCTGGTTTCCGGGTGATACACTGGGGGGATTGAATGAGAGGTGGTGACCAAATGAGAGGAGGACGAGGCTGGGTGAACCTTGGAGCGGTCAGAATATGAGATGGCCATGTAAGTGGCAATTCCCTCGGGCTATTTAAAGCATGGTAAATACAGCTCGAACTCACCAAGATGCTTAGACATTCCTATCCTGCATAATCTTAAGACATGCATATCCCACATAACCTTAAAATGGGGTTACGGTCAAAGTCCAGTTTGTATAGAATTGAAATGCGACCCGCTTTACACAGTTAAAGCAGCTGGTCATAATCATTGATCGTGAAGTCTGAAACAAACAATTTAACTGAATAAGCTTTTCTGCAAAATAAAGCAAGTTGTTTAAAGGGAAGGACACAGTAGTGTTGGCTCAGTAGCGCCAGCCGAACCTCCGTTGAATTGTGTACGTATGGTCACCCTGTCCTCACCCCCCTTTCTTTCTCATCTCCCATAATCTAACTGCAATAGGCCCCTACCACCAGTCCATGCTTAGATAATATTATAATACACTTCAACTTCGCCCTGGGAAAGTATATTTGATCATAACTACTACATTAATGAGGGCCATGCTGCAGGCACGCAGTCCACCTTTTTATGACTGGAGGGAAATTAATTTAGGATATTGACGTGAAGAAATATGCATGGAATGCTAAGAGCGCCAACATGTAGTGAGTGTTGAATGGAAGGGTGGTGAGAGAGTCAGCTATGGCAAGCCGAATGGGTAAACTTCCCTTAAACCCAGTATATGGGCTCCAAACTCGAGTTAAGAGCTCTAAACCCGGGTTTAGAGCCCTTAAACTGGGTATATGGGCCTTATCCTGGGTTTGGAGGAGTTAATCTGGGTCTAAGGCCTTAAACCCAGTATAAGGCACCTTAACCTGGGTTTAGAGTACTTAAACTGGGTATAAGGGACTAAGACCAGGTATAAGGGGAGTTTACCCATCCTTTGTGGAGTTAAACTGGGTTTAACGGACATAATCCTAGTTTAAGGACCAAAATCCTGGTTTAAGTCCTTAACCCATGATAATGTTGACTAAGGATGGGTTTGAGCTATACCCATCCTATCTCCTATATAACCCCTCCTATGTACCCTAACCCACCCTTCCTCTCCTTAGTGTGGGTTTCTACAGTTATACCCACTCTAAGTACACCAAATACCTGGTATATGTACAAAACCCCTCCTTTCTCACAACAAAACAGGGGTATCACCAACCCACACTATGTGTCCAAAGGATGGGTAATAACCCACACTTAGTGTGGGTTTGTACCCACACTAAGTGTGGGTTTGCAACCCACACTAAGGGAACAAAGGATGGATACCACCAACCCACACTATGTGCCCAAAGGATGGGTAATAACCCACACTTAGTGTGGGTCTGTGGTATAACCCACACTAAGGGAACAAAGGGTGGGTATCACCAACCCACACTATGTGCCCAAAGGATGGGTAATAACCCACACTTAATGTGGGTTTGTACCCACACTAAGGGAACAAAGGATGGATACCACCAACCCACACTATGTGCCCAAAGGATGGGTAATAACCCACACTTAGTGTGGGTCTGTGGTATAACCCACACTAAGGGCGCAAAGGGTGTGTATCAGTACTATCACCAACCCAAACTATGTGCCCAAAGGATGGGTAATAACCCACACTTAGTGTGGGTTTGTAAATCACACTAAGGAGGCAAAGGGTGAGTATATGGTATGAGTATCACCAACCCACACTATGTGCCCAAAGGATGGGTAATAACCCACACTTAGTGTGGGTCTGTGGTATAACCCACACTAAGGGAACAAAGGGTGGGTATCACCAACCCACACTATGTGCCCAAAGGATGGGTAATAACCCACACTTAATGTGGGTTTGTACCCACACTAAGGGAACAAAGGATGGATACCACCAACCCACACTATGTGCCCAAAGGATGGGTAATAACCCACACTTAGTGTGGGTCTGTGGTATAACCCACACTAAGGGCGCAAAGGGTGTGTATCAGTACTATCACCAACCCAAACTATGTGCCCAAAGGATGGGTAATAACCCACACTTAGTGTGGGTTTGTAAATCACACTAAGGAGGCAAAGGGTGAGTATATGGTATGAGTATCACCAACCCACACTATGTGCCTAAAGGATGGGTAATAACCCACACTTAGTGTGGGTTTGTAACCCACACTAAGGGATCAGAATGTGGGTACGTCCTTAGTTCCCTATACCTGTCCTAAATGACCTTATATCCATCCTAAGGACCCTATACCCGTCCTTAGTACCCTATACCCGTCCTAAGTACCCTATACCCGTCCTCACTGCCCTATACCTGTCCTCACTGCCCTATACCCATCCTCACTGCCCTATACCCGTCCTCACTGCCCTTTACCAGTCCTCACTGCCCTATACCAGTCCTCACTGCCCTATACCCATCCTCACTGCCATATACCCATCCTCACAGCCCTATACCCGTCCTCACTCCCCTATACCCGTCCTCACTGCCATATACCCATCCTCACTGCCCTATACCCGTCCTCACTCCCCTATACCCATCCTCACTGCCCTATACCCGTCCTCACCCCCCTATACCCATCCTCACTGCCCTATACCCATCCTCACTGCCCTATACCCGTCCTCACTCCCCTATACCCATCCTCACTGCCCTATACCCGTCTTCACTGCCCTATAACCATCCTCACTGCCCTATACCCATCCTCACTGCCATATACCCATCCTCACTGCCCTATACCACGCCCTATACCCGTCCTCACTGCCCTATACCCATCCTCACTGCCCTATAACCATCCTCACTGCCCTTTACCCATCCCCATTGCCATATACCCGTCCTCACTGCCATATACCCGTCCTCACTGCCCCATACCCGTCCTCAGGTACCTAAACTCAGGCTTAGGTCCCTTATCCTGGGTTAAGGTCCTTAAACCTGGATTAAGGTCTCCAAACTCGGGATAAGGGGGCTTAACTTGGGTTAAGGTGTCTAAACCCGGGTTTAGGGCCCTTAACCCGAGTTAAGGGCCCATAAACTGGGTTTAAGGGACGTTTACCCATTAGGCTTGCCATAAACCCATCCTTTCTCCAGTTAGGGTGGGTAGTGGTAGATGTACCCATAAATCCATACTAAGTTACTTAAACCTGGTTTAAGGGAGTTAATCCTCGTTTCAGACTGAAACCCATGCTATGTTACCAAAGGGTGGGTAAGAGAAAGGATGGGTAAAGTGAAACCCATCCTTTCTCCAGTAATGGTGGGTAGTGGTAGATATACCCATACTTTGTTACTAAAACCTGGTTTAAGGGAGTTAATCCTGGTAGATGGTCCCCTAAACTCGCCCTTTCTCACCAAAGGATGGGTATCGATACATTACCAATCCTTTGTACCTTATACCAGGATTAAGTAGTACCTATACCCACCCTTTGTACAACCCATCCTTTCTCTAGTTAATCCTGGTATAAGGGACTAAAACCAGGAATAAGGCCCTTAACTCGGGTTTAGAGTACCTTAACCCAGGTTAAGGCCCCTTATCCTGGGTTTTGGGCCTTGTTCCGGGATTAAGGTCCCTTAACTCGAGTTAAGGGCCTTAGCCTGAGTTAAGGTCTCTAAACCCGAGTTAAGGGCCCTTAAGTCGGGTTAAGGGCCCATAAACTGAGTCTTAGTAAAGTTTACCCAATAGGCTTGCCATAGTCAGCTAATTAAAAGTGGCCATTGGTCCAGGCCACTAATAGTATTCTACTCCAGGCCTGGATTTTCCACACGAAGGCCTAGATGGAAACTGCTGCTCATTTCAGAGCAACCTCAGTAAATCTTGTTAAAAAGAGAGAAACACTTTGTCGACAGGGTACATCGGGACAAAAAGTGTTGTTCACGGTAGTCATCATTGGTATTTATTTGACCAATCATTGATGATGGGGAGCATCTTTCCCACCAAAGAGGTGCTTGGTTGGCAGTTGAACGGAGGCTTTTATGCCGCCAGACTAGGGATAAGGTTGTGTGATCCCTTTCTCTAAGGACAGGCCCAAACTATGAATTTAGTATTCTTCCGGGAATACAATCATAGTGCTGTACAACTGAACTCATATAGATAATTGGTGCCAGCCTGTGATCAGTGTAGTATAGCTCATGTGATTTTACGTGACTTCAATTCAAACCACTCACACATTCATTAAATCATCATTTTGGATATGTGCCAGACTTCATCTGGTTAAGCTCTACATCTGGTCTGTTGCCAGTTGAACTGCTCATACAAAGAGCTATTTGCACTAGCCCTGAGCTGCTCAGTCATTTATAACTCATTTTAGAGGTGGACAACCTCTACGGTGTTATAGAGGGTTCATCCTCTCTGTGATCAGGATGGAGTCAGACCTTTGTAAATAGCGCTCGGGCCGAGTGATGTTTACCCAGAACAAGGAAAGTCTTTCATAATCACACGTTGAGATCAATTCCCTACCCATTATCACAATCCAAGAATACTTTGTGATTATGTTTTGTAAGGGCTACCCTCCCTTTGTTTTAACACAAGGGAACCGTGCATGGCTATTGCATACTAATTACACTTGTTTGTGCTATTCACATCATATAAAAGCTGTACACTCTAAATAAAAGGTGTGTTGCGAGAACATTCATTTAAAGAATAACACACCTTTCCTTCAACTAACTTCTCAGAAGTGTGTTAGAACTTTAGAGTGTACAAGACAACGTGAAATTTTGTCACAGAAGCTTAATTCATTGCCAGTGGTGAGGATCAAACCAAGTTACACTGAATCTACCACGAAGCCTTCAATACCCTGGAGACGAGCAAAATCTCTACTGAGGTTAATGGGCCCTCTGTTTCTGCACGTCGACACCTGTGGAGCTTCACCTTACTTGCATTCAGAGCACGTTAGTAATTCCCTCTTAAGGCATGTACAGAGCACCTCTTGGTATCCCAGAGGAGCTGCACTGGAACTGCTCCAGAGCTGCTCACCAACCATGTCGAGCTGTGCTTGGTAACCTAATAACCCAATGTGATTACATATGGAGATCAGGGTGCAGCAGGATCTATACTACTGCATGTACCCAGCATCGGTATATTGCACATGAATCGTAGAATTAAGGAATCACGGACACGCAGAATTAGACGAGGGCATTTTTTGTCATTTGAGAATTGGTAAAACATGATGGTCATATGACGACCGTGTCATTGCATGTGATTCTGAGCTCCCTTGAGCTGACTGAAGCAAAGCCTATTTGTTACCTGACCCATAGCATAACCACCATATTTTACGAGTATGAATTGAGAAAGACATTCTTATTCCTTCCAGACGATTTATCAGTATTAATATTATTTATTATAAAAATTATATTTACTGCCCGGGAGGAAATATTGACCACTTTTTTATGTTTAAATGAAAGGCCCAAATGTCGGTATCCCTACAACAACAGCGAAGTGGAGTCTGGATAGGAACTCAGCCCTATATATAGGGTGTTTGGGGGGTGGGGGGTAAAGGGTTCCGCTGTTTGCTGTTTGGGGACACCAACAGCTACTTTGGGATACCCTCTGTTGAGGAACATGCAAGGAAACCTGTCATATACTGCAAACCATCACATATAGAGGTAAATCATACTGAGTGGATGAGATGAGATGGGGGAATAAACGACGGGATGTAATGTTGATATTAACCATGAACCAGGCACCAGAGTCATATTTTATGCATTTGGATCATTTGAAGGTTAATGATAAAGCATGCCTTTGGATGATGTCGCTATCATACATCTTCTGATGGTTGCTATCAAATGTGAGCCACTCACCCAGGTCAGCTGAGATAAGGAATAAGAATATTCTCATTAAAGGTTTTGAAATCTGGCCCTGGAGGGAATATTGACCACTTAGACTCTGCAGTCTGGGAAATCCACTGGTGCTTATCCAACGGGTCACTTACCTACTCACTCATTCACTCACTCACCTACTCACTCACTCACTCATTACTTCACTGATCACTCACATATCTATCCAGTATCTACCCCCCCCCCCCCACCCCCCCTTCAGTTAGAGAGAAATCGAGCGAGAGAGAGAGAGAGAGAGCGAGAGTGGCTATATGATGTGGGGATTTATGTTGCTTTTATCGATCTGAGGTATCAAATAAGCGGCCTTTACAGCACACCAATGGTGTACACTGATATATGGATATTTCCTCCATAATTAGGATTTCCAATGCTCTTGTCAAGAATGTAGAGGTCTGAGGGACACAACCATGGGCACGTTGACACCAAATGGCTCTGATAACAACCATTAGGGAGTGGGTCATTCGTTTTTTTCGCCAAAAATGGTGGACCGGGAGTAGAGTGAGGGAAAGTTGTGTGGCTGGGAGATTGGCATTGCCTGATGAGGGGGTTGGTGGTTTCCGGGTGACATACTGGTAGAGAATAAGAGAGGTGGCGATCAAATGAAAAGAGGTCAAGGCTGGGTAATCAGTATACACGTTGACAGTGGAATTCATAGATACAATGTACCAGGTGGCTGCAGTAGTGTCGGCCATAACGCAGTATAATCATGATTAATTCTGCTGCCTAGCAGAGGTTTTTCTGGATCTTCGTTTTAAAAGAAATACCATAAGACATGGCCATACGATTGGTAGGTTGACCCAACGCTACTCCACTCAAGCATTTATTACAAAGCCTGCTTAGGTGTGATAGCCGGGTCTGCAGTACAGAACGGAGGTGTGCTGAGGGAGGGCTCATTAAAAGGGGCCATGCATTTATCCAAACCACTTCAATAGCCTTCTACTCCAGGTCTGGACGTTTTACATGGAAGCTCTGATGAAAATTATCAACCATTTCAGAGCAACTTCAGTAAATCCTGACAAAAACAAGGAAACACTTTACCCAGAGTTACATCGGAAGGCTCTCAAAAATGTTGTTCGCGGTAGTCATCTCGGGTATTTATGCCACCAATTATCGATGATAGGAGGCATCAATATCACGGTGGAGGCACTTGGGTGGCAGCGAGATGGGGGTTTTTAGTCCACCAAACTACTAGGGCCTTTGCAAGGGTTTGGTGATACTGAGGTTATTGGGCTTGAACGTCTCCACATGACCAGTTACTGTCAGGATGATAGCCATTTCGTGTTTGTATCTCAGAATGAAACATGAGGAGCGATAGAAAATGTCTTTCTTTCACCATATTAGATTTTAGAGAGAAACTTCTAACCCCAAAAAGCATGCTGAATAGAATATATCGAACAAACGTGCCTACATGTCATATATTGAAATCTAGTTTACGTCATATGGTAAATCGACATTATGTAATTATTACTCGCATGAATGTGTAGTGTTATATTTTGGAGCTAAGTTAGCAAGAGAGTTATAACTGATAAATTATACATAATGCCTAGACACACACTCTGGTCTTTAGAACATATATTCTCATCCACAATGCCCATTGTATTCAGTATTTTTTTTTTTCATTTCACAGATGAGTAGATAAGAACCGGGAAATGCTATAGTCAGAATAATGGGTTGGATACTATAGCGAGTGATCCGATGATACTGAAGGTCATTCCACTTGTGAGTAAAGGTCTCAGGACTGCAACGTCTATTACAATGTTAACATGACCATATTTGTACAACAAGACATGGCATAAATATGCTAGTTCTGATAGTCCAAGTTTGTTTATGAGTACCCTAAAATGTGTTATCATCATTCATATGAACAATTGTGTAATTTACCTAGTGTAATAAATCCTAGACTAAGAGCTACCTTTCTACAACAACAGATGTAAAGTGATGCACTCCTCAAATGTTGAACCTTGTGTGGACATATGAAGAGTTTGGATGCAAAACGACATAAGCGCCATTTCCTAAAAAGAGAGCAATATCTTGCAAAAAGATTGGTTAGGGGTGCTTAGATATAACCTACAAACTATTTTTCCAAGATTAACAATTTTTCATGGCATTAGGGTCTACTTAGTACACAATCTGTTACCAAATTACTAAAATTAACCCCAGGGTGGCTTTACAAAATGCACTATATGCTTCAATTCTGGGATGGATTTATGTCGTTTTGCATCCAAACTCTTCATATATACACTGATTTATCAGGTAAGTATCTAACAGAGAACTTGTACAAGATGGGATATACAACACAGTGATCAGTAGTTACATGTAGCAGACTAAGTCAGCTGATAATGTTCTTAGTGACCTTAAACCGACCGCTCATCAACCCACGTCCTTTCCCTTCATCCTCTTTTTGATGCCATTACCTCTTAACCCCCTGCCAGGCCACAGCCCTGCTTTATAATTCCAGTCTCAGACTTTGGCTAAGTGCCCGGCTTTGCCTGGTTGAGCACTCATTCTGGTTGCTTGCCAGTTGAGCTGCTTTTACAAAGAGCTACTCCCTTCTGAGCTGCTCAGTCTTTTATAACTCATCTCGTTAGATAGAGGACCTCAGGGTTACTCACGATGGGGGTCTGTCTCATATGTGGGCCACCCTCTGTGATCCGGATGCACCTGAGCACACGTGTGTCTATAATGGGCAGAGTGATCTTTAACTATAAAAAGGAGACCTTATTTGTGTCTCATTTATAAATGTATTGCCCCTGTGCTCTTCTCTCATTATGACTTTACAGAAATTCAATGTGTCTTGGACAGTATATAGAATAAAGATGAGACCTTTTAAATCACATTGAATACAGCAGGTGTATGGGCTCTCAGATTCGCCATTACCACACCACACCTGTAGATTTTCCCCTCACCTACATCCACAACCTGTAAGTAATTTTTCTGTTTTTACAGGGCACCTCTTGATATCCCAGAGTACACTTCATTAGTACTGCTGAATTTTATCAATAAATGAAAATGAATTCTCAAAATCAGGACTAAGGGGAGGGGGTGAATTAGCTAATTAGTGGGGTGGGCGGAAGGGTCGGAAACAAAATCGTGAGAAAGGCCACCAAGCCACCCCCAGTTAGTAGACTTGTCCCTTAACAGTAAATTTTGTATATTGTATTTTATATATCACGCTAGGTTACGGAAACCACTAGGTCCACTTTCACTATTAATAGTATTATCAGTCTATACATTTCACTCTGTAAAATTTGGATTTGGCATTATCCAGAGGGAGGATTTACTACGTAACCATAATTTCTATATTTGACCTTTGTGAAATGATAAGGACATATTATTCTACAAATCATGATGAATCATATGGCATGCTTACATCGATCACGCTCACAGTGGTAGTCCTGGGGTGAAGAAATGAGCCTTGGGATGGTGGATACTTTTATCTGCATTTCCTGGATCGATACAGTGAGTCCACTGGGAGGGGTGGACTATACCCTAGGGTATTCGTATCTAAGGGCCAGGAAGTGGCCTAGATTCCAGATGCAGACTACTACGAGGTGTGTGGAGTAGCATGCAAGAATATCTAACTGAGGCATGTTGAGTAGAGACAAAAGCAGGATAACTGTTGTGCACACATAGTAATAAGTTAGGAGAGTAAAGGAAATAGATAGCTGAAATAGGCTGCTGTTTAAGATATGGAAAGGGTTGAGTACCAATTTTTACAATGCTCACTGCGAGTAGATCTATCAATATACCTATCTGTGTAGCGAGCTCCCGCCTGAATCAAAATGGAGAATAGTTCAACAAAATTTGGCACCATTCTCATGCTTACCTACTAGTAATCTTCAATTATATTGGTTTTGAAAAAAAAGTATTTTTATAATGCATAATTATAAGCTATCATGCTATAGTTAACAACTTATCTGTGAAACACCCTGAACAATGTTAATTGCCTTTTGACTTTTATTTGCTATTGATTGAGATTGAGATAACATCATGGTAAATATAGGGAAGGAAAACAAGACAATGTTAACGATTTCGGATAACTGTAGAGAGCATGTATTATAGACACTACCTCCTCATGCGTAGATGAATGTTGGAGCATTTCTGGATTAGCTTCTCTTGATTGAATACCCTGCCACCTGCTGGTAGTATTGGAAACCCTGGACTGTGAATCCTCAGTCTGATCACTTAATCTTCCACCCCATATCACGCTTGCTTGCCATTATCATGAATAATCCATGTTACTGGTCCACCCTGTCACCACTGGTGCATCAACATGTTGGTCTGGGTCCCTGATATAGAGATGTGGCATGGGTAGAAATCCTGCTCCTTTACTCCCATCTAACTGATAACATAGACAGTCTCATAGACAAGGATACCTGGTGCTCATATAAAGAGAAAATAGGCTGCTGCACTGTAACTGGTTGGTGTAGAATCTACTCTAGATCTACAGTAGAATCTACTGTAGAACGAATTTACAGTAGAATCCATTTTAGACTTACATAGATTCTACGGTTTACATACAATAGACTGTACACCTAGAGTAGAATCTACTGTACACCTACATAAATGGCAACCATGCAACTATTTATGTGCGCTCATATAAAGAAAATAGGCTATTTCTTCACAGTCAAATACTTTTAATGCATCATACATCATTAGGCCGCTAAGGATGTCTTTAGGTGTTACCAGTTCAGATCGTATTGGGGAAAACATTTTTCACCTCATTTTCTAGTGGTTATTTGATAGATAAAAGAGTTTGTCCAGTTTAAGCGATTTTATCAGTTTTTATTAACCCTGACTGAGCTAAAAATGATATGGTCAACTTAAAAGAACCACAATCATTGTATCACATTTCATATCGTCTAATCTCAGCCTCGAAGTCTCCCAACCTAGCAATTTTCTCTCACATCCATTTGTGCCAGCCACTAAAACACGTCCACCGTTTGTGATGGTAATCCTGGTTTATATGTGTCCCCGATGTTCTCTGTGATGTCACATTCCCTAGGGCACCCTCCAGTTGCTCCGACCAGCACTAACCGACGGGTCCTCCTCTCTCATCCAGAAAACCTGCAGATCCCTGCCCTTCCCTGTAACAATTACAACACTGGAGGGTCATAATGAGTGGGACGAAGGCTTATAGTTTGAGGCTTTTTGTACGAGTATCTTTCCTTCTCGTTCAAAATTCTAGTACAATAATGCAGAAGGTGGAAGGATTTCTCTCACCAGCATGGGAGAAAAGGAGCCTCATAGTATTATACAATTGCATTATTTATGGCATCATGGGATGGGAATTAAGAACTTGTTTCAACACACTAAAGATAACCATGAATTTTAATGTCTCTTTTTTTATCGCCTGTTCTATAGGATAATAAGCATATTCCCATTATTTTAGAAAATATGATGTCAATTTAAAGTCACGCCTTAGTCAATCCTTTCCGATACTAAATGACCAATCATACCTGACTAATGTTTAGTGAATCCTAGCCACACAATGACATTTTTGTAAATTTTGGTCTTCATCAATTAAATTACAATCTTGTACAATTAGATTATTGCCAGAGAACATCCGAATCTCACCCTTTTGTTATGGCATATAAAGATAACTAGAGGCATCGTTATTGTCATTTTCGATGGACGAATCAGTGAATACAGTATCAATCAAAGGTTCTTGGTAACCATTTTCTCTATCCTCACCATCGCATGATGGCATAGTACTTTGCAATCACCAATTAGTATGTAGTAATACGAACCTCTTATCCCTTACTGGTGAGAGAAATCCAGCCACCCTCTGTAGTCTCCAACTACAAAGCATGGCCCTGGGAATAGACCTGGCCTTGGTTTCCGAAAGCAGAAGAAGTGACAGTAAGAATGGGGGTTGTTACCTATTGGCCTTTCTTTTATCTTTCTCAGACACACCTATGCATCATTGTCAACCATTCGCTACACATCTTCATCTCTCTGTAGCTGAAGATCAGTGCTGTGTCTTTACCTCATCTGTGGCTTGCATTGTATCTTGCTCAGCCAATGCTTAACTAACGTATGATAGTAATAAAATGTTGATTTTTATTCGAATTATTTAAGGCAACATTTTAAGACACACCTCAACGGGAATGATAACAGGTTAAATGTAATCACATTTTGTTGTAATCAAATAGTCTAGTAGGAATACTGTTTTTTTATGTGAGCACTAGGTCTCCCTGTCTATGGGCCATAGTCCTTCACCTGTCTGATGTGGGCATGGAGCAGAATAAAAGACACATGCCTATCCAGGTCAGGGCAAACAGGGCCCACCTGTTGATGCACCAGTGGTGACAGGGCGGACAGGGAACATGGATTATTCATTCTTAATGGCAACTAGGCCACCACGCTTGGTACGGGTGGGGGATTAAGTGGTCAGACTGAGGCTTCACAGTCCAGGGTTCCCAATACTACCAGCAGGTGGACGGATATTCAATCAGGAGAGGCTAATCATAAGCTGCTTCAACATATATATCTCACTGTGAGGAGGTAGTATATGATATCTACAATTCGTATAAGGTTCCATTTGATTATTTTTGAACCTGGGATCTTATATGAGATTTGATAGAACATGTTGTTATAACCAATTGATTGCCAATAAAGGTGTAGTCAGAAAAAAAAACACTTTTTAAATGTAACAGAACATATGATATAATGGTGTTCAGAAGATGTTTATATAATACAGCAAAGCTGCTACTTATCATGTACACTTACCTTGCAGCAATATATCATGTAGCATGGAACTTTAGATTTCCAATGATATTAAGGGAATAATACATGAATAAGCGAGCACGAGGGTTGGTTATCCATGGCTAAGGCACGAGGCTTATGGTTTATTCATGTATTATTCCGTTTATGCCATAGTTTTAACATTTGAGAAAGAAATCTAATCTATTTTGCTCTGTAAACTTGTGTTTACCATGTAAACTCACTGTGTGACGTCATAGCAGTGCAGTTATCCACTGCTAATGCATGGTGGTTATCCAGTTTGGGCACTGCTTTGAGTGCTTGACGTGGATAACCATGGTATAAAACATATATGTGAGCAGCCAAGCAGAAAGGATGGTCCCCGCGGGATTAGTTCCGATTTTAGCCACCAGGGGGCGCCACTATGGCCTAAAATGAAAGAATTAGGCTAAAAATTGCTCTTGGGTACTTTTTTCTGGAGAATTCAATAGGCTTACATAAAACATTCCATTTTTGGTAAAAAGCTTCTATATTTGGAAGGTAAAAGGAACGTTTTAAAGCCTAAATGGGTGTGCTTGTTGATATGTGTTGCCATGGAAACATGATTTTTATTCCAAATAGAGGAAATTAAGACATAAATTGATAGAATGATTTCTGAGGATTGCCATGGTGAAAACAAAATAAAATTACCATTCCTAGATCAAATTTTATGACTTAAAGAATAAAAATGTATCATAAATCTCTAATTATCATAGATAATGCTAATTAAATAGGGATATCTTGGAAAATATGAGACATAGAGCTTATTGGGATTTTGGAAAGGGTGATGCCCACACATATTCATGAAGCCATTTCTCAAAAACTAGAAATAATATCTTCTAGTGTAATATATCACTGGAAAGCTTATGACATCAATTTCAAAGTTGGCTTTTCCCTCGGACTACCCTTTTCCCTTGCCTGTACACATATTTGGTTTATCAGAGGCAATTAGCCATACCTTGTGTAGTGGTTTGAAAAGAGGGAAATAGTAAGATGTCCGTTCCGTGGCACCCTATAACCTGATGATGACACAGGAAACTGGTATGATGTGTGTTTTAGGGTAGTGGAAGACAAGTACACCCCACCTGTGTATCAGGCCTGCAGCGCTCATACACGCTGCACCACACCCACCATTATTATCGATAATAATTACATCTCCTTTCCAATAGTCATGTAACTGAAGCTGAAGTCGGCATAAGAAAGGTGCCACACTGGCTGAATTGGTCTGCAGATTTGAATTCAGACTTGAGAGTAATTCATTTAACCCTAGTAGGGGTCAATTTACCAAAGCATTTCATGCGCCTGCTGAGAGATTAAGAAACAAATGAAGCAGTACAAGTGAGATTGGAGATTCTACATTGCTTTAAATTTGGCCCTAGGCCAAAAAAAAAGAAGGTGTGTTTCAGGCAAATGTGGTCCAAAAATTTAGGGTAGGTAGGTCGGATTTCTTTTTTTTTTTTTTTAAATGTTGGAGGTACCTTGAATGAGTCGCGGACTGCCATATCGACTCGCGGGTCATCAAGACGACTCACCGATTCTTACTACAACTAGGAATATCATGGAATTATTGGACATTCTTGTTAATAAGCAATTTCCTGAGGCTGGACAGTTAATAAGGCATGTGATCTGTTCTTCCTGACCAAAAAATTGCTAAAATTTCCGAAAAAATATGAATATTTTGAAAAAAAAAAAGAATTCTCAAAAATCAGAAAAAAATGCTAGGGTCGGCCCTTTTTTGAAACTAGGGTCGGGTTGCCTGAAACACACCTTCTTTTTTTTTGGCCTTATCAAAACAGTCAGAACTGAGAAGCTATCATGTCTTCTAATTTGATTGTACCTGTGTACGACAAAACAGATGAATTAGTCACATGCATTCGGTATATGCAATGTGTTGTAATCAGACAAATGTATTACTTCACCTGTGTGCGAATCTCTGCAACTGCCCGAGGTATGTATCTAATTAGTTGCTCTGTTATGAGAATCACTTGTGACATCATAATTATAAGAACAATCCAATTATTGAGACAAGATGTGTCAAATGAGGGCCATTGAAGGCCACGCAGTAAAACATCAGGTGAATTTTAGAATGTAGTCTGGGTTTACATATATAATCTGGTCTACTGACATGTACACCTAGATTTCATAATACTAAAACTGGTCTAAAAGTGGTTTCGGATCCTCATTGTATGATGGTGTGATATAATCGCCGCCAGGGATGCTATCATATATCTAGCGTCTTATACAAGGGGAGTATATCCTATCCCTTGCCTCTGTGGTAACCTCTAATCTGTTATCTGATACTGTAGGTATTACTCAGATGTTCTCTACCCGACACTCCTCCAGGGTATCTGATACAGGCATATTGCAGCTCACTAGGCAGTTCACTACCTGACAAGAGTACTCGGTGGCAAGGTGATCCATCTCAGAGTAACTTTGACCATGTCCCAGGAAAGGCGTATCAGATTCTCTCCCCAGTTGATGAAGCAATAGATACCTGCAATACTAGAGTATACACATGGAGTACGGCACCTGTACTACTACTGTATAGGTGTATCTAAGTCACACTCTTGAAAATGCATTGCAATTATAGAAATATTAGTATGGCGAAACACCATCATTATTCTTACACCAAAACGCTGATGTATTGTGTCAAGTTATATCTCTTCTTACTAGATGCAAACTACTTTATTTGTTGCAACTTCAACATCCAGGTGTTCAGTTTGTCTGACAAAATACTCATAATTAAGAGAGATGCTTGAAGGATACAGGGAAGTAGTCCAAATACAATAGGCACTCATTGTGTGGTACTTATTATGTACTAGTAATATTGTCAGCGGTGCCCACTAATAAGGTATCATGGCCTCTCCCTTTCATGATCAACAACCTATCTGAGTGTTCCGTTCATGAAAGGGACAATGTTACATAATAATTGATGTGTGACAAGCTCTCAGTCACAAAGTTATGTAATAGATAGACTATGGTTATGAAAAGGTATGTAGAATTAACCACAGCTTGCTGGTGGGGCCAGTCGTATAGCAGCACTCGCCCCCATAGTCTATCTAATACATATTGGGTACCAATATTAATCATGCACAGAGGGAATTAGCAGTTTAAACTTAGATGAAGGTAAATCTGTTATCGATATCTGCAATTGATATCTTTATCATATAGGGGGCACAGTAATGTGCTCTTAAACCATGTGTTATTGGTGTACTACTGATGGCTCCTTAAGTTCAGGATAATGGAGTTATGTAGTAAATGCCTGGGTTGTGGTTGGACATCTGAATGTAATTTACCCATAGATATTGATAACACATCGTTAGGTAATATACATGACCAGGTGCGTAGTATCGAAAGTTGGTTCGGTTAATTCCACCAATGCTAAGCAGCCCAAAGATTGGCAGTACATTACTGGAGGGATTATGCAGATCAAGGTATTATAGACTAATGCCGCAAGAAAACACTCAGAAAAGTTAACCGTTTGTCACCATTTTGCTCGACTGACAAGAACGCAAATATGGAATCAACATCCTGCAGTCAGATAAAAACTGTTTTGCAAATGGAGACAATAGCAACAACGTTATTGATCACTCAGCTTAAACCAAAAAAGACACACATTTTCCATGTAAAAACGCCCTTTCTCGTTGTACCTGTCCATAGCAGCACTCTCCACTGAGCTCAGAGCACCTGCCCAATCACCTACTGGTCTATCCCCGAGCTGCTCTTGACACGATAAGTGCCCGATTGATTAAGCTACCATCACAACTCCATCTGCTCTCATAACCCATGTCACGTCGATACCTCTCACATGTAGATAGGCAGGGATAAGGTGAATTAACGTATTGCATAATCTAGGATGTTGAATCTGTTGAGGGGCTACTTAGGAGAGCTCACTCCAGGCACCTGAAGCAGTGACGTAATTTGCGAAAAGGGACCTTACAGTGCAGAGTACACTAAGGTCCCTTTACATGGATGTAACTGATACCAGACATAGAACCGCTACTTCTGATGACAGACCCGCCCTCGTGTGTGTTTGGCTCTGCTCTCTCCATCTGTTGGCCATTGGCAAATCACGCAGTTTGACGGCGTGATACCCAGCCTAAACCACGCGATCTCAGAGCACATAGATACATGTAGCCATATTCTGATGCTAATCCCTGATCTTCTGCATATTGATAACCTACATCGGGCTCATCAGTCATGCATATACCACCCAAAGCATGTGCTTCAGTGCAGCAAAGAGTATTCATGCTTGCATCTCCTCTTCAAATAAAGGCTTCTGTCAGTTTACACGGTTCAAATTGCACACCACAATGGCTCTGTTCTATTTGAAATGTACACTGACATGAGCATTTTACCTTAAGCTGTCCCAGTTAAGTTTTAGATTATGCTCAATATCTCTGGTACAGAATTAAATTAGACTCTCTTACTAGACACTACCTATTTCCCAGAGGGTCCATTGCTACAGGATGATCCCCTGTAGTTTATACTTAGGGATTTAGTGCTCAACAATAGTATACTGACTTATATCGTATAACATGACTCTGTCATCAAACCTGTCCACCTCATGCTGAGTACAACAGGCCACACGGCAGGCAATCCCTATATCTCAAAATTGTTTAGGAACGAGTTCTGAACGAATCTCGTAAATCTTTGCCAATACTATATGATTGGGTTAGAACTGCAGATAGTGTACCTGGTCAGTGCCGGTATGGCCATACCCTGGAGGCAGCGAATAACCTCGGTGAGCTGGTGTCAGGAGCTGAATATAGGCAGGGGGAGACATCCATACAAATTGGGGCCGTTGGGAAGTATGCTGAGTAGGGCGTGTGGGTGTAGTATTCTCTATTTTGTGAAAACGCCCCTATCTCTGGATGAAGCATAAGTTATACCCTGACATCTTGTTCTTCAAGGATAAGATATTGCGCATATATATAAGGTGGAAAACCTCCGCACTGGAAGGGCAATGCCCCCAACATTAAACACGCCGGAGTATCACAGGAACTATATAACTTTGAGGTGTGCCATTCACTGGGATTTTTAGTCTAGTTGTCCTGAAGTCATAATGTCACTGGGATATTCACAAATGACTATAGAATACGGTTACACAATAAAATAGAGATTAAAGTGAAATACAACAGGGGGTATATAGGCCGACCTCCCTGTCCGCTTTTCAGACCTGTCCATACACGTTAGATGAGTCTATAGTTGCCCAGCTTTTAGGTGTGTCATGGGAAATCAACACCTACCATTGCATAAGTGATATAGTCTACAGGCCAGAGGCCCCATTCCTACCATATCAAAGGAAATGCCTCAGGGGTATGGACAGACATACAAGGTTAACCAATTGCCTATCACCTGGTCATATTGAATCTGGGAACACGGCCTCAGGTAGCTCTCAGCCATTCCACAGGCCCTAACCGGATCCATGTCGCTTGCAGTCATGGCTAAAACAGTGGCTTTGTGTATTACCATAATTCTGTGTGGCAGAGGAGGGGGTCCAAACAGTATCCACAGGAAGCCATCGCCATAAAAGAGAATATTCCCTAATCTTGAAAACCATAATTGAGTGTGGGGTTTCTCTGATGTGACAGTGGATATTAGCTGTGTCAGTTATATGCCCATCGCCTTACTGAATACAATTATGGATGATGTTCTGCTCCATTTCACATTTTTACTCCCTGCTACGTCATTGCTATTATGGCTATGGTAATAATGTGTGTGGTAATCGTCAGTAAGATGACATCATTCTGATAAACTCAGTAGAATGGACGATTGCTATGAGTACAAACATTTATGCTATGAATACAAACATTTAATCAAGACCATGAGGTATGCAACATCCAAACGAATTAGTGACGCCTGTGTCCAACCAGGTTAATGATTATAGCATGACACATGGCAGTAAAGTCTTATCAGAATGCAGCCTTTGTGATGTTACAGCTCATTGGTTACCTCAATTATACCAGACACCTTGTCATCCAGCAGGCAGGTGTTCTACAGCTGATAAGGGATGTCTAAGGGACTGTGACACCTTCATTGTATGAGGAATACCAGATGGACTTTGATTTGCTCTATAGAATTATAGCCATTCGGAATTGACATATCGCACCACCACGTAAATAGTTGACGCCATGTCACGTCTATAATAACCAGGGGATAGCACGTGACTGACATCTGAAGTAATGTTCACACCCTTATGCTCTCCATGCACGTCTTTGCAATCCTAGACTTTACCGTTAAGGCCCACAATGTGATTTGTCCTTTGTCGACATGATGCATGACTGCAGGCCTGCTCAGTCTACTCGCCAGTACTGCATACTTGCATCATACCATATAAATCATGGTCGGCATGATGTATGGATGCAGCAGTGGCGAGTTACTGGTCAGGGCTGCATTCATTCGTCTCACCGACGAAGGACATGCATGGAGTATAAAGTACATAATGCATTAAGGCAACATGCGGCCCTTAAAGTGTTAATGACAAGCAGCCCTTCTCAGACTGCCTACGACCTTTGTAGTGACAGGTCCCACTCCCCATGCCGTCATACGATGTGCTTAGTGACAGGTCCTCTAAGCCGCATTGTGATCTACGACGGATCTAGTGACACTGTGTAGCCATAGATCCTGATATACACAGTACCTGGCTGTCTTTTATTATCATGCTATATCAAAGGTGTGTCACACGGCCTTACTGAGGAACGCCTGCCTCCTCGCCAACCTGTCCTCTACTCATAACGTATTAGGTCACACCCAAGCCTGTTTCCTGTCAACCTACCAATCCCATCTTGTATCGTCACTCGCCTCATTATTCTACCCATGGTTCTACTCATCACATACATTTTACTATAAAACTAATCTGAAGAGTTAAATAGTGAGGTCTTTAGTTTCCTGTCCTAAAGTTAAGACCTTAATAAGACCTTAATAAGGCCTTTGGAACCACCCATTCAAACATCTAATCCAGTATCCATACCATCCACTCTGTATGTCACATAAAAGTATAGCAGCAGTTCCATGTCTCTATGGTCTCTATGGTCTCTATAGTATGGTCTCTATGGTCTCCATGGTCTCTATGGTCTCTATAGTCTCTATGGTCTCTTATGGCCTCTATGGTCTTACTTCTATACCTCGTCTACCCCCCCCCCCCCACCTGTTTACCTGCCCATTCCTGTTCCGACTATGCCAGCATGATCCCCCTCTCCCGGTCTCTTCTCACGCCTTTTCACATTGACCCACCCCCTTACTTCCTATTATCAGCACCCTGCTGGCCTGAGGCCACGACCCTCCAGCCCTCTCCCCTGCTGGTGCCTGTAAATGTATACAGCTACTTACTCGTTCTCCTTGTCAGCAACCCGGGGCCTTTTAGCAAAGCATGACTAACAGCTGTGGCTGGCTGAGTCCATGTTTCATCCCTAGCCTCCTTCTAGTATTACTAAGGGCCCTCCTCTCCTGAAGAATAGGATGGAGGCCAAGGGAAGGGGGGGAGGGCTGTGGGTTGGTAGAGCTCATGGTTTGAGTTGTGTGGAGTGGGTATACTTGTGGGTAGAGATAAGAATCCAGCATCTATATGTATATAGTTACTAAGTATGAGGAGAGCCCATCATGGGTAATGGAAATGGAAATGATTACATGGATGCAGAGGAGGAATGCACATAGCCGTGGTGCTGGAACGACGAATCCCTTGGTATAGAAAATATGGCATATAACTATCATTCTGTATTTGAATGAAGTAAAATATCATTTATTGATCACCTGCATTGGCAAGTTGGAAGAAGATCAATAGATATGATATGGTGCATACTACACCTAGTATAATTATGAGCCATTAAAGGTGAATCACGTTGCAGTATGTGCGCATCCAGACCAATCTAAACAAGTTACAGAGAATAGAGCTGCAGTGGGGATGCTGCTATAAGTCTGACAAAGTAATGACAGAGGGGACTCAGACAGTTGTACAATTAACCACGGCGCATGATGGCAGATGATTAGAGCCTAATTAGTAGGGACCGCCTCTGATGGGGTGCCTCCCAGTAAGGGGTTTAGGCAGGGGAGGATTCTTGCACATGAGTCTACCAATGGTGCACGCCATGGAGAACTGTATGTCTTGCTATCAGTCACCATACGGTCACATGTATATAATATGGATATAGAGCAAGAGAATTAACGAGACCCTCAATTGGTAGTTCCACACCAACTACATCTATATCATAACTCCTAGAAAAAAAATATTTAAGGGGGAAAAAGTTTTCCGACATTCGAGTTAAGGATATTTCTACTGACCATTTTATTATGGGAACATTTGACTAATCTCCACTATTCTGGCTACTGATATACTATTGCGAGATAAGTAATGATGCGCATCCATAATTACAACGTAATTCTTTAATCAATTGATTTTAATTCCAATCGGCTTAAAATAGCAATTTCTCACCAGAACATCGTAGAATAGCCACTGCCTGGCAATGGGACCTCGTACTTGATAGACACAGTGTATTTGGTGGAGGGATAAAAATCATGGCAGGAATTGTGATTGCAATCAGACACTGGCAATGCGGAGGGAAAAAAACAACTATGAGATATTCAATATTTAGGAGAAACCAACTTATGTAAATTAAGCCCACGGTGACTGACCCTGGAGGAGGTCGCTAAATGCTGATATTGCTCTTATGTTATTAAGACTGGGAATGGAGGGTGCAGGGGGGTTGGTGGACGTTAACATGGTGAGAGGTATTGTGTTGGCGGTAGACTATGACAGGACTGTGTATGATATAGTGTGTGCGGGGAGGAGGTAGGGTAGCTGGACTAGTGAATAACACAGGTGAGCTTTAGGGGCAGCAGCACTGGACAAGGGGGAGTGGTGTTCATTTACTGCTCAAATAAATCACTACCTTCAGCGAACTCAATCAGCCAAAAATAATCTCTCCATAAATACATTATGGGACTAAGAGAGATATACATACAGAGAGATAGATAGATAATATAGATACATAGATAGATAGATATATAGATAGAGATAGATAGATAATATAGATACATAGATAGATAGATATATAGATACATACCTTTCAAATGAGTGGCCCATAATATCATTCTATAATTTCGTGTGAATTATTAACGATACTTGTTCTCTCAGTGTTGGAAAGGTCACAGTGGGCACTGTCCTGATCCTAGATCTAAATAGGGTGAATACACATGTTTGAGTGACAGTGACAGAGGTTGGGTAATGTTCTTAAAGTATAATGACATTGAATGAGCTGCAACAGTTACATAGCTGACTTATTGCAAGTCAGTACTGAGCGATTCGAATTAATCTGAAGTGGGTAATACTGACTTCTTTCAGGTATTACCAAATGATATATAACCGTGGCAACGCCCAGGACTTTCTCATGTGAGACTTCATGCCTGGCAATTAAGTCTCTAGGTCACCGGCTTCCTCCAGGCTGGATACAGTCTCTGCAGTACCTGGTAGGAATTTACGAGAGCAGCCATCAACCTGCCATTAAGGCCCCAGCACCACCCTGGAGGAGGGCTGGGTGGGGCTGGAGCAGGAGTAACCTTGGTCCTGGTAGACTATTTGACCTACGGCCCTGAAGCTGATTAAACTCGCCCCTTCCTCCCTCAACTGCCATCAGTCAGCCAGGGCTGATAACAGGCATGATGAGGGAGTGGGGTGGTGGGGCGGGGTCAGGGGTGGCACAACCTGGGTGGGGGAGGGGGGGGCGAAAGGCTCAGCACTGAGTGTTGCGATGGGAGGAAGCTTTGGCTTGTTGTGTGAGAGTAGGGACGATGGGGCATGAAGGGGTGGGAATATCAGGTGGTGGCGCAGCAGATAAGGGACGGAATTGTAGGGTTAGAGTTGAAGTACTGGGTTACAGTGGGTGATAGAGGAAAGGTAGTGCACTCGTATCAGCCATAAAGAGTAACGGTAGACTTGCTCAAGTCTTGGAGGCGTGATATGAAATGAAATGAAATACGAGGTACTAGGAAGCAAGGAAGCAACTTGCCATGTGCTGCAGCAAGCATGAAACTGTGGTATGGTTATAAACGTTGATGCTTGAAAATTAAATAAGGCAGGTATAAGCTAGGCCTGTATCAGGATACTATGTTCCTGACGCAATCATGTTGGGCAGATTTCTGTTCGAATAAAGGCAATAATTATAGCTTTTTCGTAGAACCCTAAATTTCATATAGAAAAGTTTATACTCACCTAATGTTCTCTTGAATTTCACACTCCTGATCAATATGGTCAATCCTTCAAGATATTTCCCATTCACATTTTACATAAATTATTCTGAAATGGATCCAGTCTGAATACCATGTCTATATTACTGCATACTGCAGTAGATATGCATGCGGATAATTACCTATTACCAGAACAGCGATGCTCCTCAGCATATCTTTATTATGACCAGGGGGAAAGAAGATATAGATTGACTCAACAATAAGAAAAATGATGCATGTCACCCGGTTTACCAAACATGGTGTGGCGTGTTGTCGGGGCTGCAAATGGACAATATATATAGTCTAAACGATATCTGAAAGTGATACTTCGTGATCTTTTTCCGATCTGATCTCGATATCTACATTTATATATAAAACATGCTGTAGGCACATCATAGAGATGGCATGTTTTCCCAACTAACTGACATCCCAGTGAAAAAGAAGAGAAATAAACACCCACACATCCAACTACTGTTTTATCAAAGATATTTTATACTCAGTAGGAGGGCGAGAGAGATACCAGAAATACGTTCGTGGATCCAATGTCATTGGGAAATGTTGAGGGGTATATGAATTCCCCACCTACAGTAGCACATGCTTAAACAAATAAAACTATGTTACCTTTGTAAGCAGTTCCAGCTATTATACTGTTTAGTAATACACATCTAGATCTACAGGGATAACTCCAGGGCATTCATTTTGATTAGCTATATCAGTAATAGTATACACCTTTGGTAGTGTGGACCCAATCAATAAACTGATACAACCTCTTATGTTTTATTACCTCGAAATATCATAGTGTTGCTTCCTTTATCAGAATTATGATTCTGATAATGGTATGGCTTCCCTGGTCCATTATTAGCATTACTGCAGACCAAACGATTGTTCTGAAGCGTAAAACACGTAGGCACCACTTACAACCGGTGTGATCCATGCTTTTTTGTCATGAGCTAACTATAAGGTCTGATTACTCTTAGAGGATTTTGTCCATAGCCTTCAGAACTATATCAAACTTTAGGCAGAAAGGTAGTAAACAAGGGAGACCTAATAGCTCGCTGCTTTAGGTATTCGTTTGGAGAATAACTCTCATAACAGATTTCAAGTCGATTATATTAGTTATAGCTGCTTAATTCCATCATCTATCAGAACATTTGAAATAGACCCTTTTCACCCTAATTAGGACAGCCTAAATGCACATTGAATCAGCCATCTGAATGAATTAACTTATGAATTAAACAAAGTTGTGGGAAATAGAGCAGTTATTTTTATCAATGGCTTCAGGGGTCAGGGGTTAGGGCTGAATGTGATATAATTATCATGCTGTATGGCAGTAGTATAGTATGTATCGGAACGGGACTATAGTTAAGTACTGTTTATTACTCAATCGACATGCAGCCAATCAGAGGCCTCCATTTGGTCACGTGACCCGTTGCCATGGTAACGTGACCTACTTAGGGCTCTCAGCCAATCAGAAGCCAGCATTCTGGGTGACCTACTGACCTACTTAGAAGCTCTCAGCCAATCAGAGGCCGGCATTCTGGTAACCATGGTAACGTGACCTAATTACGTCACGTGACCTACTTAGGCTCAGCCAATCAGAAGCCGGCATTCTGGTAACTAGGGTAACGTGACCTACTTAGGGTTTGTTTGTAAACAACACCACGTGGCTTTCTTGTTTGTAAACAACACCACGTGACACGTGACTGTTTGTAAACAAACAAACAAAAAAAAGTTATGTAACTTATATATAGAAATAAAAACACAACAAGATAATTTCTTTTCTTTTCATTTTATTCTTTATTTCTTCATTTTCAATCAGAAAAAACACACAAGTTTATGCTTTTTTAGCTCGCTTCTTCGATTTGCAGCAACTCAACAGGCCGCAAAGTCTCACGCCGCCGTCACTCGCACCACCACACCCCGGACGACTTTTCTCCAATAGACATTGCACGACTTTGGATAAATCCAACACCATTTCGGCAAGGCAGAGAATCTTTGCCTCCATGAAACGGCCGCCATCGCAACAACCCGTCACAACAGCATCATCGATAGCTTCTGACTCACGACCCGGTCGCTCAGCTTTGGGATTTTGCTCATGCGCCTGACGCACTTCTTGGGGTTTCTTGTTCGACATGCTTCAATTAGGAAATGAACGCAATGAGGTCCACAGGTGTCAGCAGAAGTGTCTTGTAGTTGAATGCGGTTTCTTTGCCACTTGAACGGAGCAGAGCGTTCCACGAAAGACAAGAACTCCGCACTCAGCGGCGGTAAGCCGAAGGAATCAAAGTAGTACACTTCACCCGTGCTCGACACGTAAAACGCCACCCAATGCTGACCTGGTAAATGTTGCGGATCTGTGTTGCTCACGAAACAAGTGTCTTTGATAGGGTGCTTCGGAATAGTGTCACAAGAGAAAACGCCCAGGAAACGATGTTTTGTGTGAACGTTTTCCTTCAACACTCTGCTTATTTCAAGCGTGTTCATACGATACGCCAAGTACCGCCGTCTTGTCTTCAGTTCATGTGGTAGTCGGTGACGGGGTGTCGATCTCGGGTCAGCTCGACGACGTTGTCGTACACCAAGTAGAGTAGCACCGTTGTTGTCGCTTGTAGCGCCGAGCGGAAACTGACTTCCACCCTCAGCTGACCCGCTCTTATAAGGTTCACGCGACACCCGTCGTGCGATCTGTCTGGGGTTAAGTCGAGGGGGAACACCGTGTAACCGTTCAGGAATTGTTCGTATGAAATACCGCAGGAGCGCGCGCCCTCGTACATCCCCGTTTCCGTGTGTAGCGCCAAGTACTCTCTCACGGCCGCTTTGGTCTTAAAGTCGGGCACGTAGGCGTCGTTCGGCACTTTCTGATCGTTCACTATCACTTGAAGCGAGCTGATGTCGTAATGCTTCATCTCGAACGGGTTCTTGGTGTAGCTACCGTTGAAGGCGTCGTGGTCAAGGAAGCAAATCATCATCGACTTGGGAAGCTGGCCTGTGTTGGAGTGCGTGTAGCTGTGATCTCTGTTACCTTGAGGGATGGCGTAGGTCGTCACCTCCACTCTGTTCACCGGGTAGTCGAAGGGCCCGTGTTCTATCACCGCTCTCTCGTGCGTTTCCGCTACAGCGTCCGCCACCAGCACGCGTCGCACGTAGAGCTTTGCTTTGTAGATCTTCAAGCTGTAGCCTCCGTCAGCGGCGCACATCAGATAGAAAGAGGGCGCCGCTTGTTTCAGAGTGAGATTGATTTCTGTCTCTCCAACGATGAGCTTCGGTTGATGAGCCAGGTCAAAGTGCAGTCGCGCCATCAGCGAAAAGCGCTTGTTGGAGATTAGCTTCTTGCGCGCTTTGTACCCCGCATTCGCGTCAGTCAACGTGTCAAACTGACCGGGCGTATCTTCATGCCACCCCTGGGCGCTCATGACGCCGTCCTTCACGTCTTTGTTGTAGTTGAGTAACCCTTCCAAGTAAGCTCGGTAAGGGTAGGTCTCGGTGTTGCCAGACACTTTGAAACCGCCGATGGAGACTTGGACGTCTTTGAAGAGCGAGTGAGCCAAGTTGTTCACCGGAGCTACCGCGTCGGTGGCCTCGATCGCCGCTCCGTCCTTTAGCACTTGACATTCCAGATGAAGGTAATTCTCGTTCAGGTCTGTGTACTCTTGCGACTTGTTGATGGTGAAATTTATGTTACCTCCATCCTCTAAAGAGTTTTTTGTTTCTATCCCCAGGAAAGACGACTTTAAGATAGTAGTCTGAGTCGGCGCTACGGTGTGCAGGTCGAGCTCAGAGAGCGCGCACTCGTTACTGCTCTCGTGTACGTAAGCCATTGTGTTCTCTCTTCACGCGGCCGACAGACTGACGCCGGCCCCCTCCAGTCTTTTTATTTATACCTGAACGCCTAGGCGCTTACCGGTCGAATACATCCCCTCTACGTCTCTTGCAAGAGCCACCGCCCGTCTGAGGGGAATGCCCGCGACGACGTTTCGACCCTTTCTTAGACGCGACAGGCGTCTTTCCTCCCGAGAACGCCGTACTCGCCAGTCTCTTCAGAGCGCCTGCGCCTCGGTCTTTCACGCTGCTCTTTAAAGTCCGACCCGCCAGCACATCTTTAGCTACGCCCACACCGGCGCGGAGCAGCGTTTTTCCCACCGACTTCAATAGCGGGGTAGCCGAGCGCATCAGACCTAACAGAGCGCCGCCCAAACCGTGCCCGCTCTGGAAAGAGCGCCCGCTGTACACGGTCACGCCGTTGCCCAGCTGCGCGTTGTAGTAATCGCTGTACCCTCTGCCGAAGTCGGTGCGCCTGGGTGGAAAGTACGGAACGCGTTGACGCATCATTTTTCTCTCTTTCAGCGCTCAATAGGTCTCAGATGAAGTGTCACGGTCACCTCGCCTCTACCGAATGGGATGGAATGACCGGATCGGTCTCTTAAATAGATGCCGACCTCGGTAAACCTCTTGGATTTCAAGGGGAAATAATCCAAATGGGGAAAACTGATAGCTTGCACGCCACCTCGACGCTTTCCGCCTCTGTCCACCGCCACGCAGCGCAACAGCGGCACTTGCATGTCGCCCACACGTCTCTCCTGGATCATGTCGGTGTATATGTACACAGAGTGCACGTCCCCGTAAACATCCATCGAGTAGGCGCCGGTAGTCGGCGACGCGAAACACGTCTTCTCTCCGAAGCCTAGAACGCATGCGAGATGCTGACTCAGCAGGACAGCACAGTGTCTCGGCGGTTTGATGGTGACGCGTTTCGTCTTGGCGTCGTACGATAAGATCCGCATCGGTTTGAGCAAGAAGCTGTCGCCCTCTAGTCTGTCATCTCGCAACGTCTCACTCAAGCGCTCGACTAGGGTGTGGTTGCTTCCGGTGAAAATAGGAGGTATCTCGAATATGTTTGGCATGAAACTGCGCACTCCCATGTCCTTCTCCATCTTTTCGATCATCTGTCTTGCTTGATGGCTGATCGTCTTCTTCTTCACCGCCGGGGACAAGAACTGCTTGTATACGGCATTCGTCTGTCTCAAGTCGACCTCTCTCTTGAACCTTTTTGTTTCCGGTTTCAATTGCTGCTCTTCCGACGTGTCTGATATCTCTTCCACCGTTACATAGCTCGCTTCCTTCCAGTTCAGCGGGAATTTTGAGCTGAACGTTAGCTTGCTCAGACCGTTCGCGTTTTTCATTCTCTTCCAGTCTACCTGTGGTTTTTTTCCTTCGGAGAAATTAGTTTCTTTTAAAACCTGGATCGCCTCCTCTAGCGAACCTTTGGTGCGCAGAGGAACAACGATGATCAAGTCGTCGTCGTGCACGTTAGTCCATTCTGTAGGGAGGATGATCTCAGTCAGAGCCGCTTCGTACGCTTCGGGCAGAAGGAGCGGCGAGTCGAAGTGAGTTCGGAAAGACGTCAAGCTGTTGTCAGGATAATACTCCATAGAGCTGTTGCTAGGTAGAGTGATGTTCATTTTGTTACGTTATTTTTTTGACGGGGATCCACTCGTTGAACTTGTCGTCGTAACCTAACCAACGTACGAAAGCTAACTCTTTACCGTCGACGGTCTTGCGGCGCAACACCTCGTCTATCAGGTAGTTCTTGTCGTAACGACTCTTGTACACCTTCTGAACCTCTTCCGGGTAGAAGACGCCTTTTATCTCCTCGCCCTTGTCGTCTTTCAGCTCGAACCCTCTGCTTCCCAACGTGTTAGCAACGTCCACCACTTCCTCGCGCCAGTTTCCCTCGTACCCTTTGTCGAAGGCGCCTTTGGTTCTCAACATCCTCACTCTGTCACCCGGAGCGATGACGTCGACGGCGGACGTCTTTGTTTTTTTCTTCTTTTTCCATATTTCGTCGATTTGTTTGTTAGTTGGGAGATCTTGTCGGTAGAAAACTGTTTCGCTGTTTTCCGAGCTGACTTGAGCCGGCGCCATTTTCAACGTCTTGTGGTGAGTGCGATTGTAAGAAGACACTACATGGTGCAGCACGTCTACGTAGCGATACGTGCGCTTGTGTGTGAAATAACGCCACAGCTTCTCCTTCAGACTGCGGTTCAAGCGCTCCACTAGACTAGCTTTGATGTCGTCGTTCTCGCCAGTGAAGAACTCTATGCCCTCGCTCTTCAAGTGATCTTGAAAGATCTTGTTCAAAAACTCTTTCCCCTTGTCTGTCTGAACAGTGCGCGGTCGTCTCTCGCCAGGGCCTGTCATCTCTCGGAAGGCCTCGGTGACATCAGCGCCGCTCTTGGATTTAATGGGAACGGCCCACGCGTACCTAGAGAAAACGTCGATCGCCGTCACCACGTACCGGAAGCGGTCGTTGTGAGACGCCAAAGCTTGCATGTCCATCAGATCTATCTGCCACTGCTGATCGATTGCGCCGGTTATAGTCTTGTTCCTTGCGAATTTTCTCCGAATGGGTTTATGTTTAGTGTAGGCGTCCAGCGACACTAAAGCGTCTCGGATGACGGCCGGGTTCAGGTGGCGAAAATGCTGTTTCTGGAGTTTAGTCACGCTAGTGAAACTGGAGGGCGCTTTGACGTCGGTATATCTAGCTACTACGCGCTTCTTTTCTTTTTCCTTCTTGGTCAGTCTCTTCACTGGTTTGCCCATCGCGGGTCTCTTGAGGGCGTGAAAGACGAGCTCGCCGCTAGGCGGTTGCGCGCTTTCCTTTTCTTACTACGCGGCGCGCTCCTATAGGAAGTCGGAGTTTGGAAAAGTTCACGGTCGTCCTCCTCGTCGTCAGAGGATTGATCGTCCACCACCTGCAGAGAAGAGTCTGCTGCTGCTACTGCTGCTGCTGCTGCTGCTGCTGCTTCTCCTTCTTCCGATTCGAAGCTCGGTCGTTTCCGACCTCTGTCAGCAAGCCGTGTGTCCAAACTTTGGCCAGGTCCGCTCGCTTTATACAGATGGTTTCCGATCAAGGCGTCTGTGGTGGGAACCGCTTCGCGCAGCGCTTTCGTGAACGGCGAGTAGCCCGCCGGTCTGGGCGCCGTCTTCCTGAACCTGGCGGCGTCGTTCAGTAAGTCCACTATGTTGATGCGCTGCTCAGGTGGTATTCTCCGACCCGACATCTCGCGCACCGCCCCGTCCTCGTTCCACTTGATCACTCCGGATTTCTCCAATTGTTTGTACAGCTCCACGGTCCGGCGGCGACTCCTCTTGGGAACTTGGTTCGCCAACCGCTCGAGTAGGGACGCGCTGGCCTCTTCAGCAGACTGACGGAGGTGAGCCGGGGGCGAAGAAGAGTAGGACGAAGAGATGTTGCTGTTGTGGGGATTCGCGAGAAAAAATTGCAATCTATTCAACAACCTTCGGTATTTCAACATTTTCTCGCGCGATTCCAAAGTGGGGTCGTTCAACACTAAATCCAAGTCCCTGTAGATAAACTGTAGCACCTGGTGCAAGGCCGCGTCGGGATGAAGGGACTGCTCTGCCTGCTTGTGGTAATAGGCCATGTCGGCGGGTAGGCGGGCGGCGGTGGCAGGAGCGGAACTCTCGTTCTTTTCAGTGCGCTCATCAGGAAGAGGAGGAAGGTTTGGAGCAGTAGAAGTACTAGCAGCAGCGACTGCAGTAGTAGCAGCGCTAGTAGTAGCAGCAGCAGCGGGCACATGATGAAGTAGACCTGCTCGTGATGATTTGTAGAGCGTCTCAGGATCCACGAGCGCTAAACGTTTGTAGTGTTGTTGCTGCTCTGAGTCCGTCATGGGGACGCCGGTGGCAATGACGCTGGTGGTGGCGGTAGTGGTGGTGGTGGTGGTGGTGGTGGTGCTGTCGGCGAGTAGGTGTCGAATGACGTGTCTCATATACGGAGAATGCTCTTTATAAGCGGTAAGGCCATCCCTATGAGAGCCGGAATGAGGAAACCTCCCTCTTGTACCAAGACGCGTCTCTTTTTTTTGATGGGCGTAGATTTTTTGCCGACCTCCCTCAACACGTCAGCCGATTCTCGAAGCTTGTCCAGTTGTTTGTCGCTGAGCGGGATGTTCCCTACCAGTAAATTGTGACAGATCTCACTCAACGCTGCGATCAGCTCGTCGCTTCCAGAGTCTATTAGATGCGAGCAGTCCTTTGGCGAGCACTTAGCTAAGTGCTTGAGAGTACCAAAGTGTCTTTCGAGTAGATGAGAAGACATTTTTTTTTTGCTACTGCTTTCTGTTGTTCTTTTTTTTGTCTAGCGGTACGAACACTAGCTGAGAGTGTATGGCCGTCAAAGAGGAGCGTATTCTCAGATCGTCAGGTGTTGACTGCTTGAAGTCCAGGAGGAGGTATGAGTGAGGTCGCTTGAGTTCATGGGTAAATATACTAGAGAGGGCCGCCGCGTTGGACGGAAACACCTGGCGAGACAGACTAGCTATTTGCCCCATGTCGCGCGGGTTCTTGAAAACGATCATGTAGTGAGCGTTCAGACTCATAGTTCGAAAGTCGGGTGATTTCTGGAAGAGGTTCTGAGTGATGTATATGACGCTCACGTTCCAGTGATGCGAGTATTTAGTAAAGATGTCGGCTACCACTTGCTGATTGGAACTGCTCATCAGATCGTCCAATATCAGTAGAGTGTGGGGTCGTACAGCGTCTTCTGCTACTTCCACGTCTCCCGCTATAGCCTCTTTGCTAGGAAGACCTTCTCTGAATTCCACACCGTACCGATTTGCCATTTTTTCAAACAGAGGTTGCCACTCGCCGTAATGGTAAAAAGTCTTTTCCACCGGCGGCGTGACCAAATTGTTCACGTCGCTCAGAAATTGATCCACCAAGCGCGATTTTCCACAACCCGACGGACCGCTAATGATACAACTAAAGGGTCCTTGTAGTCGAGCGTCGAAATGAATTTCTGTGAAGAGTTTGCTTTTACTACTGGACATTTTTTTTTTTTTTTTTTTTTTCAGGACGCGTCAGAGAGCGGTTGTGTGTCTGACTGTCTGCTGTGTTTCTCACTCGAACGGTCGGTGGTGAATGGTTGTGGAGAAAAGTCCGCCGACCTTTTTATTGATTCCGGCCGGTGTCACAGTAGCGGCGGCAGAAGTGACTTTTTTTTTTGCGATAAAATTCTATTTTCACTCAATAGTCATAAATGTTTGTATCAGACTCCAGAGGAGTCTGATACAAATATTTATTTTTTTTTAAAAAAAGAAGAAGAGGAGGAGGAGGAGGAGGAGGAGGAGGAGGAGGAGGAGATTAGTTTTTTTGTTTTTTTTTTGATCATTTAGGCAAAGCTCGTCGCTTTGCCGGTTTTTTTTCTATTTCTGTGTTGTGACACGATCGTCTCGAAAAAGCAATAAGGCGTGTGAGCGCGGCGGTGACAAATACATATTGGAGCGTATGGTTTAAAATAGTGCGTCCCTATCTTCTTCAATTCGGCTGCGTTGCAATATGCGGGATAACAAGTGACGACGTCGAAACGTTTAGAGACCATGTTCACGTCGGCCACAACGCGCGCCCACCGAGTGGGAGCTGCAGTCGCTCCCAAGAAACCGATCGGCTTGTCGAATCGTTTCATAGCACTTATTCTCACTTTATAAGAGGAGGCAGGGTGAGGAGAGTAGCGGCGCTCTTTCTTTTCATGAAACGCCCAACGAGTGGGGGCGCTGAGAGCAGCTGTTATGCAATAGTAGAGTAAATGCTGTTCTGAGAAGACGGCTCTCGGCCATGTCGCTACGTTTTCCTTTTCCGCTCTTGTATAACGACGATGGCGCTCAGCTTTGCATTTCTCGAGAATTCGGTACGCCTCAAGAGAAGCGTGAACCTCAACTACGTGACGCTCTCTCCTTTGAGATAAAAAAATAGCCGGGCAGTTGAGGAGAGCGCTTTGTTCGCGCGACCGTCTTTTAGAAACTCGCGCCCTCTGCAGCGCCATATTTCTTTCCTCCGAAACAAAAAAGCCTGAGTGAAAATACAAATTTAAGAAAACAAAAAGCTCAAAGAAAAAAAATAAGCAATAAGCAGACTCAGCTCGAAATTCCCTGCTGGCGTGATGGCGGTGACTGCAGGCGGTGGCGGCGGTCGGCTGGCCGGCCGGCGGTGGCGGTGTCGGCGGCGATGGTAGAAGGGTGTGTGGAAAGAGAGACGCATCTCAGTCTTTTATAGGAGCGGCGAGTCTGACATTTTCAGCTGTCGCATGCTGACCTGCTGCTAGCATAAGAGAAACAAAAGCCCTAATCACACTTTTCAGCTGGATCCTTCCACCCCGCCAGACATGGATCCCAGATGGGAAGGCGGTTTAAAATTAAATCCGTGTACCGACTGTCATACAATAGGGTAATTAGTTGAACGCGTGTTACCTGTATAAAGGATTAACGGGTCATGGGCTCAGCGTGTGTATAGAAAAACAACTACAGGTAGCGTGAACAAAGCGACCCCCTCCCTTTCTGTCACTCTGTCTGTGACTAGAGGGTGCGCGTGTGGTAAGCGGCTTATATCTAAAGAAAAAAACAAATCACCCTCGCCTGTCATCAGCAGACAGCCGGCTGGCGGCTGGAAAATGCGATTAGAGGGATGATGAGCCACGTAGTAAGCGACTTAAGGCTGATCTAAAGACCTGCCGTGAAGGGGCAGCTGGCCGGTGGCTTGAAAAAAGGCGGGGCGTAAGGGTATATAAGGGGAGTGAAACCACATTCAGCATCGTCATCATCGTTCACGCTACTACTACTACTACTACTACTACTACTACTACTACTACTACTACTACTACCACCACCAGCACCGCGCCTCAATTTGCAGATCCTCGTGATGGAAAGTTGCTACCGTGACATGAAGCGGAATGACGAAGCGGCGCGCGAATGTGAAGCTGATGCTGTAGCCTCTGCTACTGCTGCTGCTAGTGCTGCTCAGCGTGCTACTGCTGCATTTACTGCGGCTGTTAGTGACGCGGGTCGTGACGACGTTGTTGTTGTTGCCGCTGCGGCTGTGACTGCTGCTGTTGCTGCCGCCGATGCAGCTACTCATGCCACCGATGCCGACGCTGCTGCTGCTGATGCTGTTGCGGCTGCCGATGACGCCGCTGATAACGCTACTAGTGCCCGCTCTGCCGCCCTTGCTACTGTCGCTGCTGCTGTTGTTGCTAATGCTCACGCTACTGCTGCTGCCGCTGCTGCTACTGCTGCTACCGCTGCTGCCGAGGCTGCTGCCGCTGCTGCCGATGCTGCTGCCGATGCTGCCGATGCTGCTGCCGATGCTGATGTTAGCAGTCGCGTCGACAAAGAATCGTCATTTGTCACTCTTAAAGCCGCTCCAGTGGAACGCGCGACGGGTAGTAGGGCTACCAACGCGACGGCCGGATGGTGCAAATGGTGTCGTCGCTTCTGCTCGTGCGCTTGCTTTTCTTCCGGTCCTACCTGCTGCTGCTACGGTATGATAGTGTTATAGTGTTTGAATGAGAACGCGCGTAGTTACAGATGTGCTTTTTTATTCGAAAATATAATTTTAACATAAGATGGAACTTGTTGTGTTTTTTTCTATATATACGTTGTTTGTTTACAAACAGGCACGTGTCACGTGGTGTTGTTTACAAACAAGAGAGCCACGTGGTGTTGTTTACAAACAAACCCTAAGTAGGTCACGTTACCCTAGTTACCAGAATGCCGGCTTCTGATTGGCTGAGCCTAAGTAGGTCACGTGACGTAAGTAGGTCACGTTACCATAGTTACCAGAATGCCAGCCTCTCATTGGCTGAGAGCTTCTAAGTAGGTCAGTAGGTCACCCAGAATGCTGGCTTCTGATTGGCTGAGAGCCCTAAGTAGGTCACGTTACCATGGCAACGGGTCACGTGACCAAATGGAGGCCTCTGATTGGCTGCATGTCGATTGAGTAATAAACAGTACTTAACTATAGTCCCGTTCCGATACATACTATACTACTTATGGCGAAGTAGTAGAAGGTTCTATAGAATGTATTGGTAGCAGTACTAGCACTGAGCCTACACCCCATTTGTCTCCTCCTACTGTCTACATACTAACTGCCTATTACCTTTAACCCTCTAGTATAAGGAGGGCGGGGGTATGGGATTTGCAGGTGGAAGAATGCTATGGGGAGGATTCGAGATGGCAGAATCATGTGGAGAAGGGTGAAATTCCAGGGCAAGAATGCCTGATAGTGATACGTTAGCTGACTCACAGTATGAGGTGGCTAGCTTATATAAGGTGAAATTGTAGGTAGCTGCTTTTAATGAGGTGAAATGGGTATACCTTACAGAATTGGAAATATAATTCAGAAAAATACCAAGGGTTACATAAGATATGATTTATGTAATCAAGATATGCTTCTATAACATTTCAAACTTTAGCTCAGTACAAGTGTATTGTCACCAGATAATAGTAGCCGGTAAATTCAAATAAAAGAGGGTTGACTCAAGGTGTTTGAACCTACTCTTTATGCAGGTATGAAAATGTGTTATTACCAAAGTCACAGGCTGATGACAATAGACGATGATAACATAGTTTCTCGCTTAGGCCTATATGTTTATTGAACACATGGATGGATGAGATAGATATGGGAGCTTGTATAAAGGCATGATATAGTGATGATGATACAATACAGTACACAGCAATAAATACAATACAATACAAAGCGAATATGTGTGATTAAACGATCAAACACATGATAGAAAAGAAGATATATAAAGACTTGACCTAATCATGATCTCTTCCTACCGATATTGGGAAGGGGTATTTTCCTGCTCATCTCTCATCATAGGATTTCCATATGCATGGATTACGAAGGATCTCGGCTACAGTGAAGCCATACATTCTTCTTGACGAATACCTTATTTCCGGGTTGCTTTCCACTTTGCCAGCAAGAGCCGAATACCTATCCCAGATACCAAAAACAATTACTTTATCCAATCCCTTTTCCCAGGGCGGCTGGCCTACATGTATACATACATACATATATATCCCCTTTCAGCCCACCATGCCGCCAGACCGCACGCTTCAAGGTTGTGAGTAGTATATGGACATTGTCGTTTTAGCCTGGCGTTCCTTCCTTCCTCGTCATAGGCCCTCTGATACAAGGGAGACATGTATTATGTTCATACAAGAATATTACCCCAAGTATGTACATGATCACTCCTAGTATGCCAACACACCTTCTCCAAGGCGGGCAATTCGATAAATAGCCAGTGGACTGCCGCATCGCATAGGGTTTTGTCAACTGCAGCAAGCTTGGAGGCTGAGTTTCCTTATCCCTTCACCCTGCTACTTCTCTGAGGGGCTTGGCCTAGCTTACCTGTTCCCAGGCTATCAGTATCACATCCTTACCTAATCCCTCAAGGGGATGTAAGGTTACACACCTATACTATAATCCCTCTTATACCCGATTAGTTGGAGCCTCCTAGTGGCCATTGTGTGTGTTGGAGGGGGGGATATACGGGGTGTTCAATAGGACACGATATTAGGTAAAGTCAAGGGATGGTCATGGAGCTGTTTGGTAGGCAGGGGGGATGTTCATGTTTCCAGTAAGTGACATAATAGAGATAAGATAAGGATGCAATTAGCAGGCGATTGTCTTGTATAATCAACTCATTCAATTGACCTCTGTGCATTCAGGATGTCCTTAGGTTTATTACAAATGTATTAGTCATGTCCCTGCCACCCTTGGATTACTATAGTCATTGTATTTGTTCGTCAGTATTTTCACACCATGTACAACCTTTACCACTATTCTATTCTGATTATAAATGCAGCATAGTCCTTGATGGGAATTATCAATATTTATCAGCCTGGTCTCGACTTATTGAGCACGCTTTGTTCGTATCTTTGAGTAGTCCAATGTTAATTCATGACTGCCATTGGTTACTATTTTTGCATGTGCGTGACCAAATCCGTGAAATGAATACAAGTATTTATTGCGCTGCTTGTCCACTACATCAGTGGTCGCATTGTCGGAGATCTGGGATCATGCTCGCCGACCACCGCTGTTTGCACAATATGATGTCGGTCCGGGAGAGATAACTACCAGGACACACGTTTTGTATCATAGCAAGACTGATAATGTGTGCCTGGTCCTATAGGTATGGTCAGAGAAAACTGCACATTTTGGTCTTCCGTATATATATATATATATATATATATATATATATATATATATATATATATATATATATACATGCCTTACTGAAGAGGCATCAGTGGGCAGACCAGGTGAGGCACATCTGAAACCAGCCTCATGGGGCCACTTATGCTTTGGTCGCGTTTTATGGCCCAGGATGTCCTTTGTTATTCCTGCAGGCTCTCCATAAAGCTATTCCCTCCTCCATTGAAGGGTCCCAATTTAGGAGGACACACACACACACACATGCATATTATAAATATATATTATATATTATATATATATATACATATATATATATATATATATATATATATATATATATATATATATATATATAATATATATATATATATATATATATATATATATATATATATATATATATATATATATATATATATACATATCACATTGTATGACATTAACAGACAATTGCAATACTATTATGTATGTATACATTGTCCCTACGTTATCTAGTACATTAGTGTATCTTATCTCACTGTCCTATTAGCACCTGCCTGTGCGACAGGGTGTCCTCCTCTCAGCCAGTATGTATCTATGTTAAGTTCTCTATGACAGGTCTCCTGTGTCCGTCCACATCTCACCAGCCTATAGACACCGATATATATGGCCTATAGTCAAATGTCATATACCATACAGACACCGTTGACACATCCCTAATGAGTATGTGTGTCGTATCGCAAGTATTTATATCCAATATCCAATTTGGTTTTAACATAGACACTGCCTGGTTGGATTAATTCACCTTCGCGGGAGGGAATGTATTCATGTTTATCAAAGCCTATACAACACAGTGGGGGGGGGGAGAAAAGCCACAAAGGAAGGTCAAATTGAAATCTGAGAAATGGGCTCAATTAATAACTCTACGTATGTATGAGTAGCATACAAAAATAAAGTACCATGTGGTATCTCCCAGTGCATTCGGGATCACAGTAAGAATAAACACCTTTTATAATAGTGTAACAATACCCTTAGCTTAATTCTAAGTCTATTGTACAGCAAAATAGCCGACCACTTATCGACGAAGAAATATTTCACGAGCTATCTGGAGAGAAATTATTAATCGGTAAAAATAGATGCCCAAATGTCAACTGTCTCAGATGCAGAGGTCAATCAATCTATCACCGTCATTGAAACCTTGGGGTTTCAGTTTAAAATGGCCAAACATCCAATGGTCTATACTTCACCTGTTTATATCAAAAAGGGGAAATTCGTCCTCCCTGTACGTACCTTACATAACATAAGTGTGATACTGTTTGCCTGTGAAGCTTATTCTATTAGACTTTTAGCCATAGAACGACGCTCTCGGGACATACTCCCATGGGAGTGTGGACAAGAAAATCTTTCCAAACTTAAATTCGATTTATTTAAAACCATTAATCTACAGAGGACTGAAGACATTTAGTATACATGATTGACATGAGGTGGCGCCAGCCATTCTTTTCTTAATTGACCCTTTGAGTTTATAACGTATTTATTCACAGAGTGATGTTACAAATACGATACAATTCAGTGGACTGTTATTAGTCCTGTAATGTATTATGTTACAGTGATGCTTGACGCACAATGACTTTGATGGCGATGTCACAAAACATTAAACAGATAAGATGTCCGCATAATTATTCATAACACACAAAATCAGGATGCGTATTTAGTAGCAATAAATATAGAATACTAGGTAAAGTGTCTTGTTTTACAGTATTCGAATATTTAGTTGTGTAATGTAGCCCCTAATACATTCTAGGCCATATTAAATCAGAGTGCCTCCTTTGCTTGGAGGAGCTTAACCACAGTTGGCTTGGCCTTAGTTTTGAAAGCTGTTCTGTCAGTTGTCAGCCTGCACGAGGCATTTAACATATTCCATATTTCTATACCTCGGTACAATGGACTCTTGCGGAAGCCCATGGTTGCGCTCTGTGGGTATTCCAGCAGGCCAGTATTGGTCGAGCGTGTTATGCGTCCACAGGTTACTGGTCGCTGGAAGAACAGACCAAGTTCCTCGGGATAATGAGTTCCATCATACATGTATTTATGGATTAAGAGAAGTAGCTGAAGGTCATAACGAATACTTAAGTGGTCTATATTTGTGTCTCTATGTAAATCACATACATGGTAGAGTCGCTGTACATTTAGGCTCACACGCAAACACCTGTTTTGAACTAGCTGAAGTCTACGTCGTTGTGTACGGATTACACCATTAAATAAATAACCACAATACTCTAGGACAGGCATTATCGTTTGTTTGTATACAAGGATGGCTGTACGCCTAGACATTTTACGACGCAAATTTGGGTGGGATACTTACTAGTTAGTATCCGGGTATATTCGGGGAGGCGGCAAACTGTAGTACTTTGAACCACCACCACCTGGGTGGGTCGCTACCAGTCTCCCCTGGGCGGGATCAGCCCGCCATTCAAACAGTCTTCCTCCACCTCTCATTGGATTAACACCCTTTCTACCAAGACTTTACTTTAAATGCCTAACCCAAAAACTTGTACGGTGTGTGGTGAGGAATTTGATGGGCGTAGAGCTAAATGCCCACATTGCGAGAAGGCCAAAGCAGGTGTTGCTGAGGCTAACGAGTTAATAAGGCAGCGTGAAGCGCTAGAGGAAGAAAGGAGAGCAATGGAGGAGGAGAGGAAGAGCATGGAGGCCTCGGCGTCAACCCCGGCGTCAACTACAACAGATGCAGGCGTCATGTTGGAATTGGCCAAGTCTATGCAGGCCATGACGGTGGGTATGCAGTCCATGATGGGGGAATTGACACTTACCTTGAAAGAGGCTAGGTTGTCTAGGAAGGAGGACCGGCAGGGATCTTGGAGTAATCCGAGGGGGTCGACGCCGCGGGAACGGTTTCAAGATGGCCGCCATGGCGTCCATGACGACGACCACAGGACGCCGGTTGACTTCGAGCAGGAGGAGGAGTCGCTGTTCACAGAATTCCTCCAGCGTGTGGAGAGGAAGTCCAGTAAGTTTGACATTTACAGATACTTGACTACCGATGAGAAGAAGAAGTCCAAGCCCATAGACTGTACGGAGAAGCTGTTTTACTTGTTGGGTAAATTGGAGGACGAAATGGAGGACCGAGGAGAGTGTACCCGGGGTTTCAGGGCCCATGTCCGCTACCTCCAGCATATGGCTAGCCTGAGAGTGTACACTGTGGACGCCTTGGTCAGTTACGACAGGGAGATGCGGCAGCATGCCATTGATGCCAAGGGTGTCTCTGGAGCCAGTATGTTCACAGGAGCTGACACTGATTTGACAAATCGGTTCCTGGGGATTACCGGTACTATGGCCTTCGCTCGTCAGCAGGATTCAACAAAAGGGCCACATGTGGGGTCCTCCAGTAAGGGCCCGATACATCGTACTCCCCGGGGTAATCAGCCCTTTACCGGATGGCGCAAGACGGCGGCGGATAGGGGATTATGCTTCCGTTATCAGCAGGCTATGGCGTGTGACGGATGTAAATTTAAGCACGAATGTTCGTGCGGTGTCACATCTCATGGCATGTTGGCGTGTCCTACAGTGAAGCACGACAAGTGACTACGGCGGGGAGGTGTTGTTGGCACACCAGTGTGTGCTATTACCCCTTGTGATGATTGTGTGATTGATCCCCATTGTGTTGACACTGCTATTGCGTATGTTACAGAATCCTGTGATAAACATGTTGAGTTTTTGGCCGCAGTCGGCCAAGGTCAAGGTCGCGGCCGAAACCCGGGCCTTGTTGATGTCGCAAATGTTGTCGATGATTGCGGTCAGGTTGGGGATGATAGTAGTTATGCAAAAGGGAGTCCTGCTTTGTCTGCAGTCGGTCAAAGTCACTGTAATATGGATTGTAATATGGATTACTTTGAAAAAAGTGCAAATTGTGTGGATGAAGGTTTACGACATGCCACGGTTCGTGTAAATGCAATCCAAGATGGCGGTTGTGATGTCGAAATCGCTTTAGGTGACGCTAGTGCGTGGGAGAATTTGTGTAAATACGTTGATGTAAGTCAAGATATTGTTACTCTAAATACCTTCGCTAGTGCATACAAATGTCCTTGTCCGATCTATTGTATTGAGGTGATTCCCCGAGGTTATGTGCCAGTGTTTGCCGAGTGTTTGTCGGGTACCTGTCAGTGTAGCTACCGTTTGGAGGGAGACGTCTCTCAGTTACTGCCTTGTAGGTTTGTCGCGGAGATGATGAAATTTGATGTCATAACTAATGAGGACAGATTTGTGTTGACAGGTGTATGCCGGGGCTTTAACATTATTGACAAGGGTTGTGACACAACTTACGTGTGTGATAATTATAGTTCAATAACCGGGGACTTCAAGGACGAGCAGTCTAGGTTGGTCCAGCAGGAGCTCACGGAGGGTAAAATTAGAATGGTTCCCCATAAACCTCGGTGTGTCCACGCTATTGGTGGTATTGAAAAACCAGACAAGACACTTAGGCCTATCACTGACTGTAGCTCCCCGGAAGGTATTAGTATCAACGAGTACATGCATGACACTCATGAATCTTTTCAGTATAAAAGTGTGGACAATGTAGTAGACATGATGGGTAAAGGTGATTTCTGTGCCGTCTCTGATATCTCGGGGGCTTACCGTACATGTTCAGTGTCTCCGGCACATAGGGAGTTTCAGGGTTTCTCCTAGGACCTCGGTGGGGGCCCCAAGTGGTTTCTGGACCTTCGAATTTGTTTTGGGCTGCGCAGCGCCCCCTACATTTTCACCATGATTTCTAACTTCATTGTCAAATGTGGTATGTACAATGGTTACAGTCATTGTGTCAATTACTTCGACGACTTCATTGTTGTAGAGGGTAGTGAAGAAATGTGTGCTAGTGCCCAAAATAACCTACATAGTGTATTGGAGGGGCTGGGGTTCAAGGTGAAAACAAAAAAGGTGATTCCCCCCAGTCAGACAGTGGTTTATCTGGGTATACTGATTGACACTGTGGCCATGACCCTGTCCATTGGCGAAAACAAATTGACTCGAGTGTTGGAGGAGGTGGCCTACTTCCAGGACAGGGCCTGGTGTAAGCGTAAAAGATTGGAGCAGGCTGCAGGTCTGCTTGCTCATTGTGCAACTGTAGTTAAAGGGGGCCGTACCTTTGCGAGGAGATTGTATAATGTTCTACGTGACACTGTAGGGGCAAAAAAGGTATGGCTAGATGGCACTGTGCAGCTGGACTTTAGTTGGTGGAGCAACTTCCTTCTATGGTTCAATGGGAAGGCCAAGATGTTGGAGCATCGGGGTGACCCTGTCTATTATTACACAGACTCTTCTGATACTGGGTTTGGTGGTCACACGGAGACAGACTATTTCTGGGGCATGTGGCTTGGTGGGGACTTGGATTGCCCCCATGCGGTAAAACCCCCTGTCCATGAGAACTATGACTCCCACATTAAAGTCACTGAACTGTGGCCGGTAGTAAGGGGTCTACATAGGTGGTGCCACTTGTGGAGGAACAAGACAGTGTGTGTAGTTACTGATAATACCCAAGTCCAGGCTGCAGTCAACACAGGCAGGAGTATCAATGCTTATAGTATGTGTTGGCTTAGAGAGATCTTCTGGGTCACGTCCTTCTTCAACATCAACCTGTATGCAGCACGTATTAGTTCTGGTGACAATGTCATAGCCGATGCTCTGTCGCGCCTGGTGAATCAGGACTGTGTTGACATATGTAGACATTTAATATATGGGTTCTCATCATGTTGTTGCAGAATTGGACGGCTTGCACCAGGAGTGGGCGGTAGTGAGGAGTCTGTGTTGGTCGAATGCAACCCTGAAGGCCAGGAGATCCCAGTGGAAACTATTTGTGGAGTTCTGCAGGAATTACGGTCTGGAACCCATCCCGAGTACAGAGGTGACAGTGTGTCTGTATGTGACTTACCTGACGGGCAGAGTGTGCTACTCAACAATCACCAATTATGTGTGCAGCATAACCATGATGCATAAGTACTTCGGCTGTGAGCAACCTTGTACCTCCTCGTTTTTGGTCAAGTCTACAATGTTGGGCGCCAAAAGACTGTTGGGGTCTGAATCTAAACCGGCCCTACCGCTATTGCCCCAGGATATTGTTAAAATGGGCAAGTTATTGGACTTAAGTAAACTGGAGGATCTCAGGTTCTGGTGTGCCTTGTTATTATCGTTCAGGTGTGTCCTACGTGTTGGGCATGTGACTAACTCGGTGCACTCACTGCTAGTGAGAGATATTGTGTGGACAAGTGTGGGGATGGACGTCAGGCTAAATAGCTCTAAAACAGTGCAATATAGGGAACATGTGGAGGTGGTACCGGTAGTTAGAGCGTCAAGTGCTCTTTGCCCGGTGGGCCCACTCAAGAAGTTCCTGGTGGTGTCTCAACGACGGCCTTCATCTACACTATTCGGATTAACCTACAATGATTATGCTTCTAGACTCAAGAAACTGTGCAATGACATTGGCCTTGAAGGTCAGTACTCTACTCATTCTGTACGCCGTGGCTCTGCTACCTTTTTGGCGACCTTTCTGCCGCTCCAGGATGTTAAGCGGTATGGTGGGTGGAAGTCATGGGCCGTACTCCTGTATTTGTCAGACACTTATAGTTCACGCAGAGATAAGGATATGTTGGTGGCTGAGAAGTTTAGTGTCTTTTCCTAGGCAAGTGTTTGTTGTTGGCTTTTGGCCTCCTGTATGTGCTGGGACAAAAGGCAAGTGTAATTCTGTGTCATCGTTATCTGTGCGCGACGTGAATATGGGTGGGATACTTACTAGTTAGTATCCGGGTATATTCGGGGAGGCGGCAAACTGTAGTACTTTGAACCACCACCACCTGGGTGGGTCGCTACCAGTCTCCCCTGGGCGGGATCAGCCCGCCATTCAAACAGTCTTCCTCCACCTCTCATTGGATTAACACCCTTTCTACCAAGACTTTTTTCTTTTGTTGTTTACGTTGTTAATAAATAGGCCTCCTGTATGTGCTGGGACAAAAGGCAAGTGTAATTCTGTGTCATCGTTATCTGTGCGCGACGTGAATATGTTAGCATATGACATCTATTGGAGGCACTACTAACATTTTTACTGATAGTGCTCTTGAAGGTTATGCAATTGTCGAGGATTATACCAAGGTATTCATAGCTGGTGCAACACTCTAAAGTTTCACTCCCCATCGTTATTGTTGGTGGGCTTAAGACACACATGGGAGGATTGAAGAGCTCTACTTTGGTCTTACCAGTATGGATCACGAGGCCACTCTTACAGAACCAGCTGAAGACACGATCAGCATCCTGCTGTAGATTGTCCTCTAGCGATTTGATGCTGGACGATGCAGTATAAAATTATTAATCTATTGTTGGTAATACATGTATTATTGTATTATTTATATCAGGGACTCTGCCTCCGAATCCCCTTTTCTCTCATTCTTTTTTTCTTTCTTTTTCAAAACTGATATCAAACACAACTACGGAAAGCTATGGATAATACAGTGGTGCAACCTGGTGTTTGGAATATTCAATTTAAGATGGTAGCATCTTTAAGATTGGCCTCTTTAACATTGGAAACATTCTCTTGTCCACGCTCCCACGAGAGTGTATCCACTTGTGCTAGAACGACAGTGTGATGCAGTGCTATAGAACCATATGGAACATTATGCAAATTATCGCACAGCATGGAACATTTCTCATCTGGGTCATAAAGCTACATAGAACGTGCCCCATATACTGCTGACACTGTCCGCAATTATGCCAAACACTGGTTTACGCAAGGGCTATTTCTAATGAGTATTCTCTATTGCAGGAAAGAGGCAGACATCGAGCTGGGAGGCGGCTCCTTCCTGATACACCGGCACTACAAGGACGATATCATGACTCGCCTACTCAACTCAGCTGCAAAGATCCTTGGTAAGGCAATCATTATACCCTTTGTACTGAACCATATCCTGCAGTAGGAAACCACCAATCTACTACAGCCTATGTATGTAAGCTATATATATTATACACACATGTTATTCATCTATTATTCTGTTATTGCCATATGAGCAAGATTCGTTTTCAGATTTAGCCACAGCTTAGGAACATAATAAGTTTTTTTGTTTAGCCTTCCATTATGGTGCTTTTAAATTAGCTTCAATGCGTACACCACCTGCCTACCAGTACCATTAAGAATACAAGGCACGTACCAGCCTGGATAGCGTAGTCGTGATTAGAATAATAGAATAATGCTTCTATCACTGAAACACGGCGATTGCAATAGCTATTTCTAGAAACTACAAACAGTCCATTTTTCTGGAATTATTGGAGAGTGAATAGCTTTTTGTATGTACCATTCGAATAACAGCATTTTATCATGATCTTTACTGACTATACGTATTGAATGATATTCATTTATGGCTAGCTCCTATGAACCATCCACAGTAGATAAACATTATACGTCAAGGTCCAACTCCACCGAGGTACAACTAACTCTGATCGTCAGAAAATTAAAAGGGGCATGTCTCATGTCATTTTGTAATATACCATCTACCTCCCTGAATTGTAATGCAGGTATCATTCTTAGAATCGATAGTTGTTATGAAACACTAAGCACCCCACTGTTAAAAAAAGTGGTTATTTTGATTTCCTACGAGAAACTATATGTCTATGTCTGATATTTTGAATCTATATTGTACCTTGAACATTGCAATTTATGAAAAGGAAATGACTTCTTAGACAGAGTCCTCAGTACACATATACCACCAATGTTGGGGCCAGTGAGTGCCCCTATTAGTTGTGTGAGTAGTGGGCCAGCGCAGGCTGGGTGTTGGACCTCCCTAACACATTACTGCTCATACTACCACACTATGCTGGTGTATGGTACGACTTGATAGAGGGATGATTTGCTGCTATATTCTAGTGAAATGTGGCATTATTTTCTCTACCTGAGCATGGTACGGTTGCATAATTGATACCAGGTAGAATCTACGATTTACTGTAAGTCATGCACGAGAATCACAAAATAACCAAGTGATCATATATGTATTAGCTGGTTGTTGATTATTATGAAATGACTTCCACACGCCAAAGATCATTATACTCTGTCTGATGCAAGGCTGTCACGATGTCATTGTTAATATATTACCGTATTGTTACAAAACCAAATCGTGTGGCATTTATTCAGACCATAATGGAATATAACGATGAATGTGTATATATTGCTTAACATTAGTAAATGAAGTAGGTTCAAAGTCCATCAACCAAGGAAATCAATTTGGACATATATTTAAGTATATAGCTTATAATGGATTATGTTCTTCTTACTCCATTATGAAGCCAGAACCGATTCTACTGCATGCCACCCTATGGTCATGAATACATGGTAACGTATGGTATGCAGACTCATGGTCTGGAGTATATATTTAGGAAGTAGACTTATGCGGCATCATCCTGGGAGAGAGGTATAGACTACACTAGTGGGGGCATAACTCTGCTGCAGTGCCACTTGCTCTAACCCCAGAGTATATGATAGTGTTCTATCATGGACAGAGCTAGTTCCAAGACACGTAGACTCCTAAATCACTACTCCTTGCGGACCGTATACATCAACCCCAGATTAAAGTTGACTTTTTTCCCCACCCTGCTGCATACTGGTGTTGAATACAAAATCTTGCTTCTCATGCCAGGAATATGGAATATAAGGGGAGGGCGCATGGCAGACGCTCAGGCAGCACACTCAAACTAATCAGAGTCTTCTGTCAAAACCTCAGAACTTCATTAAATAAAACCAAATTAGTTCCAGGCTGCTAGCAGGAAAGCCACACAACCACCGCAGGCTCTTTAATACCCCAGCCCCATCCTCCCATCACCAGTTACCAGACCAGCATTAAGTGCTATCTTCCCAGCCCCCTCCAACATTCAACGTTTCACTTCTGGCCATCTTTAGTACATGAAGCAGAGCATTAAGGGAACATGTTCAGCGCACACTGCTAGCCATTTGATACAAAAAAAAAGTGCACTATGCTTCACACCATGTGCTGACAGTTGGTATTCACCCCACACCTCCTGTTCTCAGCTGGTTCTAACTGACTCATGATGGACACACCTCCCCTTATCCCCTCTCCTGCACCACCCCCATCTAGTTGTTCACACTCCAGCAGATCCTCCAGCAGTTTGCCATGACAACCACAGGGTCTCCGCAGTTCTCCCGAGGCAGGATATTGCAGACAGGCCTTACTTCCGTTGCTATGCAAATATCACTGTCTGCATACGCATGCGCATAGGCACTGCCCATCCCCCTGACGGGTCATGCAGATACTTACAGCGACATCAAACAACAGGACTAGGCTCCTAATAGAGTATGTACTCCCGATTTAGAATTGCGATAACCTCATTTAGGAGTTGCTCTGGGAATGAGCAAATTCTAAATAACACTATAGGGGAGCAGGATATTTGGTTCTACTATAAGCCATATAATATCAAGGGGATATATATATTTAATGACAGATCTACCATGAATTTAAGGACAGCTCTAGCTACTCATTTTTATTTGCCATCTGGTCATTACACATGCTCAAACTTGATAAATTAATATAGAAGGTGATTGCCCATAACGCACAATACGAAGAAAAAAAACTATTTCTTTCCATTTGCTAAAGACACTCTTTCTTAAACACACAGAGAAAAGTATTAGAGTCACGGTGACTCCCAAATAGGAGTCTGGACTCGATCACTGAGGTAACTCTTCCCATGACTCTAACATGACTCCCAATCATTAGGGAGTCTTAGAATAGGAGTCATTGTAGAGTTATTATAAAGTCCTGCTAATGTTAGGGAGTCACTTAAATTAGAGACCTGGGGAGAGCTACCTCAGTGATCAAGTCGGAAGTCACAGTGATTCTACTTGTTTTCTCTGTGCAGGCTTATTACAAATGGAAGTAATATAGCCCGGAGTCAATTGCAAAAACCAATAGAACATCATCCAGCTAAAGTATGCGGCTATGGAGCATAGTATAGTCCCAATGTGGCAAAATATTGTCTTCAAAATGCATGGCCCTAGGTCATCAACTACGCAAGACCACATAAAGTCCTCTGTATAGGGCATTAGCGAGATGTTCAGTGGGCAGCGCCATTTCCACTGGTCCTAGGTCTATTCCCAGTACTCACAGAAACCAGCTTAGCCAAATCTCGTGGCCGAGATTAGGGTACAAACTGGGTGCAGGTATTGTGAATAGGTCATACCTGGACACTCCTTATGTCACCTGTGTCCAGTATAGTGTAGTGGTTAGCACTGTGGACTCATGATGCAGAGTGGCTGAGTTCAAATCTCTTCCAGGCAATGCCTGGTAATCAAATTCATAAGTAAAGCAATTTTGGAAACAGAATACATTATTCACAATACTAAAGAAAATTTAGAAATATGTATTTAAAGGACATAGTGTTATTTGGCCTGGTAGGGATTTGAACTTGGGCTCCCAGCATTATGAGTCCACAGTGCTAACCACTACTCTATACTGGACACAGGTGACATTAGGAGTGTCCAGGTACAACCTATTCACAATACCTGCACCCTGCCTGCACCCTAATCTCGGCCACGAGATTTGGCTGAGCTGGTCCTTGCAGAGCAAAGGGTTATGATTGGTATCAGTGGTCTACAAGGTGGAGCCACTGTATCTCGCTAATGCGGAATTGATGACCCTTATACAGGCCTAGGTTTTCAGTGTAGAGCCTACGGTTAAAGGACATGAAATACCTTATAAATCAAGAAGAGTTTTGTTGACGATGGCCATTACCAAAAACGTAAGGCAGCAAAGTTACAGAGTGGGTGTAAACCCTTAAGCCGATCTGCCTCTCATAGAAGCAGCATTGACGTCAAGTTCAGGGTCAGTGACACTACCTTCCGGTGGCTGTCAGACCTGCCTCTTCCTGTACGGCTGCCTAATGCACGTGAACACGGCCTTAGAGTACCCCCACATCTACACATTATCGCCCACTCATTGATGGTGCTGGATACGAGTTATCCAGGCAGGTAGCTATCATACAGCGTTACGTACCTTACTACATGAGCCCCTGGCTGGCCACTGAAGATTGAAGCCCCGTGACTCCCCTATCTAAGGGAGTGGTCATTTTTTAACAACAGGGGGGGTCGGTGGATTTAGGGGGGGGGACCAAAAAAAGTTAGACCCCTTGAAGGGGGGGGACCAAAAAAGTTTGGACCCCTCTTGAGGGGGGGACCAAAAAAATTGCACCCCTTTTTAGTGAAAAAGCCCGCGCGTTACTATAGCTCAAAGGGTTCGGCCGCGCTCAATTTCAGCCGGCCTGAGGGGGGGACCAAATAATTTCGAACCCTCCCGTGGGGGGGACCAACAAAATGTCAACCTGCTCGCGCGAAAATCCACCGACCCCCCCCCCCCCCCCCCCCCGTTGTTAAAATGTGACCACTCCCTAAGTAAGCAATTGTGATCTAACGGTTATAGTAGCTGTGATGCCATTGAGAAATACATGGAATGTTGCTGATATTGTACGAATCATGGAATTGCCTTGAGTACAACAGAAATAATTTTAAGTACCTTAGTTGTTCATTTTACCTTGCCATTCGTGTGCGTGTGCACAATGTTAGCTATTTAATCCATAACATCAGCCACCACTGTATTGCAAATTAAACTAACATCTGTACTATTATACTAAGTCATGGCTCTAAGGCCCAAAAAAAAAGGAGGTTTGTTTCAGGTCACCCGACCGACCCTACCAAAACAGGGCCGACCCTACGTTTTTTTATGCAATTTTGAAGAAATTTCCATATTTTTACCCTTTTTTGGTCAAAATTGTGGGTCCTCGGAGAGGTTGGCTAGTACTTTCATGTTAAAAAAAAAAGTTTAAAAAAAAAAAAATCAGACCTACCGACCCTATATTTTCTGACCATGTTACCTGAAACAAACCTTTTTTTTGGCCTAAGCCTATGCCTTCTTCTTCTTTATTATTATTATTATTATTATCATTATTATTATTATTATTATTATTATTATTATCATTATTATTATTATTATGTTATTCTATGTAAAGCAAAGCATATCCTATTCAAGAACGCAGGACATTCACTTGACTGGAATAAGGAGAATTACAGGTCATTGACCTACTTAATTGTTAGTATAAATAAAAGAACTTACAATACAATGGTGACGTCAGTCGATGTCTTTCCATTATGCTACACCCAGAGGCCAGATGAATGCAACAATATAATATTTATAATGTAACCTTTCACAATTAATGATATAAATGATATGACAGGTGAGAATAGTAGGCTAAGTGATATCATTAGTGATTTCCAAGTTGGCTTAAGCACTTTATTATTTCACGGCTATTTCTGTGCTCCTGGTAGCCTTGATGAGTTAATGTTTCTATCATTAGAAGTCAAAATTGGAAAATTACCTAGCTTTAGGCCACCACCGAAGAGCATGATTGAAAGGGGGTATCAGTGAGCCAGAGTCCTGGTGGGCGTCGATCACTTTGGCGGGAATTAGCGGGGTTCCACAGTCAAGACGATGCACGTCGGGACTATTCCCGGCCTCAGCTACCGCCGTCAACAGTCCAAAACGAGGCCCTGTGATTGGCTCTTAGCCCTGACGAGTGCTGTCATTATGTGTCCTGGGGACTGGGCACGTAGGGGACACGTCCTGTCGTCTGCTGCATGTGGGGCCGGTGAGCAGACCATGTTGTCCAGACACACTGGGTAATTGTGATGATCTGGATACACTCTAACAACTGTGTGTTACGTTTACACACTTATCAACACTCTTTTCTGCAGCCACTTTTAATACACAATTTGGTGCAACACACTACACACCCTTGGCCAAAAGTGTGTTGATCTCAAAGGTGTGTTGCAAATATATGTGTGTAACTCCTTATGCATGTTCCCGCAACACACTGTTCTTAGAGTGTAAATACTGCATGACCGGTCAGTCTATGCAAGCTTACGCAAACCACATCTGAACTACATGGATTAGTAGAATGTACAGAAAATCCACCAAAAGGGGGAAAAAAGACAAAGATGGAGTCTCACAGGGCTGTAGGTTAATACGGTCATCGGTAACTTTCGATATACGCATTGCAGTTACTATAACCTATTGAATAATCAACCAGCAACTAATCGTAAAGCATATACGCCTTGCTACGTGTATTTACCTGAATATGATATGCCATAAGGGTTAAGGTTCCGGGCTGGATTGTCATACCATTCCTGCTACTAAGGTACAAATCAATACGATAGTCCATTGGACATGCAACCTATCATGGTATACTATGGCTGTCTCCCACTGTCTAGAGTAAAGGCCGGCATTGATGACCACCATGCCTGCAGTCTAACATGGAAAAGATGGCCCACGGGAGATTGTAGGAGCACACAATACACTGCTTTGCCCTCTTTGATGGTATCTGCACTGCAATATGGCCAACACAATGTGCTAATTAATTTCCTAATCAGTTCACTATGATACAGAAATACCATCTGGTAACAGGCGGCAAGTATCAACTCTGTCACCACAGGGTGTCATTATTAAAGTACACTATAACCTGCAATATGTAGGCCTAATATCGATACTCAAGGCAGAACCCTATAAACTAGTAGGGACAATACAAACGATTACTGTACAGGTAATATCACATGGGTAAGTATACAATGGATGGTATAAAACAATGGCAATAATGGTGTAATTCCCATACCAATAGGACAGTGAGCTGTGGACGACAACATTATAAAGGGGTGCCTCCGCCAACGACCGTCCATCCTCCGTCCAAAAAAGCAGGGATCTGGACGGATTTGATGGACGGATGGACAAAACCCACTTCCACCAACGACCGTCCGTCCATTCGGTCCATCACTTTGGCGGGAATTAGCGGGGTTCCACAGCCCTTAGTCCAGTTTGGGGTCTAAAACTGGACGGATTGATGAACGGAATGGACGGACGGATTCCGTCCACCAATCCGTCCATTAATCCCGTCATTCCGTTCATCAATCCGTCCATTCCGTCCATAACATATGAAAAAGTGGACAGACGGAAATATCGAACTTTTTTTATATTTCCATCCGTCTATCTTTCTACAGAATCCGTCCATTTTCTGGTGATCTGTGATGGACGGAATGGACGGATTGATGGACGGGTTCAATCCGTCCATCAATCCGTCCAGTTTTTTACCACAAACTTGACGGATTGATGGACGGAATGCATGGATGGACGGTCGTTGATGGAAGTGGGTTTTGTCCATCTGTCCATCAAATCCATCCATTTCCCTGCTTTTTTGGACGTTTCTCATGGACGGACGGATGGACGGTCGTTGGTGGAGGCACCCCTTAAGGGGTACGATTTACACACATCCGAGGCATTTAAGTCTATATATATCTGATGCAGAACCAACACAGTCTAACCCCCATCCGCATACATATACACGGGGCACGTACCAGGTGGCCTGTGTACCTTACGTCTAATGACGCCCTATGACGTTCGATGACGTCAGTGCCAGCCATGATCCAGCTCTCGGGGCGGCGTCTGACGACAGGCGATGTCTCGCGGGTCTCGCGGGACCCGACCCATAAAGCACTGGTTATCTAGGTCTTGCCGGCGACGTCAACAAGACGTCACGGCGTGTTGCATACGTCATGCCTGACGTTGCAGTCATTGGAGATGATCTCAGAAGGAGGTTGGAGAAGCCAATGAAGTGTGATGGGAGGGTGAGGCAGTGCGTGGGAGGGAAGGAGCGTAGAGAGGGCAGCAGTATAGTGGTCAACAACATAACAAGCGAGGCTTTACCCTGAGGAGGCAGGAGATCCTCCAGTAGGCGGGTTGTATCCTCCACAATGACAGAGCAGTACTCATGGGTCAATAAAGGATCTACTGGCCACCACCCTACGGCCTATATAGTCACCCTCCAGGGTATAAGTAAACAACAGGGTCTACCCCTCTTACCAGGCATAGGGCCCATAGGAGGGGGCTCAAGTAGTGTTCCTGTGAGAGGGATGGGAGATGCTGAATATTATTCCTATAGAGACACTATGGCTTTGTTTACGGTCTGCACGGGTGTAGAATCAAACATACAGACATATACTTATCATTCAACATGAAACACGTAAACATGTGTATACAGGGAATGACTCAACTTACAGGGGATACATCATGACAGAACTATAACATGTAGTATACTAGAATCAGTCATTCAGCATGAAAAACGCAAACATGTGTATATAGCGAATGACTCATGTGTTGTAGGGGATAAATCATGACAGAATATAACATAGTACACTAGAATCACGCCTGACCCACATTAACTCATCATCCGACGTCATCGAACGTCATAGGGCGTCATTAGACGTAAGCTACACAGGCCACCTGGTACGTGCCCCGTGTATATGTATGCGGATGGGGGTTAGACTGTGTTGGTTCTGCATCAGATATATTTAGAAGTAAGTAGTGTTCCTGTACACCAAATATTGGGGGCAACTATGGTTCCAGTAGATTGTGCTGTAGACCTACAGCAAGTGAGCTTTTGTATATTTACAGCACTATGTACTGTATAGGGACAGCAGAATTTTCTGTTACTGTACAGCAAAATTGATTGTAAATCATAGTCTGAAGGTCCTGGGTTCACCTCCCAGTGCTGGTGATATTTTTAACCATCCATGTGAGGGGAAAACGAATTTAAGATGGATGTAGGTAAAACAAGAGAAGTGGCTCCACCAAGGATTGAACTCACCGCCTGTGGTGTTGGAGACAGGCGCTGATCCGTTGCGCCACAGAGCCGGTGTTACAAACTTTCATATTGGGATATATCTCTACTCTACTTCTCAACTGTATAATAATAATTTGTAAAGGTCTGGGGTTCGCCTCCCTGTGCTGGTGATATTTTTAACCATCCATGTGAGGCGAAAACGAATTTTAGGTGGATGTAGGTGAAACAAGAGAAGTGGCTCCACCAAGGATTGAACTCACGACCTGTGGTGTTGGAGACAGGCGCTGATCCGTTGCGCCACAGAGCCGGTCTTACAAATGGTCATATTGGGATATAAGCTACCTCTGCCATGTCTGTATTAAATGAGCTACAGCCTTGTTGCTAAAGATCCCTGATGAGAGGTGGCTAGACCTAGGATCGATCCCACGACCTCTCGTGTACATTACAGGGAAAAGTACTGTAGATCTACAAGTCACTACCATAACCTGCATCTACAGTAACAGAATTGTACATGTACAGTAGAATTTGCTGTATTATCATTTACAGCCAAAGTACTGTACATGTACAGCAAATTTTGCTGTTCACGAACAACAACTTTTTACAGTGGCATCATGAGGTTACTTGAAGATTCAGCATTTAGGCAGGTTGATAATGGCAACACCTACACACACAGAAAAGTGAGAGTCATTGTCGCTAAAACTACCCTCACCTGAGGGTCAAGCACTGCCCGACTCTCAGGTGAGGGTAGTTTTAGCGACAATGACTCTCACTTTTCTGAGGGTGTATACAGTACCAATGTCAGGAAACATGGGTGGCTGTAGATGTACTGATGTTCAAATAGAAAGTGGAGATGAAGGGGAGGATGCGACAGTAAATACAAATTACTCTATCGGTATCGCATCATATGCACTTGTTATCATTATGCAGTGCTGCATTGGTGCATCATGTCGACCCATCGGGAGTGAATCGACCCCATAATGTGGGCATGATACATATATTCAGTACTAACGAGTTACTCACCAGGGCTGTATTTATGTGTGATAGAGACACTTGACATGGTGGTGCTCCCAACTATATTACATACCACGTGGTAATATATAGCACACAAGTCTTCAAGTAGAATTCTCCGCTTCGAAAATAGTCCACATGGAATAACATGCAATGGGCAGGGCAACACATAGGCATAAAAGGACGTAGGAACAAGGTCATCCTACATGATTATACATGTAGATGACCCTATACCCCCTCCCCCTCCCCACACACACCGAATAAACTCATATATAAATATATCATACTCACGCCATCCGCCCACTAGTGTCATGACCATCACTTTCTCCCCCGCATGACCAAATATGCACCAATATGATGTGGCATCTGTATGGCACTGGCCGCCTTGCAGTGTGACCCAACTCACAGCATTAATGTATATATGCAGAACCTCTCGCCGCCGTGTCCTCCATTCATTATACCCTAAAGCTGACGCACGGGTGTTGGCCTTATTTGTCAATCCATTGCATCGTAGGCCAATATGCAATGCTCTTATCAAATAGATAGAGAAGTTAGACGATCAAAGGGTGATTCAGCTGTCTTTGTATTCACTGGTACTATATATTTAGAGCTATTCAAGAAATTGCGTCAGTCAGTGCTCTAGGAATGTCGCTCCGACCAGCATATGATGCCGGCGTTTTCATAACAAAATACCCCAGGATGCTTTGATCATTTCTAATGAGATTCTATTGAGCATCACACAATATTGAGAAATGAAGCATAACATTTAGATGAGAGAGAAGAGCAGTAACATACATTCAAATAACCATCTATTATACTGCACTCGGCGTTGACATAGACAGTGCCTGGGTGACAGGTTAGTTTCCTTATACTACTATGCGCTGCCTACTAGACTATGTAAACTTTACCACAGGGAGCTCTGTCTGCTGCAGGTGGCCCCTTGATGTACTCTAGCAGCCCACCTCCCCTGTCTATTTATATACTTCATGAATGCTAACTCAGCAAAAGATTAACCCTAGTCCTCACTCGGTGCATATGTCTACACCCCTTTCTGGCAAAGGGTTACTGTATCTCAGAGAGATGCTTTGTATGATGCGTCGACACATATTTCATCTAAAGAGTCGGTATGATGCTGTAGGAGTTACACATACGATAAAGTCTGGTTATAAGAAGCATGGATCTGTTGTATTAGTTATAGAGAAGCTGAGAGAGAGAGGGGGAGAGTGAGAGAGGCCAGACGTGTACACCGTGTATGAGTGTATCTAGACTTATATACTCGGATGACGAATGGTTTCATATACAGGCCGGAATGAGATATTTGAGGACCTTGCTTACACCGCATCCATTCCACCTGTACAGTGTAGATGTATGCAGGAGACGTGTCTGTGTCCCCTACCTGCACTTAGCAGTACACCACACAGACAGATAGAATAGGGTGTATCCGCATCCATTGTGGAGATATCCTTATAGAGGTCGAACCTAGAGCACTTTCTAAGAAGTACAGAATATTATACGTTGATGTCTGATTTGGCACGTTATTATATTGGAAATGTAACGAAACAAAAAATATAAACTGGAGGCTGACTCACAAAGTTTAAACAGGTGGAATGAATATTGTTGTATTTAAGCAAATTAGGCAACGATTCATCTTCTGGACATGGATTGAGATGCTAAAAGAAATTTCGTCAGACAGGTATTCTAAATGTGTTTTGTACCTCTGAGCGATAAATAACAACAGATTAAGGATTTTATCAAAATGAACATCATTTTCTTGGACCTTTCCACATGTTGAAACATATTTTTGAACATGCTTTCTGCATGCTGATCTATTTTATGAATCCAATATACGTTTGATTGAACATGATCATAAACATGAGTATTACAAATATACCACTAACGTTTCTGACGATATTCCCAATTTCAATTTCCTTTTAATCATAAGATGTGATTTCTTTTTGTGAAGCACCCTCCAGATCTTATATTTCCCGTGTTGTTGTTTTTTAAGAAAAGAGAAAGACTTACTACCTTTCTCCGCTGAGGTGGCAAAGTATATAACCACATCAAGGGAATACCATAGTACGTCTTTCCAAAGAGTTCTGACATCTCCTAGAACTGTGAATATACCGTTCATAATTGCAAATTTCTTCATGTTTAAAAACGTAAATGAATAAAGGTCCTAGTTACAAGTAGAGGACATACCCACCTCGACAGCTGGAGTCGGTGTATCAGGAGTTGTCATGTTTTAACAACAGGGGGATTGGTGGATTGGGGGCAAAGAAATGTGGAGCCTTTGAGGGGGTACGGACCATAACAATTTAAAAACAGAAAGAGATTTAGACCCCTCTCATTGTGTGTACAGAGAAAATTTCGCAGCGCTCCCCCATATCGTTAAAAGATGACCACTCCCTTATACCTTGGTCGGTGTGATGCCTCCCCGTGTCCTATCCAGGGGCTGTATCTGCACTTAGGGAGGACCATGGGTTCCAGCACCCCCGGCTCCCCACCCCTCCCCACACCCTGGAGGGCCACAGGAGTTGGTGTAAATCCCAAGTCAAAGTAGTTCATTATGCTCCCACTAGCCGGTGGCCAGAACCTCCGGCCGCTAAGTAACAGGCCGCCTGCGCCGCACATTGAATTTACCCAAGTTGAGTTAGGCACAAATTGATTTAGTGCCGAGCGCCCACCTCACCACCAAGCCAATGAGGCTTGAACAAGCAGCTACCCACCTTGTCCGGACTAGTCGGGTGTAATAAATGAAGAATCCACCAGGTGATTGTCCTCTAATTCTACCTTAGAATCTCCAAAAGCTGACCAGGGTCATGATTTTCTATCCGACACTTTAAGTGCTGCGGAATTAGGAATTGTATTGCACGTATACCATTCTACTCAGTTAAATGATAATTTAAGGCATATATGTAATATATAATTGCGTTAGTATACGATTTGCGAGCATGTGTCTCTTTTTCATTGGAGAATAACATGAAGAGTTTAGAGGGGGGGGGCAAAATGGGCAAGCGCTATCCGCACGCTACAGGCGTGGGCATATGCATCGTTATTCGCAACCCCATGGCGTGTGAATAGGGGTTCATATTCCCACACTCAGTAGGGTCTGAATAACAGTTCCTATTCCCACACCATATAGGGTTGCATTACAGGTATTATTGGCACCCTATATGGGCCTATAGGGTGTGGATTGGTGTGTGGAATAGAGCTGTTATTCACACCCTGTTGAGGATGTGAATAGGCATGGTTATTCACACCCCCATGTTGTGTGAATATGATCCTTGTTCCCACACCCAAAATGGTGCAGGAAAGACTTCATGTAAAAATCCCAGGCTGTTACCAATAGCCCCTGTTGAGCAGTAGGTATGGTGCCTGCTTCTTGCATGGGAGGCCGGGTTTGATTCCCAGAAGGATCTTTTCTTTTTCCTCTAATAACATGTGTTGGGGGGAGGGGCAGGGTAGTAGGTGTAGGCCTAATTATTGCAGAAATTATCCTGAAATGTCTTTTTGATATATGAAAAGAAATGAAAAAATATTTTGTTTTCCTTAGACACTACAAAATAGGCTACAGAGTCTAGTGTGGGAATAATATTTTTAATTCACACCCTGAATAGGGTCTGAAGTAAAAGATTTTAATTTTTAATTCACACTCTATACAGGGTGTGAATAACACCTCTAATCCACACATAATCCACATTCTGTATTCCCCAGTGTATAGGGTGCCAATAACACCTGTTATATACACCCCACACAGTGTGGGGAAAAGGATTCTAATCCACACCCTCCCCAGTGTGCAAATAAGCATTCTTATTCACATATTCCCATACATAGAGTGGTAATGACATCTTTAATTCACACCTTACACAGTGTGGGAATAAGAGTTCTAATTCGCACCCTCCCAAGTGTCTGGATAAGGGTTCTTATTCACACCCTCAGGGGTGCGAATAACGGTCCTAATTCACACCCCAATTGCCACCCTATAGGCCTCTAAGTATAGTATAGGGTGCCAATAAGACCTTTACTGCACACCCTCTATGGTGTGGGAATAAGAGCTCTTAATCGCACCCTATGGGCGTGCGAATAGCGGCCACTATTCGCACGCCTGTGGCGTGCGGATAGCATCTGCCGGGCAAATGGCGTTTATTGCCCAACTTTGTGGTGAATTACAACTTAGTATATTGGTGAATATTACATTTGAGGTCCTACCTCTGAGGTGCTCATTTGGTTGTAGCTCAATACTAAGTCTATTACTCTATGATAAAAGAGAATCACCAATTATTGAATTACACAATATGAACATCATGATGCAGGCCAAAACAAGGAATTGAAACCAGGCAAAAACACATAATTGAGTATAGCATTGTCTTGTATCTTTTATTGCCTGGTACATCACTGTGGACCCTGATATTCCCATCGATGTGCACGGCATTGTGTTACCTAGGGCAGTAGCTAAGACTGCCCGCCCTATGCTCCTGATTAAATCCTATTTTAGGCTGTTCACTGTCATCCAATATGAGGCAAATGTCATGTGAAACCGACGGCCATAGTCCCTTCTTGCAGAGGTCGACCATTATTTCAATCTCCGACACACTGACATTCGTATTCATTAATACAGATTATCCTATTTGTCCCAGCATCACTTTTATGCCTCGTGGTAGCCATGGCAGTGGGCCACAAGACTGATTGTCAGCCGTGAACCTGATACGGGAGGAAAGAAGACAGGTTCTGCTTAAGTGACTGTGTCCTGTCCATTGTGATTGAGAAGAATGGGTTTTACCTGCCTAGGCTACCAGAATTAATGAAAGTATGAGTTTACTGTCCATCGCCTTATGCCTTCGAAGGGACCGCTTGGAAAATTCATTATCAATGTAAAATTTGATTGTTATCAAAATATCTGATTTGAAGCACAATTAAAACATGGATGTTATCTTCTGAATTTTTTCTTACAAATAATGAAAAAGGACCGCATTACTTTTCAATTCCTCTGATGGTAAACTCATGCTTCTATTTTCGTGGTCAATATAAACGTATACTACAATGTATGTAGATCGCCATCATACATAGAGAATGAGCACATCGCTCCTAGTTTAAACCAACTTGCAACATGTTATATTATAACATTTAAATTCGTCGTGGTTTAACACAAGTGAAAGTTCCAAAATTATATCAATACATCAACCAGTGAGAATTGGTTTTAGGCTGATTCACTGAAGTAGTTAATCCTTCTTTTTTTTATTAATCAAAGTGAAGGAGGATAGGCTATAGCCGGTCTACACTACAGTGGCAACACTGCAGTACTTGTAGTAGACCAAAGTAAAATCCCTGCTTGCAGTTAGCAGAATGTTGCTAGCTACAAGATAAACCCAGTGACATTCAATCAAATATTACACCATACCAAAGCTACCAAAGGGTTGACCCTGCCCTCTTTGCCGCCTCAATTGAAAGAGTTCCTTTCACGCCTTGGCATGGCAAGGTCATGCTCCTTATGGAGGGCTATAGCAGAACGGAATGGCACGTGCCTACAGGAGGAGGCCACACTGGAGGCAAATACTTGTAAGCAAGGTCGAGTGTCTGACACTGTCTGACATCCTGCTGTGACACAGGAGGGGTCCACGTAAACAGTCGTGTGGACTTATATGAAGAACTAACTGGAGTAATGCCATAGGGAGGTCCTGGGGGGTCTTGTAATATCCCCAATATCTTTCACTGTCAAGTTGCCCTATATATAATCCCTCAGCCATTATGTTATCATTGCCCATCTTCGTCATTGTAAACACAGAGGGAGTTATAGTTATTTAAAGCAACATTCTCACCAAGCATCTATATACAGCTAGTCTTTTTAGACAAATAACGCGTGGCGTAGTGTTAGTGATGAGAGCGATGCTTTAATATTAATATAACCCTCGATATAATGATACACCCAATGTGGACTAAACACTATACTGAACTCGTATTAGAGGTGGTTCTAAATATACTACGTATTAGTATGGTTCTGTGAAACTATGTACAACGTTGTATAGTCTTAGAGCAAAAAGAAACTCTCAAAGAATCGATAAGGGCATGATATGGCATCATAATTGATAATGCACACAAAGGAAAAGACAGTAAATTTAAAGCCACAAGATATTGTTTATCCATGGAAGAGCATAATAATGATAAGTATACATGTATTAGGTATTATTCAAAGCGCGTTGAGAGGACACATAATGGAGTTGGCATCATGTTCCACAACGCGGAGAGGTACAATACATGCCTTAACCCGTACTAAGTGCTGCATGTGTATCAACAGCATAGGACACAGTCCATTGACACACTATGATGCCTAACACTTAATGTCACCTACTCACGGCTAACACTCATGTCCTTGTTCTTGCAGAGCTGAAGTACGATGAGCTGGTGGAGAGGTATGGCGAGCACTTCTTTAAGCACTGCCTGGAGTGTGGCTACGAACGCCTACTGCGCGTGCTCGGCCGGAACTTATACGACTTCCTGTGCAACCTGGATGCCCTCCATGACCACCTGACCTCCATTTACCCGGGCATGCGCGCCCCCAGCTTCCGGTGTTACTTGGGAGACGACGGGAGCATGACGCTGCGGTATTACAGTGACCGGAAGGGCCTGGAGAGGATGGTGTCCGGGATAATTAAGGCAGTTGCCCGGGAGTTCTTTGACACCAAGGTGAGTGTGACCTTGACGTCACGGAAGGGGAAGCGGCAGGACCACACGGTGTTCCACGTGAAGGAGGATAACTTCACCACCATCCTGGTCCGTAAACGCAGCAGCTCCCTGGTGTCTGTCCTCCACAGGGCCAAGTCCAGCACCAACCCCAAGGACCTGCCCCTGAGTGTGGTCACCTTCTGTAAGGCATTCCCCTTCCACATGATCATCGACCGACACTTCCAGATCGTGCAGGCCGGCTCCGCACTGTGCCGCGTACTGCGCACGTATCGTAAGAAAACCAAGAAACTCATGTTTGACAAAGTGTTCCAAGTTGTCCGTCCAGTGTTGAACAGTCTCAACTTTGAAACCCTCCACGACCATATCAACACCGTTGTCATTACCGTCACCAAGCCCGGAGTCATCGACAGTGCCAAAGTCAGTCCCACTGAGGCATCTGGAGGTGGCGGTAGTAGTGGCGGTTGCCGCAATAGTAGGAGTAGTACAAGCAGTAGTGGTAGTAACAGTAGGACTAGTACAGGAGGGGTCGAACAGGCCTCCTCCTCCTCCTCCCCCAGCACCCAGGTACTGCGCCTTAAGGGTCAGATGGTGTTCATCCCAGAGACAGACACCCTCCTGTACCTCTGCTCTCCCAGGGTGACCGACGTGGATGAGCTGCGTGAACGTGGGCTCTATCTGAGTGACATCCCCATCCACGACGCCACCAGGGACCTCATCCTCATCACCCAGGCACGGAGGGCAGAGAGAGAGCTGGTGGAGACCCTGGAGGAAACCTCCAATAACCTTAAGAAGCTGCAGTGCAAACTGCGGGAGGACAAGGGCCGCACGGACGAGCTGCTCAACTCGCTGCTGCCCTCGGCCATTGCTGAGCGACTCAGACTGAACCAAGCCGTGGAGGCTGAGAAGTACAACCTGGTGACTATACTCTTCTCTGATATCGTGGGATTCACAGCCATGTGTGGCAACGAGAAGGTGGTCCCCATGGATATAGTGCGACTACTCAATAAGTTATATACCCACTTCGACATGCTCAGCAATATACACGACGTTTACAAGGTAACCATAACCCGTACTACAATGATACATGTTTTGTTGTTGTTGTTGTTGTCCTGTTATTGTATCTTTCTAGTGGTAGCTCTCTGATTCAATAACACATTGCCTATTAATTTCTATGTTCAAAAGGTAAAATCACGAATTATTTACAAGCTTTGCATCGGCAATATACAAAATAAGTTGGTTATGCCATGACCTATCTCATACATCATTGCATAACTATGTTGCGTACGGTAACCCTTCATTAAATTCGGAAAACTAGGACGGTACGATACTCTACCAGAGGCAGACTACAGGGACCCATGTGCTACCGTAAGGAGCCATATAGCAGTCTAGTGTAAGTGTACTACATCACCCGCTGGGGAGGTTACACAGTTAGAAGTAAGTAGTGTTCCTGTACAGCAACTATTGGGGGCAACTTTGGTTCCAGTAAATTCTGCTGTAGACCTACAGTAGAATCTACTGTAGATGCAGACCTGCGTTCTAAAAAGGCTCACATATTCAACATCTTGGAGATTTGAACCCCCAGGTTCCAATCCATAGTCCTGAACCATGACCACTACACCAGTGAATCTATGTCAGGTGCATTGAAACACCTCCTACTTATGTGTGAATGGTAATGAGGTCAACACAGGATCCCTAGGGACAATTTTAGAACTAGACTTTTCATGTCTTATGGGTTAATATGAAAATTACCCTATTGCAGTAATGTACTAATAAGGACTGAACTACCATTAGTTGGAGTGTAATCTTGATGGCCTATAGATGTTTTTCAAAGTAAATTTTACTATCTTTCATGCAGATTGTTGAGATACATTGGTCTTATCTTCTGCATATTTTCAATAGTAACATTTCAGTGTACCAAAATATATTATACTTTAGAATTGCATCAGGAGAAATGTAGTTTGTGTGAGAGTTTCCTGCCGGGACTGGAACTGCTGACCCTCAGACTACATCTCCCACGGCTCTACCAACTGAGCTAGAGGGGCAATTACTTATATGTAGCCTGCATCAATAGGCTTTTGAAAAGATCAGGTCATATTTGAGCTGTGTAGTATTTTACTCCCTCCAACCTCTCTGCTCTCTCTCCCTCTGGTTGCTGGTTATGGGATTCGAACCTGCATCTACAGTAACAGAATTGTATGTGTACAGCAAAAGTTGCTGTATTATCTTTTACAGCTAAAGTACTGTATAGTTACAGCACATATTGCTGTTCACGAACAACAACTTTTTACAGTGTAGGGACACCGTGAAACCTTGTAAACCTGTGGTACAACGGATGGGGGAGCTCCCAACACCTGAGAACCTTAGCCAGGTCACCTCTGTTCCTGCTTGTCTGACAACGCTTTTATTGATTTTTCTCTTCACAACTGACTTGCCTACAAACCGCAGTTACACGTAAAACATATGAGTCACTCACTGAGATTACTTCAAATCGGTTGATGTTATGTTGGCCATACTCAGAATTGTGAATGGTAAATTACAATGTTATGGTACATATAAAATTGGACAAAGCCATATCAAATTTGCAATGATATCATTATTTATCATTATTGCACACTTGCAGCCATGGGTGTACATCCCTCGTCGTAGGGACAAGTAGTATGACTACTGCCTGCCTAAGTAATATTAAAGATCCATATACAGAAACTATACACGAATTGTGAAGCAAATCAACGGCGCAGTTAAAGTCAGCTTGTGTTTCCATTGCTCCCTCAATTCCCATACAATTAGACGGAGACCACTGACCTTCTTCCTCTCCTGTGTCCCCCCCCCCCCCCTCTTTCCATCACCCATAATGGCCTGTCAACCAATCTCTCCAGGCCATTCAAAGGCTGCCCAGTGGCCTGCTTCCTCTCCTCCTGGAGGCTGACGGACCTGGAGGACCCAGGTGCAGTGCCTTAGAACTGCCTTACGGGGGTCGATACGGACACCCCACCCTTCAGTACGGAGAGGTGAACTGTAGTAAATGCGTGTGGATTTGGGTAGAATGGCAGTATAGGGTGCTATTCCAGTTGCAGTGGAGGAAGAAAGTTACTTACCCCCAGGTAGTAAGGATATCTTTTACAAAGACAATGCTGTTGAAATTGTAATAATGTACAGCATGTATGGTATTCAGGGCAGAGAAAAGAAGAGAGAGCCACATATATATTGATGTGATTACATTACCAAGCCTCATCTACGGCAATTCAATAATCTACATGTTATTCCATGAAAACACTTTTTCATATTGCCATTGACGTACGTTGGTGTTAATTGTTCATCCGTTCGTAGCGTGTTTCGTATTATAATTGCACTGCAGGATTATCTTACACATAGCAATCAGATATATGCGATTTATACAATGATCCTTAATTGAGAAATTCCTAAATGAGGTGATGTGCTCAATGAATACTTAAACTTTCAATACTTAAACGATGGTACAATGGTGCACACAGCTGTGACGTGGAATCATTATCAGATACTAGTCCCAATATTGTTAATTAATTACTAGTGAAAATATCGAAAGCATCAGGTGATTAAGTGCAACAGCTCATTGATCAAAGGGAGCTGTCGTGTAATTAAGACACAAAAAGGAGACAGCGGATTCAAGACGGCGAGGGGAAATGAGGAGCGTTCTATGCATCTTTTATTGAAACAGTTGCACTGTGAGCTTTTCAATTGCCCTGGAGGTGTGGGGACTGGTGTAGCCGCCGAGGAGGGCCTCTTTGGTGTATTGGCAGTTCTTGGGTTTAATCTAATAACAGAGAGGCTGTATTACAATGCTATCAATATTGTACTTATAGTAGAAACACTCACTCTTCTCCAGGCATTAAAGGCGTCATTGTGGCTGTTGGGTTTGGAGAAGGACTATTTGTGAAAGATGTGGATATGACGCCAGTATGAGCATACTTTGAGGATGCTAATTGATATGGACTATGGCTTATACATATTGAGATTCAGCTGCATATACTAGGCTAGCTTCAGCTGCACAGCACATTAACTACCATGTTAGCTGCTCTCCAGTGGCATTGTGAGCTGCTCAGAGCATTTAATTGACATAACTCACCGACTGTAACAAAAACGGGACGCTCTTCATTACTGAGTTCCTGGAAAGCAATGCAAATAGGCGACCATAATTGACTATTTCCGTCACCAAGGGAGGTCCGATAGTACAAGGGAAAAATTGTGTCATGCACTGTATGTGTAGGCAGATATGATCAATGCGATTTTGATAGAATGGCATAATAAATATAAACTGAGCAGGTGATTTATATCTAAACTAATGAATAGTGTTATTTCAAAGTGGGTTATGTAGCCATTGTGTGAATTGTAACATAATTGTGTGGCCAGCCACATGTATACCTATTAAACCCTCTGCAATCAGTCTGCATCCCATTCTAGATGTGATGAAAGGTCTCTAATCCCCTGGAGGGAATGCAATTAGAGGTTAATATGTGACATTCATTTAAAATTGATTACTGGTCTAATTTCATTATCTACGAATATGAAGGGCAGGTGATTCACAAAGTATGTAGATACGGGCACTCCTTTCATTTATTTGCACTTCTATTGTTGGTATGATTTATCAGCGTAATAGCATGGAGAACTTTATACGATATAAATAGGCCTATGTAATATCTACATGATCTCATATGCAATGTTCAGTTGTATTAAGGTAAAATGAGAAAAATGATTAAGGGTAGCAACCAACCACTTCTGAGGGGATCTGTAAAGCAAAATTTAATCATATCATTATACCAACACACCATACTTGAAATGGACCATAAACTGATCTGCCAGCCCTCAAAGTAGACATATGAAAGTCTCAAACATACGATCTATGCCTGTAGTGAGTGCATTCAGTGCACCCAGATTTATTTGCTACAGATGATTGATCATACTAAAATGTGTTCACTATGTGAGCCAAGCGTTGATGGATGATACTATATCAATGAGTCACCACCAGAATTATGGGTCTCAAACATTAATGTGTACAGGCATGTATTTATAGAATATATAGGCCTCTAGTACATAAATAGACCCATATCAGGTTAATCACCATTAGATTACTACATTCACCAATAGTACAGTGTATATGTCTCGTAGTTGATGACATCAGGAAAGCAGAATACTGTAGCCTCCTTTTCAAACTGTGTGCCTTAACTACCTATCATGTATCGCCATATCTATCGTCCAATATGTACTAAAATATGTAGTAGCCCTTCATGAGTATTTTATATTGCTACACAATTGCACTGAGATCTTCTGAATTGTATGGATATCACCCTCGATATTTGCATAGCTATCTGACTTAACTAACCCCTGGTCTTCACACTGCTGATACGCTGGATTCTGAATTTGGGTCTATTAATGTAATGGTACCTCTTTGTAACTACTTAGAAATGCCTTAGAGGGGAATAAGCCATCGACAACCCATGCACCATTGCCCTCTGGAGGCACTCCCTATTTTATGGTGGTCATATATCAGTATAGAAGAAGCCAATTTAGCTTTGATGTAAGGTAACAAGTGCCTTTCTAGGACCGATGTGGCGACATTGGCGGAACACACAAAAACACACAAAAAAATACCAGATCGTCAATGCGTCAACTGGCCAGGCTAAAATAAGCATCAGCCTAAAACTCTGACATTGAACAGGTGATGTAGCACCAGGAAACCCACTCTCCCAACACACTCTAGCTTTGCACTTTGTGTAGCCAGGGTACAGAGGGCAGCAGCTCTCTGCCTGGAGATTTCGGCGCTTTTATCCGCGCTTGGCGGGAAGTCGGAAGTCGTCTGCTCTGAACAGGCGGCTTCTACGCGTGCGCCGGACGAGCCTCCATTGCCCCTGGGTCTCTGTTTAGTGGGGCTTGGGAGCCTTTTCAAAGTGTCAGACCTAGTGGGGCCTTTCTGAAAGGGCATTGGTTCAGAGGGCTTTAGTTGGAGAGAGCCTGTCCAACAGGCCTTCGGAATCTGTACACGCCTTTAGAGGGCACTACATGGAGGTACTGACAGAACATGGTGTAACCCAAATGACCCGCTCACTATGCTCTGTAATTGCTGCCTTTCTGCCAAAGTCCAAAGTAGATACTAATACTACCCCAGCTAACCTTTTGAAAACCGATAGCTCTTTTTGATAGCCCCACAAATTTAAGGGGCTGTGAGGTATTGGAGAGACAGACACTCGATTTTCATTTTAATCATTTCTATCGGGTCGGATTCTGTTTAGTTCTTTTTGGATCGCCAATAGTGCTTGACAATATGAAAGTAGAAATTAACTGTCATTTGAGAATGTACATAAATTCGGCTGAGTACAGTCCTGGGGCTCGATTCATAAGTTTCTACGACACAGAGAGCTATTTTACTGCTACGACCATTGCTAATCGTCCAGGTGTCATTTTATGCCATACCTACGACATCTGTATATCAGTTGTAAAGGTGAAGAAAAATAACCACACTTACGACCAGCTTATCTCATATGACTAGCTTATCTCAAGAAAATCGTAGAATGCTGTCGTACAAAAAAAAGGGTGCATTTCACAAGAAAATTGTAGCAAATTTCTCATCTACAGAATACCTGTATAAGGTCGTTTTATGGGCAAAAATGCCCATTGCACAATAGATGGCTGAGACAGCCTCTGAAGTCATCTCAGCCATCTAAAAATTCTTTAATAATGGTTTGTTTTGTACCAAACCAAGATGTTATGTCTGATATTGACATGTAGATCACCTTGTGAGAATGTGTGCCTCATAGATTCACAATATTACCCATTTTTTGAAAATCGTTATTCAACTATTTACCCCTAAATCGTAGTATGTGTAATATTCTTATGTCCTTCTACAATACAGTAATTTATTTTTAGATTACTTATTGTTACAACCACCCTTTGCTGGGTAGTGGTATGATTATGTTATGGGCATGTGTCCTACGATCTCATTGTGAAATGATATCAAATTATTTGTACTACAGCCTTGGATGATGCCTTGACTACTACCTGAAAAAAACACGATTTGCCCTTTTTTCCCTACAGACATGATTTTTTGTGGTCGTAGCCTTTCTGAGCTGTCGTACATTGTTATGAATCGAGACCCTGTGGATTGTGATACTGAAGATGAATGTGTCTAAACCTTTTTATATACTTTTACATGACTACCTACATGACAATTTGTTTCAGGTTGAGACAATAGGAGATGCCTACATGGTGGTAGGTGGAATGCCAGAGTTCACCGAGTCGCATGCTGACAAAGTGACATCCATGGCATTTGATATGTTGGAGCGGTCTGGAACCGTTTTATCACCTGTGCAGTCCAGTCCTATAGCGGTAAGTCCTCATGCATGTCGTCTCATATAATAGTGTATAATGGTAGGTTATCACAAGATACAGTTCCAGTAATACAACATACAAACATATCAGCGTATCTTATCAATATGTCACACAATACTTTGATAAGCCAATAACGATCCCTCCCCGTCTCAACGCATCATGCAACAGTGATGTTACATATATATGACAATATAAGTAGACTTTGCATATTGAAAGTTAGAAAAACATAGATCACCCATGGCGGTCCTTCCCTTCAAGGTTATTACAATGAGGATAATGAGTTTGTCTAACATACTTTTCATCGTGCGTCTCCAGGTTCGGATAGGCATCCATTCGGGGCCTTGTGTTGCAGGAGTGGTAGGGCAGAAGATGCCCCGCTACTGTTTATTCGGACAGACAGTTGCCATAGCCAGCAATATGGAGAACAGCAGTATGCCAGGAAAGGTCAACATATCACACGTCGCCCGGGGGTAAGCTGAGCAATTCACCTCGTCCCATTTGCCATCCCAAGGAACATGGACCTATCTGCTCTAATGTCCATTTCCTACAGACGCCCATGCAGTCCGAGTCAGCTCTTTTTTAGCATCCAACCCGCGTCTCAAACCTCAGATACCCAGAATCCACTGAGTGAAGCTCATCCAAAGCTATTGAATTCGCTACTTGGAAAATACTGTACAGAGTGTCCAATGATGGCAAAGTGTGTTTTATTTCAATCAGGATGAATTTACCTAAATTTACAGTACTCCAAATCAGTCATGACCTCAGCGCACAATCATGTGGATCATGTCAACCCTTATATTCTCCATACACACCTATACTTATCTGTGATTTTGGATATACTACTTACTTATTTCCCTTTCTCGATATACTACTTACTTTTTTCAGTTATACTATTATACACTTTTCTTTTTCTATTCACACATTTAACAACTTTCTTCATAATACCACTTATTCACCGCATTATTCTACTTACAAATACTCGGTATCCATTTTTCCATAATCATACTACCTACACATATCCCTTTATAGAGCCTACTTACACATATCCCTTGCTCCATACTACTTACACATATTCCTTGATTCATATACTTCTTACACTTATCCCTTCTCCCATATACTACTTACACATATCCCTTTCTCCATGTACTGCTTACACATTTCCCTTTCTATATATCCTACTTATACATTTCCCTTTCTTCATATACTACTTAACCATTTCTCTCTACTTACATATGTCCCTTGCTCCATATACTACTTACATATACCCTTACTGCATACACTATTTACACTAAGACAAAGCATTTCTGTCGTGGTTATTTTGACATACTCGTGGGGTATATACCACATATCCCTTTCTACTACTGACGCGAATCCCTTTCTCAATATACTACTTTAGACATTTAACTTTCTCATATATTACTTACACCCATCATTTCCCCCATATACTACAAACACACTCACCTCCATCTGTAATTATATTACATGTACTTCCTCATTTCTCTTCTGTCATAATGTACTGCACATCTAAAATAGTGTCAATTGGTTTCGATCCCAGTCCTCTTTGTCAAATCAAATCATGCCCCTTGTCTAAAATAAAGTTAGAGTGGAGTAGAGTTATTGCAGCATGCTATGAAATTTACACTATTTACACTATAAGACACGGTGCACGTAGATGGCTAAGGATAGAACGCAGGGGGGGGGGTGAAGGGTGGCGGAAAGCTTACACAGTGGTCACTGACCAATTGCCTTCCTGCTTTGATCAAACTAAGACCAGCCAACCATTATTTCCGGTCGAATTTCCAGGGGCTACAGCGCTGGTCCTTACTGGCCGCAGCGCCACCTCTAGTCACAAAGAGGAATCAATATTTGGGCTGGACACCAGTACCCGGATGCCGTCAGTAGCTGTAGTCACAGGTCCGATATGCATAACCTATACTGAGTCGTAAATGGACCATTGCAGAAGTAGTCCTATATATCAATGTGACTTGGTACAGTAGGAAAGGGGCGTAAACATTATGTAACTAAGTTAGTTGGTAAATCTAATGATCTGCACAAATACGGATGGAAACATGCTCCTGTCCCTGATAGGAACAGCTGTGGATGGTTAGAAAATGAGGCTCAGCGGAGTAAGGGCAATTGCTTAAAGAGCCTCGTGGGAGATGAGATTTAGTGAAATGAGTGATTCAGAAGCTGAAGGTCTGATGGAGTGTCTTTGTGTGTGACAAAGGCCCACTTACTGCTCAATGATAGCTAGTGGTATCATGATCGTAACCATGTGTAAAAGCAGGTGACAGGCAAAGAGAGCCTATTCCAAATGAAGATGGAAGGTTTCATGACCGAGTGGCAAGGCGGAAAGCATCTGAAAGCCCACGATTATACAGGTTTCTAAAGAGGGAAATTGAAAGAAGCGCAACAGCTGTGAATAGGTGACAAACAGGCAACTCAATCTGTGCGTGGGAGCTGCTCACATGCCGAGTCGGCATCATGGAGGAGCAGCTCGTGGGGCTAAGTAGATTCTATGTACAAATTGGGGTCGAGGTCATATTTTCCTCGCTAGAAATTCCATCACAGCCAATAGATGGGTCTTGCTCTTGACGTTCTGGGCGCTCCAACTGGATACACTCGACATAGATGTTGACCTTGCTCGGCCTGGCCACTCCTTCCTGGTCTCAAAACCGATCTTACTCGCTTGAATCAATAGTAAAGTTAAACTGCGTGTATGCTAGGTCTTCTGTAATTCTCTCATTATATCCAAGCAGCCTATTATTAATATTTAAAGGGGGGCTAGCACGGGCGCTAGCAAAGATCGGTACCTGCCCCATAGAAGCGCAGCAAAACGCTTGGGAACAAGCGGACCATTAGCGGCGCCCTCATTGGTCAATCGGTGGTCACGTGACTTGCTAAGGCGGGTAGTCTTAGCGGTGCTAGTCCCCCTTTAATCAGCTATCCCATTTGATCGTGCAGTAATTATCTAGACTTTAGAATATGGTGGATTTGGTACTAGAATTAAGTACATTTTAATTGACGCTCAAGAGGTCTCATTAGTGTGAAGCATGGAAGAAGTTAAACCATCAGTTTACTTAAATTAACCATACGGGAGAAAGTAAAAAGGTCTTCCAAGTGAAAATAAAAGGCTTAAATTAACCATATGGGGAAAGTCAATAAAAAAATGTTTCATCTTTCTTCTCAATTTACTCCTGCTTTGTAATGCAGGCCTGCATGGAAGTAACTATGATGAAACAGGCTATTGGTAGAGGGCATGGTAGGGTGAACAAGAGAACGAGCTGGTACTGGAAGGTTATCAGGGCAGTTAATTCTGAACTATGTTAGGTAGGTACTTCCGCTAATCATGGCAGCTGCCCTAAGAGATACCCGGGCCCAGTAATGGCAAGGATAATGAAAACCACCTCCACCTCTGGGTATCAGAATTCCCTTCATGTAAGGCAATTATTGCCAAAATACGATCCCATTAAAATCAGTCTTTATTGAAAATACATTGATAGTCTGTTGATGACCAAAGGTAAATTACATGGCGAGATGAGGAAGAATTAATGTGTATCTACTACATAGCCTGGCATGTGTTTCCGCGCAGATATCTTCCCCTTTTTCTGAATCAATATGGTGTAGATATGCCACAGGTTAATGGCAAGGCTGAGAGCTTTGGCTGCTGCATGGATATAGGGGGTTTGTAGGTGAGTAGATTTGGGGACAGGGGTAGGCTGCTTGTCCTAATCAGAGCTCGTGTTATCATAGCGAACGTAAATCACACCAGAGAGAGGGGAAGCCGAGTTGGATTTATGAGGTACTCAACCCATCCCCCAGGGCATGAATTGATGCCGAGGACAACGGTGAGGCCTGGGAGGGGGCTGGAGGTCAGAGTCAGACTGTAGCATGTGCCATCAAACCGATCCATTCAATCAGGTATTTTATGTGAAAGTTGTATCCTATCAGAGAAAATAAATTAGGGGCTCGCATTCCAAATTGGACAACATTCAGTTTCGGGTTTATGCGCTTTATGATGAGGTTATACCAAAAGCCCCTCAGCATGCTTTGTTTTAATTGCTAGAGAGCTACAGGCACCTGAATATTATCACTGTCTTTTATGCCAGGTATTTAAGTAACCAGGCGCTCTATGAGTTCGAAGAGAACACAACGAGAGGCGACTTGCCAACAGAATGCAGCTTCATCCGGCCAAAACATAATGCTCCACGGCCTGTGTCCATGGACCTGGGAGTGCCCTTACCTAGAGGCATGTTCCGCACCCCAAACCCATCACCCACCAACTCCAGGGGGGCTTCACCTGTGGATGGGGCCTCACCTAACTCCTCCCCAATCAGGCTCAACTCACCAGAAGGAACCATGCCCAAATTTAAGGTATGTAGCGTATTATTAATAGTACCATTATTTTAGATATTACTTGATGATAGTCCAGGAAAACAGGGACCGTAAAGATTGAAGGTATATTACGTTTTGGAAGAACTTAAATCTTATTGTTGAATCTACTGAAGTGAAATGCAGGAATTTGACGTAAACTGCACGGATACCTCACATATGGCCTGCAAAGACAATGCTAAACCAAATCTGTAGAATCTAATTGAAAGTTTGTCGCCTAGTGGGAATATAGAAAAATGGGAATATTGAATAGTACGTTAGATTGCGTTGTTGCATGCTGCCTCACAATAAAACGGGCTTTATATTTAGTTTCTCTTGAAAATCGATAAATGAATAAACATTGTGTTAAATTATAAATAAATACCCCCAAACCCTTCCCCTTACCTCTGCCAATATTAAGCACACCTCTACGTATCAATAAAGGAAACATGCTGGTATATCCATTAGATTGACACCAAACAGGTTAATCTAGGTGGCATGCCACGATTACCGGCACATTTCTAGATCCCAGCCAATCATGATTAATGATTTGACTACATGTTCAATGTTTCCTGTCCCAGTTAGCCCTCTTCCTCCGTGCATTACGGTTTGTTCCTCGAAAGGTAAATATCTATGTTACTTGCAGCCTACGTTTCCACTTGTCTCAGCCTTGAACTTCATACATCTGTGATGGTAATGTGTCATTAGATTATAGGCGCTTTGGTGACAGCAGTATCCTCTTGAACAGACATTTAAACCTTTTCAGCCTATTCTTGTTAGACCTCTCTGTAAACCTAAAACCGGTACATGTAATGTCGCGCTAAACCTTCCACTTATTATCAACTCTTGCTAGAGTCCTTTTTCTCCTGTGACAATCATGCTATTTCATGAATAACTAGCCTCAATTACCCTCTTCTCTCCAATTGCCAGGTGAAAGCATTTTAAGACCTCTTTAATCCTCTGTACTCTCCCTTGCTGACCGTTCAAAAACCTTTACATCCATGTTCTGCAGGAGCTCGGGCTTTCCCCTTTTTAAGTGTATTTTAAAAACCTAAGGTGGACTTAAATACGTTGGTGCTAGTCCTACATAGGCCTTAGGGCTTGTTATTAAATCTCCTTGCCATTTCTCCTTTTTCATCATTTCTCAGATGTTCGTTACAGGTAACAACTGAGAACGGTGCACACCACTCACCAAAGTCGTGTAGCTAGACTAATCTAATAGCTAAATGGTCCACTGTATTAATAGCACTGAGACAGGACAGCTGGTCCGAAGGGGTCTGTTCCAGAATAATGGTCATCAACTGTGTTCTGTCACAGACCCCTATCGGTTACAGAATAATGCTGATTACCGTTATTCTGTGACATACCCCTGGACGATTTGCCCCGGCTGAGTGCCAAAGAATCTAGACAATTGACCTCTTATATTTTATCAGTGTTTGCCTGATGCATTCGTAGAAAATACTCATCAGCTTGCAGCTGTATCTTCTAAGACTTGAGGACTAAGGAAACGGATTTAACCCTTACAGACAGAGATTCCCCTTTTACGGATAGTTACTGCTTTATGGGACTCGTTAGTCAGTTCTTATTGGGCTAATCGTCCTAGGTACCAGTCGTCCTGAGGCCAATTAACCTGGGCTAGTTGCACACATATGGGCATCCAGTCGTAGTACCAATGGCACTGTAGGCTCAGAAACCTAGACCTAACCAAACAGTGCAAGTAAAGCCGAATTACTAATGAACGGTCACCAAGCGTATAACAACTATTATGGATCAGTAAATTTAAATTATAGAAAAGATGATACTGTACGAGGATGGTCTCCATAATTATACCATACACGCGGTGGGATTGGATGATATTCTATTGGACATGCTATAATGTATTTGCGGATTGCTGTTGCTCTTCTAGAGAAATGCCATATGTTCAAAATGAAGACTGCTGCATAAAAACATCATAATATTATGACGATTATTGCGTTTGCATGACTTTAACGTGTCTCATATAAAGCGTGATTACTAATTGAATGATGCTTTAAGCGTGATTAGAGAGAGAGAAGTCAAGGTAACTTTCTATTTGTTTACAGGTCAGATTTAGATGGTGTGAGCAAACCTTGTAAATATGAATCGCGATCGCCGTATCTGAAAGTAATGATGGCATCCCAAAATAATGTCATACATCAAATAAATTAGGATGTACATTTTCTACACTTGCATTTCGGTATAAATGTGCCTCATAAACGTCAATATATTTTTTCCTGAATTGAAGATCTTAAACTTATTTCCCTCGGCCATCAGTGTTATTGCCTTTGAAACTGTTCAGTTCAGAATTAGTGGTCAACATTAGCATGTAGTGTAATAAAAGAAACGTTTTTATATCTGCCATCCGTTGTCATTAGTCTCCCGGTTTTCTGGCAACTCTTCATTTTGATGGTCATATTCAGCAGAGTAAATTTTTTATTTAAACGCCCTTCTTCAGCAGAACTTTTAAGTTCAAAACTTAGTCACATCTCCAAATACAAAAAGATAAAAAATGAGCGATAAGGGACACCACAGTAGTGTACCAGTCTGATTCACTGGCAGGCGAGGGCCATTTCCACTAGCCAATTTGTATGTCCTATCCCCCAATACACCTAAAACAACAACACTACATGGAATAGGTTTCCAGTGGTCTATCGGCCGAAAGGACGTTGAAATTGGCTTTTGGAAAATGGACATTAGACCGTTATATCACATGTTACAGCAATTATGAAAAAATGCATGTAAAGATGTTTAACAAAGCATGAGCACAATATGAGGTTGCGGGGTGCAATATCTACTGTCTCTGTTCATTGTTACATAGCAAAATTTAATGTTTTTGTTCCAGGTCCCGGTTGAAGCGTCATGCACTGTTTCATTGTACATTTTTAATGCATAGAAACGCCATTGTACGCCATTGGCTGGTAGAAATTGTTTGACCTGTGGCCCTATGTGATTTTAATTATTTCCCATCCAGATGCCGGCGATCCACATTTGCGACGCGGACGAGGAGGACTTCCGGTCCAACCTACAAGCCAAGATCAACCAGGTGGCAGTCTCCATGGCGACGGAGACTTCCGGCGAGCCTTCAGAAACATTCGCCTATCCGGATGCCTCCCCGAGCGTCCCAGAAGACCCCGAGAACTCAGCTTCGACTATGTCCTTCCGGGAGTACTTGTTCAGCGACGCTCAGGGCTCGGCGGCGGTGACGTCGACAACCGCGACGACGACGGTGTCGGCCGCGACGACGTCCTCGCCGCCCGCGACTCAGCCCAAAGCCAAGGCTGCGGTGCCATCAGAGGCAACAAAACAGATGGCCTCGACTCTGGGAAAGGCCCTGTATGACGCTGCCGCCGGAAGGACGGATGACGTGGACGTCGGTGTGAGACGTCACTCGCACCAGCCAACGTCCAGCTGTGACGCGGCAGGTGCGCTGGACGTCCAGCTGCTGAACAAGTCGGTGACCATGTCGGACATGACCGACCCGCAGGCTGCACACATCATGGTCATCAGTCTCGACTCACCCTCATCTGCAGGCTCCGTGTCCGAAGTGTCCGACTCCTCGGCCGCCTCACGCCGACCTTCCCAGGCCACGACGTGCGGCTCGCCGCCCTCCCCGTGCTGGCAGGGCTCCCCGCCAGAGGAGCGCGGCATAAGTCGCTGGTGCGTGCCCTGTGGGTCGGCGTCATCCTCGGCCGAGTCTGACAAGGAGAGCTCAGCAGTGGTGTACCGGAACCATCACGCCGCCAACGGGACAGACCGGAACTGTGATTCCCCGCTGCTGGGGAGGGTAGCATCCGGAAGTGGACTCAGCGCGCCCTGTGGCGTCATATCCCGACGACGGAGCGAGCCGGGCAAACACGTGGACCTGAGCGACATAGTAGACCTGCCTCAAACAGACCGTGGGGGAGAGGGAAGCACTCCTAAAGGTAGCCGCTCTCCTGTACCACAGAGCTCCCCACGTTCAGCGACAACTGCAGTGACTGGGACACATGCAAAGGGAAGCTCCAAATCAGCGTGCGGCAGCAGTCGTAGTAATGAAGCTGTCAAAACTGAAATGACTCTGTCTGGGCAGAGAGTAGAGTCGGACCGAGCCGCAGACAGGCGGAGAGGGAGGTCGGAGCATGACCGAACTGCTCATCATAAGACACAGCAGGAAGGTGTGAGCAGCTCCTCCTCTAAAGGAGCTGCTCAACCTTCCAACACAAACAGTACAGCCTCCTCCTCAGGTGAGGACAGACTCCAGGCACCAAACGGAGGAGGGGACCACCCTGGAGGAGGGGGAGGAGGAGGCCAGCGCTCCGCTCGGGAGAGGCTCAGTAAGGCCGATCTCAAACGGATCAGGGAGAATGGACGGCTGGTGATATACTTTAAGGGGCGGCCAAGGTGCATGTCGCCGAGTCTGCGGCTCCATCCACTCACAGTCCCTGAAGGCTCGAGAAGCCTGCATGACTCGCCATTCTCTTCTCCCATGCTGACACAGAAACTGAAGTGTTTGCAGGGGGACAGTACCAAACAGGTTGGGGGAGATCAGGATACATTCTTCAGCCACGTCCGTCTGAAGCGCAGGGATCTGAATCTTTAGCTCGCGTCTAAAAAAAGGGATTGGTACTACATCTATGAAAAAAGACATACATGTGCCAATCAAAGCTATGATTGAAAAAGGAGTATTTGAATTCCAAGTTGCATGCAAAATACCCCCAAAAATGCCATGTGATCAGCTGGCAGTATATCGTGATATTATATGAATATAAATTGTTGTGTCTTTGTGGTTGTTACGGTGAGATAAAATAAAACAGTTGTTAGGTGTTGATCTCGAGATTGGCAGTGATCTCGACATGAGTTACAATCTGTGACAGCTTTTACCGGTTATTGTGAAACTGCAAAAGACCAGACTCACCTATGTTATCATACTGTCACTTGCTGTGATATAAAAGAACTATATTAAAACATGTCCAGTGCTGTAAAGTCCCCTCAATGGAAACTGCCAAACGATGTGTATAGGGATCAGTTATTGTCGGCCGCTCTGAGATAAAACGCTTCATTTCAGCGGGAAATGCTGATATATTACATGATAATATCCTCTAGATTGACATGTTACTTTCCCACGTCCCCCTGTTATAGTTGTAGGTCAAACCATGTCCCGACAGAGCTTCCAGCTATGTTGCAACGTTAACAGTTATATACAGGTTGTTTTTGGAAAGAAAGAAAAAGGAAATTACTGAGAAACAGCCAGACGCTATTCCTCTGTATTACAATGTGTCATCTGCTTCTGTAGCTATGACAGCTTCTGCTATTCTACATTGGTCTTTCTCCTAAGTATTGTGCGTACTTAATGCTCTACTATGGTTGCTGTTACAACACAGTTAGTGATACGGTCCCAAAAGTATAAGAACTAGATGTATGTCTCTTCCTTTTATGATTATATTACATTCCACTATGTTCTTTCCTCTATGTTATGTTTTGTGCCCTCTTTTGTTTCAGATGAACAATCATTGTCATGTAGTCATGTGGGTTAAGAGATATTTACAGAAAGACATGCTTAGGTAAAGACAAGGTCCAATTATCTGTGTACCATCTGTTGGAATTGAGGTAAACCCGTACATGTATGTTTTCTTGAAATGGGCACTTTAAGAAAGATCTATATATTTATATGTAGGGACCGAAAGTCAATGCAAGGAGGGCTGGACAATGTTCTTATATCTGTATTAATCAATGAATTGTGTATCTGGATTACAGTGGAAACATGATCACACGTTTTGAAATAAGAAATGATACTTTTGCAAAATAAGAAATTCTGAAATTTTCGGAACATCTACAAGATGACCCCCTGGCCCAAATCCAACTGATAGACCTAAAAAATGCCTAATCTATATATTACATTAACATCATTGTTCCAAGCTTGGGAGGACTGCCATGATTCCCATAGTTTAGTATACTGTATTGGGATTGCTTTATAGCTTTGGGTTATTTTAACAATATACAGTGGTTTTTGCTCATTCATATTATTTAATATCGGAAATTCCACCCTGTGGGTGAGCAAATGAGTGCAATTTCAGTTGTGAGCCTGACTGTAAACACGGGACTGATATATTCAATCTATAGTGCCAGCAGGCCACCTTGACTATCAAATAGCAAGATATTTTACCCTGTGGACTTAGACTCATCACTTATAACTTTGGTATTGTCTTCCCTAAATCCTGGATAATATGATATCTGCTGTATATGTAAGTCATGTATAGCATCAATTGATTTTGACTTGGATCCGATTTTACTTTTGGCGACGTAATGAAACATGAAGTGTCGGTAAGGCAATGATTACTTTACATGTAGCTTTACTGATACTTAGTTCAACTGAAACTCACCCCCCTGTCAATTCTACAGCTTAAATGTCTCTGTATCTTCTCTGTCTGGATATTGCTCTTCTGCCACTGGTTCAAGGAAAATGGTTATATATGTGCTGCCTGTGTCCTGTGTTTGTGTGCCTACTATATGAGGGAAGTATAGGATGTATATGCAAAACCGATCAGACAACTGAAATAATAGATAAAAGTGTCCCCAGCCTACACTTGTATTTTACACGAGCTGAGCATACATGATGTCAACGTGTTTTGCATATTAAATGATATGTAAAAATGAAATAGATACATGATAAATATTGAATAAAGACAATGTCATCCATTAGCCTTCTGTCTTCACATTCTTTCACCTTCATTCTTTCCCTCTTTCTGTCATGATCGCACCTTTTTATTCCTTGCTTTCCCCCTTCCATTCATCCCCCATTGGCTGATACCCTTCACACTCCCTTCACCATAAGTGGGTTACAACTAACATCCCTGGTGTTCACTGCCAGGAAGGATGGCCTACATGTTGGTTTTTAGTTATATATATGTGACCTATTTTATATCGGACATATCCTGTCACATATAGAAAGACTAGGCCTTGTGTCTGCGTGTCAACTTTCGCTAGCACTCAGTTCCTCAGCAGAAAGTCCAAAAGCGACACATGAACTATATGAAAATTATGTCCTCTTGATGTGGGCCAAATGGGAAATATTTATTTTACGAGTGGTGAAATATGACCAGTGTGGCAAAAGAATGGTCATGAGACAAATTTATGAGTGGTGGATCTTGTGAAACACTTTGAAAAAAATTGATCTATTACAGCCGTTGTGAAACACCCCTCCTGGGAGCTTTAAGATATATTATGTCGTCATCCTTATGCTTGCCCTCTTATCTAATCCATTGTTTCTGTCATCGCTGACCTGGTTCTAATTCTTAACCTGTTACACCCTACAGCTCCCCCCTCCCCCAGATAAAACCCTCGGTGAGTAGTCATTTGCTAGACGTATGCGTGTTCCTACACTGCTAACATTTTGGCTAATGTCATTTATCTGTTCATGACCCAGAACATCTGACGTTGATCTCTATCGACCCTTCCAAGATTGATGCCTTCGACCTACTTATCGACCGAGAGCTGCGAATCTATCTATTAACCACACCCTATCCCACGCACACAAGCAGTGTCAGTTTAGAAACCTAATCTGTACATCACCGTGCAGTCTACAGTCATGTTCGTGCTCTTTGCAGATCTGTGAGGAAATACTCCTTATTCAGGTGAAACCTCATAGCTATAACACAAATCGCCCATATTATTTTATACGGATGCCACAACGTTCATAATCAATTTGAATTGGTAAAGTCATCATAAAATTCATACATTGTCACAAAATCTCAGGAGAATCTCTTATAATTGCACAACAACATTATTTTGTATACGCATTAATTTCTCTATAAATAATGAAAGTATAACGAAGAGAGATAGAAACTAGGAAATTGCCTTGAAACATTGTGACCTTTCACTGAAATAGCATGTGAAGATGTGCACATGTATGTTTGTACCTTTTTATTTCAAGAGTTAAACGTCAAAGTCACAGAATGGACAATGGCTAGTGTTGCGCCCAACTAATTTTAGCTCAAATTACATGTAAGATTTACAGACTATAATTTCAAAATGGTTTTCCTGACAGGAGATATTATGTCAATTATTCCAATGGTGCTATTGGTATTCTTCTATTCTAAAAAAAGTATTTCCTGCTGCTTAGAATAATTTATATGGATTAAACATGAGGAGTTATCAGCCCGATAGTATAAAAAGGCCCCAAACTAACTAAGAATGTGAGATGTAATGTGCAAACTACACTTTGAGTCACAATCATCACACTTGGACAGTGTGAGTATACACTCAAAAAGTAAACTTGTCTCCAGACTCTTCCAAGTAACTGTCATAAAATAAACGGGTTGTCTAAGTGACAAGGAAGTGGGTCTTCTAGCTGGAGATAGAAGACCCACTTGACATGTGCCAGCCCAAAACCTGACAGTTGCCAGCTCAAGATTCTATTTGTGGGATGGTAACCTGATAAGTAAGACAACTTTTGACTCGTTTATTTTATGACAGTCACTAAGACGAGTCTGGAGACAAGTTTACTTTTTCAGTGTACATCATTATTAATATAGTACATTGTATAGGGTCCAACCTGGAGGATACATGATACAACCTCCCCGTCCACTGCTCATTCCACTAATGATGCTGTGGGGTCAAACCTTTTGATGACAAGACAAGGCGGTCACCCCGAGGCCCTCTGAATGAGCGTTGCCATGGCAACTCCTGACAGAAGTGCACATGTCTACCTGTGTTTAGAATGGGTCGTCCAAAATAGAAAGTCAATAATGGGAGTTGTCCCAAGTAGGAAATGCGTAGAAATCTCCAATAATCGTCTGTGGCTAATTGAAGTCTTTTTTAGAGGCACCAAATCAAAGACATTTAACAGTATACATCTACCCAATTATTTCAGTTTATATTTAACCCATTATCTTTGATTTGTCGAGGTTGGAGGATCAATTGTTAAACTGGAGAAACAGACTGGCGATGACGTTATCTATACAGGCCCTTGATGGGGGGTGGGTCCCCCATGTCGCATGTCGGTTTTAAGAAATGGCCATGTCGCATGTCTATGTCGCTTAAAAATGCTCATGTCCCATGTATATTTCAAGAACTGTCCATGTCCCATGTCACTATCCTTTTAAGCTTCATGTCGCATGTCACTAGGCCTCATGTCGCATGTTGAATTTAAGAAATGCCCATGTAGCCATGTCGAATTTAGGGGTCTAGGGCCATTCTATACCAATACATATAACTAGCTATCATGAGCATGTAGTTCAACACACATGCAGTCATTCTGCCTTCATGAAGGCTATATCATAATTCGTTGTTGTCTCTTTTAAGGAATCCACAATCTCTTGGGAATTTAGTCGATCGATTTATTCTAATTGGCATGAGCTGAAAAAACGCCCCGTGTATATTCTGTGAATCGTTTTGCCAAATGAAATAACCAACTACAACTACATGCCTGGTTGCAAAAGGAACGTAGACATTGTTTACTTACCTTTGTTGCCCTCAGTGTAGAGAAATAATTTTAGATGTGATTTCGCACGTCTCTGTAGATCTATCCCACATGCCGATTGTGTGACATTCGTGTAGGTATATAACTCCGTGGATATCCATCATAGCCATATATGCCATTGTGTCCATCCTTAGTAAATATGAGGTTTGCCATCGAGTTCAGCAGAGACTTGCTAGCAATCCATGTTTAATGACGAAACGCTTGTTGTCCGAGGGCAGCCGATGAGCTGAGCAAATTCCGAGTCTCACATGGGGAGGGGGGGGGGGGAATAAACCAGACAATATTTATTAGATTCATATATCTAGGGACCCCAAATCACTTTGCTAGACATCCGGATCGCCCAGCTTAGCTTCGGAATCCTCTGAAACATCAAGCTTTTTGTATTGGGCTCAAGGCCTATTTATTGAGGAGGGGGCGGGTTAAACCCCCACCTAGCCTACATGTTGGTAGCAGGCTAAAACTAAGTGACGTGCATATTATACTTGCAGTAGAATCCGGTTTGTAGCACAAGGTACGACAGAGCTAGACGCCCATCATCTTTCAACATTAGAACCCTAGATGGCCATAACACACCTGGACTGCCTGGTGAGGCATGAGTATTCTAACAGCGAATCACTGAGGGCAGGCTCAAATCCAAGTCTAGGCCTTTTTGTTCACACACAATTTTAACATGTATTTTTGGTAGGTCAAAAATAGCATACAATTCGGTTTTAAAGACCATTTAGGCCTACACAAGATAAATATTTATAGTGTAATCTAAAATGGTTTTGAATCAGTTGTATTTGGATATTTCTCATGTCACCTGTTTGGATTGGGGGAGTGGTTAGGACACTGACTAATCAATCCAGGGGTAATAAGTTCAAATCAATGCCAAGGCAACATATCTTTTTTATAGTTGGTAAGAAATAGTAACATTATTTACAAAGAAAACTCAATGCAACAATACAAAACTATTTTAGATTACACTATAAATATACATCTGGTGTTAAGGATCTTTACAACTGAGTTGTATACTATCACAATTTTTGACCTACCAAAATACATTTCAGAATTGTGTGTGAACAAAATAGCCTTTGCATGGATTTGAACCCATGATGCATGGATTGGTAGGTCAGAGTCCTAACCACTCCCCCAATCTGAATAGATGACCTAAGGACCCACAATAGAGGCCTATACTTGAAAGGTTCATGACCCCTAAAACACCAAATTTCGGTCATGACAGGAACCAGCTTCAGCTAATCAGCAGGCTTCTATAGTTAGCAGAGCAAAGGGCACTGGTACCAGACAAGATGGCGCTGTACAGTGATCATCTAGCTAATGTGGAATAAAACTGCAGCAGCTGTGGCTTTACAATATATCATACCAACTTGGTGGTTCTCCTTTTTCTAAAGTAGAAGAGGGAAGTTGTCCGTACTATCCACAATTTAACTCACTTTGGTATTGACAGTACTGATAGGTCTACTTGGCTTAATGTTTTTGCACTCCATGTGAAATCGTGGACGACGTAGCTCTAGTAGGTATAATCTAGAAGGTATAGAATAAAGTCATTTCCAACATGTCCATCAGTAGCAATTCTGTGTCGAGACTCTAAAGATCTTGTTGTCTTGCTCAGTCATAGACCTAGGGTACATCACCGTGAACATAGCTAATTAATTCAAAGAAGTCAATTTTCGTTGTGAATGGTGCCCTTCTGCTGGAACTGGAAGTGGCGTAATATATACACTGGCCCTCTGTCTCTCACTCTGTGTGGAGCCCTTCCAATACATGCATTGGCCCTGCAGAGCAGTCTCCTACAGCCTTCAGGTGCAGTGAGTAATCACAACAAACGGTCAAAGACCATTACTTTTGAATGGTGTTTTGGTTACCTCTGCATGGGAGATTGCCTGCAGAGTGCAAGCATTTCCCAACCGAGATACCTGGGCTCACAGGTTTTAACAAGACCTCAGCTTGGCGAGTCAGTGGGCTGTAGGGAACCATTTCCCAGGTGAAAGATGATCTTGGACTTTCAGTTGCACACCTTCCCATGGTACCCTACAGCCTACTCACTCGCCAAGCTGAGGTTTCGTTAAAACCTCTGCCTGGGCTAACCAGACAATTTGTTACTCCGATGTCATTGGAAGTGGTTAACTGCTACTAATAAATACTGCAATGATATGACACAGAGTAACAACTACTGACTAGGTTTGGGCGTGTTTATTCACAAGACCTTTAAACCACGAATCACAGGCATTATTGAATTACTTAAAAAGAAAATTTCAGTCCGTGCTGCACCGTGCCGGCTTCAATAATGGCTGAGGATATTTAAATCTCCCGGTACTTGTCCTTGTACCCTCCAGGTGGAGACACTGTTCTACTAGAACCCGACACCAGGGGGGGGGGGGGTGCATAGTCCATTTGTCTTTATAGCACCATAAGCTTCCCGCTTGATGGACACAATTATAAATGCAACAGTGGTGTACCCTGGTGTAATTAACAGCCCTACTACCTACGACCATATCGCTAACCCAATGTATACGCCTGACTACTCTCGTTCCCAAATCCTTCCGAAGGAAGGCTCTGGTAACTGCCAAATGTTGGGATTTTGCTGGGTCTGGGCAACCCCTGCTGGTAGGCTGGAACCAGTGAACAGGAACAGGAAATGGAACCAGAAAGGCTGATGGTAAAACTACCAAAAACTACCATCATAAATTCTGGTTCCATTTCCTGTTCCTGTTCGCTGGTTCCAGCATACCAGCAGGGGTTGCCCAGACCCAGCAAAATCCCAAGTTCAAGGTCATTTGGCTGTTACCAGAGCCTTCCTTTGGAAGGGTTTGGGAACGAGAGTAACGCCTGACCAGAAGTTGTGTAGGTATTTTCTGCGGTGCCAGCCTTACTCTTGTTCCCAAATCCTTCCGAAGGAACGTTCTGGTGACAGTCAGTATGACCTTGAACTTGGGATTTTGCTGGGTTTGGGCAATCCCTGCTGGTAGCTTGGTAACCAGTGGACAGGAACCAGAATGTATGATGGTAGTTTTACCTGTATTTCCCATCATACTTTCTGGTTCCATTTCTGGTTCCTGTTTGCTGGTTCCAAGCTAACTACAGGGACTGCCTAAACCTAGCAAAATCCAAGTTCAAGGTCATACTGGCTGTCCCCAGAGCCTTCCTTTTGAATTATTTGGGAACGAGAGTATGCCAGCCTACACATGTGCACCAGAGGAACACGTTCCCTTCACTTTCATCGCTATACAATCAATCACTCTCGTTCCTAAATCCTTCCGAAGGAAGGCTCTGGTAACAGCCAAATGACCTTGAACTTGGGATTTTGCTGGGTCTGGGCAACCCTTGCTGGTAGGCTGGAACCAGCGAACAGAAACAGGAAATGGAACCAGAATTTATGATGGTAGTTTTAGGTAGATTTACCATCAGCCTTTCTGGTTCCATTTCCAGTTCCTGTTCGCTGGTTCCAAGCTACCAGCAGGGGTTGCCCAGACCCAGCAAAATCCCAACATTTGGCAGTTACCAGAGCCTTCCTTCGGAAGGATTTGGGAACGAGATATACAATCAATGAGCTTAAATAGAATATAGCGATGTAGCTAGTATGGACTTGTTCCCGCAACCTCTGTGTACATACACCGACACCAGCAATTTCGTGAGATCTTGGTTCTGCACTCGCAATGCAGCTTGTTCCTGGCATATCATGGCGTGTGTAATATAGTCACTGCCTAAAGCTCGTGATAGATTCCATGGACACGCTAACATGCTTATATAGAATTCTTGGTACTCTGGTCACTGTAGGGCGTTGAGGGCTGAGTGACCGCCCCTGTAGACAGCCACATGTACTTAGAGTAAATGGTGAGTAAATGCAGGATCTAATTTTACAAAAGGTGTAATTATGCACAAGACCTTAGGCCATCTTAGGTTATTTTACCATAATAAGGGCTAATGAGTTGTATTTGGCTATAGCTATAACATGTCTAATGAATTTCATGACATGAATTCACATTTTCTAAAAAGAAATTTATGTTGTTTAAAATATCCATAATATATCACAAAATCTAAACTATTGTTTATAGTCAAATGTGCACCTTTATTTTGGGAGGGGTGGGGGTGCTCCAATATGTATGAAAACGAGTTGTAGCTTTTAATTCATTTCGAACTGCATAGATTCTCCCATGGGAGCCTATTCGCTCTGCGATGTATAACTACCATTATCAAGAATTGGGTACCACAGAGGGGTCTGTTGCAGAATAACATTATGTGATAATGACAACGTTTACTGTAAATGTATACCACTGTATTTTATTTCTCCAATACAAATATTCTGACCGATTCTGGGAGACAAATAAGATGAGCATAATATTAGGTCACATGACCCTGATCACATAGTGTCCATCACCAATACTTTGCGTGTATTTCCTTAATGCAGGGTAAACTATATACATGTTTATGGCCTACTTAGATGTGTTTTTATAGCCAGGTATGGATCACAGTTCCTATAGTCTCCATAATCATTACTTTGTCCTTAGCGGGTCATACTCGTAAAATGTAGCTTACACCTATGGTAGTTTTGGAAATCAGCAGTTGCAACCAGATCTGATGGTACAGACGCATTATGTTCGTGGGTTTAGTTGGGTGATACATTTTTTTCCCATTAATGCTGATTAGCGATAATTTGAATTTCAGTGGTAACGGACTGGCTGGCACTATGTTTATGCATTACAGTGAATTGCTCTTTTTCATTATGATTGTTTCAGGCTTGGTGAAGCAATAGATAAATTGTGCATACAGTGGTGTGTTCTCCAATGGTGTAATTAACGTCAAGTAGTGCTCATTAATTTCAATGTGTTACCATCTAAACATGGCAGAGTAAAAGGTGTACCTTTCATTGCTAGTGGTGTGCAACCTATGTTTATATATTTCGGAACTCTATTGCATTTTATTCCGGATTACCCATCAGAACCTCTACGCCTATTGCCATAGTGTAAGGGCGGTGGAAGGTTCTCTTTTATCAGTGTGCATATTTGAGGTGTATATAAAGTTGGAATAATTATAAATCTGTATATTTCAGAGTCGTTTTGTCTCATCCTCATTATCTGAGTCAGTGCAGTTTGTGGCTGGGTGATGTTTCTCGTCTGGACCTTCCTTCGTTTTGGCCCACTCCTGTTCCTCCCCAGAGGCAAACGTGATGAAGAAGATGGCACCAAAGACATACATGCCACTACATATAAAGAACACTCGCTGCCATTCTGCTTGAGTCCCCTTTATAAAAGATAAAATGACAAGGGTTTTTTAAATTGGGACATGAGCCGTACAGGTTTATGATAGACCTAGTGTTTTTGACAAAGCTACGTAACATTTAAGTTTCCAACAACCAAATGAGGTAGCCTTGCTGATTAACCTATGTACTTTACTGACATGGTTGTGAGGCCCCTATCCCTCAAAAGGCCCCTATCCCTCAAAATTGGTCTGTTTGAGGGATAGGGACCAGGTGAAGTCCCTATATGCCAAACAGCCCCTATCCCTCAAAACGGTTTGGGATTGTTTGTAGGATAGGGGCCTGACATGTCCCTATCCCTCAAATGGCCCCTATCTTACAAATATTTGTGAGATAGGGGCTGTTTAAATGTGGTCCCTATGTCTCAACATTTTGTGGGATAGGGACTTTTTGCTATATAGGGACCTGAGGTGGGCCCTAAGTCTCAAACGGCTCCTATCTCACAAATATTGGAGGGATAGGGGTCTTTTGAGGGATAGGGGCCTCACAACTGTCCCGCCTCTGGGATCTTTTGGTCAAGCAAGATTAGACAAATGTTCTTTAACCAGCATATCCCCCATATACTCGCACTGTGAGTTCTACAGTTAAGGATACTTTAGCAAATAATTATTGATTCATATAAACAAAATAAAACAATAAAACATTACTAGATTATTAGAAGTCGACAATGAATACATGATGACTTACACCCGGCGTCAGTGCTGCGGCTATTGTTGGGGCTACAATACCTGGTATAGTAGCGGCTGTGTTGGAGATACCAAAGAGAAGGCCAGCAAATCTGAATATATATTGATAGATATTCTGCTTGTTATAATAAGCATAAGCAGTTAAAGCTATCAAAACATGAACTTTTCATGTGTGTGTACACATGTGCATACAATAAAGAGTCACGCCACTTTACCATTGAATGGTTCTCACCTGCTACTGTGTGGCCATACTGTGGAATTTGTGTACTAGTATTTCATAATCAGATCTAGAATGCGAGTCCTTCCTCCCCCTAGTGATAGTTTCTTAACTATGATTGCTGTAGAACTACTGTGCCCTCTGGCGTGATGAAATGTTAACAACTGAGTGGCCCGGAAAAGCCTAGAAGCAGCTTACTGAGCAGCTTACGTAAACAATACTAAGTGAGTTATCGTCTGGATGTTCTCAATTATATATACTGGCGAGCCTTTCTTAGGCATACTGCAGTATTGCAATGAAGTTGAAGAAACCAGCTGTTACGTATACCTTGGTGCAATGTCCAGGTGGTTAACAACATAAGCACATCTTCCACATGATATACAAGTCATTGCTATGGTGAGCAGGACAACTGCAACAGCACGTCGTGAGCAGTCCATATATCCCATTACAGCCAAAACAATTGCGGGGCCTAGGAAACCTGTAACCAGAATGAAAAAGGAAATGGTTTGTTCCAATTAATGTGCAAGAGTGCAAAAAAACAGCATAAATCTGCACTAATCTTACTATGAGACATCTTTTTATATATTTTAATCATATCTTCTTGAACTATCCATATTGTAAGTAAATGTTAGCAAAAAATTTAGTAGTTGTTCTTTTAGAATCTAATAGTCTAAATTAAAGCTTAGAGGATGAAAATAGATTCAACGAAGCATTGTAATTCGTCACTATCCTTTTGGTATCCAGTATAGTCTCAACCCATATTGAGTATGTAGTTGCTAAATCTCGAAAAAAGCATCTCCATGCAAAGTTTTCAATATTTAGGCACTACTGAAATAGTCATTGTGGCAAACAGTCCTTGCCTTGGGTTTGTTCTGGTCCATCCCCTATAGCCACAGTGCTGGGAAGGGTCATTATTTGTTATGAGCAGTACTAAGGAACTAAACGAATTTACAGAATGGTATATCCAGGTTATATAGATTTGGGGGACACTTACAAATTCCTTGGAAGACCTTCCTAGTGGTTGTTGTGGAGATGCCTTTAGAACGAATGGTGTCCGCCAATATTGCCAGACAGATAGAGGCAATATATTTACAGAGATATGGTAAGGCTGACAACAGTCCATTCTGCATAACAGTAAATACATGTAAAGTGTGAGGATACTTTCATGATTATTAACGGATCATCAGTGTGGTACATGTAGCTTATAATACTTTCCAATTGTACTAGTGTAATCAATCCAGGGTCGAACAAATAGATGTAAAAGCTAAATTGCAATGTTGATGTTATCCTACTAAATGTAGAGATACACCAGAAATGCATTTGGAGAAAGATGTAGAACTAACTTAATAGTGGTATATAAAGTAGAGGTAGCCCACAATGTTAAACCGGTGGATTCTACAACTGATGTCATGTTCTTCCTGGCATATCTGTGATCTGTTTACCTGTTTGATATCAAACTTGAGGACCTCCCTCATGTACATTGGGATACAAGAGAGGATAGTATAGCCACCCCAGTTGTTACATACATGCGCCACCACGATTGCCCAAACTGGCATCGATGTACCAATTGACTTCCAAGGTACCTTTACACCCTGTTTCTGATAACATGAAAATGAATCATAATAGTTCATGTATCAACAATGGTTCATGGAAATCCAAGTTTTTAAATTCGTTTAGACTACACTTTATTAGATATTTACACACTTTCTACTTCAAATACACATATACTTATGTACAGTCAATAAGAATCTACCGTTCGATTCACTGAGGAGGGCACGCCAACATTTTCATGGATATACTGGATTTCTGCATCTGATATTCTAGGGTGAGCACTAGGGGAGTTGTAGGCAGTTAGGTTCCAGCACGCCCACCAAAGGAACCCAGCACCTCCTATAAAAAAACAAGTAATATGATTTTTATTTCACTTAAATAAGTGTTCTGTGTTTTTAAACAAATTGTCTTTATAATATCATAAAATAAATGCAGGGAACTCACCAAAAATGTAGAAGATCAAAGGCCATCCATTGTCCACATGGAGGGAGCAAAGCAGCCCAGACAAGGACATTGCTGCAACCGTCCCTATCATTGTTCCTAAGGTGGAGAGTTGAATCCTTATGTTTTATCAAATTTTAATGGATCAGGAATCAAATCAAGTAGCATTGATGTGTAGCTCTTTTAAGTATAACCTGAGAAGAATCTGGGAAGAATCAATCTAGTCAGAACCAACCAACCTTTCACCCTATCATTGTAGAAATTGAAATATGTGGTGAAGACAGAATGATATATCATATACAAAGTTCTCAAATAAAAACTTGTGTAAGCCTACACCAAGTCACTTATGATTGAACATATTAGAGAAACAACAATTGCTGGGAACAATTTAGTAGTTCAAAGCTGCTTACCTGCATATGTAAATGCTGCCATTTTGGTTCTCTCAAATGGAGGGGCCCATTGGCCTAGAATACTATGCATTGATGGAAAGACAACACCCTGTAATGCGAGAGGCAATCGGTGACCTTGGTAGAAATTGTAGAAGCTGTAATGATGCTTTATATATATATATATATATATATATATATATATATTGTAAAGATATTTGTGGGCATATGATGAACGACACGACAGCCAGCCTTGCGGTTTACCAGGAGATCCTTTATTAACAAGTACTCAACAACAACTGACCAACTGGCCTCAAACGGTCCCTTATATACCCCTCCCGCGTCCCTTCCCCGAGCTGCGTCCCGGCCGACTCCCGCTCCGGCCGACTCCCGTTCCGGCCGACTCCAGTTCGGCCGACCCGGTTCCGGACGGGAGTCCTCCCGGCCGAGAGTGTAGTTGCAGGGGCGCCCGTCCGGCCGACCCCCTCCTCCGCCCGCTACACTCTCCCCACCCTATCCAAACCCCTACCCCAACTTTATATTAACAGAGTAGGTACCCATGTAGTGATGTCCAACGTAACTTATTTTTATCTATCTGAACAGTACTTAACTACTACTGGGCCGAGGCCGAACCGTCTCCCTTCCCCCTTAAGCGTTCCCTCCCCGCTCCCCCGAATCATATCACCACCCCTACTAGTAACGCTACGGCCCGCGGCCGACTCTATCTTATAGTAACATGATAAGTAGGATCCGACGTGGAGGGGGCTCCGCTGCCCTCCGTGGTATAGTAATACGTGGCATGAGGCCGACTACAGACTATTTAACACATAACAATCGGCGTGGAGGGGGCTCCGCTACCCTCCGTTTCTTCCCGTAGTGTCCTTCCGGGCATGAGGCCGAACTATATAAATATAATAACACATGACTATCGCGGCCGACTATAATACTTATTTAACCAGCTGCCTTAACAATCGGCGTAGTGTCTTTACCGGCATGAGGCCGAACTATAAATAAGGTAAGACGTGAATATCCGCCGGCGTGGAGGGGGCTCCGCTGCCCTCCGTTTCTTTCGCCGTGGAGGGGGCTCCGCTGCCCTCCGTATCCCGGTGCCGTCCGCACCACCTTCGTTCCCGTCCGCCGGACCCCTCGAGGAACGGGCCCCGGCTATGCGTCCGTCTTCGGCCCCGTAGCTGACTGCAAAACATAAACGGAAGACCTTGTCACCATCGCCCGGCCGAAGCACCACATTCCCTGCCCCGCCCGTCTCCTCCCCGTCCGGCTTTCCCAGTGGTTCGCCCACCCCGGCTTCACAGCCCTACCGCCGCCACCAACTGCGTCAAGAGATCCCCGAACTCGGCTCCCCCCTGTACTGGGGCGGTCCATTCCTCGCTCTCCCAGCCCTCGTCCGGGCCCTCCTCCCCCAGCACCAATACAGGTGCCCGCTGTTCTCCGGCCGAGACTGGCCACACTGGGTTTTCTACTTCGGCCGGTACAGGCCATCCTTCAAGTACTTTAACTTCTATGGTACCACTTACCGGGTCGGACTCACTGAAGGTATATGTTCTCCGCTCCTCCACGATCCACTCTCCGTGGCCCCGGGCTTCCACGACGGAGGTGGTGCGGCCGCCCACCAGGGCTAACGGTCGGTCGTCCCGGCCGCCGGTGGTGGAGAGGTGTCGCCGGAGTGTTTCTTCTGGGTCGGCCGGTACCGCTCCCACCCATGGCAGGGCCACCCCACCCGGGCAGCGGGCGGGTGGCTGTGTGGCAGGGTCCCATGGCGCATTCGTGGCCTCCCTCCGCCTCTTGTCGGCCTCCTCCGTCTTCCTCTTTTCCTCTTTCCTTCTCTCGGTTTCCCGTGCCTCGGCCGCCTTTCGCTCTTCCTCCACTTTCTCGGCCGCCACCCGCTGTAGCCGGTCGGATTCCGCCTTCTCCCGGGCCGCTTTCTCCTTTTCGTCCGCCTGTTTCCGGTCTCTGTCGGCCTGCTCTTTCTCTCTTGCGGCCTTCTCTTCCGCCTCTTTCTTGTCTTTATCGGCCTGCTCCTTTTCTCTTGCGGCCTTCTCGTCCGCCTCTCTCTGGTCTCTGTCGGCCTGCTCCTTTTCTCTTGCGGCCTTCTCTTCCGCCTCTTTCTTGTCTTTATCGGCCTGCTCTTTTTCTCTTGCGGCCTTCTCCTCCGCCTCTTTCTCGTCTCTGTCGGCCTGCTCCTTTTCTTTCTCGGCCTTCTCTTGCTGCTCCCTGGTTTTCCGGGCCGCCTCGGCCTTTTTCTGGCTTTTGGTTTTCTTTCCTTTAGAGTCTTTGACCGGGTCCGGCTCCGGCTCTGCCTCCTGTTCCGGCACTAACGGCGTGGGGGGGGTGATCGGGGAGAACTGGCCATAGAGGTTGCGTACCACAGTCCTCTGGGGGGGTGGGCTCTCCGGTGGTGGCGGCCCGCTCCCTACCTCCACTTCGGTGACCGTCTCGGACGTGAGGGTTATTGTGCCGCCCGGTGTTGCCCCCACCTCCGTCGTCTTCCCCGAGCCTATCAGGGCGGCGAACACCGCAGGTGGCAGCCTTTGGAGCGTCTCCACCGCCTCTACTTGTCCCCCGTCTCGGAGGGCCCTCTGTATATCCGCCATCCTTTCCTCCAATACTTGTGCTGTTACCCCCTCCCGCTGCTCGTCCGGCACCGGTGCATCCTTCTGCGGGGTGGGGTCGGTGGGAGACGGGGACTTCGTCCCGTCTAATTCGTCCGAGGTGCCGGGCTCTGGCGACTGGTCCCGGTTACCCCGGCCCCGGACGTTACGGACGTCCACCGTTGATTCGGTCGAGGAGTCCCGCGACGACACGCCCCGTTTCCTGGCGGACTTCTTACCACCCTTCGTTCCTCCGGCCGGGGCCCGCCCCCGCTTCTCAATATACGTTGCATCAGGTATATTGTTGGCGTCCTCCCACTCGTGTGGTATGGGGCCGGCCCGACCCCCGACCCTGTGCAAGCCCATGTGGGTGGCGAGCTCGCCCTTCCTACGGTCCGTCTTTTGGAGCTTGCATGGGTGGCCCTCTTTGTCGACTCCGGGGCAGTTCCAGCCCAGAATTAATATGGGGTGGTTGGCCAGGTGCCGATCGTATTCCTCGGCCGTCCCCTTCCAACTCCGGCCCTTCTGGTGACAATCCCCACAGGAGAATGTATTCGAAGCCATTTCGTCCGTCTCTGTCTCTCCTTCGGCTTCTCCGCTCTTATATAGCACCCCCGCACGTGGGGCCGACCCCACCCCCTCTCCTGATTGGTTGATTTCCTTTTCGGCCGGCGTGCCTGGCGCTACCCGCGCTGTGATTGGCCCGTTTCGTTTCGAACCGGGCGTGGGAGAGCGGGGCCGGGGCCTCGACCGGGCGTGGGAGCATGTCCCATCCACGAACCCCGCCCGCTCCGTGGGAACCTGGTTCGTTCCAAACCCGGCCGGTGGCGTGGGATCCTTCCTCTCCTTGCGGGACGGCGTGGGTAGTTTGGGGGGTTCCCCTTTTCCCCTGCTCTCCGCCGTGCGGCCTTCCCCCCTACCGTGTCCCCGGCGGCCGTCGCCCTCCTCCCGTCGGTCTGCGTGGGGCGCCCGGTGCCCCTCCCGGGAGCGGCCTCGCCCCCCCCTTTCCTTCCCCGATGGTTCCCGCCTGCCGGCCTCCTCCTTTTTCCTCTCTTCCCCGGCCGGTTTATGGGGCGACCGGGAGTGTCGGCTCCTGGAAGAGGAGTCCCGGCTGCCGCTTTTCTCTCGGCCCGTTCGCTTCCCGTCTTTTACTGTCGGCCTTCCCATTGTCACCGTCCTTATCTCTCGTACCGGCGAGTCCGGCGGGGTGGGTCGGGCGGCGGGCTCTATCGGCACCCTTATATGGTCAGATTTTCGTCTCCGGGCCCCGGACCCTATCCTTTTCTCCCCGAGTGACCACGTCACCGCTAGGGATTCGGTGTCGTCGTCCTCGTCCGAGGAGAGGCCGTTTATTAGCTGGAACTCGACCCTCTTCTCGTGGGCCTCCTTCCACCTATGGTACGCCGCTGGTGGCTGCTCCTGCGCTCCTCCCTCCACCCGTCCGACCCACCTCCTCACCTCCGGCACCTCCTTCCTCACCTGTCGTCCCCACTGCGAGGGAGAGTCCTCCCGGGCTTGCCGTCTCTGCTCTTCGTACAGCTCCGCCGTGGTGCGGGACTCGTCCGAATCCCCCTCGCTCGCCCACTGGCCAAAACCGGATAGGATAGCCGGGTAATACTCTTCTCGGGGGTGTAGCGCCATGACTGACTCCCTCGTCCCAGCGGGTCTGGTTATATACCCCTCCTCCTGGGCGTCCTCGCCATGGTTACCGCCGCCCCCCCCTTTTCCCCCAATCACGGGCCGGGTCGGAGATTCCGTCCCGCCCCCTCCCAGGCCCGGGGGGCCTGGAGGCTCCTCCCGGGGCGCCCCCACCCGGCGGCCGCCCGCTCTTGCCGCCCTCGTCCCCATGGATACTGCCGCGTCCCCCTTCCCGGGGACGCCGTCCCCATCCTCCGCCGGTCCCACCTCGGCTACGGCCGCCTCCCCCTGTTCCGGGGCGCCAGGTACCACCTTCAAGTTGTCGTAGTGTTCCACCCGTCTCTTCCTCCCCATGGTGATTTCGTACACTGGCCCGCCTATATTCCTTGCCACCTTCCACGGCCCCGTCCAATAACTCTGTAGCTTAGGGCTGCGGCCGATTTTCTTTATGGGGTGGTAAAAATATACCTCCGCCCCGTCCGGGATGACGTGCAGTTCCGCCCTCTGATCGTAGTTCCGTTTCTGCCTTTGCACCGCCCGGCCGAGTTGCTCCCGGGCCAGGTCGTGTGCCTCTGCCATAACCGACTGCAGTTCGGCCACATAACCCTCCCCCGGGGGCTGGTCCTTCAGTGCCTCCACTGGGTAAATGAGGCTGAGGGGGGCGGCAGTTTCCCTTCCCAGCATCATGGCGTTCGGCGACACCCCGGTGGAGGCGTGTTCCGTGGCCCTGTAGGCCGCCATGACGAAGGGGAGTTGTCGGTCCCAGTCCCGTTGGTCCTCCTGAATGACCGTGGCCAGCAGCGCCTCTATCGTCCGGTTGCACCGTTCCACCATTCCGTCCGACTTCGGGTTGAAGGGGCACGTCCGGGACTGTCTTATCCCCAGCAGCTTCACTACCTCCCGGAAGGTGGAGGACTGGAACTCCCGTCCCTGATCCGTGTGTAGTGTCACCGGGGTCCCGAATCGACATACAAAATTTTCCACTATGGCCCTGGCCACCGTCGGCGCCTTGTGGTCCGGAAGGGCGTACGCCTCGGCCCATTTGGTAAAGTATTCCACCAACACCAGTATGTATTGGTTCCCTCCGGCCGAGGGGTGGAGCGGCCCCATGATGTCTGCCCCCACCCTTTCCATAGGCATTCCCACCGTGACATGGCCCATGGGGTGCCGGTGCGGCGCCACGGCCGGCTTGCGCCGATTGCACTGCACACATCTGGCGCACCACGCCGTCAGATCCCTTCTGAAATTGGGCCAGTAGAAAAAGTCCTGGCACCTCCTTATCACCCGCCGTCTACCCAGGTGTCCGGCCAGCCCTTCCCCGTGCAGTCCATTCATCACCTCTGACTGCATTCCGGCCGGGACCAAAATCTGTAGGCGGTCGGCCCCGCCCGGGGTGTACCACTTCCGCGACAGGACCCCCCCGGGCCCCTCCACCAGACGTGTCGTCTGTCTCGCGTACGTCCGGTGGTCGTAGGACTCCGTTTGTTCGTCCGACCCCGCCCCGGGGTCTCCGCTCTGCAGCCACTCCCGTACCCGGGATAGAACCGGGTCCTTTTGCTGGGCCGCCACCCACTCCCCGGGGCTACCCAGGCGGGTTACTGTGTCCGCCTCCCCGTCCGACTCGTCCGACTCGCCCTCCGCTGGAGCCGTTGCGGCTCGGGTCACGGCGTAGCATGTGGCCGGGCCCGGGCCGCCCCGTCCGCACTGCCTGCAGGGCCGCCTGGAGAGGGCGTCCGCGTTGTTGTGGTCCTTTCCCGGCCGGTGTTGGATGGTGAAATCATGGGTCCCCAAAACTTGTAACCACCGGGCCACCTGGCCCTCCGGTTCCTTAAAGTCCGTTACCCACCTCAAGGCCGCATGGTCCGTGCGGATAAGGACGGGCCGACCCACCAGGTAGTGGCGGAACTTCTTCAGCCCGAACATCACCGCCAGCAGCTCCTTGCGGGTGACACAATAGTTCCCCTCCGGCCGGGAAAGGGTGCGGCTGGCGTATGCCAGGACCTTCTCTTGCCCCCCTTGCTCTTGGGACAATACCGCCCCCAGTCCGTAATTACTGGCGTCGGTGTCCAGGATGAGGGCCCCCTCCGGCTCCGGGTAGCTGAGGATAGGAGCGGAAGTGAGCAGCCCTTTCAGCTGGCCGAAGGCCGTTTCGCACGCCCCCGACCACTCGAACCTGCGGTCCTTCTCCGCCACGGCCGACAAGGGCTTGGCGATGGCCGCAAAGTCCCGGACGAACCCCCGGTAATACCCCGCCAGCCCCAGGAAACTTCTTACTTCTGCCACCGACTGCGGCCGGGGCCACTCCCTCACCGCCCTCACTTTTTCCGGGTCCGTCGCCACCCCGTTCCGGCTGACTATGTGGCCGAGGAAACTCACCTCCCTTCGGGCCAGCTGGCACTTTCTTGGCTTCACCTTCAGCCCCGCCTGCATCAACCTCTGCAGTACTTCTTGTACTCTTTCCAAGTGCGTTTTTAGGTCGGCCGAGAACACTATAATATCGTCCAGATATACGAGGCAGCTCTTCCAATGTAGTCCCCTTAGGGTCACTTCCATTAGTCTCTCGAACGTGGACGGGGCGTTACACAGGCCGAAGGGCATAACCTTGTATTGATATAGCCCGCTGTGAGAAGTAAAGGCCGTCTTCTCGCGATCCTCCTCCTTCATTGCCACCTGCCAATACCCGTTGGTAAGGTCCATGGTACTGAACCACGTTGACCCCCCCAGGGTATCCAGGGAGTCATCTATCCTTGGTATAGGATAGGCGTCCTTCTTCGTTACGGCATTCAGTTTTCGATAGTCTATGCAGAATCTCGGCCGCCCGTCTTTCTTCCTTGCCAGCACCAGGGGGGAGGCCCACGGGCTGGTGGACGGTTCTATTATACCTAACTCCAACATTTCCCCTATTTTCTTCTCGGCCTCGGCCCGTTTGTGTGGGGCGAGTCGGCGGGGTCGCTGCTTCACCGGCTGGGCATCCCCGGTCTGTATGCCATGTCGGACGACACTGGTCTCCCCCATGTCGTCTTCCCAGTGGGAGAACGCTTCTATGTTCGCCCTGATCATGGCCTCCACCTGCGGGCGTGCCCCCTCATCCACCCCCCGCAGGAGGGTGTCCACTACCCCTTCCGCCCCTTCGGCCGACTCCCCCCCCGTGGCCGCACACATCTGGGGGTCGTTGTCCTCGTCCTCCACCTCCTGCAGGGAGGCTATTCTGCCCAGTCGGGTGCTCTGGCGTAGCCACAGCGGCGTCGTCCCCACGTTTAGTAATATGACCGGGGTCCGGCCCCATCTGTTTGGTGACACTATCCCCCGGCCGACTCGGAAGCCTTCCTTCTCCTCGTTCTCTGGGAACCCCTCTATGACGCAGTGTAGTCCCTCGTCCGGATCCCATCCCGACAACTGGGCCGTCACCACCGCCTGTTGCCCGGCCGGAATGTAGCAGTCTTCCCACAGTACCGCTGCCCCCTGCGCGGGCCGTGCCTTTTTCTCCGCCGGCGGTCCCCCCCCGCCTTCCTCCCACAGTAGCCGTTCCCCATTCATATCCACCAGGATGCCGTTCCCCCGCAGCAGGTCGGCCCCGAGGATCCCTTCCGGGGATATGTCGGCCACCAGAAATGCCCCCTTCATCTTTTCTCCCGCTATCTCCAAAACGGCCTCCGTTCTACCCTTTACCGTCATAGGGCGGCCGTCGGCGCAAACCACCGTCCGGTCGTGTACCTGCAGCTCCCTGTCCGGGGTACGCCGCTCCCACCATCTGCTGGAGATCATGCTGATTGAGGCCCCCGTGTCCACCAGCATGTTAATTTCATGGCCCAGGACCCGGCCCTCCACTATCAGGCCGGTCCCTTTCTTCTCCCTCCCGCGTACGGTAGTGACCGACAGCTCCGGTCCTCTCCTCCCGGCCCCAGGACGCTCTATGCCTGGGGCCGGGTCCCGTTTCCCGACGCCGTCTTGTTCTCGGCCGACTGCTCCGGTTCGGCCTTCGGCCGGGACTCTCCCCTCTCCGGGCACTCCCGCCGGAAATGTCCCTCTTGGCCGCACTTGAAACAGTTCCGATTCTGCGGCCTCGCCCCCCCGCCGGGCGCATTAGCAGCCGCCGACTGCGCCGCCAGGTCCTTCCGGATGTTTGCCAGTTCTCTCATAAACTCGGACCGCATGGGGGCCAGCTCCCGGGAAAACTCCTTCCTCAACGACTCCAGTTCTTCCGCCATGGTGGCGTCCGTGGCGAAGACCCGATCGCTCTTCCGCCCTGCTTGTCGGTCCTTGTTGAGGTGAGCCTCCGCCCTCACCCCTACCGTGGCCGCATCTTCCAACGTCCTTGGTTGGGAGTAGAGAATGAAGTATCTCAACTGGCTGTCTTTTAGCCCGTCCAGGAAGCGGTCCTTCGCCAGGCTACAGATGGTGCCCGCGTCCGCGTCCGGGTATCCCAACCGGGCCAGTCGTTCCAAGCTCTCCGAGTACGAGACCAGGTCCTCGTCCTGCCGTCGGTCCCGGTTCCGGAATAGCGCCTTATGGGACTCGGCCTGGTTTCGGGGCTGAAATCTCTGCTCCAATGCGTGTACTAGTTGGGCGTAACCTAGTTCCCCCCCCGGGGCTACTCTAGATAGTAGTCGTCTGGCGCTGCCTCGTAAGCTGATACCCAGGAACATCCCTGCGGTGCGCTCGTCCCATTTATTCGCTTGTACGCACAGCCTGAAGTGGGCCATGAACTCGTCCAGGTCCGACGTCCCGTCGAACGGGGAGGGCATGACAACCGGCCGGGCCCCGTCCCCCGCCGGCGTGTTTGGGATCGTCACGTTTAATCCGCCCGTCCGTTCCTGTCGTTCCACCACGCGTTCCCGCCCTGCTGGGGCCGTGTTGGGGAGCTGCTCCGTCCCCCGTCCCTCCGTCCTTCTCTCCTTTCTTCTGGCGCCCATACCTGACCGCGGGAGATCCCCGCCTGCCCCAGCCGTCTCCGCCGACCACGGTGCCCGGCCCGACATCCTGTGACGCCCGTCCGTCCTCCATTCCAGTGAGCTCCGGCCCCCTGCCGCCGATCCAGGCCGCGACGACCCCCACATCTCCGGCGTCCGATCCCCGCTCCGATCCCTTCTGAGGAATATATCTTCGTCCGCACACTCCACCAGGTTCCCTCCGATCCTGCCTTCCATCTCGCCTCCCCGTGCCTCGGAGGTGGAGTCCCTGAAGATAGCCGTCCTCCTGCTCTCCGGATGCTCGTCTCCCGTCCGCAGCTCTCCGCCTGCCCCGCTGTCCGCTGCCGAATCTTCACCCCGTAACATCTCGTTATGTCCGTGGGTCCGTATGCCGTATAGTCACCGCTGTCACCAATGTAAAGATATTTGTGGGCATATGATGAACGACACGACAGCCAGCCTTGCGGTTTACCAGGAGATCCTTTATTAACAAGTACTCAACAACAACTGACCAACTGGCCTCAAACGGTCCCTTATATACCCCTCCCGCGTCCCTTCCCCGAGCTGCGTCCCGGCCGACTCCCGCTCCGGCCGACTCCCGTTCCGGCCGACTCCAGTTCGGCCGACCCGGTTCCGGACGGGAGTCCTCCCGGCCGAGAGTGTAGTTGCAGGGGCGCCCGTCCGGCCGACCCCCTCCTCCGCCCGCTACACTATATATATAGAGAGAGAGAGAGAGAGAGAGAGAGAGAGACAGAGAGACAGAGACAGAGACAGAGACAGAGAGAGACAGAGATAGATAGATAGATAGATAGATAGATAGATAGATAGATAGATAGATAGATAGATAGATAGATAGATAAATAGATAGATAGATAGATAGATAGATAGATAGATAGCCAAGTGTTGGAATTTGTTGTTATGTAGAAATAGTAAGCGGGGCGAATGATGGGGAGTGAGCGGGAACTCATGATCATGTGGGGACGGGATACTTTAAGGACTGTCGCATATGTTACTCGTCTAAGATAAATGTCCGGAGGGGACGGTATTATTAGTGACTAAGGATTATAACCGTCCATATGGAGAGCTGCCGACAGTACGTGCAGGAGTATTAATCATGTTAGCCGTCCAGGTGTTTACTTTTATGTTAACCGTCCAGGTGTTTACTTTTATGTTAACCGTCCAGGTGTTTACTTTTATGTTAACCGTCCAGGTGTTTACTATTATATAACCATCTAGATGTTTACTACAGATAGGCCCCAAGGGGACGGTAGGGATAAGTAGCTGTTGGCCGGGACTGTTCTGAGCAGCCAGAGTATACAAGACTTTAGGGGAGTATAGTTTTTGATAGGGTAGGGAGAGTGTAGCGGGTAGGAGAGGGGACGGCCAGTCGGGCACCCCTGCCGCTGCACTCTTGGACGAGATGGTTCGGGCCAAGAGTCGTCTTGGCCGGGACCATCTCGGCCAAAGCGGATCTGCCTCGGATGCTGGGGGTGGGCAATATAAAGAGACCCACCTCGATCGGAGGACAGTTGTTGTTGATCTACGTTCAATAAAGGATCTCTTGGGAAACCGCAAGGCTGGCTGTTGTGTCCTCTATGATATGCACATAATTTCTTTACAATATACATATAAAAAATTATATATATACACATATACAAATAATATATTTTTGGGTGATTTGTATTCAATGTATTTACTTACCATACCTAATCCCATGACAATACGAAGGGCAACTACTAGACCCACATGTGTACGTGCAGCAATGGGGATCAGCATGTTGGCAACTATAGAGACGAGCAGACCAGTGCCCAAAACATGCTTCCCACCAATCTTCAAATATTAAGAATGCACATAAGATTACCTTCGTTCATGTAATGAGTACTGAAATGGCTGAATGAGAAATTATAATTGGTATGATGTTACTAATAAAAGAGAAAAGCAGGCATGACAAGCAAACTTTTTTTTGACTTATGAAAGTAAAACAGCTTGACAATCAGGTTGTCATGTAATTTTCTGAATATGAGCCTACCTGACTGGCTAGCCATCCACCAGGTATCTGTGTTATGATATAGCCATAGTAGAAGGAGCTCAGCACATAGCCTCTCATCACCTTACTCCACTCAAACTCACCCTATAATCAATAGTAACAAATCAATATGCATGTTTAGGCTTTTCCAAGCTTGCAGGGATAGACAATGGTCCATGGTGATCTATCTGAATGACAGGCTTCTCCACGAGTGGGACCTTAGGCTGTATCACACGAGGTGAAGCTGAGTGTGGTGTGGCCCAGTGGAGAAACAGTGGAGAATGAGCATTAGTTTCTCCATGGGGGTGTGGAAAACGGTCATTCTAGTACGTTAAGCATAGTAACTTTGTTCTTCCACATGAAATAATTATCAGTGTATGCAGGGATGGTACCATGGTTCTTGTTCTGGTGATCAGATGCCAGCTAAGGCGTATGGAAAAGTTCGAGATTAGGGGTCATGTAGCTAGTTCCCGCAGGTTGTTGTGATTGCCCTTTCACGGATAGGCCTACCGGTGGGCTTTATGAATGGGGTGTACCTGGACATTTGTTATGTCACCTGTTCAGGATAGTTTTTTTTCGTGTTTTTTTAATTTTGTAATGCGTATTTATTCATCAGATGATTTTTCAAAATGCAACAATCAAAAATAAACATGTGAGCTTCATGGCGTTACATATCCAAATTTGTCACAATGTGTCGGGTCTAGTGCCCTCTCCTTGTTGTTAATGGTATATAGACAGTCACAATAAACAATGACAGCCTTTAAGACTGGTTGAGTTACGCGTTTAGGCACAAGCATGTGTACCTTATATAATCAATGGTCATATACATTAGACCTTACATTATATGAGATGGGTGTATTATTTATTTCATGGTGAATACGGCACTCCCATTGACTTAACCAAGGAAGGCCGTATCTAACACCCCCCGTGAAATAACCCGTTCCCGTATTTAACGGCCTGTCTAATCATCAAAATTGTTGATTTAACCATTATAAAATTTCTTTTTCAGAGCAATTAAGTGTAATTTTGACAAATAATGTTGATAAGGACATGAAATAAACACAAAGGAACACTCGTAGAGTTCCCGACTGAGTGAGGAACTCTACTCGTGCACCTTTGTCTATGTATGCAGAATACAAACATGAATTCATATTTCCTTGACTCACACTTCACGGACGTGTTGAATACCTCCAAGGGGAGGGAACAGCGCGGCAGTAAGGCTGCCATTAATAATAATGGGGCCTTTAGCTCAGCTTTTCAATAGATGTGTCTAATGGTGGTTGGTGAATGGCTCATTTGACTGCTTTGTTATCAGCTCGTAAAAGACAGTAGTATGTAAATACAGTACATGTATCATAAGGGCACATGTTATACGTGGGGCGGGGACATACAGGAGGCAGAGTGGATGACCCAAACCAGCAAAAGGCTAGAGCGCAGTTTTTTAGCCTCTGCCATTACGCTTAGCTTCACTTTTTGCTCTTAGTACTTTAACAGCTTCTGCTTTGAAGGCTGCTTTATTAGCAGTTAAACGACACGTTGGGGGAAGAGTATTCAGTGGACTCTTCCTGTAGGTTATTTTATTATCCGGCGGGTAGATTAATTCTAAAGTATTAACTGATCTAGTGACTCTGCCGGTAGATGGCTTGGGCTTGAGGCACATTCTGTCGGCACACAGATCCTCTGAATATAGGTATTTGTGGACCAACATAATTAGTTGCACATCAAACCTCACATCAATATAATCAATGTTACAAGTTTTATGAAGCTCCGCAACCGGATGCCTCATATTAGCTTTTAGACAGACGCGTAGGCCCCTGTTCTGGACATGTTGGAGCTTTTTTGTAATGGCACTAGATGGGCCGTTATATAACAGACCGCAGTATTCAATTACAGGCAATACAGTCTGTTTATATATCATGATGGCAGTTGTTAATGGAGTACTTACAGTTTTATTCACACTACTTATGAAATTCAAGTTATTGTCTATAATAACACCAAGATATTCATATTGTTTTTTTACATTTAGTATTAGGGTCATTTGAGATAAACATTACAATTTCAGTTTTTTTTAGTGTTAATGCAAAGGCCACTATTACTAAACCACCTGTAGATCCTATTTGCATCGTATTGAAGCAGATTTTCAGTAATAACTGATGATTTATGGTTCACATAAAATACTACATCGTCTGCATACATAGCAACAGAACAGTGTTTAACTACAGAAGGCAGATTATCAATATAACAGATAAATAACAGCGGGCCCAATATGGACCCCTGGGGTACACCAAAAGGAATCTTTTTGTTTTCAGAAAGGTGATTATTACAGAATACATGCTGCCTACGGTTTTCTAAATATGAGTGGAACCAATTTTTGTAAATTTTGGGGATACCCAGATTAATTAGGCGGGCTATAAGCTCACCATGGTGGATCGAATCAAAAGCTTTCTTCAGGTACAGGAAGCAGGCGGCCACAGTCTCACCCCTGTCACGTGCCCCATATAGGTCACTGACCACAGAGAAGACTGCGTCCGCCGTCCCCATGGAGGATCGGAAGCCATATTGATTAGGTGATATTTTGTTGTTTTGCTCTAGCCATCCATAAACCCTGCTATATACAATCCGCTCCATTATCTTGCTGGGGACATGCAGCAGAGAGATAGGGCGCCAGTTCCCTATCTCCCTTAGGTTCCCAGACTTAGAGAGTGGAACAACTTTAGCACAGGCCCAAGAGCCAGGAAAAGCAACCTTTTCCAGGCACATATTTATCAGTTTAGTGAGCTGTGGAGTCATGATTAGAAGGGCATCCTTTAACCCCTTCCACCTGGTAAGCCAATATATTGCACAAAATTGCATTGAGTTACAAGAAATGCAGTGGTGAAGGGGTTAAGACGGTGGCCGATATATGCTCCACACCACTGGAGTTATGGGTCTGTATGTCCCGGACGATTGTTATCACTTCATCACAAGACACCCTGTCCTCCGGCTGGATTATATTATCAGTGTGTAGATGTGAGGGTGGGTTAAATGAGGTGACTTTCGGTGTATCTCCAAGACTATTAAATAAATTACTTCCGATTTCAGAAAAATATGAATTTACATATCCCGGGACATCATCACCCCTTACTTCAGTATTGGTTTCATGGTGATTAAATATGATCTTGGGATTTGCTTGATCAATATTACCCAGAGGGATATTAATTTGTCGCCAGAATTTTGTTGGGTTCTCTGAGTATTCATCCAATTTTCCTTCAGCATTAGGGACCTTTAGCAACCACGTAAAAGCTCAATAAACATAGACATAGCATATCCCTTTAGCATTACTACATCTGCGTTTAATAAGCTACGTCAGGTTTCCTAAAGGCCCTAATGACAACGTAGCTCAATAAATGCAGACGTAGCCTATACTCTTAGTATTGCTACATCTACATGAGTAGATGAGCTACGTCAGGTTTATACTTTTAGTATTACTACATCTATGTTTTTATGTTTCATATTAAATTGTATTTTTCCCTGTAGGAAACACCCTAACCATCAAGAGCACGTTCATTAGGGACCTTTGGCAACCACGTAAAAGCTCATAAAACGCAGACGTAGCAGTGCTGAAAGGATAGGATACGTCTATAGTCTTAGTATTGCTACATCTACATGAGTAGATGAGCTACGTCAGGTTTATACTTTGAGTATTGCTACATCTATGTTTTTATGTTTCATGTTAAATTGTATTTTTCCCTGTAGGAAACACCCTAACCATCAAGAGCACGTTCATTAGGGACCTTTAGCAACCACGTAAAAGCTCATAAAACGCAGACGTAGCAGTGCTGAAAGGATAGGATACGTCTAGGTTAAATGAGCTACGTGGGGTTTGCTAAAGGTCCCTAATGCAACGATTTCTGTGCACCTGATGTGTGTAGCCCCCCTATACAGTAGTATGCAAAACTGGGAGGTGGACTGACCAAGCAGTGAATTCACAACCCTTGGTGTGGGAGTTCAGCATTGATCCTACTGCGCCATAGAGGCTGGTCTGCTGGTGGTCATACCTGTGAATATCTGTACACTACCTACTGCTGTATACATTATTATTACTTTTTATTTTCAATTGCCAAAAACAACTGAATTATGCACGGGACCATATGTTATGATAGATACCATTAATTCAGAAATGATCTGAAGAATATTTTGGTGAAGTTTAAGAAAAATGATGATACTTTTACTACCATTACTCACGGAATCGATCAGTTCCTGGTCTAGTTTTGGAGAAATAGCTTTACTTTTCGAAATTCAATATTTTAAAAAGTAGCTAGGGACCCCCTACTTTTCTTTTCACTACTTCGTTTCAAAGTATGTAAGGTATATTGTGGAAATATTTGGGGTGAATCTAGATACTTTGGATCCATGATAGGCAACCACTTTAATGAGCTTTTACAAGGTTGCTAAAGGTCCCTAGTGTCCTGCTTTCCTCTTTGTAAGCAGCTACTCTCTGTACTAGTCAACACTGGTCAGAGTTTGTATACCTCTCCCAATACATGCCCCGGTAGGTGAGGGCCTAGAGCACAGGACTATGGATGTTAAGGTAGCTGGTTCACTTCCCAGTCATGGCATGCACATATGGACTCCTATTCATATTTATCTTTGCAACTCTTTTAAAGTATATTATGGATAGCACATGGTACAGGTAAAGAGGGTTGCTTAGGTTCGAATTCAATTACTAAAACACTTGCATGTTTCTATTCGTTGTGTGCTGTGTAAGTGATTAAAATGTTCACATAAAACCATCCACATACATTACATTTAACCCTGACATGTCCTGAGCAGGAAGTGAACCTGTTACCCTTGTATCCATAGTCCCGTGCTCTAGGCCCTCACCTACCAGGGCATGTATTGGGAGAGGTATACAAACTCTGACCAGTGGTGACTAGTACAGAGGGTAGCTGCTTACAAAGAGGATTGATTTTAAAAGGTTTTATGTGAATGTAGACTAGTCATATGTATTAATGTCTGCATGGTTTATGATTATTACATCAAAAATATGTAATCTGTGGGTGTGTGCTGTTAATGAACAGGTTATTATATATCGTGGACGTTTATTGACCACCCTGGGGATTCGAACCCACAATCTCAAACTGCATTAGGGGTGAATCCCGTGATTTAACAGCATTATACATGTAAAATCACGTCTTAAAATCACGGGATATCACGGGAATTTTTGCTCACAGAATTGCCAAAAAATCCCGGGAATTTCTCGTGACTTGTTACCAGGGCAGTGCTCATCTAGATATGTCTGTATATGTGACAACATAATAGACCACATGTTATTTACATCAGTTTCAGAATTAAAACTAGACCAATTTATATTAAGAATGTAATCTTCAAAGTCCTGTTCTCATGCATTTATTATACAGTTTGGTCTTCCAGCAATCAGGGGATAATAGATCTACATTTATGTCGCCCATAATCCATAATTCCCTACCATCCAGTTGTGGATCCTTACATGCATCTATTAGCATTTTAATACATTGGGCAATTATACCGTCCGGGGGTCGGTATACATGCAGTATGGTAATTAGGCGATGCTTAGGTTGGGTTATGTTAATAGCTTGGAGCTCTATGTCCTTGTTAGATTTACATAGGGCAGGAACCATAGTGCAGTATTCTGAGAGGGTGTCCTGGACATAACAGAGTAGACCTCCTCCAGCCTTACTTATAACGCTGTCTTGGCGTGGGATTTGGTAGTCAGGAACATATATATACCTTGCTACTGGAGAGGTCCTTAGTAAGCCATGTCTCACTAACACACATTATGTCAAAGAGTTTCACAAGTTTACTTAGACCAACCATTTTTTAAAACTTGCTCCTGATGTTGACATGTCCAAGCTTAAGACCCTTCATATCCATGAAATCTTGGATTTTCACAGGCATTTTAGGATTTTATATTTTACCTTATGCGGGCGGTTCTGAGACATGGTATGAAACGTTTGAGTCAAGGAATTTATATGCATACATTCGCTTAAGACTAGTAACAAGACAGTGCAGTATAGAGACATAATAGTTGTCCGAGTATTACATAAATATACCAACCTGAGTAGTTTAGAGTTTGTTGCTCTGACCATAAGTGGGGGCAATGAGAAAGGAGCGGTCCTTCCTGTGGTTAGCACAGTGCATTCATAATGCAGATGGCCTAAGGTCAAATCCCTCCCAAGTCAAGTCATATTATACACAACAGTAGCTTGATTTCTCTTCCCCCATTCCAATTATAATTATCATAGAAAATTCATACATGTTTAACCTTACCCTTCCAGTTGCTCTACGGGCCTGCTCCAGCTTCCCACAGTTACCTGGGTCAGCAGCAGGGTCCTCTATGAAGGTATTATTCACCCAGTAGGTCTGGTTGGTGCCTGGCAGGGTAACATTGTCCTGCCCCTTCTCCTTTACCATACATACCATGGCCAGATTAAAGTTGGTCCTCAGAAGGTACATGAAGAAGAACCCTACAGTCCCAGTCACCACCAGTATCCCACGACATGACCGCCATAGGGGGACAGCTGTTGCAATACAATATATCCGAATACATAAGCTACATTTGTGTAAAAGAAATGCATTTCTAAACGTGATAACCCCAGTCATGTTATGCAATGGTTGTTCCCCCTTCAGTCCAGTAATATGAGGCACTGTAATCCAATTTATCTGTCCATAAACATTTTAATATGTTCACCGAAAGGGGCATTTCTAATTCACTTGGCACATGTTACGTCAATATTCATGGAATTGTTATTCTAGTTTTCTGGCAATACGTGTATGAATTATATAGACTAAACATAAAGATACTAACTGTGCTAGTAGGGCCTACTCATCAGTACTCTACTATATGCCGTGCTTCTGTTGTTCATTATTTTATATTGAAACAAAATAGGAGAAAACTTACCAAGTGTTTTGGTTCCATTGTCTGCATGTATCTCCACCTTTTCTGTTATCATGTTGATAGCGTACAGAAAGCTTATATACTACCTTATGAACTCTTGTGTCTTAGCAAGGCAATCTATAGTATGTGTCCACGCACCCCACACACGCTAATGTCTCACAACGTCCCATCTAGCTCACTTCCTATACGAAAAGCAGATGCATGCCACAGATATGCATGATCAGGTTCTGATACACTATACCACATGACGCCTCCCTCTCCTCAGTCAATTCAACGAGACTAAGTAATTTCGACAGTAGTATTGTTGTACCACATTAATCATTTTAAACAAAAGCGATTCCCCATTGTTCTTTAACTTTAACGACAAAGCATTAAACCAGCGGGCTACCGTTTTTCTTTGTTTTCCATATTTTCCCAATACAGAAGAGGAAAATGATGACTCTTTCAAGCAATGACCCAGCTAACAAAAGAACACGTTTTCCTAACGGTTGGAAAACGTTTGCAGGGGGGTTGCAAACGTTTGCAAAAACGTTTACAAACGTTTAAAAACGTTAAAACGTTGACACAAAAAAAAGTTTGCAAAAAACGTTTGCCAAACGTTTTTGTACACTGTAAGAAGTTACTGTATTTGAACAGCACAAAGTGCTGTACATTTACGGCACTTTTTGCTGTAGCTGGTATTACAGCACTATTTGCTGTATAATCACAGCATTATGTACTGTAAATTTGGTCTCGAGCAATGTTGCTGTACATTTACAGTACATTGTCCTGTAGATTTCTGCCACTAGGTGGCAGCAGTATACTATTTTTGTAGTATTTATTCCACCCAACCCTTTCCCGAGTCAAATAAGAATGGATGAGAGAGACTGAATGCAGTTATCATAAAGTGTATTGATATTTGCATAATTGTGTTGAATGATACAAAAAACAGCAAAAGTATAGAATAGACACCACATTGGATGGAAAAATGAAATGCTTAAGTGTCTGGACTGGGAAAAAGCTGGTATCACATACAGTTCAGCTGTATCAATGTAGGATTAAACAATTACATTGTGTAGTGTGTATTAACCTAGCTGAAATTAAACTATTATGCAGGAAAGTACTTTCTGTGCATGCATTTTAATTGATATAAATTGATGACAACAATAATATGAAACCTACAGTAGAAGTCGCTGTAACGTTACAGCACCCAGATGCTGTACACCTACAGCAAAATCTACTGGAACAACAGTTGCCAGCAACTTTTGCTGTAGATGTACGATAGAAGTTGCTGTAAATTTACAGTAGAAGTTGCTGTCAATTTAGAGTAGAAGTTGCTGTACATGTACAGCAAGTCGGTTGCTGTACACCTACAGCAAAATCTACTGGAACAAAAGTTGCCAGCAACTTTTGCTGTAGGTGTACAGTACTTACTTCTTACAGTGTAGAACCTCTAGAAAACGTTTGCATGCAACTATTTGCAAACCACTTGGAGAAATTCGATTAACACTATTAAAAGCCGACACGAGGGAGCGGACCCAGGATCTTTAGATCCATAGCTCTAGGCTCTTCTGTCTAAGCTAGCGAGACTGTTGATAGAAGTGGACAGAGAAGATGAAGCATTCTAATACAATTCTAATTAATATTCTGACTATAATTTTAAGTGTTGACAGTAGGGACCTTTAGCAAACCCGACGTAGCTCATTTAACGCAGACGTATACTATACAATGTACCTTCAGCACTGCTACATCTGCGTTTTATGAGCCTTTACGTGGCTGCTAAAGGTCCCTACCGTTGAGGCAGCACATGTTCTACCTAGACCACATGCATATTACTGAAAGAATTGTGTGAATATTACAATTAGAACTAATTTATTTATTAGGATTAAAAAGCCTTTTTTAAAAGGCCTAATATTTAGGAAATTAGCTCCCCCCTCCCCCGCCCTGCAAGGATTACCGGTGGTGTGCATTGTCTTATGACTGAGGTGCGAAGTGACACAGCCCACTCACATTTACCAGGGTTTTTAATACCGCTGGCCCCCTCACTCCCTATGGTTATTCTATGGTGACTTTGGAAATTATACTTTGGAAAAACCCACCTATAAGACACACCCCGATATTGGCCCAATCGTATAAGCCGCACTGGCGATCTGACTCGTGACCTGACTCAAGGTCCCTAATGACAGTCTAAACAGCAATATGGATTTGGCTAGGATGTAATCTCATGTACCTTCTATTATGTCGGCTTCGTGGCCACACATTTTAGCCGCCTGCATTTAGATCCAAGGTCACCACTAGTGCAGGTTCGAATCCTGTTTTTTTCCTTATTTTTCTAAAATAGTTTTATTAAGCAAATATAAACTCATATTTAGATATGTAAATGATCATCTATGTATTTACCACCCATGACCTCAATTGGTGAATGTAAGTAAAGCTGTAGGTCTATTAAACATATCAAACCCCGAAATGTTTGTTTCCAAACTAAATACAAACATTTTAAAACGTTCTTATATAAATGTTTCTTTCCAAACCATATACAAACGTTTTAAAACGTTCAAACACAAACGTTTGTTTCCAAACCAAATACAAACGTTTTAAAACATTCTAGAAACGGTTTTTGTTAGCTAGGCGACTTTTTCCGGCGGCTCCTTTGAATATGCCTGCATCGGCTGAGGTACATAATATTATATGTATTTTAACCAACCGTCTACCGTCAGTCCTCTGCAGTTTCATTATCATCAAAAGCTTAAAATACTTATAGAATATTGCTCAAAGTTCCATGTGGGTGTGGGGTAAGCATATGGGTGTGGGCGAGCATGTGGGTGTGGGGACGGAGGTGGGTGTGAGCAACACTGCTAGGCTGCATGAGCCCTCCACCTTCCATCGCAGCCAAAAATTGAGCCGATTGAAACATAACCAGCAACAATATCTGTGTTTCTCCGTCTTGTAAGTTTTGGTTTCACATATTGTATCTAGCATCAAATACCCTGGCAGATGTGATGGGGGGATGCTCAATGTTCCATAATGCATTGTCAGTGCCAAGTGAAACAAGGTTATCACTGTTACACAAATAATAGAAAGTAACCCCCCCCCCCCCCCAAAAAAAAAAAAAAATTAAAAAAAATTGATGGATGTCTGAAAAAAAGGTGTCACTTACCCCTACTATAAAGATAGCATTGGGTTGTCAAAAAATATTAAATTTGGGGTTGTAGGTTATCTTCAAGCTCCCATAGAGCTCTATACTGAAGCAAATTACCATTTTGGGGCTAATATTATTTTTTGTTTTTTAAGGGGCTATCGTGGGAATTCGTGGAAAATAAAAACACCATTAGATAGATATCGTGAAGAGTGATTTATTGAGACCATGCATGATGCAAAGAGTGAAATATTGACCAAATGGTAGCAATTTCATTTCTTCAAGGGAAAAAGGTGTCTAGAACCCTCACATTAGATTCAGAGGGACGTTGAATCAAAAGGTATAATGACTGAATAGTTATAAGGCTGGGAACTTGCGCAGAACAGTTGAAAGACCAGCACTATATCAACCATGTGTGATGAAGGCCTAATGAAGACTGTGTGTGTACAATGTTTTACATTAAAGTGTAATACGTGTAGAAGAAGAATAATTGGTCTTTTTACCTGAATGTGTCCCCATTTCTCTTCTCATTAGGTAAATTGTCTTAAACAAAGCTGCCCTCGTTCATGACTCGGCCAAACCATATCCAAATGAGCCCACATCTACATAGCAATCAGATTGATGGTCAGGCTCCCAATGTGTTCTTATCGCACCCCTCTTTTCTATACCGCCTGCTTATATGAATGCTAATATGGGATAGCTCTCCCAGGTGCGCGGGCAAATGTTAACAGCGCAATCTTAATCTTACATCTTAAAATGTCTTAATCTAAGGCAGTCCTGTTTTTGCGTTGAGACTTGTATCTGCCACCTAGTGTCACATACCCGCACTATGCTAACTGGGGTTTGCCTTTATAGTATATACCCTACACCCAGATGGCGTACTACTTCATTTGCTTAGTACCTGGTAATACTTTTAAGATGGTTTAAGGTAAGACTAATATAGTTTAAGATAGGACTACGATTAAGATTGACAGGATTAAGATTGCGCTCTGAACGTTTGTCCGTGCACCTAGGAGAGCTATCACGGACGTGCCTATATTACAGATCCCATTGACACCAATTGCAAAGACCAAGACAATAGAGGTTCACAAGACGAGAGGTATAGAAGACATACAGACAGCAGTCCTGAAAGATGCGCTACTGATACTAGCCCCACAACTCACTGAAATAATTAATTTTGGACTTCATAATATATCGTTTCCTAAATCCTGGGCATCTGCAAAGGTGGTGCCTCTACCCAAAACAGGCAACCTGAAGGATATAGGAAATTGGCGCCCCATTTCCCTCCTTCCAGTCCCTGGAAAAATTGTGGAAAGAATTGTATATGAAAAGATTTTTATATCCCTAGAAACTAATAAGAAGCTAAGTAAACATCAATATGGCTTCCGTGCGTCCAGGGGAACGAATGATGCAGTATTTAAATTTGCAAATAAGGTGTTTGAAACCAGAGATAATGGAGAAGCTCTGCTTGCTTGTTTCCTGGACGTACGGAAGGCTTTTGATAGCATCCATCACTCTGAGCTCCTTTACTGTATGAAAGACCTTGGTCTACCCCCTATGTACACCGATTGGCTGCATGCCTATTTGGGCAATCAAAGTCAGCGTGTAATATGCAATGGCACCACTTCTAGTTGTTTACCTATTGAATTTGGAGTGCCACAGGGGTCTATTCTTGGCCCCCTGCTCTTTATCTGCTTTATAAATGAATTGCCAAATGTTCTCCAACACTGTGATATAATTATGTATGGGGACGATGTTGTGTTTTATATTAGTTCACCTAGTGTTAAGATAGCTGAAGCTAAACTACAATGTGATGCCACTAGTGTATACAGCTGGTTTAGCCGCAGTGGCCTATGTATAAACACCAACAAAACAAAAGTTGAAATCTTCAACAGTATTTTGATAACACCCCCTCCTACTGTTAGTATTAAGATGGGCTCTACCACTCTGAGTACTTGTACACAATATGAATACCTGGGTATAATTATGGACTGCAACCTGAACCTAGTGAAAAGTATTAGTAAAAACATAAGCTCGGCGTCAAACCGGTGTAAAATGCTAGGCATAATCAGACTCAAAATATCCTTACAAAATGCTAAGTTAGTATACAAACAAACAATTTTGCCCGTACTAGAGTATTGTGGTTATCTATACAATGGTGTTATTCAGACCCAGCATAAGCGTTTGCAACATATGCAAAACAGATGTCTGCGAGTCAGCTTAAAGATGCAGATGAAATATCCTGTGTACAAACTCCACCATGATACTGGTGTTGACTACCTGTTTGTGCGCTATGATCTGCAACTGATATTACTGCTGTTCAAATATCTTCATAGTGAAGCTCATTCTCCACAAGAGCTAGGTCTAAGCTACGTAAAACCAGCTGAATGTGGACGTATAACCCGTTCAACAAACACTAAATTACTTATGTACCCAAAAAGTAACACTATTGGCTACAGAAAAAGCCCCCTATACAGAGGCATAGACCTATGGAATGACCTTAATAGCTCGTGTAGAATTATCACGGACAGAGAACTGTTCAAAGCAAAAGCGCTGCTCCATCTACGGAAGCTGTCACCTATTTGTAATTGATCAGTACAACTTATCCCACCATATGTACTATTGTGTGCACTAGTATCTGTTAGGCTGTAAATGCTGCTGCCCTACACTGTCCCAACAGTTAGGTTGATTGTGTGTCTATTACTTCCTGATAATGCTGTGCTAACATTTGGTCATGATTGTGATTGTGATTATGATGATTATGTTGGATATAATACCATTGACTTATCTGAACAGAGGCATAGTTGACCTCATTTGAATGTATCGTATTTTGAAAATCACCAAGTGAATAAAATACGTTATAAACTCAAAAGACTGGCTGCTAGTGCGACTGTTCATTACAGAGAACTCCATTTGTGTATGTCACTCTCAGAATCGGTGACTCAAAATGATTCGCAGGTCTCATTACAAAGTATTTCCAAGTCGTTTAGTCTCATTATCCTCATCGTTGTCAGTAAAGTCTGTGGCCGGGTACTGTTTACGATCTGGATGTTCCTTCTTTTTGGCCCACTCTTGTTCTTCTCCAGAGGCAAACATGATGAAGAAAATAGCACCAAAAGCATATATGCCGCTACAGATAAAGAACACTCGCTGCCATTCTGCCTGTGTCCCCTAGGTAACAAACGAATGATAAATTATACGTTACAGAGTGTGCATGTTAAGGAACGAACTAGGGTATAATGAACATTGTATGGCTAAATCATAATTTGCAGACATTCTATAATAAAATACCAAGGATGAAGCATAGTACTACAGTGGTAACCAAGGTATGTTGATAATGCCAGTTGAAAGAAAAATCATACTGACATGAAATGTGCTGGATATTTTTTAGATGCATGTTCAGATGTAGCTTCCACTTCTGTGCAGCCTTTTATGACGATTGTTTGCAGATAGAAGAATGATGACTTACCATTGGTGTCAGTGCCCCAGCTATTACTGGCGCCACCATGCCAGGTATAGTTGCTGCAGTGTTGGAAATACCAAAGAGAATTCCAGCAAATCTGAAAAACAAAACATCAGGTGCTTATGAAAAGTTGAAACCCCATGACATCTCAAACTCTACTCAGACATTTTCCCTAATATGATACGTGGAAGGTACATGATAAAGTACAATAGCTTATTAATGGTTAATAATTACAAACAATAGTTGTACTTTATCAATGGTATGGATGAATAAAACTGTTAGACTCTTGTTAGATATTAGATATATTCATTATTACGAACTTCCTACTATGTGGTCTAAGCATCTGTCTGCTCCTAGTAACATCCTCTTTAAACAGTTGCTCCAGACAGACACCATCAACATGTTAGTGACTCTGAGAAGCAAACTTTATGTGTAATGAGCAGCTCATTCTTTGCAATATACATTACGGGTGAAGTATAAGGTAACCTTAACAGTACCTCGGTGCAATGTCTAGGTGGTTAACAGCATAAGCACATCTTCCACTTGATGTAAAAGTGACACCAATGGTGAGCAGCGCAACAGCGGTGCTGCGTCGGGAGCAATCCATGTACCCCATCACAGCTATGAGAACAGCTGGCCCAATGAAAGCTACAATTAGGGAGAAAAGTCTAGAATTTACCCATACAAGCAATGTATACCAAACCATGTTATATTTATAAGTTGATCAGCAATTGTCTATCTTCCATATGTTATATATCCAGTGGTTAAAGCAATGCACAATGGTTTACAAAAGATTGAGCGTGTGAGTGTGTAGGCACTCACACGCCCTTTGAAGCATAGTAACGCACAGGCTTTTTGGCTCAAAACAGGTTAAGTTTTTTTGACCCTCCCCCCGCCAAGAGGGGTCCAAATTATTATCCGGTCACGGCCAAGGGGTCCAAATGTTTTGCCCCCCCCCCCAAACCACCACCCCCCCCCCACACTGTTGTTAAAAAATTATCACTCCCTCAGGTCGAAAGTCACCTCCAAAACAGTCCAGGTCGCCAGGTCGTTTTTGACCCATCTGCAGTCAGCGTTGGTGTTTTCGATTTAACTTTAAATTAAAGAACCTAGATGTTTTTTTACTGTGTATATGAGGGTATTTCTACTGTAGTAGATGGCATTCCTGTATGTAAAGAGAGAAAATTAATATGAGGCAGTGTAGCCTTGTACCTGATTTCTATCTTTGGTTTAACATTGAAGTGTATGTAACTTTCATTTAGAGGGTAGCAATTTAACAGTAGTTAAGAGTTTACCGAAAAGAGAGAAATCAGTAGGTGAAGATCGCAGCTCAATATCACATGGAAGGAAAGATATTTTAAATTTGTTTTCGAAGGAAACATTTGTCCCCCAACCTTGCCTTGCCTATCTGTCCCTTTTCTCATCTCATGTCTATGTCCCATAGACACTGAATGACATAGGTTTTCCCATGTCCCAAAAACGTCTTAAAATATGGTTCAGTCGTTGTATATAACTCAGTCCACCCTGAGTCAAAAATATGTGTCCATGCTTTAATGATTAAGGTGAAACTTACAGATTCCTTGGAAGACCTTCCTGGTGGCTGTTGTGGAGATAATTCCTTTGGAACGAATGGTGTCCACTAATGTTGCCAGACAAACACAAGCAATGTACATACAAACATATGGTAAAGCTGACAGCAAACCATTCTGAATAAATTGGAAAAATACTCATAATACTAAACAATTAAAGAAGTACATTTAAACTCAATTTCCTGCAGTTATTGGATACTAAATTGTGGTAGCAGTATGATATAACCCTATGGTAAAAGTGTTTTTGTTTTTCTTACATTTTTCCGTCTCTACCCTGTCACATATACAAAAATGTGTGATAATATTATAACCCCAATGAAATACTGCCGCTTTCATCATTTTAATTCAGCATTTGTTGCTTGATATCTTACCTGTTTGATATCAAACTTGAGGACCTCCCTCATGTACATGGGGATACAGGAGAGGATGGTGTAAGAACCCCAGTTGGTGCACACATGGGCCACCACGATAGCCCATACTGGCATTGACGTACAGATTGACTTCCAAGGTATTTTCACACCCTGTTTAAAAAGCGTATAAAAGATTTATGGAGACCAAAATAAATATATCGCGTGGGATCAGATTCAAAATTGAATAGATATGGGCCACACTTTTAAAATTGTAAAACCTTGCGTATAAACTCAACTCGCGTATTTGCCACACCATTAATTTTGACAATCCATAAAATTATAAGCCTCAGGGAAGGTTCGAAAATTGCAAATTTGATTCTTTAGTACACCTATAAAAACTCATAATTATAAGCCGCACCTTGATTTTAGGCAGATCCTACAAGCCACACCGGCGATCTGACTATTCGTGAGGTTTTACAGTCGATGCCATTTTTTGGGATATACAGTGAAAAATCAGGAAAGGGAAGAAATAACTGCCTTGAACAAGTAATATCTTGGTTTCATAAAGCCCTTATTGTAATGGGTTCCTCCCAACGGTTCAGTTCCACCTGTTGAACTCAATGAAAATGCATGTATCTACTGACTTGGTATGTACCATTCTGTTTGATGAGGATGGCACTCCAACTGTTTCATGAATGTAGAGGATCTCTGCCTCTGAGATTCTGGGGTGAGCACCAGGGGAGCTGTATGCAGTAAAGTGCCAGCAGGTCCACCAAAGGAACCCAGCACCTCCTGTGAAAATGAATAGCAACGCTAATGTTTAGTAAATAATCTTAAATAATTAAAAAGGATTAATTGTAACAATTAGTTTGTCTAAAAAGAAGTAATAATGATAATAAATCGCAGGGAAACTCACCAAAAATGTAGAAAATGAAAGGCCATCCATTGTCCACATCAAGGGAACAAAGCAGCCCAGACAAGGACATAGCTGCAACAGTCCCTACCATTGTTCCTGAAGTATAATTTTAAAGGTATATAGGTGTGGTCTTATATTAGCATACTTGCTACAGTTACCCAATGTATTTCTTATCACATTTCTTGGCACAGACGTTCTACCATTCCGTTAAGAAATAATGGTTGGGAAATAATGATTGGAAAGGTAAGCTCCCAGTGTGGGTTACATGTATAGGTTTCTCCTGAGTTGGTGGTGCGGGTTGTATGATATAGGTACGGGTAATTTACGAGTTCTTTAGCTTCTTACCTGCGTATGTAATTGATGTCATTTTAGTCCTCTCAAGTGGAGGAGCCCATCGGCCTAGAAGACCATGCATTGAAGGAAAGACAACACCCTGTCATGTAAAAAGGGGAATTACTGTCATTACTGACTTGGCCGGAAACAGAACTTCTAAATGATGAGGTACATCAAAGTGAGTATATCCGATGATTGGAATTCAGAATTGATCCAGGGTGTTTAGCCAAGATCATACTCCCCTTCCTACCTATTCCATTCATGCTAGTTATCTATCATTTTGCTGAGATTACGATGTTATTCTCCCCTTGAAAATACACTGTAAGTACCATGTACTGTCATAAGTAACTGTAGCTACACAGCGATTCATACGGTAGATCTACAGTATAAAATGGGGTATTTTTGTATTTGAAACCAAAAATACCTCCTTTTATACTGTAAATCTACAGTAGAACTCACTGTACAGCTACAGTTACTTCTGATGGTGTGGCTTAGCTATAACTGCCCATGGATAGCCTTTGATCGCCCCCCCCCCATTCCCTAGATAACACATTTCCACAGTCCTTTGGACATATTTAGCTAGAATTTAGCATTTGGTCAAAACCGGGTATATAGTACAAATTCCATTTCCCATTGGGTTTGTAGGGTAAGGATTGGGTGGAAAAAATTGTGAGATTTGGAAGAGCTGACAATGCATGCATTGCCATGTAAAGTCATTGGTGAGATATTCACTTGGTTTCAAAACCAAAAATACCTTCTTTTATACTGTATATCTACAGTATAAATCGCTGTGCAGCTACAGTTACTTCTGACAGTGTAATTATACACGTGACTGATGCCAATCCCTGGTAATTTAGGTTCAAATTATATGGTAAATTCATATTCACTTATACTTACCATACCTAATCCCATGATGATACGAAGGGCTATTACAAAGCCAACATGTACGCGTGCAGCTACGGGTATGAGCATAGTGGCCACAATGGAGATGAGCATGCCTGTACCCAAAACATGCTTGCCACCTATCTGCAGAGATAAAATGCACACAAGGATATAGCCATTCATGAACAAATTGTGTTGGATATTACAAAATTATCAGAGCATCCTTGAAATTTAATAAGCTGGAACTTGGGAACTTGGTACACAAGTGATTGAATTGACTTATCAAAATATTGATAGTGGCAACCTGGGTACTGACCCTATACTTTTTTCCTATTGCAACAAGGGATAGATCAATGTTAAGGGCTTTTTGTGAACTTACCTGACTGGCTAGCCATCCACCAGGTACCTGTGTTATGATATAGCCATAGTAGAAGGAGCTCAGCACATAGCCTCTCATCACCTTACTCCACTCAAACTCACCCTATAATCAATAGTGTCACTCCAAGTCAATCTATAGTGTATATTATCACAGAACAAGGGCAGTACGGTAGCTCGTACCCAGCTAACAAAATAACGTTTACATTACCAGGCTTTAACGTTTGTAGAAAGTTTGCAAACGTTTGCAAAAACGTGTATAGAACGTTTTTTTCACGTGAAAACGTTGACTCTAAATAACGTTTTTATAACGTTACACCCAAACGTTTGTCTATAACGTTATATGAACGTTTGTTCAACGTTTTTTTGGATGGAAAAATAACCATTAACTGTAGGTATGAATAGGTAGCAAATCTATCGTAAAATCTGAGCAAATAATGTTTAAAGCCGTAAGCTGGTACAACCTCCTCAATAGAGCAGCGGTAGAGTGTTAGTCTCACATGCGGAAGAGCCCAGGTTCAAGGCTCGATCAAGCCCTGTTGGGTGTTCCTTATTAGTCTTATGTAAAAACATTCTTCTACGGTTGCTTTATTTTTATTTTTTGCTAGCCTGTACATCAAATAGTACCATATAGAGAACTAGGAAAAAATTCTACCTAATTCTCACAGAAGATTGCCTTTAACAGAAAAAGCCACCCTAATTTGATGATGGCTTCCATCGATAGTAGGGACCTGTTTTGAGCCTTTTACTTACACCGTCCTCGTTAGGTCAAGCAGAAGAGCATTGGAACACCAATCTAAAGGTCCAGGGTTCGGTCCTCAAGGTGACTTTTAGTGGGCATGTAAAAACAATGGTGACGCAAACCTTCTCCAAACCTTTTACTAACCTTTTACAAACCTATTCCAAACCTTTTACAAACCTTTTCAGGACGTTTATAAAACGTTCTATAAAACGTTTTGGTGTAACCTTTTACAAACGTTTTGCTCCAAACCATGTGGAAACGTTTGCAAACGTTTGGAAAACGTTTGTTGTTAGCTGGGTAGAACATATGTATCCTCAACGTCTTTGATATTATTCATCCAAAGGTCAAGAATGTTATGATTATGGAGTTAGATATTAATTAAGGAGATAACTGACACAAAAGGGTTATTACTCAAAGTTTACATACATTTATAAGCATCACCCTTACCCTTCCAGTTGCTCTACGAGCCTGCTCCAGCTTCCCACAGCCATCTGTCTCAGCTGTAGGATCCTCCAATGTTGTGCTGTTCACCCAGTAGGTCTGGTTGGTGTCTGGCAGGGTAACATTACCCTGCCCCTTCTCCTTTATCATACACACCATGGCCACACTCAGGTTGATTCTTAGTAGGTACATGAAGATGAATCCCACAGTCCCAGTTAGCACCAGCATCCCACGGCATGACCGCCATAGGGGAACCACTGTTGGAAGATTATACACTTTGATTTATTACTGAACGTTGTGGTTATATATATATATATATATATATATATATATATATATATATATATATATATATATATATATATATATGTATATATATATATATATATATATATATATATATATATATATATATATATATATATATATATATATGGATAGTTTAGGTATAAATAATATTGAACAGTACACATCTCATCACCAGATTCAGCGGGCCGTACTGCCACCTGGGCCCATTAGTTCATTTCAGTATTCATTCTAGTACATGTGCCAGTGTAAAATGGTCCAAACTTGACCAACAGGTGACTAGATGACCACATGAGAACCCATGAGAAAAGGGAAATTGGAGAACAAAGGGACATTAGGTTCACAATTTAATCCAGCTGCTATTTGTCAGCAGGGCACCTTTGTTATACTATAGGGTTGTGGCAATGGACTTCTCAGAGTCTCCTTCACCGGATTCCCAGATTATTTTATGTATTTTCTTGTAAAACAAAAACCATTGGACGTCCCTACCTTTGCAGTTGGGGTCGAAGGTAACAAAATATATTCCTTGTTCTAACATTGAAACATGATAACTTGCAAAGTATTTTGGTTCTATTATCTGAATCTCTTTCTGTTATAATCTTGATAACCTTAAAACATACCGCTGTGGGTTGTATATGCGCAGGGGTCTCAAATACGCGCATGTCTTATAAAATCTAGCGTGTGATCCTAATCACAAAAGACTCAGGGTTTTGTTTTCCTTTTGAATAAATTGTATATAATGCTATGTGTGTAATGTGTGTGTAGTGTGATATGTGTGAGTGTAATATGTGTGTAGTGTAATATGTGTGAGTGTAATATGTGTGAGTGTAATATGTGTGAGTGTAATATGTGTAATGACCCCCACCCCCGACATTGACCCCACCCCCGACATCGACCCCATCCCCAACATCGACCCCACCCCCGACATCGACCCCACCCCCGACCTCAACCACACACCCAACCCCAACCCCCACCCCACCCCCAACTGTCATTTGTCCACAGATGGCAAAGTGGTCTGACGAAAAACGTCTCACCAAGCTAGAAATATTATCTCCCATAGGTTTAACACTAAATGCCGAAATCGACGAAATGTCCACGCCAGTACATTCATGTTTGTCTACAGTGAGGAAAAAATGATGTTTTTTGGAAAGGTCTACTTTAGCAATTTTTTTCAGAGGGTTCCAGTAGGGGTAGAAGAATATTTCTTGCATCCCTGGGTAGGGGAACACTTCAATTATCAGATTATGTGTACTTTTGATCAATGGGCCTAATGTTTCTTTGAAAAATTTGGAAAATGAAAAAAATATTATTTCCCCTGAAAAACGTCTCACAGAGGCGTCGCATAAGACTCTTGGAGCTAAGCTCGATGAGTCAATAAGCGCACTGTAAATATATGTAGTACTATCGAGGCATGTAGGCTATGCAATGGAACAAAAAGGTTGAAGGACATACAATTATGTATAATCGGCCATGCTCAAACTATTATTGATGGTGATATGCGATATGTTCCCAGGGGATGGTCAGCCCCATTTTTGCTGATAAAACAAGTATAATAGTAAGTAAAAATAAGGCTTGGAACTCTAAACTGATCAAAATAGTTGAAAGTCTAGCACTTGAAGAACCAGCGATTGGTCAATTATCTGTAGTGTAATGATGACTGTATGTGAACATATTTTATTTTACATTCAAATGTGATACATGTAAATAAGAATCATTGGTATATTTACCTGAATCCGTCTCCAATTCCTTTCTTCTCATTTTGTAAATTTCCTTAAACAGAGCTGTATTCCTTCATGAGGTGTAGTTAGTATTGTACATAGCCACGCACTCCAGTACTGTTGTCAAAATACATGAATTCACATGAATCTAAATTGATAGCAACGGGATGGATGGTCAGGCTCTCAACGGGTCGTGACCTACAAGCTTATCACACCCCCTCTCCCAAATCCCTATACCATCTGTATATATGTACACTCTAATCAAATATATGCTAAGTTATTCCCACAGTAGCATCATTATCTGGCCTATTTACCTACAATCAGGGAGGCTATCTTTGATAGATATCTAGATGCTCATCGGATTCTCGACATAACATATAATCATAAACTTTCCAAAATGCAATGAAAATATGGTTTTTCAGGAAGGTGTTTCACAAGGAACGAAATATATGGATTGATTTATTCTGCATATGCATGGTGCAAATAGAATGCAGCCTGAGAAAAATATAAAGTATTTCAAAAGGATCAATCTTAGAATAGAGTTATGCGTGATGCATGGGCAGCATAATAGAATGATCCTTTTGAGACAGCTGCAATAGTCATTCTATTGCCATTTTAAAACCATTACTCATGCTGCAATAGAGTGCCTTTTATGATGAATATAATGATTTATAATCAGTCTACATATATCCACAATACAAACCTTATTAGAGATAACAGAAAGCCCAAAAACGACACATAAACTATATGATATGTCCTGGTGGTGTGGGCTGAGAAAAAATTTGAAATTATTTATTTCCAGAGAAAAAAAAGACAAGAATATGTCTTTTACAACACTGTATTTGTACTCGTAACTGGCTCTCCAGTGGCAGTACCACTCATAGAATGCACTTGTAACAGCTCGTAAAACGCTTGTTTCCCACTCCACTTACAACTGATCATAATACTTACGACCAGTGTAAATAGAATGGTTGTAAGTCAAATCTATGAGTGGACAGGGCTTAGAAACACTTTGAAAAGGATCAATCTATTACCGTTGTGAAACATGTGCCCTCCAGCTACCTTGTACTTTGAGTAACACATAACAGGGTCAACATTTCCAGATCATTTCAGCCTTCTAGCAACTATCAGAGATACGTTGAGCCAATGATGACAAAGGTTGGCACCATCGCAGGCAATATTTCAACGTTGCGCCAACACTGGTACAAGGTTGGCAAGTGTAAATATGCTCTACTCGCGTTGGCAATCACAGAGAGAAGAAACCGAGTCACAAGGGGAGTCCAGGCTATAAAAAGAGAGCCAGGGTCCATTTGGCTCACTTTTCACACTGTCTGACTCCCCCTTCTAACAGCCTTGACTCTTTTTTGATTAGATCAAACAGAGTCCATGTCAGCTGAGGTGAGTCAATGGTTACCTGGACTCCCTAAGGGAGTCACAGAGGTGAGCATACAAAACGGAAATAGGAAACCCAATAGGGGACACTACTGTACAATGACTGTAATGCCATCTAGCATATATGTTAAGAATCCATCTGACTCTGTTTCTAATCAGAGTCAAGGGTCCCTACTCCCTTTTCCCCCAAGGGAGTCAAACAGTTGGTTACAGTTAAGCCTGCTAGGTGGTAGCACTATACCTAAAATGGGAATATTCTGCATGCTCAAGTCTCTAGATCCATGTTATTTGTGACATTGATAATTATGCTGATACATGTATATCATTGTAGCATCAACATGTAATGTCAGAATTACATTTTATGAAATAATTACAGTTAATTTAAAACTGTAGCACAAGCATGATGTATAAGGTATAGACACCCAATTTGTAGCAACATGAGAAAGTTAAATCCCAAAAGCTCATATGTTCCTTTGTATATTAACTAATGTGCTCTGAGGGATCTTTCTGAGATCCCTCCTCCTTGTGAGGCATTGCACCAACATAATGTAGAAACATCAGCTAGGGAGACAGCTATTGAAATCGTTATATAGAGGGTTAGGGGGTAGGAATTACCTATAAATTATGACTCTCTATTCCAAAGGAGCCATCCTGTGCCTAGACTCCCTTTCTAAAGGGAGTTGCAGCATAGACCTGGACTCTGTCTGTAGCAGGGAGTCATAAAAGGGAGTCATTTTGGAGGCAAAACCTGGGCTCTCTTTAGGGAGTCACATAACTCCCTTTTAAGGGAGTCAGGTTCATCAAGAGAGTCAGAAAGAGAGTCAGAAAAGGGAGTCATTCTGGAGGCAAGCCTGGACTCCCTTTTGACTCGGTTTCTTCTCTCTGTGAATATACACCCATGATCTGGAAGGTGCTTCACAAGGAATTTGATATATGGATCAATTTATTCTGCATATGAGGGGTGCCAATAGAACGCAATCTACAAAGGGAAATACAGTGTTTCAAAAGGATCACTCTTTAGAATGAACGCAGGAGTGGTGCATGCACCACATAATAGAATGATCCTTTGGAAACACCGGCAATATTCATTCTATTACCTTCTAAAACCATTACCCATGCCTCAATAGGGTGTCCTTTATGATGAGTATGATGATCATGAGCCTATGATATATTATATCATAGCATCATAAAACCTTATCAGAGATAATAAGTCCAATAACCCCACACACATTGTACATTATGACCTTTTCATGTGGGCCAAGATAAGATGAGAAAATATTCTTTTAAGGAGAAAAAACAAAAACAAGGGATGGTATATAGCCTAAGATGTCCATGGTTAGAGCTTAAGAAACACTTTCTTTTTAGTTGTAACTACTTTACAAGTGGCAGCTCTGCTTGTAAAATGTACTTGTAAAGTCCTTGTGAAACACTTACTATAGTACCCAGTTACGACTACTAACGAGTGATCAGGAACGTGTTTGACAAGGATTGTAATACATGGATTAATCTATTTTACTGACAAGTGGTCTGATTAGAATGCAGAATAGAATGAAACACGGATCAGGGGCCCTGCAGACAAAGGGCCCCGTGACAATTGGCCCTCAGGACAATCAGTCCCATGTCTATAAGCCCTGCGGAAGATCAGCCCTATAATGAATGGCACCCTGACTTTAGGCCTCCCGGATTGTAGGCCATTTGCATAACGTCCGATCCCTGGCCATACTAACGTCCGATCCCTGTCCATACTAATGTCCGAACACAGGCTATACTCAGAGGTTACTCAGAGGTTAGTATGACCTGTGTCGGGAGGTTTGTATGGTCAGGGATCGGACGTTAGTATGGCTAGGGATCGGACGTTAGTATAGCCTGTGCTCGGATGTTAGTATGGCCTGTGCTCGGACGTTAGGGAAATGGCCTATTGTCCGGAGGGCTTAGTGTCATGGGGGCCGATTGTGATAGGGCTTATTGTCAGGGGGGGGGGGGGGGGGCAATCGTCATATGGCCAAAAAGCTGAGGGCCTGTTTTCCCAGGGCCGATTGTCAGGAGGGCCCCTGGCCCGGACACCCAGCGGGTAATATGGTCCACTCTCAAATTTAATGGTTACTCCCAATAGTTAAAATGGAAAACGTGATTTAAAATGCCATCACACCAGGGATGGACTATAGTTATCAGCAAAGTATATGGTCCACTCTCCTCAAGTTCGCAATACTTAAAATCGAGAAAGTGATTTATAATGCCATGGCCCCTGTCGATCAGCAGACCCACTGCCCTCATCAAGTGTATATACAGATTTCAACTGCCCTGAATAGCATGCACACTGGGTGCCTACTTCTTGCCGAGCAATGTTGGTCTGTCAGGTAGGCCAGACTGTAGTTCTATTTTTTTTAATAGTTTTATTGACCAAAACTGATGAAAGTGATCACGCTCCTCCGGTTCGGTCATTATAGTCAACACAAGGGAACAACAAATGTACAGAAATATATAGAAAAGATGACAGTTGGTTGCTGGTTGTCGTATACGAATTGATAAGTTCACACAGCTGATAATATCCACCACTGTGAAAAGTCAGTGTTCATAGTAGGTCCTTCAGGTTTATTGGATTGATTAAGAAATGCATAGCGATCATATAATAATATAATCTTACCACAATTTAGGTTTATATGTAAATGGATAAGATAAATTGTCAAACATAGCTATATGGATGTCATAGGTCTAAATTGCGACTGATAGTGAAATCAATAAATGCCTCAAACTGGTAAAACGAATGTTTGTATTTTTTTTTTAATGTTAGCGATCAATCTTTTCTAGAAAAACTTGTTCAATCATTCAATCTAAACATGTAGGCCTACTCATTCGAAACCCTCAATGTGTACATATTTTGTTTAGGTGAAATATGTGTGGAAAACAGGTATGCCTCCATAGGTTTATGAAAATGTTGCCAAAAATATTTTTCTCAATTATGGAATAACATAATCCGTGTCTTCTTGCAGAGATCTATAGCCTAAGTGTAGCCTTGTGAATACTCTAAATGCATTTCTTCAATTGGTTGACAAAATGTCTTAATGGTCATATGGCTTAAGGTGGGTCGCTACCCTTGGGTCAAAGCCACTGAAAGTTAACAGAATCTCACCAAATTATGTTACAGTTTAAATTGTATAAATATAGGAAAATGCAAAGAAAAATAGGGGGTCCCGAACTACTTTTTGAAATATAGAATTTTGAAAAATCAAAGTATTTAAAAATGTTTTCTCAAAATTAGAAAAAATATGAAAACCTCCATGATTTTTTTTCATATCAACCATTATGCGTAGAAATGTAAAACATCACATGTGAAACACCTATATGTACCCCTTTACTGTAAAAATGATTTTACAATTTTACGCCATGGCATTCTGGGTAAAAATATGAGGTTTTGGGAAAGAGTACAAAGAAATCGTCATTATTTGTAGCCTTAGTGGCTAAAAATAGTACTAGAATTTTTTTTAACTCTCTCAGAAAATAGTTCAGATCATTTGCTAACATATAAAAGTAATTTTGATAGGGGGTCCCAGGCATATTTTTAGGGTTTTGGACCTTTGAAAATGAAAAAGTAATGCCAAAAATGACTAAATTAAATGTATCTGGCATTGCATGATGGGTAAAATGGCAAAAATCAATGTATGAAATTGTCATGATTTATACCCTTGGTTATTTTGAGCAACATTATAGCATCGATAGTGTTCTAAATAGTAAATATCTGCAATGTAATAGCTCATGTTTAAAAAAAAGAAATATTATCAGTTATCAATACCATATTCGATGTAATAAGCGCCCTGGGCGCTTATAAAATTATTTTTATGGTAGGTTTAGTACTTAAGAGTTTAATTGTCTCCAAAATCGTGAAATTTGAGCCTTTGTTCTAGTCTTAAAATGCCCCAAAAAAGGGGGGAGGGCGCTTATTACGTCGAATACGGTAATATTAAATATTCAACGTATTACAAAATGCACAATTTTGCTTGAAATGGTCTAAATTTCTAACACAGTTTAGGGAATGTATATATGTATCTGCCTATGCAATATTAGCCCATTCTGATAGATTTAATAATTTGAAGAAATCAAAGGGTAGCGATCCACCTTAAGAACCATTTGTTATGATCTAATTTATACAGACCACCTCATACCAGTTTGTACTTATAATAAAAAATATAACAATGCCATAATGATAAATGATATTCCCTTATGTCTAGAATTATATCTGGAATAACATAAACATAGAGAGAAGGACTCAAGAGTAACAATAGTTTATTCATTTTGTCTTTCGTATTTTTTGTTTTTTCCCCTTGTCGTCTCGGAACTTTTTCGCACGTTTTGCCATTGTTCGTTTCTCCATGAGATGCGTCAGATTTTTCCGTGGCCTCCCCCTTTTCTTCTTGATAGTGTAGCTGTAATAAAAAGCAAGAAATCGAAATTTAAAGTATGGAAAAATCTGGATTAGAAATTAATTTACCCTTAGAACTGGGGACATTGAAGGCGGCTATACTAATCTGATACATGTTAATGTAATTGATATATGCTTAAGGGAGAGGTCAGTTCTTAACAACAGGGGTACAGCGGATGTTAGCGTATTTTTGTCTTTTAGTGAAAGACAGATTATTTTAGATCAAAAAAATAAAAACCCTCTCGGGGGTGCACCTGCGCGAAAATTCAATAAAGATCACCCCTCCCGACGTTGGTAGGAAATGACTATTTCCTAAAAGATAATAAATCCCTATATTGTAGGGAAATCCCAGTGTAGACCTCTATAGGTTCCTTCTCAAAATGCACTTGACACTGTGAACAGTGTAGTGTGCAGTTTAGGTCAAAGGCGATCCGACAAAAGCAGATCAGACGAAACAGTCGGGAAAAATTTGCATGCAGAACGCTATAAGACGAGCCAGACAAATGTGATAAGACTGGGTCTGGTTGGGTTGGGTCTGCTTAAACTGGCATAGTGCGGCAGAGACGTAACTGGTACAACCCATGTACAATGTACTCACCTTTTGCGTTTAGTGGATTTAGTCCCTTCTGCTTTCTGGTCTTCTTCCTGCTCAGAGTCAGACCCGCTGTCTGCCGTTTGTCTTCTCGGAGGTTCCTCTTCCTCCTCCTCTTCTTCTTCACCGATCTGAGATCATAGAAACATGATATTGACATTATTTTCGAAGTTCTAGCCTATTTTTAATTACTATTAGATAGACGTTTTGTGTATTCCGACAAGTATTTCATGAAACCACATGTACATTATATGCCGGGGATGATTTGTGTCAACTGCATGCTGAAATGCAGCATTATACACGCGTGCTGTTTAAGTAATAATGTAACTATTGTCACTCTTGACTTAAAAGTGTTTCTTCTATATTATCCATCGCCATATAATGGATTGCAAACTCTTGTGACCTAGAAATAAGCCAGTGATCCACTGCGGAGAGTTTGCTGCGAATGTTGTCGTGCAAGAGACTTGCGAGTAGACTCGTGAAAATCAAAACCTTTTGATTTCTGCGAATTTACTCACAGCAGCTGATCCACTGCTGGAACGTTCTGTCCGTTTGTACTCGCACGAGTGTGACTTGCAGCAAATTTGCAGCAAATTTGCAGCAGTGGATCACCGCCTATACCATGTCAACACCCAAGAAGATCCACCAGCGGCCTCAATACCTGATGTTTGGCCCATATTTATATATAAATAAACTTACGCTGTTGAAACCAAGACGTGTGCCTGAGCTGCCAATGAAGTCTGTGTTGGTGACGTCAACTACAGTCACTGTGTGAGTTGACATGTCGTAGATCTGAGGTTTAGCGATAGTCTCCATTTCAGACAAAGGGTCCCTACCACCCACAGCAGCGCGCAGCTCCGCCAAGTGTTTCGCTCGCTCATCTCGCTTCTGTAATTCAAAAATATTTCAATTTTCTTTATTTCTTCTCACTAGATCATTCATATAAAGCATGTAGAATCTACAAATTATTGAATTATAATTGAGAACTTTCGTTTGATGTCCCTGGTTTCTATATTATCATAATGCTCGATGTATTTACAAGACAAAAGCGTTTTATCATCTGTCTAATTATACCAATATCCCCTTTGAGAGATCCAGAATTTGATTAGTTTAAGATGATTCAGTAGCCTACTAATTAAGATTGCTTAACTAACCTCCTTCTTGAGTCTTTTTTTCTCTTCTTTAAGTTGCTCTATTACATCACGGGCGGCTCTTTTCTTTCGTTCAGTCTTCCGTTTTGAAAATCCAGTGAGCCATGTGCTGGAAGAGAAATAATACCATAGCATTAAAAAGTACACTCAGTGCAAAAATATTTCGCATAGGCTGGAGGGGGCGAGGGTCAGAACAATTTCGACCCTTTTAGAGGGGGAGGGCGCAAAAGAATGTCACACTTTTCGGCGAAAAAGCCTGCGGGTTACTATGGAAGGGGGGATTCTAACCCGTCTGGTCGACTGTAGTGTAGAAGCTTATTGTATATCATCAAACAGGCCAGTATATACCGTATATTCCTATATAAAAAGTGTGTATAATGCCATCAATGCTAACTCGGTGCTGACATAAATGTATCCTTACATTAGTAAATAAAGCCTTCTTGAACCTTGAATCTCTAGGGGGTGGGGTAAGAACATTTTCAACCCTTTTCGAGAGGGCAGTCAGAAACATTTTCACGCGCCTGCACGAAAATTCTACCACCCCCCCCGGTTGTTGAGTAATGAACCCTCCTGTATCATTATTCATGGTTTATCATCAGGCGCTTCACTGGGACAGCCTGTCTTTGGGCCCCTTGCACTGCTACACAGGACAGCCTGTCTACAGTATTGAGTAAGTAGTGCAAGCCAGCTAGTCCGACACATCTGGCGCTACTGCGCCAGATAGCAGCTACATAGGGGTCCTGTAGTGAGAAAGATTGAGCGTGTGAGTGGCCTCACAGATGACTCAGGGTAAGCTGAATCTGTAGCTTATCATGTACTTAGATATAGTACTCCCTTATAATCATTCATTGGTCCATTCTGGCATCAGAAATGAATTCCTTGTTAAAAAGTACCCTAAAGTCATGTGTCATACATGTATGTTATTCCATTTCAGGCTAGCAGGTGGATGTGGGTGAGCAGGTGGGTGTGGGTGAGCAGGTGGGTGTGGGTGTGCAGGTGGGTGTGGGCGCGGTTGCAGGCTGCGGGCATCTACCGCCTTCTGTCCCTACAAAAAAGCCAGTCGATCGGACGATAAACGGCGACAATATGGGTGGTACAGTTTTGAACTGCTCTGGACGCTCCTTTTATCCTGACGCTGTTGCTGCCAAGGCCAAATAAAAAAAAAGGTTTGTTTCAGGTTACCCGACCCTACCTAGCAAAACAGGGCCGACCCTAGAAATTTTTATGCAATTTTGAAAAAATATTTATATTTTGGGTCATTTTGGGGCTATTTAAGGGTCGATCTGATAGTCTACGAGTCGAGGCGCTCGTCGGCGAGTCGGCATTGTAGTTCGTGAGTCGATTTCTGGGTACTTTTCAGGCTAAAGTAAAAAAAAAAATTAAAAAAAAAAAAAAAATCCGACCTACCTACCCTAGATTTTCAGACCATGTAACCTGAAACACACCTTTTTTTTTTTTTGGCCTAACTCTCGGAGTGTACAAGAAGTAGGGGTGGTGCCACCCTTTGCTGTACGGTCAGTATGGGAACTAAAACATTTTTTGGTGATGCTCTGTGTTGGAAACTTTTATTTTAATTTAATTTAAACGTTTAAGATGGTTTTTATTGTGTGTTTGAGGGTATTTCCACTGTAGAAGATGGCATTTCTGCGTGTGAAGAGAGAAATATGGGAGACTTTGGCAAAAGTAGTGATTTCTATCTTTGCTTCGACACTGAAGCCTATGTGGCTTTCATTTAGAGGGTAGCAATTTAAGAATACTTAAGAGTTTAAGGAAAAGAGAGAAATCACTACCTAAAGATCGCAGGCCAATTACAGCAAGAAGGAAAGACATTTCAAATTTCTTTTCGAAGGAAACATTTGTCCCCCGATCTTGCCTGTCTCTCCATGGTCTTATTTAATGGCTGTGGGCCATGGATATTAAATTAGAGCACTTCTCCCATGTAACAAAAACGTCTTAAACCTTGGTTGGGTCGTTTAGTATTACTCAGTTACCCTGAGTAAATAAATAGGGTGTTGTTCTCATCAATGTGATCACTACCTGTCCCTCAGAATGGTCAATCCTATTATCCAAAAGATACTCCACATGTTCAGCAAACTTATATTCCTGTAAACATGTCAATATTAATGTATGTTACACGTTTTGATTTCAGTAGCAGGGAGTGCAGTGGTGGTGGGAGGAGTGCAAAAGAGGAGTGGAGTTGACATTAAACAAAGCCAGGATTACACTTTACATACCGGTATCTATTTGACTTGACTCTTGTTGATGGTGAACAGGTGGAAATATATTGAGGGACATGTGGCTACTCCCATCAAAGTGGCTTGCTTAGCCCAAGCTTAGCCCAAGCCTAGGGCCAAAGGCCCATGCTTTCTAGTACCGGTAATTCTACCCCTGGACCTGGTACAGGCCGTACAGGGGTAGTTCCACAGAAACTATCCAGGAGGCAGCCGCGTAAGCAGTGAGTGGGTAAGGGAGTGTTCATATATTAATTACAGGGGGGGGGGGTGAGATTTCGTGCAGAGGGGCGAAATATTTTACGCCCCCCCCCCCCCCTCGAGAGCGCATGGAATGTTTCCTGCCTCCCCCCCCCCCCACGTTTCCTGCCCCCTCCCCCCCCCCCACGCCGTTTCCTGCCCCCCCCCCCCACCCCTTTGAACTATAGTAAAGCGCTGGCTTTTTTGCTAAAAAGGGGCTGAATTTTTTACGCCCCCCCCCCTAAAGAGGGGTTAGAATTTTTTATGCCCCCCCCCCCCTCAGGAGGGGTCAGAAATTTTTACGACCCCCCCCCCCCCCCACACACACACACACACCCGTAACTAATAAATGAACACTCCCTAAGCTCAACTATAGGCCTACAGGGGTAGAACCACCGATGTCGACCAAGGCTTCACCAGGGAGCATCTGTCAGAATCTAGCGACCATTATGATTAGTTTTGGGCACGTTCAACATTAACTCTTCCTTTACCGTACACGCATTATTGCGAGCTTACAGAACAGGACTGTACACGCATTTATGCGAGTAACTCGCCGATTTTCGGCCGATTTTGGCCGATTTTTGACCTCCTGTGGTTTGCCTAAAAATTGGTAGAATCCCATATTTTTTTCTGACAGTAGTCTATGGCATATTGTTTCTGGATATTCAAATCAATTTGCACATACATCTAATATTTTAGAAATACTGGACATCTGAACTTGGATGATATTAAACTCATTTTCAATGTGATTTGAACAACATTTAAGGCAAAAAACGTCAGAAATGTCAAATAATATTGTTTGGGGGGTGAAAAACGGTTTTCTTCAATTTTTCATGCTGAAAAAGATGGTATCAAAAGATTAGGACTACTTTAATGCATAGGCCTACTGGCCCAAATGTTAGTGTCAATGGTAAAATAATACACTAAAAATAAGCTTATTTTAATTTCAAATAGGGCTATATCTCGCTAATTGGAACACTTAGGGCAATTTAGATAGATCTATCTCACCATAAATATACATAGCCGAGATAAGATAAGAAACGCGTAATTATCTACCATACTTCTAAAAATGCTAGGGACATGATTCAAACAGTTCTGAAATGCCCAACTCTAGGCCAGGTCCCTGAAATCGTATGCACAGTGTGTTTCTATGCTTTAAATTTATTTCATAATTCACAAGTTTGGCCACAGCCAGTATTTTACAGTCCACAAATTTGTGTCTGGGTCTGTGACTCACATATATTGGTGTCACCCGGACGACGAATTATGCTGTCCTCCCCCTCCTCTTCTCTTTCCCCCCCCCCCTCCAAACACTGTCTCTGTACCCCCTCCCCCCTGATGTCATAGTATGAATGGTGTATGTCAGGTTGAAATAATAAGGTTAAACAGATTGCTATATTGATAAGCGAAAATGTTACTATATGTTCACTGTTGGCTATATAAAAACTAGATAACTGGTTACGTGTAGCGCGGATGCAATGGTTATAATATATAAATCATGTTCTTGAAGCTATCTGCGTACTGTGGGGTCATAATTTGCATCCGGAGAAAACCCCCCTGGGTAATTGCATGGAAGATCAACTGAAAAGATGAATGTACTTTCCCCAGGACAAAATAAAAACTTTGAAACTTGAAACTTGAACTTGTCCGCGACACCGAGATAAGATCAGAAAAGCGTAATTATTGATTATAGGCTACTTTGAAAAATGCTAGGGACATGGTTTTAGCATTTCTGAAATACCCAGGTCTCTCAAATTACCATGGTGTATCAATAGCACCCCTTTGCATAGCTGCTGCCACCTGCATGCCCAGTGCAGCCACCTAGGTGCCACTGTGCTGCCACCTAGCGGAATTTGAGTGTTATAGATAACAATAGCGAGGCAATGCTGTAGGCTCTGAAGGCTTGGTTACTTATCTAGGTAATATACATGTCTATGATCTCACTTTTTGGTTATTCAATGTTGTTCACTTTTGACATAGGCTAGATGTAGTACTGGGGGGTATTTTCGGCCACTTAATCTTTGATTTGCTACCACACATGGAAATATTTATCTAAAGCAATGTTATTGATAGATGAAGTAAGGGAGGGTATTTTCAACATATTTGGGCAGTTAGCTCCACGATACCAGTTTTACTAGTACTAGTAGGGCCAATTGTTAAATATTCAGTTTCAGGGGGGTATTTTCGGCCAGGGGGTGGTATTTTCGGCCACTTTGCATATATGTGCCAATTGAAAGTGGAGGTAGATGCAAAATGGGTACATTTATTAAATTTGGCTCCCACAATCAGATTTTTATTCTGATCTCTCTTATGAAAAATGTGTGAAAAGGCTTCAACCCAGATCAAATGTGCCATGGATTATGGTGGTAGATCTATATGTCTTAGCTCACCCAAAAATGTAGATCTAGGTCTCAAAATTTATACAAAACTAATATACCAAACAGGAAAGTATATATTTTCTACACAAACTGCTCCATAAATAATTATGAGGTTAAATGTGCATATTAAATTGATTATTTTAAATGTGTTTGCCAGCTGAGAAAAGCTGTTTCCAGTGTTATGGGTCCTTTTTTACAGCATAAATACTGGCTGGTGGCCGAAAATACCCCCCACAGCTGAATTATGGCACCTATTTCCGGCCACCCCCCCTAAACTAGGGACAGATAATATAAAATTAGAAAATTTCACCTTAAATATAAAAAGAGCTATAACATACTTAGCACAACCTGAATTTTAATTAAATTTCACAATATGATTACCCCTAGGCAACTGGTGATTCTATAATGATATATTAACTGACATGTTAAGGCTACAAGGTTTTGGCCAACAAATTTAGTGGTCTCTCTTTAAATGGGGAAATTTATACTAGTTTCTGATGACCTGGGGTCCATTTCACATTCAGGAAACAAAATCAATGCTTTCAGCTGTCTACTGAAATAATTACATAATGTTTATTCCAAAAATATAATTGGGTAGGACAAAAATAAAGCCAAAGTGGCCGAAAATACCCCCCGGCCGAAAATACCAGCCTGTACCCTACTTCTAGTTGGAATATTTACACAATTCTTTCAGTTTCTAAGAGGTGAGGCCATCCCCTAAATCCCTATATCCCATTTGAATTCATCTGAAAAAATCTGGTCTTGGGAGGGGTGTCTTTATGTAGAGCGTGGTAAAGGAAGAGTTAAACTACAGCCAGCAGGAATTACTTATATTATCGCTCACACACCCCACGTTGGACGGAAACACGTCCCTCTAATGAGTTCATTCGGCAGGTTCTTGGCACACTTACTTTCTTGCAGATTCGTCGAACGATAACACAGTCTTATTCTTCTTGTTTTTTCTGTTCTTTTGTTTGAATGATTGAGGAACGCTCTTATCCCGCTTTGCGTTCCCCATGCTGTAAAATTATGTTTCTAAACAAACTCGCTATCTCGACACTAGGTGGCAGCACTGAAATATCTCGGTGTGTTTTCAGACCGCCATAACAAGAGAGTTCCAAGGTCCACTCCTTTTGCAGACAGTCACAGAAGCACAGGATCGTAGTCCACACCAGGCATACAAGTAAGAATAGACTTGATCAGTTATTGACAGCATGGTTTACACATTTTATTGGATAGAAGACATGTTATTACTGCCATAGGTCTACTTATTACGCATGCAGCTATGCACCATGACAAATAATGACACTTTACACTTAGGCCTAGGCCCTACAGGCAGTTTTAAAGGCACGCCCCTGCCAGGCCCTGCCCGGCCATGGCCCGTCCCAGGTTGTAATTTAGGGAGTGTTCATTTATTAATTACAGGGGGGGGTGGTGAGATTTCGCGCGGAGGGGCGAAAATTGTTTACGCCCCCCCTTGAGAGCGCGTGGAATGTTTCGCGCCTCCCCCCTTTGAACTATAGTAACGCGCGGGCTTTTTTGCTAAAAAGGGGCTTAAATTTTTACGCCCCCCCCTCAAGAGGGGTCAGAATTTTTTACGCCCCCCCCTCAGGAGGGGTCGGAAATTTTTACGCCCCCCCCCCCAAACCCACCACCCCCCCCTGTAAATAATAAATGAACACTCCCTTAGGGAGTGTTCATTTATTAGTTACAGGGGGGGTGGTGGGTTTGGGGGGGGCATAAAAATTCTGACCCCTCCTGCAGGGGGGGTGTAAAAAATGTAGCCCCTTTTTAGCAAAAAAGCCCGCGCGTTAGGGAGGGTTCATTATTTATGGCAGGGGGGGGGGTGAGCATTTGAGGGGGGGGGGGGCAAATTTTTTTAGGGGTATTCAAAAGGGGGGGGGGCCTTTTTTTTTTACCCTATTCTTAGGGGGGGGGGGCCTTTTTTTTTAGGGGTATTCCTAAAAATGTCGCGAATTTAGTACGTTGAAATGTCGCGAATTTTGGTAACAGCCTGTGTTATATTTTACCAAATTATGTCAATATTTTCAAAATTTTCTAAAATTTTCCTCAAACTCCCATCAAATTTCTCACTGCATCACTTTTGACACTCAGAATAGCCCACCGTTTTGTCAGTCTTCAAAAAAGTGCCGGCCTCATGTAAGCACTGAGGGTATGGGAGCTTCCAATTTATAAGCACTGGGGCCCTTAAACTCAACGGTATGTAAGTCAAGTGTCTGAGGTTTGACTATTATCACTCACCAGCGAGTATCATGAGACGTTTACACTAAAACACCTTACGAATGGATGTATTTGTTGCAAGGTAGTAAATTGTAGGTAAAAAAGTGCCCAGGATTAAATGCATACAATTAGTAGACACCAACATTGTTTTTGTAATAAAGTTGAAAACGATCCAGGGTGAGGGGGGGGGGGGCGCTTTTTTTTCAACCTATTCGGAGGGGGGGGGGGCCTTTTTTTTTCAACCTATTCGGAGGGGGGGGGCCAATTATTTTTGACGTATTCGATTTGCCAAACGCTCACCCCCCCCCCCCCTGCCATAAATAATGAACCCTCCCTTAATAGTATAGTTCAAACGAAGAGCCAACGATACGTTTTGCTTTTTGAGTTCAAAGGGGGGTGGGCGAAAATTTTTCGCCGCCTTTGGCGAGGGGTGGCCGCAAAACGTTCCACGCGCTCTCGAGGGGGGGGGGGGGCGTAAAAAATGTTCGCCCCTCCGCGCAAAATCTCACCACCCCCCCCTGTAATTAATAAATGAACACTCCCTTAGGCCACTCAAAAAAAAGTGGTTTCTCATCACCAAGATCTGAAAAATTTGATGAGGGAGGCTTTTTTTTTTACTCGCGGACTAAAATGTAGGCCTATGGGATGATATACATTTTTCATGACCAAAATTCACATTTTAGTCGTTAAAAATTAAGGGATCTTTAAAAGTAGGGAAAATGAAACATAATTCTATCCTACTGCATTACTGGCAGTATTAGCTTCAATTTGATACCAAATATCCAAATATAGGTACCGTAAAACCTCGCGTATAAGCCTAACTCGCGTATAAGCCGCACCCCGACTTTGGCCCGATCCTATAAGCCGCAGAGGCCCTCTGAATGATACCTGAGAAAAACTCGCGTACTAGCCGCACCCCTAACTTTGGCCTGAGGATATAAGTACTGAAGTGATATTGATAAGTAAAAGGAGGCAGTTTAGTTTGGTTTAAGATGACTTGTATTTATGAACCATGTGCACCATCCCGCTCGTCGCCCAAGTGCCCCCAAAGTAGTGACGTCACAACATGTGTACGTCGGTATCACAACAAGTACCAGGATCCCCCTGGTGGCCCGTGAGGCCTCCTGGTGGGCATTGTGGCCCCCTGCAATTTCACGTTTTGTCAGCTTTGGCCCAGATTCATCGGATGCGAGGGTGTTAGCCACGGCCTTATGCTGTCACCACACACAGGGACACATAGCAGTGCCTATATGTGGATGCTGGGGGGGGGGGGGAGGGGGGTGCTAGGTGTGAGAGCTTTCCTCGCACACCTTGGAGTGTAGCAACCCCCCCCCCCCCCCCGAGGAGAAAGCTGTGAAAATGCCCCCCCCCCCCCCCTACAGGGGATTAGCGGTGGTCTGCATTGTCGGGTCAGGTGCGAATAGGAGGCATTGCCACGGCCCACTCAGTGCAAATTGTCATTTTGTAAATTAGATATTGGAAAAACTCGCGTATAAGCCGCACCCCGACTTTGGCCAAATCATATAAGCCGCATTGGCGATCTGACTCGCGTACTAGCCGCGGCTTCTACGCGAGGTTTTACGGTAATGTCTTTTTTTATCATAATTTTCATCAAAAATAAGCAAAAAAAAAAAGAAAAAGTTTTCCTCAAAAGCTGATTTTTATGATGCACGCGGTGATAAGAAACCATTTCATTTTTTTGAATGGCCTTAGGGAGTGTTCATTTTTTAGTTACAGGGGGGGGGGTGTAAAAATTTCCGACCCCTCCTGAGGGGGGCGTAAAAATTCTGACCCCCCTTTGGGGGGGGTGTAAAAATTTTCCCCTGAAACACACAAAGATACAAGGTCCATCTTTACACTCGGGCAACGGCCCAAAAAACAAACTTGGTTTACATTGTCTTTGACCACATGAACAGTAAATCTATATACTCTACCCTTGTACCTAGTTCAAGAAATAAATGTCCCAATATCTGTGAGAATACCATTTGGGCATCTTAACACTGCATCACTAGCATCCAACTTTGGTTTTGTCTCTAATCCATTTTACACAGACTCTGGCATGACTGTAGTATCTGCCCCTGTATCCACCTGAAACCTCACCCGAGTCCCATTGACGTCCAGACTCACAGACCACTGAGGTTCGTTGTGGTCCTCACACCATATCTCATACTGTTCATTGTAATCTTGCTGCTGTTCATCATATATAGTCGTGGTGCTGTTCATATTCAGCAAATATATTACCCAAAAAATATTCCACTTGTTCGACACTCTCCTGGGCAACATCATGTACACAAGGCTTTCTTGAATAGCCAGGATGCTTCCTACTATCATATGCTTTCTTGCGACACATGATCTCAAAGTGTCCAATATTAGCACAGTACTGGCAATTCGCTGATATTGCTGGGCACTGTCTCTGTCTCTGATCTAGCCAATGATCACGTCTGGTGCACTTTTCGTTGACTTGACCATTACCATCCTGATTATAACTTGCATCACCCGCTTTCCACTGTCTCTCATGATGCACCGCATCCAAACTGTGACCTGGGTCATTGTTATCTCTGACCATCTCACAATTACGTGCTCTCTCGATGGCGTAAGCCAAAGTGAGATAGATCTGTTTTCAGCTGTAGTTCCATGGATAGATCTTTATCCCTCATACCGATAACCAATTGATCTCTAATCTCCTCTGATTTGTCCTTGAATGAGCAGTTCTCTTCTAACTCTAACAAAGTCCTAAAGAATGCTTCTACAGAGTCACCGGATTTCTGTTCACAAGGCCTGAATTTGGCACGATCATGAATAACCGTGTGTTTCGGAATAAAGTAGTAGTTGAATTTCTTGACAACAACATCAAATAATTTTTGGTCTTCGGCTGACAGTGCAAAACTATTGAAGATCTTTTCAGCCTCTCTCCCCATACAGTATACAAGGGAGTTTACCTGTATCTCTCCATCCTTCTTGTTGAGGTTCTGACAAATCCTATACCTATTGTATCTCTGTTTCCACTTAGCCCACTCACCAGGCTTCTCAAAATCCATCTCACTGGGTGTATTGTACTTAGGCATGACTTCGATATGGAGACTGACACAACACTGTGACACTTGAATCTGATAGACTTGTCCAATGACAATGATGAACTGACAGAGACACTGACTGCACTTACTTGGTTTGACCTGACAAAACTGTGGCAGAGCTTGCTGACAACTTGCCTGGAATGGCTTGAATACTTGACAAATCCACCAGACCACTACTGATACCATGTCATAACTTTGGATATGATCTATAAGTCCACTAACTTTGTGTACTCTAAACAACAACAGACATCAGAGATGCCACTTTTCCTACTTTTGCAGGAATTCATACTTTATGGCGGGAACTCCTGTATTAAATAATGTTAATTTCCTACAGTAAATTGACTAAAATATCATCATTCTTTTTGTGGACTAGAGAGTGGCATCTCTGAGACATCAACCATTATCAAGACAAGAAGTGGCGCTTCACGGACGCCAGGCATTTATTACGTTACGAGGAGTGACCAACCAATGACTATGTATTCATGTTTTCTTAAAATCATGATGGGGATATTAAATTAAAAAAATCACCAGGAGACATGCGCGGTACATGCCATGTGGCTGACCAAATATATCTTAGGTTTGCTATCATTGCAGCCATGGTAGACTACATTGTGAAAGGCGATGTGGCCATCATTGAGGTCAACAACCCACCCGTCAATGCATTAAGGTAAGTCTAAATACATATTGCACTATTGTATATATGGTACACGGACTTTAGGCACCTGGTCTTTAGGCACCCTGCCTTCAGGCCCCCCTGACCACCGGCACCCTGCCCTTAGGCCTCCGGTCTTTTGGCACCCTCGCCATAGGCCCCCTGGCTATAGGCCACAACCTCCTCACGTCCATTACCCCCTCCTCACGTCCATTACCACTTCCTCACGTCCACTACCCCCTCCTCACGTCCATTACCACTTCCTCATGTCCACTACCCCCTCCTCACGTCCATTACCACTTCCTCACATCCACTACCCCTTCCTCACATCCACTACCCCTTCCTCACATCCACTACCCCTTCCTCACATCCACTACCCCCTCCTCACGTCCATTACCACTTCCTCACGTCCACTACTATAGTCCGTGGCACCAAGAAAGGGACTGCCAAACTATGTTTGCCCTTTTGCATTTCACGTCATGATCCACTACTTTGGCACTAATAGTCGCATCATCTTTATGTAAAAAACGTTTTTTAGCCGAGACTCTGGAGTTTAAGGTAATGACAATGTCACGTTTCTCTGGAGAAATGTGGGTAATTGTTAAATTTGTTAATACCCTAGAAACATTTCTGAAATGTTGTATTTTTGTTGACTTTGATTTGCATTAGCACCTATAGAAATTGAAATACACTGTCAGAGATGGAATTAGTCATCAAATAAATGAGGGAACAATTTTTTCTTCACAATGGTACCATTTAGAACATTCTGGTTAAAGAAATGCAAATGTGATCCCTTCCACAAAGTGAGATCGGAATATTCAAAAATTGCTTCAAATCAGCATTTTTGGGAAGTTTTGATGATATTCCCTATACTTATAGTGTGCCATAAAGAGTGTTTACTGATATTGTCATGAAACTGCACTTTACAAGCAAGAGAATGAACAATTTAGCTGATTGTAAACATTTATTCTCATGTGTATGTGTCTAGCTCTTCATCAGGAAATATTTTGTGCTCATTTGAGTTGTTTCTACATGTTATTTCACATAGAAAACAAGCCTAATTCAATAGTCCCTTTCTTGGTCCCACGGACTATAGCTCCTAACGTCCAGCACCTCCTCCTCACGTCCACCACCATTTCCTCACGTCTACTACCACTTCCTCATGTCCATTACCATTTCCTCACGTCCACTACCACTTCCTCACGTCCACTACCATTTCCTCACGTCCACTACCATTTCCTCACGTCCACTACCATTTCCTCACGTCCACCACCTTTTCCTCACGTCCACCACCAAGGGGTTGGACGTGAGGGATGGGGTTGGACGTGAGGGAAAGGGTTGGACGTGAGGGAGGGGGTTGGACGTGAGGGAAGGGATTGGACGTGAGGGAAGGGGTTGGATGTGAGAGAAGGGGTTGGATGTGAGGGAGGGGGTTGGACTTGAGGGAGAGGGTTGGACGTGAGAGAAGGGGTTGGATGTGAGGGAGGAGTTGGATGTGAGGGAGGGGGTTGGACGTGAGAGAAGGGGTTGGATGTGAGGGAGGAGTTGGATGTGAGGGAGGGGGTTGGACGTAAGAGAAGGGGATTGGACGTGAGAGAAGGGGATTGGACGTGAGAGAAGGGGATTGGACGTGAGAGAAGGGGTTGGACATCATATGATTTATTAGAGAGGGTTGGACGTATGATATGGACGTGAGATTTGTGCCTACAGGCCTGTAGTCAGGGGGGCCTAAAGGCAGGGGGCCCCAGATCCGGAGGGCCTGTGCGCAGGGGGCCTGTGTTCCGTGGGCCTGTGAGCTGGGGGCCTACAGTCAGGAGGGCCTGTATTCCGGATACCTGTATATATAATAGCATATTGGATTAATAGGTATTTAGTTTGATATAAGTCGATTAAGACCACAGGTAACATATTTACATATATGCTATTCAACGTTGCCTCTGAAGCTTTTTTCAATTGATATGTATACCTATCTTGCAGTACGTTAGTACGTGAGGGTATTGCTAAGGGCATCAGTACGGCCAACGCAGACCCCAGAGTGAAGGCTATCGTCCTCTGTGGTAAGGGAAGAACGTTCCCTGCTGGTGCTGACATCAAGGAGTTTGCCACCCGTAGACAAACAGGTAATACAGCGATTGGTCTGTGCTTTAAAGCCGCTGCAGACAAGCCGATCCAATCGGCTGACTGGGTCGGTATTGTAGCGGTGACGGGTCACCGCGAGGAGTCGCTTGGGGTCATGACTCCTCGCGAGGAGTCGCTGAGGGAGCGTAGTGTGTCGTCAGCCCGCTAGGGGGCGCCCCGTCTCCGAGGCCTTTATAAGGGACCGTGAGGAGGCGGAGCGCCAGTCTTTCTCTGGCAGTCGTGCGGGTTGGACGTACTGTGCTGTCCTAGTGACTCATCGTCATAGGGATTGACTCCTCACCTGTCTTCAGGTTATAACTAATTATTAGATAATACAGCCATAAAGGCCTTTCTGTACTCCGATTATAGCTCAAGAGAGAACCCCTGTTCTATCACCATTACTCCTCTTCTCTTCTTCTTTCCTACAGATAAGCAATCACTCATTACCGTTATAGTATCTAGGGAGAAGCGACTTCTGCAGCAGATCCTACGGGGTCGATACAGCTGCCATTCTTTGATGTACATGTATATACCTGGTAGCTTAAAAAACTTACAGAATTGGCATTTGATTGTCGATAAATGTTTGACTATTTTTTAAGCTGGTAATTTTTTTTCTATTGCATTCACATCGTAAGCAGGCCAAGAGAATATATAGTTTCAGATCAAAATAGTATTTCAAACAGTAGAACTTTACGCTGTACACAAGGTAGTCCATACTGTGACTCTATCCTACTCTTGCATTACCATATTACAATGAATGACTTAGACTTGCTCAAGTCCTAGAATTTGAATAAAGACAAAAAATATACTTTTCTCAACTATACTTTTCTCAACTGTCTAATTCTAACCAGGGGAGGGGAGGAGGAGGGGGTGGGGGTAGTGCATGGCGGAGTAGAGCTCCCACTGATGCAGGCCAGTCTATGAATGACTGTTCAATAATAAGTGTCTAATATACATGTATTGCAGGTACTGATGGCCTACAGGAAAGGGGTGTACGTGTGGATGGTGCTATTGAAGGTTCCCGTATACCGGTTGTGGCTGCTATACATGGCACCAGTCTGGGGGGTGGGCTGGAACTCGCACTCAGCTCACACTACAGAATAGCAGTGCCCTCAGCAAGGTAAAAGTATCACCAGACCTAATATATATATAGCCTATAAAAAACATAGATGATAACACTGTCATAGTTGCTGCTATCTATTGAAATATTCTTACATTTCTCAGTTAGACAATGTCAAGAGATCTAAAGTGACATGGTCCGAAGATTAGGACTCAAAATAGATTTTCTTTAGAATATACATGTACCAGAATGTTCCCTATGGTCATATTATTTCATACGATACCTAGTGCATTTACTGTTATTCCCTGTAATTCAGCTTTGAATTCAACTAATTACCAGGTATGGGCCCAATTTACTATTTTTGGAATGGACAAGGACTGGATTGGAGAGGACATAGTATTGTGCCCTATCCTCCACGTACGATATTGAACATTTGGAACACATTTAAATGGGATTTAGAATTTTTTTTAAATCGGACCATGTCTTTAATATAGACAAGAAGGTAACGATAAAGTGGACATTATTATTTTAATCTGGTAGTATGTGTCTGGGGGGTTTATCATGATGAACATTGGTCAAGGACAATATTTATCTGTATAGATAACGTCTGGATATAACAAGCATTGATAAGCCATGGCGACTACACATCCCTTCTTCAGCAAGATACAGATAGATTAACAATACTCAGACACTGGGCTTTTATCGTCCCCATTCTCATAATGATATAGGTCATTTATCAACAAACAGTTTAGAATCTAAAATTAAGCAAGCGTGTGTTGTCTAGTCCAATGTTTAACACGTTTGGTTAAAACCATGATATTAGAAATGAATCATGTTGTGTAGATCTTAACACAGAATTGAAATGTCTGCACCAGAGCTATTCTGAATTATACTCTTAAATTAATTAACGGAAGGCATTATTGTGTGAGAGACGTTTTTAGACCTCAGTAATTATAAGGACATTTTAATGTACCTAGACATATCACTGTTAGATTACCTGGACCTACCACAAGGTAAAACGTTATGACAATATATGCATATAATATAATGCATTCTTGTTTAGGGTTGGCCTACCAGAAGTGCAGATCGGTATTCTGCCTGGCCTGGGTGGTACCCAACGCCTCCCGCGGATAGTCGGACTGGCTAAAGCCATCGACATCATCACCAGCGGCCGCCACGTCAAAGCAAAGGAGGCCTTCAAAATAGGACTTCTGGATAAGGTATATAATTATACAATAGTGGAATCTGCAAACCTTTTGATGAATTTCATCAATGCTTTTCAATACTAGTACCTTCTCTTTCTTCTGGTAAACTGCAGGGCAGGTTCCCTGGAGTTAAATCGCGTTTACCTGTACGCATAAGCGAGGTTAGCGTACGGCAGATAGTATTCATGATAAAATTAATCCCTTTTTCCCATCAGATTGTGGATTCGGACGCTGATATTAAGGAAGAGGGTATCAAGTATGCTCGATCAGTCATTGGCCGTCCAATCGATCACCTGGTCACCAGCAAGCGGTCTGTTCCTGATGCAGCAAACTACGAAACTATCATCGATGGTATGTCTACGCTTAAACACACCGAGCACATTGTGAGTCGGCCTATCCTGGGGCCGGGACGGCATCACTTGGTATATTTTATATACACTGGTGTGTGGCTGGCAAGCGTGGTCACTGGGCAAACATACTTCCTCTAGCCAAGGGCTAGTTTGTGACAAAACTCCCACTAACAAACGGTCACTCTTCAGCTAAATTCTTGTAGCCAAGGCTGTATTTTCACCAAATCCCTTGAGCCAAGGGTCACTTTTCTGAGTTTTGGACTGAAAATCTGCAACGGTGCATAATCCTCTCAGCCGCCGGTCATACATTTTAACCAAGATTCCTGAAAACAGGGCTCACATTTCAGCTTAGACTAATCAAAAATGGACGTGTTAAATCCACATTAAAGTGCCCTAAGCCACAATTATTTAAGAGCAATTTTATGCAATATGGTCATATCTGGTTACTTTTATTCTCTATTTTAATGTCTTCCTTTTTTAGCTGCCCTTATTAAGGTCAAAAGGAAGTACAAAGGACTGCAAGCACCGCTGGTTAGTACTCATTACCTTCGTCTTAGTTACATCATAAGACTATTTCTCAGGTTCAAGTTGAGAAAGAGTACCAAGCAGGGTGGGATGGGGGTAAGTTCATACCTCAGGTGTAAGTAGTATGGGAGATGGAAGTCTTTACAGGAGTGTGAGTAGTACACGATATGGAGATTATTACCAGGGTGTGAGTAGTATACAATATGGAGGTTGCTACCAGGGTGTGAGTAGTATACAATGTGGAGGTTATTACCAGGGTGTGAGTAGTATACAATATGGAGGTTATTACCAGGGTGTGAGTAGTATACAATATGGAGATTATTACCAGGGTGTGAGTAGTATACAATGTGGAGGTTATTACCAGGGTGTGAGTAGTATACAATATGGAGGTTATTACCAGGGTGTGAGTAGTATACAATATGGAGGTTATTACCAGGGTGTGAGTAGTATACAATATGGAGGTTATTACCAGGGTGTGAGTAGTATACAATATGGAGGTTATTACCAGGGTGTGAGTAGTACACGATAAGAAGGTTATTACCAGGGTGTGAGTAGTACACGATAAGAAGGTTATTACCAGGGTGTGAGTAGTATACAATATGGAGGTTATTACCAGGGTGTGAGTAGTACACAATATGGAGGTTGCTACCAGGGTGTGAGTAGTATACAATGTGGAGGTTATTACCAGGGTGTGAGTAGTATACAATATGGAGGTTATTACCAGGGTGTGAGTAGTATACAATATGGAGGTTATTACCAGGGTGTGAGTAGTATACAATATGGAGGTTATTACCAGGGTGTGAGTAGTACACGATAAGAAGGTTATTACCAGGGTGTGAGTAGTATACAATATGGAGGTTATTACCAGGGTGTGAATAGTATACAATATGGAGGTTATTACCAGGGTGTGAGTAGTACACGATAAGAAGGTTATTGCCAGGGTGTGAGTAGTACACGATATGGAGGTTATTACCAGGGTGTGAGTAGTATACAATATGGAGGTTATTACCAGGGTGTGAGTAGTACACAATATGGAGGTTGCTACCAGGGTGTGAGTAGTATACAATGTGGAGGTTATTACCAGGGTGTGAGTAGTATACAATATGGAGATTATTACCAGTGTGTGAGTAGTACACGATATGGAGGTTATTACCCGGGTGTGAGTAGTATACACTGTGGAGGTTATTACCAGGGTGTGAGTAGTACACGATATGGAGGTTATTACCAGGGTGTGAGTAGTATACAATATGGAGGTTATTACCAGGGTGTGAGTAGTATACAATATGGAGGTTATTACCAGGGTGTGAGTAGTATACAATATGGAGGTTATTACCAGGGTGTGAGTAGTATACAATATGGAGGTTATTACCAGGGTGTGAGTAGTATACAATGTGGAGGTTATTACCAGGGTGTGAGTAGTACACGATAAGAAGGTTATTACCAGGGTGTGAGTAGTATACAATATGGAGGTTATTACCAGGGTGTGAGTAGTACACAATATGGAGGTTATTACCAGGGTGTGAGTAGTACACGATATGGAGGTTATTACCAGGGTGTGAGTAGTACACGATAAGAAGGTTATTACCAGGGTGTGAGTAGTACACGATATGGAGGTTATTACCAGGGTGTGAGTAGTACACGATATGGAGGTTGTTACCAGGGTGTGAGTAGTACACAATATGGAGGTTGTTACCAGGGTGTGAGTAGTACACAATATGGAGATTATTACCAGTGTGTGAGTAGTACACGATATGGAGGTTATTACCCGGGTGTGAGTAGTATACACTGTGGAGGTTATTACCAGGGTGTGAGTAGTACACGATATGGAGGTTGTTACCAGGGTGTGAGTAGTACACAATATGGAGGTTGTTACCAGGGTGTGAGTAGTATACAATGTAGAGGCTATTACCCGGGTGTGAGTAGTTCTTGTTCCTATTTTCAGAAATGTGTTCAAGCAACCGCGGCCAGTGTGACGGCGCGTGACTTTGCGGCAGGTATCCAGCGTGAGCTGGAGCTGTTCCAGGAGCTGTTTACATCAGACCAGGCTAAAGGACTCCAATATGCCTTCTTCGCTCAGCGCTCTGCGCCCAAGGTGTGACAATTAACACAGACAATATTACCGATATACTTGAACAAATGGTATATTCAATATTGTTGTTTATGAATCGTGAATATGGATACCATTTAATACGTAGGACTCAATTTGCCATTCCATTTAGAATATCCTCATGAATTTCATTTCATTCATAATCCCTTTCCTAATGTTAAGCATCTTCTTTTCAGTGGGAGATCCCAGGTGGTCCAAGTTATAAGACCGTGAAACCGATGCCATTTAGAACAGGTGCTGTGATTGGCGGAGGCACAATGGGGTCGGGTATTACCATGGCAATGCTTAATTCTGGTATGCCAGTTATTATGGTGGAACAGAATCAAAAGGTAAGATAGCTATAACAGGCCTAGATGGTTACATATTAACAGAATTACGCCAAATGCTTATGTAGCTACGCTATCAGATGTATACGCTCTTCAAGTGATAATGATGTTTAATATGCATTGAGTTATACTTTATGTTGAGCGAAGTCAAAAGTTATATTGAGGTCGTACACTCATTCCCCTTAAAAGCACTTACATGAGTCCTACTAACCTACCATTTCCCAGTTCCTGGACCGAGGAGTAGAGACAGTGAAGGGCTTGTACGCTGGGAGTGTAAAGCTGGGCCTCATGACGTCACAGCAGGCCGACTTGCTGCTCTCCCTGCTGACACCAAGCACCAAGTATGAGGACCTCAAGGACGTGGACATTGTAAGTTCTACCTGAGTAGGACCCTCCATATCACATTTAAAAAAAGTATTAGTCCTTTCTTTTAAATTTGAAGAACTAAGAAAACTCCCCTTTCCTTCATATTTTCATGAATGAAACATAGGTGTTTGGCTGACCGAAAACCAACTCTTTTTTTTGCCGTATGCATCACAAAACCTGATGCCTATGAATATGATATCAAACAATGTATTATTGGCAGTAGGCATTCTGCTAGCATAGTGCCGGATCAGTCTGAATGACATCTCTGCCCGGATAACGCCATTGTTAGCATCCTGACGCCATACGAATCCAACAAGAAGTCAATAGAATGAACTTTGGCCAGGAGACGAGGATACTTTGTTTGAACTAGCACAGTTTATGATGACCATTGCAGGTAGTGGAGGCTGTCTTTGAGAACATGGACCTGAAGAAGAAGATATTTTCTCAGTTGGACCGTGTGTGTAAGCCGAGTGCCCTGCTTTGCAGCAACACCTCCTCCCTCAACATCGACATGGTAATAGCCCTCTTATATACTCCTATACAAACAAGGATATAGCTACGTCCATATGGCCTGCATAACCTTCACACCTGACTCTCCTGGTCAGATATTCAGACCATACTAAAAGCCATGAGCTGATGTAATGGCCATAGACCCTAAATTCGACATGGCGACATGGAGTATTTCTTAAATTCGACGCCATGGGACATGATAGATTCTTTGATAGAGGCGACATGGGGCATTGGAATTTAAGTGACGGGACATAGCCATTTCTTGAATTCGACATGGGGATCCCCCATATTGGGCACGATGATATAGGGGTAAACTTCGACTTAAGATTACAGTATACCTGATTCGATTCCTGGCTTTGGATAGAACATGGCTCACCGATCTCTAGCATGCATCTTTTTTCTGCCTCAGATCGCAAGTGCCACGTCTCGTCCAGATAAGGTAATCGGTGCCCACTTCTTCTCGCCTGCCTACTACATGAAGCTGCTGGAGGTGGTCCGCGGTGCCAACACCTCCCCGTCTACTATTGCCACCACCTTTGCTTATGCAACCAAAATAGGAAAGGTATGTCATTGTCATTGTATTACTGTGAGACTTAAAGCAAAAAAAAAAGTCCTTAACATTTTTATTCTTTAGGTAAGGATTGCTCCTCCTGTTAACAAATGAGTTTCATGTTTTTAGTTTAAAGGAGTCTGCTAAGGACTAAGGACTAAGCACGAAATATGTAGAATCGTATCAATGAGTGTTATTTGGGGGGGGGGGGGATGGGGAGGGTCACTAGTATGTAAAATATATATAAAAAATCCCAAATATTTCACATTCCAGATTCCAGTACTTGTCGGCAATTGTCATGGGTTCGTTGGGAACAGACTGATGGCCCCATACACTTCTGAAGTAAGCTATCTTTGACTATTATCTGTAAATAAACAGAAACGCTTTACATTTCAGGTTCCAGTTCTTGTCGGCAACTGTCATGGGTTTGTTGCAAGCCGCATGGGTGCACCGAACAGAGCAGAAGTGAATTGTTTTTATTGCTATGTATAGATACCGACCGATCCCTACCTTACAGTCCCCAACTTTCCCATGGGCACGCTGGTATTACTAGAGGGCACATAAGAGTATGCTTTAACCGTTGGGCAAACTAAAGTTTTAATTGAGTTTTAATTGACTTAGTATCTACATCTTAAGTTCTTTTTATCCAGATTGATTGCAATCAATCAATTGATTATTTGATTCAGCCTGACCCTGAGTCAACTGTGATGTAAATCGCACGTCCAATCTTTTAGATAGTACGCTAGTCCCTAGCTTTTGAAAAAGAAAAAAGAAATCTGTCTTGCCTACCTTTCTTCTGTACAATGTCATATTGATTCATGCAACTGAAACACAGCTTTTAAAGTGCTTAAAACAGTTTTTGCTTCACCCGTTAGACAAAGCTAGCCTCTAGTATACCTCGCAAAATGTCCCCAGCTTTCTCTCTATCCAGTGATCTATTTTATACTATTTTGCTCAGTTTCAGTATTAAATGTTTTTGGAGTAAGTCGTTATGAGCCTTGTCTGGGCTATGAGTGTAGAGGATGCGGATTCAATGACTAGGTCAATGAATTTTAATCTAGATGAGCAGACCCCAGTAAAATTAAAACCATGGAGAGTAGAGGAAGGGAGGGGTGTCAGGGGCCCATCATTGACTCGCCCCACTGGTGGCGCCCTCTTATGAGGTGGGGGGGAATTAGGCACAAAGGGAGCCCTCTGGTGAGAAAAAAAACGAAACTTTCTACCCTCTGTTAAATTTCGACCAAACTAAAAACGCTCCCATTTACTCAATTCTCAACATATCAAAGATCTAAAGACAGATTCTGAAAGCCCATAACAAGTATGCAAAGGATTGATAGGGACTAGAAAGGTCAGAAGTTGATTTGGTCTTTTTCATGAGAGTTTCCGATAACTATTTTCATTAAAAAAATATAAAATAGTCTATTTTCATGCCCTCTGAAAAAATTGAAGACTTAAACTATGAATTTTGGCATATATTTAGTCACCCTCGCATAGCCTAGTGCTTTCCATCAATAAAAACGGTATTATGATGAGACTAGTGAAAGTATGCCCAAAAACTCAGAATGTGATTGCTTTCTGTAGGGTCGGTGGCCGACGCCCTATCGCTACTCTGCTAAATTCATACCAAACTAAAACGCTCCCATTTCCTCTATTCTCAACATATCAAAGATCTAAAGACAGATTCTGAAAGCCCATAACAAGTATGCAAAGGATTGATAGGGACTAGAAAGGTCAGAAGTTGATTTGGTCTTTTTCATGAGAGTTTCCGATAACTATTTTCATTAAAAAAATATAAAATAGTCTATTTTCATGCCCTCTGAAAAATTGAAGACTTAAACTATGAATTTTGGCATATATTTAGTCACCCTCGCATAGCCTAGTGCTTTCCATCAATAAAAACGGTATTATGATGAGACTAGTGGAAGTATGCCCAAAAACTCAGAATGTGATTGCTATCTGTAGGGTCGGTGGCCGACGCCCTATCGCTACTCTGCTAAATTCATACCAAACTAAAACGCTCCCATTTCCTCTATTCTCAACATATCAAAGATCTAAAGACAGATTCTGAAAGCCCATAACAAGTATGCAAAGGATTGATAGGGACTAGAAAGGTCAGAAGTTGATTTGGTCTTTTTCATGAGAGTTTCCGATAACTATTTTTACCAAAAAATATAGAATAGTCTATTTTCATGCCCTCTGAAAAAATTGAAGACTTAAACTATGAATTTTGGCATATATTTAGTCACCCTCGCATAGCCTAGTGCTTTCCATCAATAAAAACGGTATAATGATGAGACTAGTGGAAGTATGCCCAAAAACTCAGAATGTGATTGCTATCTGTAGGGTCGGTGGCCGACGCCCTATCGCTACTCTGCTAAATTCATACCAAACTAAAACGCTCCCATTTACTCAATTCTCAACATATCAAAGATCTAAAGACAGATTCTGAAAGCCCATAACAAGTATGCAAAGGATTGATAGGGACTAGAAAGGTCAGAAGTTGATTTGGTCTTTTTCATGAGAGTTTCCGATAACTATTTTTATTAAAAAAATATAAAATAGTCTATTTTCATGCCCTCTGAAAAAATTGAAGACTTAAACTATGAATTTTTGGCATATATTTAGTCACCCTCGCATAGCCTAGTGCTTTCCATCAATAAAAACGGTATTATGATGAGACTAGTGGAAGTATGCCCAAAAACTCAGAATGTGATTGCTATCTGTAGGGTCGGTGGCCGACGCCCTATCGCTACTCTGCTAAATTCATACCAAACTAAAACGCTCCCATTTCCTCTATTCTCAACATATCAAAGATCTAAGGACAGATTCTGAAAGCCCATAACAAGTATGCAAAGGATTGATAGGGACTAGAAAGGTCAGAAGTTGATTTGGTCTTTTTCATGAGAGTTTCCGATAACTATTTTCATTAAAAAAATATAAAATAGTCTATTTTCATGCCCTCTGAAAAAATTGAAGACTTAAACTATGAATTTTGGCATATATTTAGTCACCCTCGCATAGCCTAGTGCTTTCCATCAATAAAAACGGTATTATGATGAGACTAGTGGAAGTATGCCCAAAAACTCAGAATGTGATTGCTATCTGTAGGGTCGGTGGCCGACGCCCTATCGCTACTCTGCTAAATTCATACCAAACTAAAACGCTCCCATTTCCTCTATTCTCAACATATCAAAGATCTAAAGACAGATTCTGAAAGCCCATAACAAGTATGCAAAGGATTGATAGGGACTAGAAAGGTCAGAAGTTGATTTGGTCTTTTTCATGAGAGTTTCCGATATCTATTTTCATTAAAAAAATATAAAATAGTCTATTTTCATGCCCTCTGAAAAAATTGAAGACTTAAACTATGAATTTTTGGCATATATTTAGTCACCCTCGCATAGCCTAGTGCTTTCCATCAATAAAAACGGTAGAATGATGAGACTAGTGGAAGTATGCCCAAAAACTCAAAATGTGATTGTTATCTGTAAGGGTCGGTGGCCGACGCCCTATCGCTACTCTGCTAAATTCATACCAAACTAAAACGCTCCCATTAACTCAATTCTCAACATATCAAAGATCTAAAGACAGATTCTGAAAGCCCATAACAAGTATGCAAAGGATTGATAGGGACTAGAAAATAATTGCATTGATATAAATTTGCCATGTCTCAGTGTGATTTCTCCCAACTGACAGTTGGGAGAATCACTTCAGCTACCCTACACCCCGGGGGGGGCCACTCTCATATTAATGGATACCATGTGCGTAAATCACCCAGAATTTTTACCCCTTTTACCGGGACAAAAATCCACCAAAAACCCCCCCCCCCTTCTTGGCGGGATAATTCCCTAAAATCGGCCAGAAATTGACCCCCTTTTGGCAGCATACTCTAAATTGGCCAAAATCGGACCCCTTTTAGCGGGATACATCCATGAATTGGCCAAAATTGGACCTCTTTCAGTAGGATACCCCCCATAGATTGGCCAAAAATGGACCCCTTTTAGCGGGATATACCACCCTAAATCTGGGGCAAATTCCCACAAATTGTATCCCTTTTCACAGGAACTTTTTGACAATTTGATTGGCTATTCTTGGCCTAAAAACATACCCCTTTTGTCCAAAAATGGCCCAAAAAGGGCCCCTAATGGCGGGTCCGACCGGACCCGCCAGTGGGACCCAGGAAGGACCCCTTTCCCGGGGTTTTGTGTACGCACATAGTTACTAAAGAACACATAGGAAGTGGCCCCCCTGGGCCCTACACCCAGCTACACAGGCCGGGTGTGGCTAGTGCCATTTTTTGCCACAGGTGGCGCCCTATACCACCCCCCCCACCCCCCCCCCCCCTCCGCCATACCCGCGGCGATGAGCCTAGACTACACAGTATAGCGTGAGTCTCCTCCAGTCTACTGTACACTCCATGTTAAAACATACCAGGTATTCTGGGCCCTCCCTTTTCCCCTGGATCTACACCTGTAACAGTACGCTGGGTGAGAAACTTACCCTCCAATATTCCAATATAGCTATTATTATATGTAGATGTTCAAATTCTACTTCAGTAGGCTATCATTGAGACATATATGTATCTAGATGAACAAACAGCGTACCGACATGTAGTGTCCATGCTCAGTTTTGCGGTTTAATAGTACATGTACATGCATGGCTTATAATATAGTCTGGACAATAATGGCAGGTACTCAGATCCAAGGATGCATACATTATTGACATTCTTAGGTGAAGATAGAGCTAGCAAACTGATAGATAGTCCATGTACACGTAGTATCCAGTAATACATGTATGTAATCCATGTTGTAGGCGCGGTTCGTGGTGGAAGAGGGGCTCCTGCCACAACAGGTGGATGCTATACTGGAGGAGTTTGGTTTTGCCATGGGGCCGCTCCGTGTGGGTGACATGGCTGGTAAGTATATGTCTGAAGTTTCTGAGCATATCAATTATGTTATGTTGATATATGCCTGAGTGTATTATAAATACACAACTTGTGGTTTTCTCAATCGGTCATGAACTAAATTGTGTATGCAGAATTATGCTCTGTCTTCATGGGGTAGAAACAATGGTTTTACTTCGTTTTGAGGACCAATACCGATATCTTAGCGAATTACAATGGATCTTTAATCTAATTGTAGAGTTTCCCCTTTGCAGGCCTTGACATCGGTGTGAGTGTGACCAAGGAGTTGTGTAAGACTAACGGTGTGCCCTATGACCCCCGCGCCCTCACTCTGGGCGGGGCACGCTACAGCCCCCTGGTTGATATCCTGGTAGAACAGGGTCGTTGTGGCAGGAAAACAGGTAGGCTTGAAATCTCTTTTATGAACAATGAGAAATTCCTGTTAAATTGAATGGCAGAATCTATAACTGCAAGGTTTATAAATTGTAGGAAAGGGTTGGTACAAGTATGCGGGTGTTGGTGCCAAGGTGGCTGAGGTGGATCCTGAAGTAACGCAGCTGATTGAAAACTTCTGCAAAGAGCATGGGATTCACCGCCGCCAAGTACCCAAACAGGTAATATTAACAGGTCCCTTTATCTGTCATACGTTCAACAGATTAATGATATTCCATATTATTGTTACTCAAATACACCCATGTCTATGGGAGGGCGTTGTGGTTAAAACCTTTATCAGCTTCCAAAACAGACATGTACTTCAATACAAATACATTTGCTTAAAATTTGGAATTTTCGGATTTTAACAGTGATCTCAAAATATCGCTAGTTTGCTTATGAAGCCTGTGTATACATCCTCATTTCGCACTTTCAAGGTTTGATGGATAAATCAATAGTAGGGAACTGTCCATAATCAATAATGTGAAAATATATATACTGTTTTCACATTCATTCCTATAGCCGAGACACATTTTTCCCTTCTGCCTAAATGACCATACTATAAATACGAGCAACCTGGCATGGGTATTTCTATTTAGTAATATATCACATCAACCATTAATAGAAGATCTTAAATCACCAGCCACCAGTTGCCTTTAACTATTCAATGACTATCCATGTCTGTGTGTAACCATTAGGAGGTCCTAGAGCGCTGTCTCTACTCGCTGATTAACGAGGGCTTCAAGGTACTGGAGGAGGGAATGGCGTCTAAACCAGAGGATGTGGACACCATATGGTAAATAAGTTACTCCTTATGAAAAGATTTTGCAGCATTTAGGAGTAGGAGAGAACGTTTGTCCGCACACCCACGTAAGATAATATGCATGTGCCTCCTCATGATAGATCCTATCAATTGTTCTACATTGTATATGGTCTCTAGTTCCTGCTGGACATCTGTATATGATACCTTGATATATATAATCAGATACCTTGATATAATAGTCAGATATGTGTACCTTAATATATTTAGTCGGATACCTTGATATATTTAGTGAGATATTACCTTAGTGGTATATGTAGTGCATGTTACAGTATATAGTCAGATACCTTGATATATTTACTCAGATATCATCTAAGTGGTATTGCATGTTACTCTGTCCAGGTGCCTTGGGTACGGGTGGCCGCGGTTTACTGGGGGCCCCATGTACCACGCTAACCGAGTGGGGCTGAGGGAGGTGTACGACAAGGTCACCAAGTACCATAAGCTGTTCCGTGAGTACCACTAACCTAGTACTAATGCTACAGTGGGTAATACCCTCTGCATCCTCTTTTTTTTGCAGACTTAGTGTCAGCTATATAAGATGTTTAAAATGCTTAATGGAAAGAGCCTACCATTTGCTATGTAAGTGTAATGGGCATTATCTATTTAGCATTGCCATGCAGTTTTTAGGCATCAATCCTTTTTGTATGGATATAACGTTGCCCAACCAAATTTGTCTCCCACTCAATTCTTGTACATTTTGTATCATTATTTGATAGTCCATAGCAGTTTACAGGTACACAATTTGTTACCTATTTCAGCCAACTCACGACACTGGAGGCCGAGCGCACTACTCCACCAGCTGGCAACGACATCCCCGGACGCACCAATGTCAGCATGGAGACTTGATAAGAGCAAACTCTAATTGTTTTAGAATGTTGGAAGACGACAATGATCAACCTACAAATTGACCAAATCCATCTTTAAGATGGAAATAACTTAATCTAAGTTAGTATCTCAGCTGCTGCTGTGTCAAATTCCGTTTTTTTAGTCCTATGAGAAGTAAAGTGATGTACTAAATCAAATGCCAACTTATTAAATATCTGAAAGCAATATTTCCATCAAGAAATATGTGTTCAGTGGGTTCACTGAATATTTGCTTAGCAGCACGGTGTTTACCAATAATCTCTCATGCTATTACAACACTAGGTGGCACCTGTGTGCTGAGTTATTTGTATACCTATGCCCTTTACCTCTATATACAGAAATTCTAGTCATCCCAGCTGAGATACCAACTTTAGATAAAGAGGTGTAGCACCTTAAAGTTTGTATCCCAACTAGGGTGACTGAAATTGACCTCGATCAATAATTAGCTGAAACCCCTAAATGTGTACTTCTCTTTTGAAATGGGTATATAATTACTGTTACCAAGGGTATAAATGTAAGATAATGTAATAAAACACATATCCACAGCTTTGTTTGAGAAACCCCAACCATGGGCCACCATCTGACAGATGCTGCTACCTGTATAAAATCTGAAGCACTATTGTGTCTGTAGTGGGGATCATGTAAATACTATTCACTGGTGACACCTTGTGTGTAGTGAGAGAAGCATGTTAATTACCCTATTTTTGACTGATCAATCAATAATAATTTTCCTATTAAATTGGCATTCCTGTATAGAAATATTGCTCACAGAGATTTAATACTTTCACACATGACTTACAACATCATGCTTATCCTAAAGTGGAAATTAGTCACCGCAACAGTTGGGATACCAACTTTAAGTGCACACATCTACTACAGTATTGTATTTGGTGTGTCCACTGTGAAATATGATGTTCAGTATAGAAGGTAAACTGGGATTAAAGAAATAAGAGCTGGACTATAATAACTTGCAACTGACCTTAAGCGGCCTTAATTTTCAGTATTCAGAAATTATGTGATACAGAAAGTAGAACTAATTATTGTATACTCTGTGATAGTACATGACGTACATTGATTATTATAATGGGGCTGAATAAGAAATAGTGTCATTCATACAGATGTACATAAGAAAGAGACATTCCCTGAATCATAGTATCCGGAAGTACCAACATTGTGCCTATGTATACGGGTATCCTTAATTCTGAGTGTCGAATTTTTTCAAAAGGCTCTGTCCAGATTTTTATAAATGCCTGTGTCGCCCATGTCGTTTTCTAGAACGCATGTGTCGCCTCTACCGATTTTTTGCCCATGTATAGGCATAAAATTGTTGGCAGCATTCCATTGTAAGAATATAGAATCGAAAAAGGAATTATAAATCTGTGCCATCTAGCGTATAGATCATCATAATTAATAGCTAGATTTATATGTACCTTATTCCAATGAATATGCTCAAATGGTGCTATATTGATTACGGTTAGTTCCATATATATATGTATATCTATATCTATATCTATATATTTCCTGACGAGCCATACGGTAATGAATTATATGTAATGTAATAACATGACAATAATAATAACAGTGACACAGTATAAACTTGCCTTTTGTCCCGGAACACGGAAGGCCATATTTATTACAACAAAGAAAAAATGTGCGGCCATTCCCTGCGCTGGTGGAGGCTCATATGAAGAAGGCGCGTACAGAGCGCCAGTGGCGCCCCCACCTAGCAGTGGAGAAACAGGGAACTAGCGGCCTTGTCGTAAATATACCCATATATTCGAGGAATATCATGATCATATTTCCTGACGAGCCATACGGTAATGAATTATATGTAATGTAATAACATGACAATAATAATAACAGTGACACAGTATAAACTTGCCTTTTGTCCCGGAACACGGAAGGCCAAAAACCCAACAAACAAAACTTGCCAACCTAACAGCTCAATAATTAAGGCACAATAGCCTATCAGCCACCAAAGAGTCCTTGGCCTTTCTAGACTTGTAGGTATCTGATAAATATAGAAGAACAGCCCATGACTTCCATCCCCCGTACATCTTCACGTCATGGAGAGGGAGGAAGGTTGAGAGGAATGTCGCAGCTCCCCGTCTCACTGAATGCGTAGAATATTGGCCAACTAGGCCCACTTTGTCGCACAGCGACTTCAGCTGTGTAGAATAAGTAGCGTAGCTTAAGTCAAACAAACTGTCACATGGTTTCCTACCAGTGATACGCAGGTAGAGTCTGAGGTGCCTGACTGGACAAAGCAGGCTACCAGGGGCTGCGACTACAGGAATAACATCTGTGTGTTGATTAAACTGAACAGTCTTGGAACTTGATACAATCACATCCATACCCACTTCTGTCCAGATAATATCCCGTACATGTAGGACGTGGGGAGAGCTCGTAACATGGCTTACACGTAGAACACATCTAAAGCATAGCAGCAATGCACACCAGAATCTGAGATCGTTCATATTGTCGAGGTCCAAATGTTGTCGCATGTTGATGATGTCTGACGGCATCAGGGGGAGAGCAGGCTTTGAATGACAGCCTAACAGCCTCTTTGCCCCCAGCATAGTAGATTTAATCAAAAAGTTACCAGTCTCCGGATGTGGGTAACCAAAGTACTTATGCATCATAATGATGCCACACACATAGCTTGTAATGGTCACATAGCACACTCTCCTGGTTAAGTGTGTAATATAAAGGCAGATAGTCTCATCGCTAGACGGAAGGTATAGCAGTCCATGATTGCCGCAGAATTTGATGAATAATGTCCACTGCGACTTCCTAGCCTTCAATGTCGCATCTGACCAACACAACGAGCGTACCGCAGACCATTCACGACGCAAGTCGTCCAGCTCTGCAACAACAGGTATCAAAGTCCATAATCACGTCACGACACACATTCACACAGTCAGGATTCACAAGTCGTGACAGGGCGTCCGCAATATAATTGTCGCCACTAGAAATACGGGCCGCCCGGAGATGAATATTGAAGAAACTCGTGACCCAAAATATTTCTCTGAGCCAAAACATTGAGTAATTGTTAATACTCCTACCTGTATTAACACAGGCTTGTACCTGAGTATTATCTGTGACCACCCAGACCACCCTGTTCCTCCATTCATAACACCAACGGTGAAGGCCCCTCACTACAGGCCATAGTTCTGTGACGTTGATGTGAGAGTCATAATCCTCAGTGGTAGGGGGGTTCACAGCATGAGGGCAATCAACCTCAGACCCATGCCAAAGGCCCCAAAAATAATCTGTCTCTGTGTGGCCCCCAAAGCCCGAATCTGAGGAATCTGTGAAATAGTACACAGCATCATCCAAATCAACATTCAACATTTTGGCTTTACCATTAAACCATAGGACAAAATTTGCCCACCACTTAAAGTCTAGCTGTATAGTCTCATCTAGGCGTATCTTTGTCGCTCCTACAGTGTCCCTTAACACATTATACAATCTACGACTGAAAGTACGTCCACCTTTAACTACCGTGGAACAGTGTGCCAGTAAACCTGCAGTCTGTTCCAGTCGTTTGCGCTTACACCAGACCCTGTCCTGAAAATAGGACACCTCCGTCAGAACTCGTGACAACTTTTCATCATCAATCGACAAGGTCATGTTCACACTATCAATTTGGATACCCAAATACGTTACTTTTTGGGCAGGAGGTATCACTTTGCTTGTCTTGACTTCGAACCCAATGCTCTCCAGTGTAGTATGCAGGGCTTCCTGTGAACTTTCACACAATTGTTTGTCACACTCAACAACAATAAAATCGTCTAAGTAATTGACACATTGGGCGAAGCCCCCCCCATTTACACCACATTTCACAACAAATTCAGACAGTTGGTTGAATATATATGGGGCGCTACGCAAACCAAAACAAAGGCGCATATCCATGAAATACTGAGAGCCGCAGCCCACATCCCATACAAAACCTTGATATTCCCACTGAGAGGGAATCACACTCACTGATCTATAAGCACTGGAAATATCAGACACTGCACAGAAATCATATTGCTTCAGCATAGCCACCACATCATCCACACTTTTGTAGTGAAAAGTGTCACAAGACTCTTTCATGTATTCATTTATACAAGAACCCTCGGGAGACGAACAATCAGTTATGGGTCGCAAAGTGTCATCAGATTTTCTAATGCCACCTAGGGCATGTACACATCGGGGCCTGTCAGGGACCATCTTGACCTTACCATCTAACAACTCTTGTTTCACAATCTCAGTTTCCTCTCTAGGAAAATCCATGGTAATAGACTTGTAATTAGAACATTTATACGAGGTATCACATTCATGATCCACTATTCTAAAGCCCCTGCACACACCTGTTAACACATAGAGGTCGTCATCAGATATCGTGACAAAAGTCAACATTCGGGACAGAAAACGGCACGGAAGCAATTGAGCCCGAGCTCCCTCAATAACATATTCACACGAACACTCGTTCGCTATACATGAGTCAAACACAGGGATGTGACCACCCGGTATAACCTCTATCACATACCTCGGTATATCACAACCGTATGAACCAGCAAGAGACGTTAAAACACCAACCTGAGACGTGAATTCAACGTATTTTGGTAATTTTTCCCAATCCCTTACGTCTTCTAAGACGATTTCAGTGCGGGCGCCGCCATCTTGGATTGGGGTTATAAGTATCGCGGGGTGTCGTGAAACCTCGTCGGTAATCACCGACTTTATATCTGGGACTGAATCCATCTGAACCCAATTATCTGAAGGTAATCCACCCATATTCAAACAATTAGCTACAGATTCAGTAAAATTACCAGTATCATGATTCCCCACTTTTACGACACCCCGCCCCGTCGTAGAACCTGCGACAACAGTGTCAACTGCGCAATTAGGACGAAATTCGACATCTTTATCCAATATACATCCTGACCTAATACAACCATCGTCATGTAAATCTGAACTAACACCGGCTACAGTGCCAGATTTATCAACATCAGGGTTATCAATTGAAATAGGTGCGCCGGCTTCAGCGATAGAGGTGTCAATAGTGTCATGTCGTGTCGTGTCGCGGGAGTCCCCGTCATAGACCGGGCCGCGCTGAAGTCACTTGTCGGGGGTCCCGGCCCTTGCCGCCGGGCAGGCCGTCAGCCCGTGATTGGACGCTCCACAGCCGCATTCATGCTTAAATCGACAGCCGTCGCATGGAATATTCTGCTGGAACCTGAAGCATAACCCCTTATCAGCGGCAGTTTTACGCCAGCCGGAGAAGGGGCGATTTCTGTTGATCTGAGGTCGTCTGTTGGATTGGGTCGCCCCCGGTGACCCAACCTGTGGGCTTGACGGACGAGCAAAGTCTTGGTATTTCATGTAGGCTATGGTACCGGTCACCCCCAGGTGACGATTGGTCAGGTCAGTGTCAGCCCCAGTTATGGCCGCCACCAACCCGCAATCTATAGCTCGCTGCCGCATATCACGGTCATATCTGACCAATGCGTCTGTTGTGTAAGCACCTGTTGCAGCCATGCCCTGGAGGTACTTGATATGGGCCCTAATGCCCCTGGAGCATTCCCCACTATCGATAATGGAGTCTTGAAGTTGCGTCAACAGATAAAACAACTTCTCATTGCTGTCAATAGGCCTAGACTTCTTCCTTTCATCAATTGGGAGAAATCTGTGAATGTCAAACTTACTATGTTTACGTTCCACCCGCTGGAGAAAAGCATCAAAAAGACTCTCTTCGACCCCCGCGCCAAGGTCCGGGAAGATCCCCGGGGTAGCGCCAGGGGTGGGCGATGGCGATGGCGATGGCGATGGCGCCGGCGGGGCCGGAGGTTTCCCCAATGACACCACAAGACGATCAAAAGACGAGGTAAGTCGGCCTAGTTTATCCTCCAGGTCCCCCAACCTCCTGTTCAACTGACGGTCACTACCTGGTTCCATAGTAGTAGATTCTTGTTCGTGCCCTTGTGAGTGTCGGTCGTGCCCCTGTGAATGCCGATCGTGCCCTTGTGACTGCCGGCGAGCCAGGTCCCTCTCCACCTCGTCCCGCAGGGATAATTTCCTATCTTTCCTCTCCTTCGGAATACCGCACCTATCACAGGCTTTAAGTCTACCGTCCACTTCAGCACTACACCCTGTGCATATGAACATAATGTCCTCGAATTATCTCTAGACTTGCCTCAAGAATTGTCTCAAGAAAAAATGTGCGGCCATTCCCTGCGCTGGTGGAGGCTCATATGAAGAAGGCGCGTACAGAGCGCCAGTGGCGCCCCCACCTAGCAGTGGAGAAACAGGGAACTAGCGGCCTTGTCGTAAATATACCCATATATTCGAGGAATATCATGATCATATATATATATATATATATATATATATATATATATATATATATATATATATATATATATATATATATATATATACGATTTATATCATATTTGTTGAAAAAATATATTATGAATGTTTCCTTCACGACTGAGAAATGGATGAAATGGGTTTTTATCAATCAATTAATACATTAACGAAAAACAACAACAGCAGTAAGTCTGTGTGCTCCCTGTGAGGTCCTCTGTTCATGTGGCCGGTGGGCAGGCCAGCCACCACACAGGTGGAGGGAGGGGGTTAGGCACACCCCCACCTGGTGAGTTACAGTAGTAGACGTGCACAAGTCATACGGTTCAGTTATACCGGGTACACTAGTGTTCCCAGCAATCAATCAAGTAATACATTTTAGATGAATTCCTGAGCATAACAGAATACATCAAATCTCGGCGCTCAATGGAGGATTCAATGTGCGGGATTCGGTGTCTTGCAACCTGCGCCGAAGCAGTCAATATTCTAAATAAAGAGAGTCAAAACGTGCACCTTCCGTTCATGTTACTTGGTACCAGGAAAAAGTATATCTAAATTCTACCGCATTATACACCTATCACAATGTAGCAAGACTAGGTGTACGTACATGGACTTACCTGATATGTATTTGAATTCACCTAGTTGATATACCTATTAAACGACTACCGGTAGATGCTAATGATGTGCATCAATCGTTGGTCTAACCCCCTTCCCCAAGTACAGAAGCACAGGAAGGCCAATACTGAAAAAAAAATTCAGAGAAAAGTTGTTTTTCAAAGAAAATTGTTCTTCTTTCAAAGAAAAGCGTTTTACCCCCGAATCGTATGTCTCAAAAAGAAACCCTTAAGCATTGGCATTGAATACATCCATGGCAATTCATAGCATCCTGTGTGGAAATTTAAACCAGGTACATGTATTAGTGTCCCCCATAAAAACTGTCCTCAGGAATCTAACTCGATCTCCTCCAAAAGAAAAGTGGTTCTTAGGCTCCGCTGACAGCCATCCTTTAGGCCACACTTTTTTTTAAATTTCGGTTACGGACACCTCAGGAAATTTCAAAAGCACGGAGGACGAAATAAAAAATAAAAAGAAAAGAAAAGTCGGGCTCTAGGAAGTTTACTTATATATGTTTAGAAAACCTGGATATCAGAATGTAGGTGGGAAATAAATGGATGATCCAACAATAGAAATAATTGATGTTTTAGTTAACCCACATTCTGCTGTTTTCTTTCAAATTTTGAGAAAATTTAAATTATCATTTAAGCACAATGAGAGCAAGATCATTGAGTTGAGTTGAGTAAATTTTTATTGGACAAAATTCCGCAGAAGTACACTACGTCTCTCAAATTGAGCCAATGTTTGTACAAGTTCAGTAATACACTTATGGTATGACGAACAATCAATCACAGTTATAATTCGACAAGTACCGACCGTATGCAGATACAGTACACGGAAAACACAGGGTACAGAAAAAACACAAATAATTGGGCAGCATAACCAGCAGATGTATCTTTACATAGATACGTCAGCATTGACGACTATGACATATCGTGATACGGTTTCCATGTGGGCAGAAGGTATAGTCATGTTCCTAATGTACCACGTTGTGACTTAGTAAGGATTATGGTGTCATATTCAGGAGCATGCATGAGACAACTCAACGAGCCAGGCTCGGGTACATCCATCACACATGTAATTTTACATTATTACTCATTAAATTTCATTACCGTAAATTCTCGCGTAGAAGCCGCGGCTTGTACGCGAGTCAGACTCAGCTTTCTTTTGATACCAAACATGCCTATATAGGGTGCGGCTTATACGAGAGTTTTTATTAGCATACTACAGTACCAAAATCGCAATATTCAGACCCCCTCTGCAGCTTATATAATTTGTCAAAGTTAGGGGTGCGGCTTATACGCGAGTTAGGCTTATACGCGAGAATTTACGGTAGTCATCATAGATTAGCAAGTATATCAAAAAACAACACTTTACCGACTATTAGTCAAGCATTTCAAAACTCAACATTTCATATAGCACCATTCTTTTAGATTTGACACAGATAATCTACAGTACAATATGATGATAGCGAATCACACAGGTTACTTGGACTTAATCTTATTCATGAATAGAGCCAGTGTTGTAATTCTCTGATCATCCACAGGTACCTTGTCCCACAGAGCAGAACCTCTGTACAGAGGGCTGTCCCTGTACAACTGGCCCCTGGGTCGCTGTAGTTTTATCAACATTTTCACATTACTTCTCAGCACTCTGGCCGGAGCAATCAACACCTCAGGATTTCGACTGTATTCATACAGTAAACCAAGCAGATTGCTTTCTCGCCTAGAAGCAAGTCTACTTAATGTACAGGTAGTATGTAGTTCGTCTATTGAAATAGCCCTGGGGTCTATAATACCCATGCAGCACCTCAAACAATGGTTCTGCAGTGTCTGCAGGTATTTAACCGTATCCATAGGACCACTTTCTAGGATGAAATCACAGTATTCTAAGCATGGAAGAATCATCTGCTTGTAAAGTAGTAGTGACAGGTCTAGATCCATAAACTTTTTTAAGCGGCGCAGGTTTTTTTAGTTTTGCACGTCCTGCATTAGCAACCCTGGTACAATGCTGTTTAAAGGATAGACCACTGTCCACTACCACACCCAGATAGTTGAAGCAGGATACAACCTTTAATCTATTGCCGGACAGGCTGACAGGATAAAGTCTGAAATCCCTCCCATCATTATCCGACTTACACCAGAGTACGTGTGTTTTGTCAGAATTTACAGTAAGTTTATAATTAACACACCACGCACTGACACGGTCCAGATCTTCCTGTATCAGTGTCTGTACTAATACGGGATCCATATTACCGTAAATTCTCGCGTATAAGCCTAACTCGCGTATAAGCCGCACCCCGACCTCGGGCCGATCCTATAAGCCGCACCAGCGATCTGATTGTGGTGACCTTAAGTACTGTATCATAGTAGCAAAAACTCGCGTGTAAGCCGCACCCTGACTCTGTGCCGATCCTATAAGCCGCACCCCCGATCTGACTCGCGTACTAGCCGCGGCTTCTACGCGAGAATTTACGGTACTAACTGAAATTGCTAAATCATCAGCATACATATAATATGAGGCATGATGAAGGCACGTAACTACACTATTTATATAAATATTGAACAAGAGAGGCCCCAGGACCGAGCCCTGAGGAACGCCGCAGCTAATGGACCTAGCCCCCGAGGGGACACCTCCAACCATTGTGCGTTGACTTCGGTCTGTCAGGTAGCTGCGGAACCATTCCACAGTCTTGTCACTGCAGCCAATTCTACATAACTCATTAAGCAGGAGGAGGTGGTCGACTGTGTCAAAAGCCTTCCTCAGATCGAGAAAGACTACAGCCGCTATCTCCCCCCGATTTCTGCATTTGAATAAATCTTGTATTAGCCCAAATACCGCGTCACCAGTACAGCGACCCGGCATAAAACCAAATTGCGAATCATTTATGATTTTATATTCAAGGAGATAAGACATTAGCTGAGCGTGTGCTGCCTTCTCAATTAACTTAGAATAAATGCTCAGTTGACTAACCGGCCTCCAGTTAGTCACCTTTGAAAGGTCGCCACCTTTCGGCAGGGGAGTTACAACAGCATTCTTCAGAGACGGTGGAAATTCATTGGAGATAAAGGACAGATTTACCATTTGTTTTAGTAATTCAGGCTTGGCTGTAAATGTATCCTTCAGTACACATGTCCTGATATGGGTTATACATGATGACTTGTTCGTCTTAATTCTAGACACCAATTTGGCAGCAGACACAAGTGTAATATTAGATATACCAAAGCAGTCTCTATCCAGATCTATGTCAATAGTGTGGAGTAGAGACAAACCCGGGTCAGACGGAAAAAGAGAAGCCAGCCTCGGTCCTACATCACTATAGAAATTATTAACAAAGTCTGGTTGACAGTCACTGAGTATTAGTGTCCCATTATCGTCACAGAGTTTCATTACCACCTCTTTAGGTGGACCTCGCCATACCCTATTCACTTCAGCCCAGAAGCGCTTTGGGTCGTCTCCAAATCGATTTAGTTTATCTTTGATGTCCGGCAGTGAGATGCTGAATAATGGCCTGACCCAAAATTCTCAGGTATAGTATTTTTCTCTCTTGATTATTCATCTATAGGGTCTGGGTGATTATTTCCAGGGGGGTGTGAACATGCCACCCTTGAGCATTTTTAATTATTCATGGTTGCCTAGCAACCAACAAATTTTGACAAAAATGCTTAGATACATGCTTTTTGGTTGTCCATATGAAATATTTAACTTTACCTACCCCCCCTAATTCTACCCCAAGAAATCCATTGGTGTCATTGACATGTTGCTAGGTTACTTAGTTGCCTAGCAACAGCAGTTTTATCATGAAAATCCCTAGCAACGGGTATAAATACTGATCACAGGGAACATTAAAGGTTGCCTACCCCCCCTAATTCTACCCCAAGGAATCCATTGGTGTCATTGACTTGTTGCTAGGTTACTTAGTTGCCTAGCAACAGCAGTTTTATTATGAAAATCCCTAGCAACGGGTATAAATACTGATCACAGGGAACATTAAAGGTTGCCTACCACCCCTAATTCTACCCCAAGGAATCCATTGGTGTCATTGACTTGTTGCTAGGTTACTTAGTTGCCTAGCAACAGCAGTTTTATTATGAAAATCCCTAGCAACGGGTATAAATACTGATTACAGGGAACATTACAGGTTACCTACCCCCCCTAATTCTACCCCAGGGAATCCATTGGTGTTATTGACATGTTGCTAGGCTACCTAGTTGTCTAGCAACAGCAGTTTTATTATAAAAATCCCTAGCAACGGGTATAAATATTGATCACAGAGAGCATTGAAGTCAATCTACCCCCCAAATTCTACCCCAAGGAATCCATTGGGGTCATTGACATGTTGAGCTAGGTTACTTAGTTGCCTAGCAACAGCAGTTTTATCATAAAAATCCCTAACAACCGGTTTAAATACTGATCACCATTGAACATTGAAGTTTAACTACCCCCGTATTCTACCCTAAGGTATATATTGGTGTCATTATCATGTTGCTAGGTTACAGTGGTTTGGAACATTGGACTTGCAAAGATAACAATCCAATTAGTAGTCTTGAATGCATACTGGTGTACTATGTAATGAGATTCGTTCTCCTGATATTAGAAAAGCATGATTGTTACATCCAAGTATGGCAATAAATTGTATCCTTTAGGTATGAATAGATCCACAGCTAATATGTTGATTTCAAAAGATTAAAGTGCACCTGAAGTCGGATACCTCACCTCAGAAGTGATCCTAGAGTTGGATACTATGTTCTCTCATTGATAGGGCATGCTTGGCTATATATGTATATTTATAGGAGCATAGTATCAATAGATATGCCATCCACAACAATCAAGACACTTGACCTACCCATAAGCACAACCTGATTTACTATTATAGTGTCTGCTTCCACATGTGTCACCCTCATGTCTACTCTTCTAATAACTACACTCATATATTCCGTATATGGTCCGTATATAACCTCTCAATTCCTGAGGTATTAGAGCAGCATAAATTCAAAAAAAGTACTCCATATGCAGCATACGGCATAAATTTCTCCTTTAAGGGCCCTTAAAGGGGTCTGTATGTTGATGTGGGCGTGTAGAGTTGATGGTGGACGTGTGGACACAGTGGTGGACCTGTGGACATGGTTGTGGATGTAAAGACATGGTGGTGGACGTGTAGATATGGTGGTAGATGTGTAGACATAGTGGTGGACGTGTGGACATGGTGGTGGGCGTGTGGACATGGTGGTGGACGTAGGACATGGTGTTGGTCGATATCCTTTGGTTGAAAGGCATCAGGCTATGCCCCTTTCATGTCATCACCAATGCAACTATAATAAGTTATACAAGGTAGGTAGCACAAGAGAGGTTTCTCACCTGTGTGGATCCATATTGGTCCTTTCACAGTGGTAAGTATGTAAGTACTACATGGTAAGTATGTAAGATGGCTGGTTAGGTCAATAAGCAGGGGCATGGTGTAGTCCTTCACATTCCCACAGTCCATGCATCTAGACAGGCAAAAGATATCGACCCAATAGGCCATCGTAGAAGTGTTACTACCTTGCATACTCCGGGCTGTGTTGGTGCTGCCACCTAGAGGCTAAGTCATGCTGGCCTCAACTCCTCTCATATTTATAAGGGAATGGAGATCGTAAGCAAATTGGAAACATTCAGGGAAGGTGGGAGGTCATGTGGACCTAAACCATTATTCTGTAAGCTAGTACAGTCCCCGACCTCCCTTCTCCCTTTTTAAAGTGCATATATATGTAAAAAAAATGGCTCTAGAATTATTTTAATGAATGGATAAGTAAAGTCCAACTTCTACCTTTATAATAAAAGAAATAAAAGTAATAAAAATTGAGTTTAAAAGAAAGTATACAAAAAAATGTCTTTTCTTCTGTAAGTCGGTAAATAATGGCCCTACGGAGCTGAAACTCTGCCTATAGACTCCTCGTGTATAAACGGTGGTAGACAATATAGCTATCAGAGAACAGAGCTGGCTGGGCGCCAGAGGTGAAGAAAACACTCCAAATTCAGTGCCTTTCCCGACCCTTCCCGACCTTTCCTCTCTCTTCCCCGACCTCACCTCTCTCTTCCCCAACCTCTCCTGTCCCTTCCCCAACCTCTCTAGTCCCTTCCCAAACCTCTCCTGTCCCTTCCCTGAACCTCTCCTGTCCCTTCCCTTACCTCCCCTGTCTGTTCCCCAACATACGGACCCTATCTATACCCTCCCCAGCCTACCTCAGTATGTTACTACATATTATGATGTCACAGAGGGAGTTCCTTGGGGGTTCCCTGGAATGTAGACTGGTTTCTACACAATTTTACAATTAGGTCAGGTGAGTGCCGTATTGGTAAGCCGTATGCAGCATAGCAATACGGATACTTGCATTCACATACGGTCGGGATACGGAGGATGAACAAAAACGATTTTTGCACTGACCAATACGGAATTCCGTATGTGTTCCGTATGTTACTCCATATTGGTTCCGTATTGGTCCAATGGGGAAAAACACCCTCCAGGGTCATTGTTAGTGACCACAATTCTTGATGTAAAGTCCTCCTTATGCAGAATTATATCTGCCTGGAATAGCTCCATCAGTTGTCTTTAATTCCTGCTCACAGTCAGAACCACCTTCTAGGGTGGAAGCTGGGCTGTTGTTAGAAGGCTGTACACTCTGCTAGATCCGTTGTCCCTTCCAATTCTCACTGGGCTGTTTTCCAGTGCTTATTTGACCTGGTACAATAATTTAAACAACCCAGTATAACCTAGCTCTTCCTACTCCTATCCAAGGCTCCTCCTTACCTATCCATGGCCCCTCCTAACCTATCCACAGTCCCTCCTAACATAACCTAATCATGGCCCCTACTGACCTTTCCAAGGCACCTTCTAGCCTATTCATGCCCCTCTTAATCTCTCCACAGTTCCTCCTTACCTATCCACCTTTCAAAAGCCTTCCTAACCTATCCATAGCCCTTCATAACCTAAGCATGACCCCTCCTGGCCTGTCCAAGGCCCCTCCTAACCTATCCATGACCCGGTCTAACCTGTCCAGAGGTCTTCCTAACCTAGCCATGGTCCCTACCAGTCTTATCTTTGCCACTCCTAACACAACCACGACCCCTACTAACATGTCCTACGTGCCTCCTAACCTAACTATTGTCCCTCCTAGCCCACCCATGCCCCCCTATGACTGCTGAGTGAATCAATCCTGCTGCCAACTGTATCAAAGAGCTGCTAAATGTATCTACTGATCTATATAAGAAGGCAGCAGGTATCAAGGGAAGCTCTTGCCTTGATTTTCCTTTTCCTTTTGTCTCAAAGTAAATTTTATGTGAACTATTTTGAACCATTACCTGTCTGTTCACGCTAACTTTCTTGGCTATATAAAGGGCCCCAATATTTATATGTGTATATACTCTAGTTATATTCCTGCGCCCCTGCCATTGTTATTCGCTGGGGTGAGGTTTGTTCTTGAATACTCCCCCAGAGGGTGGGCAGTTGTTGTCCTCCATTGTGGCGGTCGTTAGGCACAATTGATGAGCTGGACCTTGACCAAGGGCATTTTGATTGTCATAGAATATGAAGGTTTTATGGCTCTGTGATGATACACATATGAGCATTATCAAACCCATATTAAACAAGTAGTGACAAGACAGGTGTATTTTCTGAGCTAATGATGCCTTTCAGTGACCTGACCTTTGACTTCATCTCTCACCTTTTTCTGGCCATTACTGCATTCTGTATGTGGGACATTTGAAATCAGCATACCCAAATTAGGGTAAAACCATGACACTATGAAATTCTGGCTGTATCTATAATGGTATTTCATCATGCATTTTCTTTTGTGAACAGATTTAATGAAATATTCAATGCAATTTGGTGGTTTCAGGTACACAATTTGATAAGTCATGATGAATATTTCAACATAATTTATGTTTTTCTCACTAATTATCATCAATATAATCTAATAACCAGGTGTTTGGCACCCGCTGCCCATATGCACGGGCCCGGGCCTTCTTGCTGGTGGTCTGGCATGGGATTCCTCCTCAGTGAACCACGTCTGAGATATGAAAGGCCGTGGTTTGTCTGGCCCTGCCTACTATGGTACTTGCCCAGGTAGCTAGGACCAGGCAAATAAAAGAACACTTGCTATCCTTCGAAAAGAGTAGGGGACGTGCCCCGGTAGCGGTTTTCTCCCTCACTTCATAGATGCGGTCATTCATTTCATAGATTCGATCATCCATAGATGCGCTCACTGCTGTATTGGGCAAGCAGCATATAAATACCTGTCCATAACTGCAAGGCTGACTACCACTATTTGTGGATGACTCCTTGCCAACTTGAGATGTCCCGTGAGGTACTTGATGTACGTCTGGACGTTAAACCAATCAATCAATCAATCAGGTCAGGATTGATCCACAACAGCTAATACACAACATTTCATAGGAAGCTAGTGGCTGCTGTCAGGAGAACGAATCTCATCCATAGTACACCAGTATGCATTCAAGACCACTAATTGGATTGTTATCATTGCAAGTCCAATGTTCCAAACCACTGTAACCTAGCAACATGATAATGACACCAATGTATTCCTTAGGGTAGAATATGGGGGTAGGTAAACTTCAATGTTCAATGGTGATCAGTATTTATACCTGTTGCTAGGGATTTTTATGATAAAACTGCGGTTGCTAGGCAACTAAGTAACCTAGCTCAACATGTCAATGACCCCAATGGATTCCTTGGGGTAGAATTTTGGGGGTAGATTGACTTCAATGCTCTCTGTGATCAATATTTATACCCGTTGCTAGGGATTTTTTATAATAAAACTGCTGTTGCTAGGCAACTAAGTAGCCTAGCAACAAGTCAATAACACCAATGGATTCCCTGGGGTAGAATTAGGGGGGGTAGGTAACCTTTAATGTTCCCTGTGATCAGTATTTATACCCGTTGCTAGGTTTTTTTAATAATAAAACTGCTGTTGCTAGGCAACTAAGTAACCTAGCAACAAGTCAATGACACCAATGGATTCCTTTGGGTAGAATTAGGGGGGGTAGGCAACCTTTAATGTTCCCTGTGATCAGTATTTATACCCGTTGCTAGGGATTTTCATGATAAAACTGCTGTTGCTAGGCAACTAAGTAACCTAGCAACAAGTCAATGACACCAATGGATTCCTTGGGGTAGAATTAGGGGGGGTAGGTAAAGTTAAATATTTCATATGGACAACCAAAAAGCATGTATCTAAGCATTTTTGTCAAAATTTGTTGGTTGCTAGGCAACCATGAATAATTAAAAATGCTCAAGGGTGGCATGTTCACACCCCCCTGGAAATAATCACCCAGACCCTATAGATGAATAATCAAGAGAGAAAAATACTATACCTGAGAATTTTGGGTCATAGTACAATACTGCCGGACTGTTATTTTTACAAGTTTTCACCAAAAGTAATTTAATATGTCTATCAAGGCTTCTAATTGTTTCAATATGAGCATTGAAAACACCATGTGCCACTCTCCTAGATTAACGTAGACAGTGCCTTTTCCGTTTAATCAAACGATCAACCTCTAGGGTGAAGCCTTCAGGCCCGCGGCTGATCAGTTTAAAAGTTCTCACTGGATGTTCCACATCAAGATACGCTGAGAGAGCAGACGATATATTATCAACACATTGAAGTGCGTTTGTCATTTGAGTTAGCCTCCAATTATGATCATTTACATAGGTGCGGGTTTTTACAGGTGAGTAGTTTTTATAACTTCTACCGGTAACTTCCCTGGTTGTTTTACATTTAACCACAGGCGCTTGCTTTTTTACAGTATACACAGGCACATGGTCCCCAAACATGTCATTGATGAGTCCAACTTTACTCACATGTTCACAGTTTGTATAGCAGTGATCTAGGGTCGAGCAGCCATACGGATGATAGTATGTCGGACCAGTTTGACAGTACCTGAGTTTCGACTTTTTTAGGAAACCAAGCATGGATCTACCCTTAGAGCTATTTCTGTGTTTACTATCTACATTTGGTTTCCTGTCGATTTTAGCTTTCCAACGGTATATCATACTTTATATCTTTCATCTTATATCTGTAATTTGTTTTGTCTGGAATGCAGATCGGAGGGAATAAAAAAAAAGGTGTAAAATCCAAATTTTATTTTTATTCCGATTTTGGCCTTTCCTAGTGCAGCGGGCCCGTAACCCAAATTTTAAAAAAAAGTGTGGCCTTAGCACTGGAATTGAGTAAATCTATAGTACCGTAAAACCTCGCGTATAAGCCGCGGCTAGTCCGCGAATCAGATCGCTAGTGCGGCTTATAGGATCGGCACAGTCCAGGTGCGGCTTGTACACGAGTTTTTGCTCCTATAGTACAGTACTAAAGCCACCCTATTCAGATCGCTGGTGCGGCTTATAGGATCGGCCCAAAGTCGGGGTGCGGCTTATACGCGAGTTAGGCTTATACGCGAGGTTTTACGGTATATATAGTATAGTAGGCTAGGAAAGTGGCCTGCAAACTGGCTCGGGGAAAATGTCAGGCTTGCCAATTGGCCCGTGTCAATTGGCCCCTTCCAGAGAAGTGGCGCATTGGCCCCTGTTATGACAACTACCGGGTATCTTCTATGGAACACTACTGCCGGACGGTGTTGGTCTGGAGTTCGGCAGGTGTTGCTTCACCAAAAGTAGATACTTAAGAGAAAAAAAACTAGTCAGAACAGATTTTGAGTTTTGAATCATTTTATTTTCACTCATAGATCCAACCTATTAGGATTGAAATACAAGTGTTGCAGTGTATTCAAGTGAGGAAAAACCTTGGTGGCACAAAGTCTGCAAATTGTTGATTTGGTTGTATTAACCAGTAAACATTCAATATAAAACCAGCTACTTGGCACTACAGGGAACAATTATTGGTCGGTCTCAACCTTGTGACTTTTTGTTCGATTTCGGTCCTAGCTTTGAAACCCTAGAGTTTACAGGTAGTTAACAACTCTTCAATACCTAATTGATTAACAGAAAAGATTGCTGATAGAAGTGTGATTTTAAACAGGGTGTATAGTTGCAGTATAATGCAACACTAAGATTCGTGGGAGTAAGAAGTACAAGTTGTAGAAGAAGCACACAGGGGATATACAAGTCTTATAAAGTGCAGAAAAAGTACATCGACTGCATAGTTTCCATTACAAGTAACGAGGTGATTGAATTCGTCAATGAGCAAATCTTACAATAAACACAGCATAAACCATTTAAGTGTAACTGGTCACTAGTCTCACATCCAACCTGAGGCCTCCATAGCTACTATACTACGGAGGTCAATGAGATCTCTTACATTCATGCCAATATTTAAGAAAAAGCACCCATGACAAATTACTTATGAGTCAAAGAGAAATAGTGTAGGTACCCACACTAGATATATTAGAGGAATATAAGTGGGCAGAGGGTGTAGAGGGGTTTGTTGCAGTCTCATTAAAGATTACAGAGAGAATGGGTAACTAAACATCCCCTCCTGGAAGCAGTTTTCTGACCACAGTGATGGTAACACTACCTGCTGTTAATGCTTGTTGAGTAACTTACTCTGAGACATCGTGGCAGCCGTACAGTGCTTTAATGCATTATGCCCTTTATCGTCATTATGTAGGAATGCAACAACACACGAGTGGTTCATTCAAGCATTATGTTGACATTACTGGGTCGATACACTACCCAAGGGTTGGCATGATGCATGAATGTAGCCCTGTTGAGTGAGCAGATGCACCACGGTAGCATTCATACATCATGGTGACAAAGGGTAAAGCACATTAAAGCACTATACGGGTTAACAGCAGGAAGCGAACAACAAACTAACTTTGCATAATACATAAACTGGGAATGCTAGCCAATATATCATACAGAGTTAGCTTTATAACAAAAGGAGTATTGGTAGCAAGTAGATGTCCACACCGCCACTCCAGTCTTAGTCATAGGTGTGGGGAAATATAAAAAAAGTGACATCAATAAAAGATAACTGACCATATGTATTAGTGGTTTAACATCCTCTCTCCTGACAGATCACTCACCAATGAAGTCTCTCCCTGACATAAGACATATTTAGCGGCTCATGGTTAATGAGATGCGAATACCTAACCTACATCCCACATTGGCCCAATCTAATGCACTGTAGCTCCCTGAAGATTAGCACTGTGAGCAAGTGTCCCGTTCAGAGCAAGTCACATGGGTGAGTGTGGTATTACTCTATCCAAGCAATAGACAGGTACTGAGGGTGGGTAGGTATATGCAGCAACACAGTAGCACAATATACACTGCAACCTGGATTCTGCTCACTACTCGTGTGTGAGATTTAACCTTTATGGATGGCATGTTGCCGTAAAGCAATGCATTAGTGAATCAAACTGACCAATTGGGTGCGTATCGATCCCATAGGGTGGGCATGGTGCGTGAATGCAGCACCGAGAAGTTACTCGCCGGGGCTGCATTCATACATCATGATGACACAGGCATAGTACTCTGAAGTACTCAACGAATCTTATAGTTAACGGTTGGCACTAGATATGTCAGTGTTAATGTGTTAATAGCGCGTCTTGGGATAGGTGGGTCAAAGAACTTCCATCAGAGCTTAGTGCTGGTTGCCAGTGGATAGTGAAGTAAGGGATCAATGGGTTGCACAGTACATATATATCCTTGTATGAGCTCTAGCATAAATCTCTAGTGGCATTATGCAAACACTGTGTATCAAATCTTGTATAAAAATATATTAAAATATCCCGTTAGGATTAATGTACTAGTATGTATGGAAAAAATAATTTGCTTCCAAAAATTAGGATTTGGCAACTGAACTTGCAAATTCATGTGCAATTCCAAACATCTGTATAAAGGAGCCTAGTCTGCAGTTTGACACGAGATGTATATCTACAAAGCTATATACACCGCCGATATAGCAGACGAGCACAGTTGGCCTAGGTTAACCCATAATCACATAAATACCAAACCTCTCCCCTCTACATCCCTATAAACTGTGATATAATCACAAACCCTAAGTGATAATTCAAATAGATGGATGTAATACAATATATAAATGTGTTTGACTGTATTATATACAATGTGGAATGTCAATGGTTTAGGAAAAGTAGCATGCAGTTCGGAAGAAGTGCACAAAGGCATAGAATGTAGAGAAGAAAAGTGGTGTGTACGGAGACAATAGTTCATATTTAAACGGATATTTCAAATTCTTTCCTAGTAATAACCAGTTTATCTACAGATGAAATGTCCGACACACCGTCATAAATTTACTACAGTATTCAACATAATTAGTACCCAGGACTGTTCCTATTTTAGTCGTAAAGGAGTGCATTGCCTGGCCAAATTGTGAAAATGGTTGTTATTTCTAATAAAAAATCAGCCCAAACGATGGTGGGGGGGGGGGATTGATTTGATTATTTGGTAAGGGCGCTAATTAAGTTGAATACACAGCATGATGATGATATACATGTACCTATAAAACAACCAGTAGAGAGCAGTGTCTTAGAATAACATGAACTGCATGATGCACTCAGGAGAAATCACCAATGAAAGACTTGAATTATAAATGTTAAGTAGTGGCATAAGATAATCAAATTAAAGATGGGTTTTCAGTTACTTATTACATAGATATGATAGTTGGCAAATCATTGTCTCCATTATATATGCCCCAACAGTAAATCTTGATTGTTTTTTCTCTTGATAGTGTCTGATGTAGGCGTCAATTTTATCCAAAATCAAATAAAGCCTTTGGTTTCATTACGATGATTACATGGGTCTGCAAGTGGGCTTCATGAGTCATTCCTATGGAAAGTTACCATTAGCCTTTTAAGCCCCAGCACCTGTCAGTGTTCTGGTAGTTGCATATATTTAGGATCCATAAAATGCTTTAACATCTTGTACATACGTTTCTATGAATAAGAAGTAAAGAGTCTGGATTTGTAACTAATAACCCATCTTTAACAAAACACAAAACGAAGAAATTGTTGGTCCCTTTCGCTGAGACAACCCAAGTTTGCCACTTGACACTGCCCTCCCACAACTATACGAGTTATATTTGAATAACTATGACCTGTCCAGGGGCCAACTCTAGCTTCTCTATAGAGATCACTGTACCCACCAGGTCTTTGTCCCAGTTACTGGACTGGTAGCGCACTGTACCTGTTGTTGGTAAGGTCAGTCTAACTTTAATATCATCTTCTGGAACCTTGAGATATACCTCAGTGTCCCGGTAGTTGTCAACACTCGGTTTGCTGCCTACATTCACGGCTACAATGAACTTGGGGTAGAGGCGGCCACGGTTAATCCTGGCGAATGAGTAGATCTGGTCATTGACGACCATTGGGTTATGTTGCCCGAGCAGGAAGGAGAGATGTTTCCTCAACTCTATAAGCCGACGGTAAGAATTCAAAATCGACTTTGGGTCTGAGAGCTGGTTCTGTCAATGAAGCAAAAACAGGAAAAGGTCAATGAAGGCATTATTATCGGTTTTGTAGCTTTATGTAGCAGGAGTAGTAGTATAAGTGATATAATATGGTTATTGGTTTAAGTATTACATGTGCATAATGGCATAACTGAGAGCCACGGACAGACATGTACTGTAAATTCTTGCATATAACAGGCATCTCATGAACAACTTGCACGCCTACCCCAGGAAAAAAATGTAAAACTAACGTGATTATTGATATTAGGACAATATATTCAGTGAAAGTTACACAGACATCTAGCCATTTGTCATTCCATTAATATTTGTGCCAAAGCATTTGGTGTGTCTATTGTAGATTTTTCAAACTTGACCATTAAATGGGATGTTGAACAAGCCCAGTACTCCCATATCATCTCAGTAATGTTTGTCAGTGTGTAGGTAGGATGCACAAAATGAGAGAGCTGTCTAAGACTGTTACCTGCACATTTGTATGTATGTAGTCAGGATGCACTGGCAGCCATGTTTTATCTGCCGATGAGAAGCCCGCATTCCTCTCACTACTCCACTGCATGGGGCTGCGACCAGGATCCCTGGACTTCTTCTGGTAGTTGTCCTTTTAAGATATCAAAGTAAACAATGCGGAGATGAAATATAAATCCAGTTAGGCCAGTTAGTATATATTGCAATATTGTTTCAATAAATTAAGATGTTAATTTTCTCCACGGAATTTTATTCATGAGATATCTATGAATATTAGATGGGGAAAAGTCCATAGAAGAAACAGAATTAGATCCGGGTAAACTGTACTGTCTATGCACACCTATACAGAGAAACACTACAATCAAGGGTGCTAATGTGTGAAAGGCTTACCGGTCCAGCATTGCGACCCTTTGGATCAATGGTCTGATCATATGTAAGGGTGATGTCGGACATGCCCAGCTCCTGTCCATAGAAGGTGAAGCCCGTCCCAGGCATTAGTAATGTCAGTGCTAGTCCTACCTCTGCCATACCTGGTCCTAGTCTACTCACAAGCCGCTGGTGGTCATGGGTCTCAGACTGAAAAACAAGTTTTTGATCTTTTATACTTGACTTCTTGAATGAACAGAAACCCTAATATTAATAACAACGCCCCATTTGAATCTAAGGAGAACATATTCATAATGACACCGAGGAAAGAGATTGTGAAAGATATAGGAACTTAAAGCAAGTTGCCGGGTGAAGACAAATGATCATGGCTGTGATCATATTACGCATAGTAACAGGGTGGCCTTCATGCACCAGCATAATATATGGCATAGCATAGTTAATCACTATGCAGCATTTAAACAGTTAGACCATATGAACTATGAACATATAAACGTATGAAGATCTTACCACCCAGATATTCCAGTGGTCCCCTTTATCGAAGGGCACGCGTTGGGTGACCTGCATGACGTGCTCATGGATGTGGTGGCCCTTACAGCCTGGCTTCAGACTGCTGAGTAACGCCTTGTTGGTCGGCATTGTACCACCATTAGCATACGTTCCAAACCAGAAGTCAGGGTGCGTCTTCTGCACATTTACTTCTGGGATCAAAATACTGCACGAAAAAGTATACGCAAATTACATGTCTGGGTAAAATACTGGTAGGACAAAATCTCTGTTAAGTCTGACAATATAGGCAATATTCTAGGTCCCTATGATTGATTCGGCCAAATATTATGCAAAAGTAATCTGATTATTGTGATACCTAATCATAAGTTGATTGAGATAGATCAACAAAATGGCAATCTTATTTTGTCAAGCATCTATCTGAGACTTATAATATTATTAGATGTATAAGGTAATTCTGCGTTCACTAGAGAAACAATCAAAGCATGACAGAGTAGAGGTAACAGGGTTGCAAATCTTACATTTCTTTCTTGAATTTCTTTGCGTACTTTGCGATGACAGAGCGGAAAGCCTTCAGTATGGCCAGGGAACCCTCCTGGGCAGTAGTCCTCACATGATTTAGATAACCATAGTCGCCCTGCAAACGTGCAAAAAATGTTAAAGATGTTCCATACTATCAATGAACTGTTCCTACAGACTGCCTACTTAATGTATAGAGAAACATTTATTTCTATCAGCCAAACCAATAACTATGCTTTGTCCCGGTTACAGAAATATAAGCTTCAGCTAAAGTTAGCCAAGTATAAATGTTAGCACTTGGCCAAAGGGAAAGCGAAGCAGTGGGAAATGACATCAGCCTGTTGACAGCTCTAAATATAGAACAGGTATACTTCCTGCCTGCATGAGCATCCTCTTTAGCTAAAAATACCACAAGTTCTTTCAATCTAAATATGACTCACACGGACATTACCTTGTATTTGGGTCTATACTGACACCTATGCTAGGCCTTGCAATTTAACACAAAATAGAAACATATACACGAACCTAATACACCCTCGTCTACATGTCATACATCGATTGTCGTCGATTGTGCAGGGTGTGAGAGATACGGACAGATATTGGACACAAACTGCCATTTACCTTTTTAACACACCCTACATGGCTCTAGAGAACGTTGGCATAGGCCGAGTTTAATAATTAGTTATAGTTACCGGTTTCTTTCCATCTCTAAATGTTCGTGGTTCATCCAGGCTGAGGTCGGGTTCCTCACTGATACCTTCCATGGCGTCCACACGTAGCCCGTCTACCCCTCTCTGCACCCAGAACTCCACCACGTCCTGCAATATTCAGGTCACCAATGTTACAGCAACAGGTGCAGTCAGAAGTGAGGAAGGAAAGGAAGTAAAAGAAGGGGGGGTTACGGGGGCTGCAGTGGAGGGTAGGATGGGGCAAGGAAGAGGGGAAAGAACATGAAGAACGTCTGAAATTCTGTCATTTCTAAACAAATGTGACGGGCAGCATATATCTGATGGAAGTTTACGTTAAAGAAGATCAGGAGTGAGTGAGTATGGATTGTTTGACGCCATTTCCACAGCATAGGTGGAGGCAGAATGTACTGAGACGACAAGCTCATACCGCAGTTTGCCATGAGTCAGGAGTAATACATCCTGACACACGACGCTAACCTCCCCTATTACCATTTAGGCAGTGCTAATGACATGCAAGGAGTGCACATGATTTAGTTACAACCTGCTAGTTATGTTTTTTTTCTGCTCTCTGGTTTGTATATTTTCATATTTTTTCCATAATGGGGCCTCCTTTAGAGGTTTCGATCTTTTGCTCATATATAGCAAACTAAATGACATCTTACCTGCATAGCAGCAACAACCTTTGGGTTTTGGTAGTTGAGGTCGGGCATTTTGACATCATAACGATGGTAGTAGTACTGGTTCCGCCCATTGTGCCATGTCCAAGCTGGACCCCCAAACTTACTGACCTGACATACAGAGTATCAAGGCAAAGTCAATTACTGTACATCAATAATATTGTAGTTTTTATGGTACATAAATGAAGTTGTTAATTCAAGGCATGAGCATTTGTGCAGCTTAGTCTACTGTTTATGTGGTTGCTGGTCTAAAAGTTGAATTTTCCAAGACTCGATTTCAGAAATTACCTGGCCGGGATAGCCAATCTGGTCACCTGACAGAGGACCAAGATGATGCTTAAAAGAAATAACCATCTTACGTTTTACTGATTTATCAATTGATGGAATAATTCCCAAGTTATTTGTGCAATTTGGTCATTTTATAACACAAAATACACCTACCCAGTTGTTTGGTGGGACGAGTGTTCCATCTTCTTGCCGCTTACCATCTGACCAGATGTAGAAATCTGCATACCTGTTGTCTCCTATCTGACTCTGCTGGAACCATAGGTGTTTGTCCGATGTGTGGTTGGGGATGAAGTCAATAATCAGCTTCATGCCTGTTTGAAAGAACCATGAGTTTGAGTTTTGAGTTTGAATAGCCTTTATTTTTCATTTTTCATAGTAACAGTTACATTTTACTTGGTCTTCCAGTATAATGAAAAATATCAGGCAGGCTGCTTTTAGGATTATGCATCCCATTTGTGGCGGCAACCTTTAACCAGATTTTCAATGCTGCTCGTGTATAAAGCTTTTAGTACAAAAACGCTTATGGTTAGACAGTTATAAGGATTATTTTACATCACTTTCTTTGGATTTCCAGGTGCGAAAGATTTGAACTATTCCAACACGTGTGGATATTCGGGAGAAGAACTCAAATTCCCTGTTAACTCTGCTGGCAATTGTTAAGAATTGTGACGATAGGATCATATTTTCACTCATAAAACATGGGAAATACACCGGGTGGGGATTACACTTCATATCCTGACAGTTAATTTGTCTGGAGACAAGCATGTGTGAGAGATGAGAAGCTGTATGATTTACGGTATTACGTCATGTACTATTAGACATACTTTAAAACCTTGGTTATAAGCCTACCTAACCTGTATGCCAAATGTGAGTTTCAGTGTGAAACAATTTTGCAAAATTCAACTTAGGTTATATGCAGAATTGATGTGATTGAACTTCATAGCTACTATCCCGTTTGAGTGACAAAAATAGATTGGGTATACTATTGACATAAGTATTGACAGGAAAAACATGCATGTACATACTAGCCTTTCTAAGGGCAGGTATCCTATATTGAATGACACAGAGAATGAAATAGAGACATTACGAATCATGCCAGTTATACCTCTATTGTGTAGTTCCTTAACCAGCTCATCAAAGTCACTTAATGTGCCGAAGACAGGGTCGACCTGAGTATGGTTGGACACATCATAACCAAAGTCGACCATGGGTGATTCGTACATGGGACTAAGCTGAATGATTTTTACGCCAAGCTCCTGAAGGTATCCCACCTTCTCCACGACACCTGGATGTTCAAGGAAAAAGTTTTATCATATGAAACAAAATTTTACATGACCCAAGAAGACGAATTTCTTAGCGACTTAATCCTTCTCGCTCATAATTAAAGTTTAACATGTAGCCTACTATGAACACAACTATACCCCCCTCCCGCCATGTAATACATATAGTAAAAATCTTACCTCTGATATCTCCAACTCCGTCCCCATTGGAGTCATAAAAGGAGCGTACATAGATGTGATATGCAACACCGGCCTTCCACCATGAGATATCTGGGCGCTTTGTGGGAACAGGTACCACACGCAGTGCGAGGTATGGCATCAAGAACACGGTGATGAACACAGTCACTGCCACAACGGTGCAGCACCACCGGGTCGGGAACCGCTCACCACCACGGGCAATGGCTGCTAAATCACGCTTACGCTCCATAGCAATAAGCGCGACAGGGATCTGTCTGTACTGCTTCTCACATGGCAGCATGTCATCAACCTTGCCATTCTCTTGTAGGAGCCTCTGCCGTGAGTCATCTGTATCAATCATAGTGGCAATCTGCAAAACAAAAGAATGCAAGACTGTCTTATAGTTAGAGGTTACTGCATGTTTGAGTGTGTATCATGTAGTTCGACACTTCTACCCCTGTAACAGGGGTAGAAACCATGTGCCTTTGGGCTAACCAAGTTACTCTGCCAATCTGGCAGAGTAGCTATTTTGATGGAAGTATTCACTCTTCAGTCTAATGCTTCCAGCCACATGTCCCTCAATCTATTCCCACCTGTTCACTATCCACAAGGTATTCCTAATACATGAATAGATCTGTAATCCTGGCTTTGTTTGATGTCAACTCCACTCCTCTGAGACACCCATCCCACCACTTTTCCCTGCTGTTGATATCAAAATGTGTGACATACACTAACATTGACATGTTTGCAGCAGTATAAGAATGCTGGACATGTGGAGTACCTTTTGGGGAACATGATTGACTATTTTGAGGGACTGACAGTGAGTACATTTATGAGAACAACACCCTTCTTGCTCCCACTATAGGATCTCTATGTAGCTGCAGTCTGGCGCAGTAGCGCCAGATGTGTCGGACTAGTATCATGTCGAGTAGGCATAGGGCAGTAGAACCCACGGGACATGATGCCAGCCAGGGTTTAAGTTTTAGAGGTGTTTTTTTTGTATTCATGGCTGTATTCAGACCACTTTGAGCGCACAGAGAAACGTCAACTATAATGTAGACTAATTACCTGTTTAAGACTGTTTAAGACTGGTGCCGTGATATGTTGACCTCGGAAGTGAACATATCACAAGGTCTTAAATACCCATATATTACTGCCCCTCCAGAAACAGTCGGAACGGAGCGAAGGCCGGTACTATTGAGATTTATATTGGGTGGGTGGGGATTTAAGATAGGTATGGTAAGCTATGCCTGAGACTAACAAACATTATATATATATATTCTACATTTTTTGTTTCAAGTTTGCCAACAAATCCAACGGTTCTGGGTCATTCCCAGTCTAGAAACTGAGGGTACGTAAGCACATATTAGAGTATTGCGCAGGGCACCAGCCAATCATGACCTATTTATGAATTTGTCTTCACAAAAACAACTTGCCATACAAGGTTCTTTGGTGTTTGAGTGCCGTGAGTAGTGAGAGAGGGGAGGTGCCAGGTTATGTAAATGTGACCTTTAATCCCAGACGTACTACAGTCGGGCCGATCAAACATACCAAGAGTTGATAAGCTACGGCCAGGCGACCGGCCAGGTAATCAACTCTGTTCCAATTGGTAACGTTATTAAACATACAAATGGTTGTACAGCCAAGACAATTGTTGTTCGAAGGAACTTTTGTAACCATGTACTGTCTGTCTAGCCATTATATTCATGTCATTATTGACGATATTTTGTGGACACTTCGCCTAGTTAGATGTATATAGGGAAACTGAACAATTTTATGAACAGAGGAAGTTAAGGGGTGCATTATTTGTCACAGTTATCCCTTAGAAGTTAGGGTCCTAGGGTTTTCCTGGGGGCCCGTTGAATGTCTACCATAGGTAAAAATAAACTCAAAGTAGCCATAAAGAAAAGAGTAACAGTTGGAAATTCCTGAAAAATCTACTGGGCTGACCACCGTGCCATTCACAAACGTTTAACTCTCCTTTGGGGAATTTTTAAAAATCAGCTTGAATCTTTAGCAAATATAAAATGTAGCCCTATAATTGAGGAGAGTGAAAAGGGTCTAGATACCGGTACATTGGCAATGTACTAAGAAAAGTGACGTTTTTGCTACTTTCTCTCCAAACAATGAGGTTTATAGAACATAGGGCATCTCATATCTAGAGCATCTTTAGAATATATTTCAGACTTTGCAATGCATTTTGTTGTAGGTAACTTGCGAAAAAGGATTCCAACACCTTTTTCTAGTAGTCTACACTGCCTATTCATTTAGACCGCTCTTTTTAGATTCTTTGGGAAGATACGCCTGATAAGGCCCAGGGCCACGCTGTACTGTGTGACGTAGGTTCTTCTCCCAACAATGGCTGTACTTCATAACATATTGTCAATTTGTGCATAACATATGTATTGTAATGATAGCTCTGTATGTATAAATACACTGCCAGAAAATCTTGTCCTGCTGTTCAAACATGTATAATGTGTCTCCCGCAGGGGGCTATTGGCTCAATATTGTGTTATTCGCGTTGTCAGCTTTCAGGAATTGTAAAGGTATTTTTACTGAGAGTGAATGAGATTCCTGAGTTTTCTGAGACTGTTTCAAAGCTGACAGTGACATAGTCTATTTGGAATCGACTGTACTAAACATAGTGTAATACTTGACTGGCCTGCTCGTTATTAAATTCCCAGGTAGGGATAAACACGGGGCCACGCTTTTACACGAGGCCGTATCTGTCACAGTGCTATCACTGTAAATATCAATTTCAGTAACAAAAAATGCGGCCAAAAGACTTCCAGATAAGGTATCTGATGTAGAAATTGTCACAGATTTCTATGTACACCTTATAGCTAATTTTGAGAAGTTATAAATTTGAGCGAATTTTTTCAATCTAATATTTTGCTAACTTATAATAACTTATATGGGATGACCGGAAAAAATGTCTACATTCAGGATCTGCAATCAGATTTGATTTATCTACTAGTCCCCCCCCCAAAAAAGAGTAAGTATTACCCGTATTGCCAAAAGCCAAGCTGAACACACTGCCACTCACAAAACATTGTCTTTCCATTGTGATAAAAATATGTATCCTCACTCTAATTAAAAGAAAAGACCAGCGTAATTCCATGTGGCAATCAATCACTAGTATAATGTATTGGTATAACTAAAAACAATCGGATTACAACTGACCAGGTTAACAAAGTGCTAAATGCTTTGTAGAGGGGCTGGCTTTATGTTGCTCTCCTCTGATCTATTTAAAATATATGTGGGTGCCTTAGTAACCTCTCCAAAACCTATAAGCACCTGGTCTTGAAAGAGGGGGGTAACAGGCCCGCCAACTTGAAGAGCGCCCCGGCGCTTTATCGCGACGGTACAATATTAAGCAATAAACAGTGTTCCAGGTGTACTTAATAGTTTGAGTATTATATTGCAATACATTGATATAATGACAAAGATCGAACGTGTGATTAACATCACAAATGACTCAGGGTCAGGGTGATAAAGTGATTGAATTGATGGACTAAACGACTGAATCCATAAATATTATTTCAGGAACAATGAATTATTTGTCAATTCTGAGAGCACTGCACAGCAGGAATGTATTCCTGGGTCAAAACTACCCTCAAATCATGTGTCACACTAGTATGTTATCATATTTCGGGGTGGCGTGTGCTACAGATAACTAACTCCCCCCCAGTCAATTACCACCGCCTGCATGTCTAGCAGGGGGGGGGGGGGGGTACTCACATTTCCATATAGTCTTTGTTGCGATATGTGCATTGTCAGTGCAAAGTGAATCAGGGTTATCACTGTTACACAAATAATAGCAAGTAACCTCCCCTGTAAATTACCTCTAGTACCATACTTAAGTGTTTGATAGATGTCTGGAAAAAAGCATCTCACCTACCCCTCCCATAGAGATAGCATTGGTTGTCACAAAATATACAAATTTAGGGTTGTCGTTTATCCCGGCGTTTATCTTTGTGCTCCCATAGAGCTCTATGCTGAAGCAAATTATCACCAATTACGGCCTAATATTATCTTTCGTTTTTTTTAGGGGGTTAGAGTAGAAATTTGTGTACCAATGCTTGTCACATAAAATTACGCTGGTATTTTCTTTAAATGGGAAAATGGAAATATAGCCCTACAATTCCCAATATTAGATCCATGTGCTTACAGTGCTATCATTGGTTAATCCCTAAGTCTAAGACGATCCAGTCAAATTTATATAATAGAATGGATTTCATGTGAAGCAAATTCTAAAATTGCCCAGTCCGACTGCAGGTGGGCCTAATCAGGCTAATGTGTATTCACTGATACGGACCAAAGTCCAAAATGACTATAAATAAACTGACAGAAAATTATCTGGTAAAGCTCTGTTGTTTAAACATGAATAATGTGGCTTCTGGTGGGTCTATTCACTCAATCTAAACAGCATTGTCTCTCTCACATTACCAGCTTTCATGGAATGTAAAAATATTTCGGAAATTCACTAGCTAAAATGTCATGTGTTATCCTAAAACACCGAGTGACACTGTCGCCTGCTGGGCGATAATGCACGAAACCGGCCAACAATCTGCACTGATTGGTCCCTAGTGTTTATATTGTCAACCGGAGCAAATAACTGCTCTCATGATGATAATCTCTGGATCTCGTTTCTAGGTACACATTCAAACTTGACATATAAGAATCTGATTTCAGTTTTAAAAAGTATCAAAGATAATGAACTTTCTTACTGTCGTCACAGCACCCTTTCCTGCTTTCGTGTTGGCGACGAGGTGCAAAGATATTCCGCAAGGGGTCGTACCTGTCGCATTATACCATTCTGCAACAAAGAGAGTCATCAAAAGGCAACTCTGTGTAGCTAAAATTTCCAGTAGAGGGGTTACTTTCCAATCAGATACTTGATGTAGACTCAATTTCCACTTTCTAATGTTATATAAACCATCTATTGGCGGATAAAGATGGCTATATCTGTACAGAGTGATTGACCTCGAAGACTGGCGTCATCCTTTTCAACAGAATAGCAGTCCGAAGCGCCGACTAGCGGTCTAATTTATATCAAAATCCCACATCTTACATTTGCGGTAAGTTTATTTACCGTGTATTGGTGATTGTACATGCTTATCTATAATGGGTTGTGTTCAGACGTATGTGCAAACTTACTATTCATGTGAACAAGGAACATGTATGCGGCAATTCAGTGAAGTTCACAGGCAGAAATCCTTTTTATACCAATGTTCACATATTATCGCTCATTGCTCACCACTGGCACTAGGCCTAGCTGTATGGCAAGGCCTGTATGGCGGCCTGTAGGCCCCCTATGGCGGACGCCGAGGTTGAAAGCTCAATTACACTGCCACACTGCAATTACTGGCACTGCTTTATTTTAACCTGGTGGTACTCAGTGTGGGTACTAGATCTATAATAGTAGGCCTAATACTAATAGTAGGCCTACCCACACTGAGCCGGCACTGAGCACCACCACTATTAGATTAGTGACTATTAAATAGACTATCCAGGATCCAGTGGGTAAGTCTAAGAGGGTGCTGACCGTGGGTCACGGGCAGTAGGCCGACCTGGTATTTATACCGGGTAGAGATCTACACCAGTGGAGGATGGGTAAGCGTGTCCATATTTGCATCATCCTCACCCCGTCGCTCGCAGGGTGAGGGAGACAGAAGATAGGAGCCGCTCCTCAGCCCTAACGACACATGTCGCCCACATCCATGCTGGAGGACCGTGACACCTGGAGGGAGATAAAGGAATCACACTCCGGCAGGGTCATGTAGTGTACTGTGGTGCAGTGTGATCCAAGTATATTCAACACTTGGTTTTGCATCTCTCACCACCCTGACACCCGGTCAGTCTCTCGAGTCATGGTCACCCTGCTGTAGCTTAACAGTATGGACCACTATGGTGAGTAACTGATGCCCAGGGTCCAGTGTAGGTACTTCCAGCCATGCGATCATCTGCCCCATACAGACTACACTGTAGGAACGATTGGAGACCTGCCTCATATGACCCATCTCAGTCCCCTCCCTCCCACTCTGTAGTAGCAATGGGCAGTGGGTCCTACGAGGCAGCAGGATAGGTTGTTCACTATAGTCTATACCGATGTTGCAGGTTTTTTAGTGGGGGGAACCATTGCTTGATCTGGTAACTGGCGAGATAAGCACTGATACACCAATCGCGATGGGTACATAGACAGAGGTCCACGATAATCTGTCTGAATGACAGGTTTCTCCACGAGTGGTATCTTGGATCATATCACACGAGGCGGAGCCAAGTGTGATATGATCCAAGGTACAACAAGTGGAGAAACCAGGAATTCAGACTGATTAGAGTGGATCTCTGTGTTTATTTCATGTAATTATTGATAGATTATATCTAAAAACAACATTTAAAAATTGGTTTCATAGCTATTTTAGTGACATCATCATGGAGAAACAGCCCATGGAGAATGAATATCAGTTTCTCCACGGGGGTGTGGAGAACGGCCATTCCAGTACTTAAGCATAGTAACTTTCAAGTTTCAAGTTTCAAGGTTTTTATTGGTTCCTGGGAAAGATACAGTCATCGTGTTTGGTTGATCTTCCCTGTACGTACCCAGGGGGGTATATCCTTTTAAATGCAAAGTTCAGACCCCTATTGACACAGCTTCTGTTCTGTAGTATTATTTTACATTAACGTTTTGCATTCAAACCTTTGTATAGAGAAATACATTATTTATGAAACAAAGAACGAGTTAACAGAATTGAACATGTCTTTCAATATTTTGTGAAATAATCACTATGGTGGTATTTCAATCGTGTGTCTTTCAACATTTTGTGAACTAGTCACTCAAGTGGTATTTCCATCTCGTATACCACTTTCACACACCTTTCACACAGTCGGCATCAGGAGTTGGGGGTCACACAGCAGGGTGGGGGGGGGGGGGGGGACACCAGGACACTCATGGCCCAAAAATGACAGCAGGTATATATATACAAGTGCTATATGGCATTACTGTGTTACATTGGTATACTACAACGTGTTCACCTCTCAATCACAGATCATAATTGCACCTCTATTGTATAACTTTGTCCCGGTATGTTACATAGTATGCACTCAGACCTTACAGTTATGGCTTATTGGTTAAACAGTGGGCTATGGACAACAGGGGCACAAGTTTAGATTACGGCTGTATTGCAGCCTGTCCAAAGAAGGGGGTCAGGAGACTTTTACCATTGAAGTGCAGCACTAGGGTGTCTGGCCTCCAATGTGCCTTAAAGTATTTTTTAACCGCCTTCTTGACTTTGTATTTAAACAAGTCCTTATCCCCTACCCACCTGAGACTAGGTGGGAGTGAATTCCATTGTTTCTCAACATGAAATAAAAGCTATTACATAATGCCCCCTAAGAAGTCCGCAGTGAAGGCCAGGGAGTTATCTCATTACTGGACATCGATTCTCTGTCTCTTTGTAGCTCTATAGTGATTGATGCCCAGTTTTATACTTCAGACCAGTGGCTCATTTTTGCTGTTTTTTGCCTCACAGATTGCTCCTAGCGCAAAATCCTGACTAGGTGTCAATATATTCTCTATGCCAATGTGTAATATGATTATATGAGGGTAGAAAACACTGGAACCTCAGTTAGAAAAAATCCTACTGAACAGTTTTTTGAGAAAATTTGGGTTTTGTTACCTTTTTTTGCTGTTTTTAGTACATTTCCTACATAAACCTTGAACGTCAGCATTTCTCAATTTACAGGTATTTATAATTCGAATTTGACTTTTTTTTTTATTCACAGTAGGATTCCTGAGTATTGGGCCATTCTACACAGGGTGTTATTTTGAAAAAATATATATCCTTTGACATAGTTTAATTGATTGTTGACAATCCAGTTAAGGGCTATTAGGTTCAGTTCAGTGCAAGTTGCAAAACAAGTGACTTGCACTTTTTAACTCAACCTCATGTCCACTATGTAGGTCTTCACTATGCATGGGTCTATCCAGAGTCCATCAATGGGATCACACATGGAGGCAGATTCCGCAGATTTTGGCGAAAAAAAAGTTTAACATCACAAATTTGGAAAAACACGAGTAATAAAAGCTGGTGACGAATCATCAAAAAAAAAAAGAAAAAAAAAAGAAATTTCCCTAAGGCCACACCAAATTAAAAAGTTGGTCTATGGATTTTGTTTTCCAAATATAGGTGCGGGAGGGCGATTTTTTTTTTTTTTTTTCCAAAATTTTTTTTTGTCTATGGATTTCAACCTTAAATTAGGGGGGCGGACGAATTTATTTTTTTTCCTGAGGAAAAATCTTTTTTTTTTAATTTTTACAAACTGATATTTTCAGGCTAACGATGGCAGAAAAGACCACCAAAAAAAATAAAAAAAATAAAAAAGAATCCAATTTCTCAGAAAATGATGCGGGCGCAGTCCATAGACACAATTTTTTTCAAAAAAAAAATTCCCATTTTCGAAAATATGGTGCGGGAAATCCGTAGACCAACTTTTTAATTTGGTGTGGCCTAAAAACACCCTTTTTGGCGAGAAAAAAGTTCAGAATCGCAAAAAGTGAAATTTGCCTCAAAACCCCCTATTTGGCGAGAATAAAGTTCAAAATCGCAAAAAAGTGAAATTTGCCTAAGGGAGTGTTCATTTTTTAACAACAGGGGGTGGGGTGGTGAGTTTAGGGGGGGGGGGGCGTAAAATAACTTGACCCCTTCTGAAGGGGGGGGGCGTAAAATAACTTGACCCTTTTGAGGGGGGGGCGTAAAATAACTCAACACCTTTGGAGGGGGCACGATTTGTCGCGACGTGACGCTGAATACTTTAACTCTTCACTTTTTCTGTAGAAATGCCATGACACTTTGTTTCGCACCCATTAAATCTGAAAATTTTACATCGTGAATTTTCAAAATTTTCACTTAGGGGGGGGGAGGGGAAAGAGTGTGCGCACTGTAGTCCTGCATTTGCCAGTAATATGTGTGTTTTCAACAGGCCAGTCTACCGGTTGATGGTTTTTGCTGACATAACAGACCAGACTGCAAAAAAAAATCATGTCCGTGGAGTTTGAACCAAAAAGGGACATGGTTGGGCAGCCCAGGCTGAGCACCAGCCATGTGTGAAAACAGACAGTAGATTGCACCATTTTGATTCTAAACCTTCAAAATTTCCAAAAAAAATCTGTTCCCTCGTATCCCAGCCCAGTGGCAGCGGAACCGGGAGAGCAAGGGGCCCAGGCCCCCCCAACTTTAGAGTTGGGGGGCCAAAACATAATTTCGTCCCCCCTAACTTTCTGGGTAACAAACTCAGAAACCCCTAGAAAACACTAATCTCAGGATAAAATTCCTAAAATTTTCTCAAATGGCAGGCTTAAACTCCATCAGAACACATCGAATTAAGTGTAAATTCTCAAAAATCTCTTAAAGATTATTCAAACCACTCTGAATGCGCTAATTTTAAGGGGAAATTCATAAATTTTTCGGGAGCCTGCGGCCCCCACGCCCCTATTTGTTACTCCCTCCCATCAACACCCACTAGGTTTTGGGGCCTTGTCCCCCCCCCCCAACTTTATCCGCCTTCCGTGTCCCTACAGCTTTGATCCCAGCCCCAAAGATGAAGGCTGATGCAAATTATTCTGTATCTAAATAGTTTAATATCTGCATAGCAATCCTAAGCTATCCAGAATTACACAAGATGAAACTGTTTCCTCACTTGTTGTTCAAATCTATAAAATGAGGATGAATCCAAATCCGAGCCTTAATATATTTTACCCCTTGAAAAATATGCCCCAGTGCCATTGACTGAGGAGGAATCCAGATCTGAGCCCTATAGATTGGTTGGTAGATTGCCCTATTTCAAGTCAAGTTGTTACAGACTGTTCGTTTCAAACTAGGACTAAACTGTCATGTTGGTTGACCAGGCCACCGGCTTGGATCAAGGCTACTCATTTTTTTATTTGACCTTGAGAGCAATACCTTTGAAGACCACATCCGGAGGTTTTGAATAATATGAGAAAACTAGAATATGCCATTGTAGACATACTGTTTTAAATAATCCTTTAATAGATATTGCATAATTATGTGGATACAGTGGTATTTTTAGTAAAAGTAGTATATGTCTCCAAATATTGATTTGATCAATGTGTGCTTTGCTCATTTTTCACAAGGGGGCACTCCAGTCAATAGTCATCTATGAGGCCGTTGTCAAGGACAGAAGTGTGTGTGTGTGGGTGTTTGTGTATTTGTGTGTGTGTATGGGGGGGGGGGGATGGGTGACAAAACCGTTTTTGATAGTGAGAAAGGGCTGCTTAGGGCCTGTCAAGGCAGAAGGTGGTGAGTGACCACCCCAGGTGACTAGTAATTACCCCCTCTACCACACACCCTCACTCACCAAATAGACCTTAGAGGGGGAGGGGGGTTGTAGATGAGTGGGTGGACGTTTCTGGGGTGGGAGTCATACATCCCCTCCCCTGCTCACATGCAGTGGGTTGTTCTGATCCACCCAGTGGGAGGTAGGCCCTTGAGGCACACTGACCACGGCAGAGGCCGGGGGGGGGGGGCACTCCCTTATCATTAGTTACCATGTGTAAACTGATTCCAAGGGAAAGGATCTGTTTTTATGCCTAGGGTAAGGGCCTGTGAGGAATTCTAGGTAAAAAGGGTGCTACTTTGTTACTGTACCTCTTATGATAAGGGTAGCAAAGTTGAAGGGATGTTAGTACATGTAGCAAGTTTCTGAGGAAAAGATAGGGAGTGACACCCCCTAGGGCTGGTTGTTACCCAATGTGACGTCACATTGGGTAGGAGAGACTGTAGTGTGTGTGCTTCTCTACAGGAACAGCACCTGCAATGGGTTTTTGGGCCTGAGAACTATCGAGAATGATCCTAACTTAATCACATAATAAATTAAGAAAATTGAGCCCCTCAGGAGTTTATTTTATTTTAAAATTCAGTGAAGATACCAAGCTATCCGTTTCTAAAAGTAAAATAGCCACTTCAAAACCCCTGGATGTGGTCTTCAAGGAATGATTGACTTGTAATGTTGGTGTTTATCGAACATAATACTGAATAGTAATGGTTATTCAGAATTCTCAACTTGTGGGTGTAAAATCCAGCCAGGATTCAACCAGCTCTTCCTATAAAGCTTTCAAAATGCACATGAATACACCATTTGACCTCTAGATTCTGATTCAGCTAGGAGACAGATATACCCCTCTGACCCCCTTCTGAGGCACTGCACTTTGAGTATGGTTATGTACGGTTTCCTGGCAGCTGGGTAGATATTGTGTCCCTAATATTCACTTAAATTTGATGAATCCATAGATCAGAATTAAAACTAGCAATTTGTGTATTCAATGACCATTTCTATGAGTATATTTACCATAAAACCCCTCCCTTTAAGACAACCCCCTTGTATGAGAAAAAACTGTAAAAGGTTTTCTATTTAAACTCATTCAAAAAAGCCCTGCCTTTAAGATGACAACCTAGTTCGGGAAAACATATCCCAAAATAAGGAGGGGTTTTACGGTAGGCCTATATGCCATGAAGCAACATAGGGATAGGCATTGTAACTACCGTATTTCCCCGTGTACAAGCCGGGGCCCGTGTATAAGCCTACCCCGTGTATAAGCCTGGGTAAAGGATGACATAGTGTTGTATAAGCCGGGCCCCGAGTATAAGCCCGGGGGTTGCAGTGTATATTCAATAAAAATCATATTTTAGGCCATAACTCCACTTCTACTTGGGTTATTTACACAATTCTTTCGGCTAAGTAACCTCTACTTATCTTACAAATACCAAAACCATATTTAAGAGAAATAAAGCTTGAATTGGTCACCAAATTGTTGAAAATATTGGCATTAATATGTCGTAATAGTAGATAATTCTGGAAATTATGTAAAGGCATTAGAGCATTTCTTTAGGTATAGGAGTATAAGCCTGCCCCGAGTATAAGCCTGCCCCGTGTATAAGCCGGGTCAGTTTGCCATTTAGTACTTGTAGAAGCCCGGGCTTATACATGGGGAAATACGGTATATTGTATATATAAAATATAGATTCATTTCTAGGACGCTCTGATGCGAAACAGCACAATGCAACACAAATTGAAAGGGGGGGGGGCGGATTTTAATTTGGCCCTTCCCTAGGGGGGGGGGGGGCGCAAAATAACTTACGCATCAAAACAAAAACTCACCACCCCCCCTGTTGTTAAGAAATGAACACTCCCTAAATACCCCCCATTTTGGCGAGAAAAAAGTTCAAAATCGGAAAAAAGTGAAGTTTGCCTTAAAAAACCCTAATTTGGCGAGAAAAAAGTTCAAAATCGCAAAAAAGTGAAATTTCCCTAAAAACACCCTATTTGGCGAGAAAAAAGTTCAAAATCGCAAAAAAGTTAAATTTGCCTCAAAACACCCTGTGACTGTATACAGCATGAATGCAGACACTCATGGACACAGACTCATGGACACCCACACAGACATACACATAGGCATGAACATGGCCTTCTCCTTCATATAGCAACCTATGGATTTCTACTTTGATGAGACTGTATATAGCTTTCTGTTAGAAGGACTCTGATACATGGATGTCGATGTCCAGTTTTAGATATATACCCATATAGTGCATTGGAGTGCTATAATGTTGGGACTGCTGTATTTTTGGTTGATAATTCAACCAGCTACCCGCCTATATAGCCACCTGCGCAACAGGGAGGTAAAGAGGGGTGCATTCTGTCTGTTTGTCGCCCCCATGAGGTTTGCCGGCTGACGTTGTGCCATCAGTACAAGAGTTCCTAAAAAGGTGTTAAAATCTCTATCGCAAGAGATCTAGTGTACCAGAGACATCGAGCCCCTGAGTGTACCTACAACAAAAAGCATTGCAAAATGTGAAAGATATTCAGAATATCCTCATAAATGAGATGCACTATGTTCTAATACCAATATTTGAAGAGAAAATTGCAAAAAGGTGACCTTTCCTAGTATATTGCCTACCATACGTACCTAGACCATTTGCCTGTCCTTAGCAACGGGGCCCCCTGCTCCCAAGAATAGAAAACGATGCTGTTCACGTACCGCAAATGGTACTTATTACCGGTAGTTATAGGTCTGTATACAAATGCGGACGTCCGCATTTGAATATGGATGACATAGGCTGATGTGGAATTGGAGGAATTTTAGGGAGTGGGGAGGGGTGGATTTGGACTTGACGGGTGAGGGGGATTTGGACCCCTTGATGTTTGACCGGGGGGGGGGGGGGCAGTCTCGGACTCCCACACCATCACAGCTCCGGCTCCCTATGCTGGTAGGATAGTCGCTGGCCGAGGCTGGGGGGGCCGGGGGTAAAAGAACCCCCCCCCCCTGTTTTGAGTGAAAAAAACCTGTGTTGGTGCGGGTAAAAGATTTCGAGGGGGGGGGGGACATTTCGCGAAATCTCACCATTCCCCCCCCCCCCCGTGTTAAAAAATGAGCACTCCCTTAATATGTCCCTCACCTCACACCTGAGACAATGGGTAGGAGGGGGGTGATTAAAATAAGGATGGGATGTAGGCCTATGGTATACTACCGGTAGGCCTATCATAGTGTAGTTTTTAATTTGCAGGAGATCACATTCTAATCATGAATCGGGTACCGCGAAGAAACGATCGAACAGTGTCAGTCTTTGTCGGCCGTCTCCATCAAGATGCAACTGAGGTAAGACAGCGTGATTCCCGATATTCCAGTTATTCCAGTATCATAATCAATATATCGGGATAGTTCTGTTCTACAATTAACTTAAATGACCTTTACAAAAATCACTCTACACTAACAGGTGTATTCATAGATACGAAGCAGATATTCGGGACAAAAGTCATGAAACCCAAACTGGCGACTAAACTATGTAGAGATGAACCCAGAATTTCTTCTTATTCAGGATATGCTTCGCGACCTGTTCCAGGGATGTGGTGAGATAGCGGCTGTCTTCATCAAACATAATCCGTCGGCTACATTTGGGTATGGGTGAGTTTATCATATATTTATAGCCTACCCCTTGTTGGAAAAAAAATCCTTTCATTCAGTTATCACGTTTACGCATTTAAAATGCAAATATTGATTTCACCTAAACACCACGAAGTGTCAGATTGGCCATTTCGCCACCCTGGGGCACATGATCTCCTTTTCCAAGAAGAAATGCTTAGCAGAAAACACCCCCTATTAAAAGCCCAGAGACATAGCTTTTGTCTCTAGAGACATATTCCTTTCTCTTACAACAAGGGTTTATCACCTCTGGAATTGGAGAAGGATTTTCACTTGAAAATTCCTTCTTATAAAAAGAGATCATGTGCTTATAGCCTGCTACAAGTGGCTGTGGTGCGGCACCGTGCAAGTTCGGTTTTGTCTGGCTTGGAGTTTGGACATATCACTCTGCTTCATGCACGACACTGCACTGCCAACCGGGCTACAGGCACGATGATCCCTTCATGTAAACTAATAATGTTTATCATCTACTGGTTGTGTAAAAAATGCTTCCCCGGTGTCCTACTTACTGAATACAAGTTGTTACTGGACATCGATTCTCTGTCTCTTTGTAGCTCTATAGTGATCGATGCCCAGTTTTATACTTCAGACCAGTGGCTCATTTTGGCTGTTTTTCACCTCACAGATTGCTCCTAGCGCAAAATCCTGACTAGGTGTCAATATATTCTCTATGCCAATGTGTAATATGAGGGTAGAAAACAGTGGAACCTCAGTTAGAAAAAATCCTACCGAACAGTTTTTGAGAAAATTTGGGTTTTGTTGCCTTTTTTTGCTGTTTTTAGTACATTTCCTACATAAACCGTGAACGTCAGCATTTCTCAATTTTCAGGTATTTAGAATTAGAATTTGACTTTTTTTACTCGCAGTAGGATTCCTGAATACCGAGCCATTCTACACAGGGTGTTATTTTGAATAAATATAAATCATTTGATAGTGTATTTGGTCTCCGAAATAGAGGGAGTTTGGTCATAGTTTAATTGATTGTTGACAATCCAGTCAAGGGCTATTAGGTTCAGTTCAGTGCAAGTTGCAAAACAAGTGACTTGCAGTTTTTAACTTGACCTCATGTCCACTATGTAGGTCTTCACTATGCATGGGTCTATCCAGAGTCCATCAATGGGATCATGCATGGAGGCAGATTCCGCAGCTTTTGGCGAGAAAAAAGTTCAAAATCGCAAAGAAGTGAAATTCGCCTAAAAAAACCCTATTTGGCGAGAAAAAAGTTCAAAATCGCAAAAAAGTGAAATTTGCCTAAAAACACCTGATTTGGCGAGAAAAAAGGTCAAAACCGCAAAAAAAGTGAAATTTGCTTAAAAACTCCGTATTTGGCGAGAAAAAAGTTGAAAAATGCAAAAAAGTGAAATTTGCTTAAAAAACCCTAATTTGGCGAGAAAAAAGTTCAAAATCGCAAAAAAAAAGTGAAATTTGCCTAAAAAACCCCTATTTGGCGAGAGAAAAGTTCAAAATCGCAAAAAAGGGAAATTTCCCTAAAAACACCCTATGACTGTAGCATGAATGCAGACACTCATGGACACAGACTCATGTACACCCACACAGACATACACATAGGCATGAACATGGCCTTCTCCTTCATATAGCAACCTATGTATTTCTACTTTGATGAGACTGAATATAGCTTTCTGTTAGAAGGACTCTGATACATGGATGTCGATGTCCAGTTTTAGATATATACCCATATAGTGCATTGGAGTGCTATAATGTTGGACTGCTGTATATTTAACTTAAACGGCTAGTTGTTCTTTGACATATATAATTGGTTTTTGCGATTTAGAACGTTAACTCTAATGGCATGCTTTAACATATTCAGGTTTGTGCGGTTTAGAACAGTGCAAGAGGCCCAAAAGGCAGTGAAGGACCTGAACGGCTGGCCAGTATTAGGTCTGGAGATAAAAGTCGAACTGTCCGACCAAGCAAAAGCAGGTAAATTACTATTGCTCAGTCCAGTATCCTACTCTATTTATCTGTTTTTAAACTTGAAAAGGCGAGACAACAAAATTGGACTCCCCTGTCTGCAATCCAATCTTAAATGTTAAAGAGAAGCATTCAAGCTTCACGGGCCACAGTAACTGTGGCACCACCCTTTGCTGTGGCATTACTTATGATGTAATGGCTGAAATTATTATGTAGCTACAAACCATTTACAATTATTGACTCAGGGTTCCGCTGAGTCTAAGGGAGACGCCCTTGGCCTGTTTTTTCCCTCATTTTGAAAGTTGTGCATTTACATGCATCCAGCTCAGTGAAAAAGGGGTGTACATGAAAAGAGAACTCCCTAAGAGAACTACACGTCGCTGGATCACCCTTATAAATAAAGACGGGGATCCAATAGAGTCCTTAGAAACAGCCGAAGTAGTAAACAAATTTTTTGCTAAGGTGGGTGAGAATTTAGCCGGGGAACTCCCCCAAGAGGAAGTAGAGGTACCTCAGCCTAAAAGGATGCCTGAGGACTCTTTCAGTTTGGGAATAATTTCAAAGGAAGATGTCTTAAAGGAGATAAAGAAGATTGATATATATAAATCCTCTGGATTTCCCTCCCTGTCAGCCAGGTTGGTGAGGGATGCTCTTGTAGTTTTGCAAACACCCTTTACACATATAATAAACTGCTCTGTTGTCTCAAACATCTATCCTGATAGCTGGAAGAGGGCGACAGTGGTGCCGATCCCCAAATTGGTGAATGCACAAAATCCGTCCCAGATCCGTCCTATATCCTTGCTCCCCATTACCGGGAAGATAATGGAACGGTTCGTATATACACAGCTTTATACCTACCTGGAGGACAATAATTTGCTTAGCTCAGACCAAAATGGTTTTAGAAGGGGTCGGTCCACTCTCGACACGGTATTTCAAATGGTTGTTAAGGCACATGAAGGGAAAGTGGGTAAAAGAAAAGTGGGCATGGTTTTCCTCGATTTTGCCAAAGCATTTAATTGTTTAAATCATACAAAATTGCTTTTTAAGCTCGAAAACCTTGGGCTATGTCGGGACACTGTACAATGGTTTCGTAGTTATCTGACAGACAGAGTACAAAAAACTGTGTGTAACAAGTCTGAGTCCTTTTATGAAAATGTGGTTTACGGCATTCCGCGGGGGTCAATATTAGGCCCGCTTCTTTTCATTGTGTATGTAAATAATCTGCCTTCTCTTAATACTCGATCCACACTGAAAATGTATGGCATAATCCCACTTTAAGTCGCTAGTTAAGTAAAAGTAAAACAAGGAATCTGTTCCTATTAAACGGAATGGGAACTATAAGAGACATATAGCGACTCCACTTGTTAGCGACTTAAAGTGGGAGTTACTATAAGGAAAACCTTGTTTTCTAACCAGTGATCAATACCACTAGCGACTCCACTTGTTGGCGACTTAAAGTGGGAGTTACTATAAGGAAAACCTTGTTTTCTAACCAGTGATCAATACCACTAGCGACTCCACTTGTTAGCGACTTAAAGTGGGAGTTACTATAAGGAAAACCTTGTTTTCTAACCAGTGATCACCACCATTAGCGACTCCACCTGTTAGCGACTTAAAGTGGGAGTTACTATAAGGAAACCTTGTATTCTAAATAGTGAAGAAAAGCATTTATAGCGACTCCACCTGTTAGCGACTTAAAGTGGGAGTTACTATAAGGAAAACCTTCTTTTCTAACCAGTGATCACCACCATTAGCGACTCCATCTGTTAGCGACTTAAAGTGGGAGTTACTATAGAGTGATTGTTGAAATAGAATCTAAAAACATCCAAGGGGAATATACCCCCGGGGGAAAGGGTTTCCCTTAAGGGGAGCCATTAGAAAAACATGGGGCATGGCTTTTTTGGGGGGGAAAGAATGTAGGTGACGCAGGATCATTCATATTAATATAGATAATATAAACAATATGACATTATACAAGGCTAGAATGAATAGGTCGCTAGTAGGTGAAAAGGTTTAGGTCGCTAGTCAGAGAGAAGGGTATTATTAACAGAATAAGCCTCATCTTTGTCTTGGTAAATAGTCAGAAGGAATGGTATTATTAACGGAATAAGCCTCATCTTTGTCTTGGTAAATAGTCAGAAAGAATGGTATTATTAACGGAATAAGCCTCATCTTTGTATTGGTAAATAGTCAGAGGAAGGGATATTTTATAACGGAATAAGGGTCATATTTGAAAGGGAGTATGAAGTTTATTCTGTCATAAAATACCCCTCCCACTGACTATTTACCAAGACAAAGATGAGGCTTATTCCGTTAATAATACCCTTCCTTCTGACTCTTTACCAACCCAAAGATGAGGCTTATTCCGTTAATAACACCATTCCTTCTGATTAATACCCCTTCACTCCCAATTTAATGTAAATTGACTATAATGTATTAGGGTACCTTGAAAAAAATTGCTTTTTCGGTTCCTCCATGTAACATTCCACTTTTTCCTTATACCCTTACATTTCTTCAGATTCTAACCCTTTTCACGACTTGAATGATCACCCAGCGACTTAAAGTAGGAGAATGCCAAATGTATGCGGACGATACCATGTTGACTTTAGACGCAGAGAATACTGAAATGTTACAAAAAGGATTACAAGAGGATTTAAACATTATTTCTAAATGGTGTAACAATAATGGCCTAACAATTAATGTTCAAAAGTCAAAACACATGTTAATTGACGGTGGTACAGATAAACTAAATTTAGAAATGAATGGCATTGTGCTTGAAGAAGTGAGTGTGTATAAGTATCTTGGCATACAAGTCGACAATCAGATTACGGAACTCTGAGCGGGGGGGGGGGGGGGGGGGCTGGTCTGGATGGGGGGTGTGGGGTGGTCGGGACTCGGGGGGGAGGGGGGAGGGACTCGGGAGGGGGGGTGGTCGGGACTGGGGGGGGGATAGCCAGCCGAGTCTAACGCTACTTCCTGATATATCTCGCCGCCTTATATCCGTCAGGTATGAATGACTAGGGGGGGAGGGACCATGGTTGCCGGGTTGGGGTCGCCCATGGTCGCCCGGGTTGGGGTCGCCCGTCGTCGCCTGGTTTGGGGTCGCCCATGGTCGCCTGGGTTGGGGTTGCCCATGGTCGCCCGGGTTGCCCGGTTTGGGGTCGCCCTGTTTGGGGTCGCCCGGGTTGGGGTCGCCCGGGTTGGGGTCGCCCGGGTTGGGGTCGCCCTTGGTCACCCGCGCCAGGGTCGCCCGCATTGGGGGTCGCGGCAAGTGTGTACCAAACAGTCCCTCTTGCCCCATGAACCCTGAGTCGCCCTGTGATGTTAGTCACTCTCTCTCTCTTTGATTCTAGATGTGCAAGATGATAACGTTGGGACATAGCTAACAGGCCAGGGCGCATATACATTGATCAAATTAATGTTATCCATTCATATTGTGTTTATATAAAACTGTATATCTGAATTATTTAATAGGCCGATCACATAAACACACTGATGGTAATTATACATGGCTCGTAGAAGTAATGCTAATTGCACATATATGCGTCTCCCTACATAGATTCTAATGCTATTGCTTGCTTGTGAATCAACATCGCTTTTACAAATCGCTTATCGTCAGCTTTCATCCTGTAGATGTAGCCTTTAGTAAAATGGTGTGGCTCTTAATTGAATATATCCTTATCCTCTATAATACCAGGTAACCGGATTTTCATGAGTGTATGTGCTTTATCAAAGCAATCTGATGGTTCAATCAACACAATGGTAAAATACACCGATGTTATACAATGTAAATCTTGTAAAAATATGACACCAGATTACATTCCTTTATCTTGTAGAGCTGGGCTGTGGTAAAGGTATTTCTTCCTCTTGTGGATTTATTAGTTCACAAATGTTCACTCACAGTCATTGTTAGAAACACTGTTGGAAGTTAGAAATGACCGTTCATATTCGTGTTCTTTTATGGTATTTGTTTTATATACAATACCGCTATTGTTCAAATTCCTGCAATGTTGCTGTAGATGTTAAGTAACATTAACTTAAATAAAATAAAATAAAATTAACTTGTAGCCTACACTTTAAAATACATGTAATATGTTATTCACTAGTCGTCGCTACTAACATTGTATGTCTGAGGTTTTATAGCTTTAGATTGAACATATTTCTGTTGTCTCCGCCATGGTTGTAATTGTGATTTGACACCCTATTACCGGCACTTCAAATACATCAGCTTTTCCATATCTTTGCAAGTAGTCATATAAACAATACATGCACTTTTGTCCATGGAAACAAGAGGCATTGATGTTTCGAGTAGACTTCAACCTTCTCAATTACTGTTAGATAGCACTAAATTTTGTATCATCACTGTAAATTGGCATAATACATGTATACACTAAATGTATAACAAATGTATGACAACATTGTAGGTGATGGCCGCCCCAGTATCCAGGGTCCGAGAGCATCCAATGAAGAATACATCAACCTGAGCAGGTTAATACATGCTGTAGCTGAAACTACCAAGGTATCAGGTAAGTACAGGGTTGTCAATAACCTGAATAATAAATACGGTACCGTTGCGGTTAAGTGCCAGGTTTTGTATTATCACTTCTCCTGTGTGCATGTTGGGGAAATAAAGTGCTCCAAATATATAAGCGCCTGGCCTGGGTGCTTAGACGGTACGGTATGTAGTGCGAGGCTATAAAATGTACATTTAATAGGTTTTAAATATGTATAGGCAGGGGCAACCATTCCATCTCACATATTGGATTTGTAGATAATCAAGGCTGAAGTCAATGTGCCATTCAAAGCCGGATTTAGGGCCGTATAGTGCTTTAATGTATTATGCCTTTGGTCGGCATAATGCACGAATCTAGCCTTTGCAAGTAACTTGCCTTGATGCATCAAGTGGCAATGCAGGACTGGGACTGCGTTGGCGCATCATGGCGACAAATGTTGCGTCAAGGAACTATCCTTCTGTTAAAGGGTTAATAGAAATGCTGAATCATTAAGTAACTGGTTGTGCTTACAGAGGCGAGTGAGACCCTGGAGGTGGTCCTCCCTGAGCAGCTCCTGCACGAAGTGAGCAGCACCACCCCCACCCTGGTACCGGTCATACGCCACCCCGCCCGCCGCACACTCGACACCCACTACCTAGACCGCCTCATCGCTGAGGGCAGCTGATGTACCACGCCCTGTGTGTCCATATAAGACACCCACCACCTAGACCCTCATCGCTGAGGGCAGCTGATGAACCACCCCCTGTCTTAGGCTATCACTATGTGTGGCCATATAAGACACCCACCCCCTGGACCCTCATCGCTGAGGGCAGCTGATGAACCACCCCCTGTGTTAGGCCATCACTATGCGTGTCCATATAAGGGGGGGGGGGGTGTTATAATGATCTATGTTCCCTATTATCAAGATAGATATACTTAAATAAATAGTGCTTTGAATCAGGTTAAAAAAATTGATAGGTTAATATGTTACTGGATTACTGGAGGGAATGTTTTTTTGGGGGGTAGCATTACTACCAAAACGGAAGTTATTTTATCGACAGCTAAGCATATTATGTCACTTTTGTTGTTTGCATTATTTGGCATCATTCAACATAGGATCTAGTCATTGCCGTGGTTTGAACTGTTGTACACCGACTTGAGGTGAGTGTATCGTCTCATGAACAATCTAACTTATAGGATTGTCAATAGCAATTTAGTTCAGTAGCACATTTTATCTCAGACCTATAATGTGGTGTTCCTTGATGCCGTAGATTTTTATAATGCAGTACAACCTAATATTTTCATGTAAATACCCCAAACGAACTGTGTGATTAATAATGGTCGATGCTACTACAATGTACATGTACAATAAGTGTAAATTCTTTGGTCAATCCATATCTTGCCATTTTGTACAATATCATAGGGAAACATTTTCATTTGGGCTTGAGAAAATATTCAATAACTGAATGAGAGAGTTTTTTTTTTACTTATTATATATCTAGACGAGGGGTGCAATGATCAAGTATTGTATCAATGATGTTGCATATGGTGAACGTACCAAAACGTAGGGGCGTGGGCATTTGGGCAAGACATATGACTGTTGACATTAGGACTACTGGTATTTGACTCAGGGTATTAACCCTGAGTAATATACACCTACTAATTTTGCGTTTTAAGACAATTTTGTGACATAGGAGAATCTTTATATTTTGGTTATCGTCCGACATAGACAAAAGTCGACAAAAACATGAGACAGGCAAGGTCGGGGGACAGGATCTAGCGCAAACATTTTTCTAAAAATCTAAATTTTTCTTGACTAAATTGAACTGCGATCTTTACGAATTTATTTCTCTCTTTCGCTATTATGTAAATGTATGAAAACAAAGCTACCGCCGCCATGGGCCTCCATAGGCTGCAAGGCATTAAGTTTTTGGGTGCAAGATAGAAATGACATTTTGAGCGAATTTGCCCGTATTTCTCTCTTTCTACCCCCAAAGCGGGCAAAATCTGGGCACATTCTACCGCCAGGACCTATGCAACAAGTCACATCCACTCTATATCTATGTGTTAAGACAGGGGATGCACGGCAAAGGCATGGACGCGTAACACACGCCGCCCTGTAGCCGACCGACACAGCGAAACGGAAACGGCGATGGTGTCGCTGCTGATGCTCCGATTGACTCGCTTTACGGCCGAGATGTAAAACAGCGGTTACGCGCTGCTGGGCGCTGACGCCGACAGCCACCTGCTCGCCCCCAGCCACCTGCTTTCCCACAGCCACCTGCTCACCTACAGCCACCACCTGGAATTTGATTATATATGACTTCCAATATATGAAATTAGGGTAGCTTTTTCTGGCGATTACGATTCTGCCGTCAGAAATGAGAAATAATGTATTGTGCTCAAATTAGATCACTCATTCGAATTCATTTCTGATGCCAGAATTGACAGATTACCCTGAGTCATCTGTGAGGACACTCACACACTCCATTTTTGTATTATAGGATTATTGTATTCGGATATCAAACTGTATAAACAATTTTGTACTATTTTGCTGCGTTGTGTACATTTTGTCTAGCCCTATCTATGTCTATGGGACCAGGCAAGTAAAAGAATGTGTAATGCTTCAATAGGGAATGGGGAAGTGCCCCGGTAGCATGTGTCTCCCTCACTCCTGTCAGCCCATATGCAGTCACTGCTGTAATTTTGGGATTCCTGTCCAGATTCCATCACAGCTGACGTGGACAAATAGCATTTTAAATTCATATCCTCATTTTATAGATGCAATCACCAAAACGAGCAAAATACGTTAACATTGGCTAGCATGAAGTGTATATTTTGTATATAAAAAAATTATATTTTTCCAATTAAACTTTTGAAAGTTACATTCTGTCCTCCTAGATGTTGTTACACAGTTATTTGACGAGGGAACTGCATCTACTGCACATAGTCTTACAGCTATTGATAGATTTTATTGATTTAAAAAAAAATTGATCCTCATCAGTACAGATGGACTGTATTTCAGTTAGGTTTGAAGATTACTGTTCATATGGAAGGGGGGGGAGGAGGGGGGGGGGGGTATCGAGGCACAAAATATATTGACAGTCAAAGTTGTAAGTATGTAGGACGCCATAATGGTAAGTTTGTTGTGCCAACTAGAGACAAAGGGTATCAGGGCAAATAGCCCCATGGACTTTTAGCCCCCTGACGAAAAGCCCACTGACAATTAGCCCTGAGGATTTAAGGCCAGCAGACATTCAGCCACCTGACCTGCAGCACCCGGACAAGAGGCCACTTGTTATCTCAATTCTATTCTAATGCCCGTCAGATTACCTCAATTCTATCCTAATGCCCGCTAGATTCTAGTGCCCATCAGATATACATTCTATGCCCGCTAGATTCTAGTGCCCGTCAGATTTGTATTCTATGCCCGCTAGATTCTAGTGCCCGTCAGATCAACATTCTATGCCCGCTAGATTCTAGTGCCCGTCAGATTGACATTCTATGCCCGCTAAATTCTAGTGCCCGTCAGATCAACATTCTATGCCCGCTAGATTCTAGTGTCATCAGATTGACATTCTATGCCCGCTAGATTCTAGTGTCATCAGATTGACATTCTATGCCCGCTAGATTCTAGTGCCCGTCAGATCAACATTCTATGCCCGCTAGATTCTAGTGCCCGTCAGATTGACATTCTATGCCCGCTAAATTCTAGTGCCCGTCAGATCAACATTCTATGCCCGCTAGATTCTAGTGTCATCAGATTGACATTCTATGCCCGCTAGATTCTAGTGCCCGTCAGATCAACATTCTATGCCCGCTAGATTCTAGTGCCCGTCAGATCAACATTCTATGCCCGCTAGATTCTAGTGCCCGTCAGATTGACATTCTATGCCCGCTAAATTCTAGTGCCCGTCAGATCAACATTCTATGCCCGCTAGATTCTAGTGTCATCAGATTGACATTCTATGCCCGCTAGATTCTAGTGCCCGTCAGATTGACATTCTATGCCCGCTAGATTCTAGTGCCCATCAGATTTGCATTCTATACCCGCTAGATTCTAGTGCCCGTCAGATTTTCTCTATGCCCACTAGATTCTCGTGCCCGTCAGATTGACATTCTATGCCCGCTAGATTCTTTGAGCAATATGCCCCCAAACTCACCATACTAACAATAGAAATATAGAAATTCTCCTGGATTTCACACACAAAGTGCCCCTTGAGGAGAGGGGGGGTTTTCCCCACCTCTCATTTTAAATTACCACTTCCACTGGCAAAAGGCCGATGACTAAGTACATCTCTTTAGGTGATGAAATAAATTATTACAAAAACTGGTTTAAAAGTTACCTTACAAATATAAATCAAAAAGTCTGCTAATGTTATGTTAAATACGGCGTCCCACAAGGCTCCATCCTGGGGCCCATCCTCTTTATCCTGTAAACGATTTACCCAAATGAGGGTGGTCACTGGACCTATATAAATTAAAACTATTCTATATAAAAATACAGGCTATAAACAAGCCTTTGTACTGGACGGTAAAAATAAACAATTACAAACAAATAAATGTGCCCAAAATGTCCTAGGTGATTGTGTCCATGTGTAAGAAAATGGACTTGTCTTACATATCTGTGACTATACATGGGTAAAAATCGACACGTGCGACACGGCGACACGGGGGGTTGTAAAGATCGACACGTGCGACACGGGGGGGTTAAAAATCGACGGACACAGTCAAATAGGCCATAATGCATTAGATAAAAATCGACACGGCGACACGGCCCTCTTGCTAAAAATCGACACGGCGACACGGTCAAAATTCTGGGCACCCATGTATAGTCACATATCTGATGACCACTGTCAGTCTGTGTCTCACTGCGCCCCACTGCCTCTTGTCTCTCACTGCCACGTGTCTCGCTGTTCCTTAGGTCTCACTATGCCCTACTCTGTACCTTACCTCACACTGTGTCCCATGTCACGGCCGTGTCTCATTAAGACCCATGTCTCACTGTGTCTCATTGTCTCTCAGTGTCCCATGACTGAATGTGTCCCATGTCTCATTGTGCTATGTGTCTCACTATGCCCACTGTGCCCCAAAGTCTCAATGTCCCATTTCCTAGTGTGCCCTAGTGTTACTCTGTCTCACTGTTCCATTTGTGTGACTGCAGAGGGGTTTTCGGCGACCTGGCGACCTGGGCTGTTTTCCAGGCGACTTTTCAACCTGGTACCATAATTAAAGCGACCTGGCGACTTTTGGACAAATTTAGTTATAGTAAAAATGGTCTAAAAAAGCGACTTTGCTACCTTGGACATTTGTCCCCACTGGCTCACTGCACTGTGTCTCATCGTGCCCCATGTCTCAGTGTGCCCGTTATGTATCACTCTGTCCTGTGTCTCACAGTGTTCCACTGTCTCATTGTGCCCCATGTACCACTGTGCTCTACTGTCTCAGTGTGACCCTTCCCTCACTGTTTCAAATATGCAACTGTCTCCCATGTCTCACTATGCCCCATGTGACATTGTGTTCTACGGTCTCAGTGCCCTGTGCCCTGCTATGTCTTACTCTGCCTTACTTGTGCCTCATGTCTTCCTGCGTCCCATGTCTCATCATGTCCCATGTATCATGCAAATACAGGATAGCTCTCCAGCGTGTGTAGACAAGCGTTCTGTGCAGTCTTAATGTAATACTTTATCTTAATGTATAGTCTTATAGTCTTAATATATCGTCTTAATATACATTTTGTATAATCTGAAAGTCTTATAATCTGAAAGTCTCAATATATTATCTAATAGTCTTAATGTATAATCTTAAAGATGGTGTGTCAGCTAAATGTTTAGAGATTTTTAGTTTTATAATATTACTATTGTATATCCTATCCCATACGTCTTCCTTAACTTTTCAAATTATTGGCAGTGTCTTATTCTATAAGATGAGCACATGCAGTGCAATATTTTTTACTGTAGGTCGACAGTAAAACTCCCTATGTGTTGATACTGTATGGCTCAGTGCATTCTCTATCAGATTAGTTCCCCCAATACTCGCCTGGGGGAGTGCCTGAGTCAAATCAGTGAGGTAAATCAGCAACCTGGTCTCAGAGCCCACGACTGTGTCGCGCCCTCTAGTACCAGGTTGGTAAATCAGGTACATTGTTATCAATCTCAAATTATGTATTAATAGACAAATATGTTGCACCGTTTATCAGCTAAAATGATAATGAAACCCATGGCATTAAAGTGATATCCATTTTGAAGAAAAGGTCTGGGAAGTCTATAGCTGATATACCATCTTTAAATGGGGGTTTGGGGGCAGAGCCCCCGATATTTTTTAAGATTAAGACTATTCACAGAATGTTTATCCGCACACTCAGGAGAGTTATGCCTCACCTGCATGTATCACTGTACCCCATGCTTAACTGTGTCCAACTGTATCACTGTGTACCATGTGTCACTGCACAATAGCTAACCATGTCCCATGTCTCACTGTGCCCCATCGGGGCATGTCTTACTGTACCCTTTGTTGCAATGGGACCATTGTCTCACTGTGCCCATTGTCACACTATGACCATTGCCGCAATGTGCCCTTTGACTTACTGTGCCCATTGTCGCACTATGCCCCATGTCGCACTGTGCCCCGTGTCTCACGGTGTCTCACTGTACCACATTATGACTGTCTCCTGCCTCATTGTCCCACTATAGCACGTGCCTTCTGTTCACCAATGAATGGATGTAAAACTAAAAGACAGTTTAATTTATGGTTTGTTTATTTACATTATAATATCGATTTTTGACGGACAAGTTGTGACACATTTCTGTACAAACAAAGTAAGTCTTCAGCCGTCATAAGAATTTCTTAACATCGTTGTTAAAATAATATGCTATATTAGTCCATTTTATTGGCCACTGTCCTAAATCTAATGTGACGTATCGATGCAAAGTGCAGTACATTGTGATAAGAAATTCAGAGTAGAAACACATTTGGCAAGATGCAGTCTACTGTACAAAATGGAAATACCTTAAGATATACACATAATATTATGATATGACAACGGAGACTTGCTTACAATTGTAATTCTACATAATTGGTACGGATTGCTTTGGGAAGTGTTAAAGTGATTATAGAATACTACTAATGATAATGTAATCAACCATACATAACACTCTAATGTTTGGTTATAACATTAAACCCAAACGGGTATTTGATACATGCAGAGAAGACTTGTCCTGTTCCTATGAACGTTCGCTTAAAGTTGTAAGCCTGATTTCATCAGATTGATAAGGCCAAAAGAAAAAAAAGGTTTGTTTCAGGTCACCCGACCGACCCTATCTTAATAGGGCCGACCCTACGTTTTTGTGTACAATTTTGAAGAAATTTTTAATATTTTTACACTTTTTTTAAAGTCAATTTTAGGTTTACAAAATTTTTGAAAAAATCTTCCCATTTTTGCACTTTTTTTTGGGGTCAATTTTAGAGGGGAAGTAAAAAAAAAAAGTAAAAAAAAAAAAAAATCCGACCTACCGACCCTAGAGTTTCTTCCCATGTTACCTGAAACAAACCTTTTTTTTTATTTGGCCTAATCCTGGGTAGCATGATGCCCTACCCCAGTAGAACACTGGTATGCAATACCTTAGTGCTCATTGTATGTTTCCAAACAGTGGTATACTATCATCACATTATGGACTGATATTCTCGTATGAACACAATATGATGTTCTGAAGATTGGAAGGTATGTAGATATATAAATATAGCCTTAATTTAATTATCCTGATATAAATTACAATACAAAGGGTACTGCATATATCATCTGGCCATTATCATTAGCTTACGGTTTGATATCAAAGCCTAGTCTTTCAAAACATAACAGATTACAGTGCGATGTTAATGCATGTGGTGTCTCAGCCTCGGCATAGAACAGAAATACATCTTTTAAAACATCTAAATTGACTCATAGAGTTTGAGTTCCAAATATCCTAACATCCCTGACTTATGCGGCATTATACTGTGCTTGCTTACAATTTTCATGGGATACCAGTTCTCTTAAATAGAGCTGGCCTTGGGTATCCTGATATACAGGTATTTCCTGGAGATACTGCTTCATCCTTTTCGCATATCAAAGACTCACACCAAAACACACACTGCTTCATCTGCTTGGACAGTCTTATTAACTTCTTATTGTAGTAGGAGGTGACGGAGGGTGTAGAGGGATGCCCCGGTAACGACCAACCACATGCTCCACGAACATCGGGGTATACTCGATCCAGAAACTGGAAATGAATCAGAGGAAAATTTAATATTTTGCAATAAAGAATTAGGCCATGCATTTGCAATAGAGTCTTGTATCCAGAGATAAAAACGATTTATCCAACCCCCATCCTGTTTAAATACAACTGAAAGTAAATACTGGAATTGCAATGTCATTGTATTATGTTCAAATGAAATTGTTAAATATCATTTTACCTGGGTTTCTCTCAGCAATAAGAGATAAAACACACATAGGCAAACTGCCAAGATATAAGTTAAAGGATGACAATATTTAACTTAAATGCAGTGTTTAATGCCTTAAAACGTTACGCTTATAGAGCATGATGGCCACCGTCCACTCAGCACGAATCGGCCGAAGTTCTATAGGAAATTTATGGGCTTAATCGGCAGAAGTTCCCCAGTGGGCGGTGGCCATAAGCAACCCTAGCAATGTGTTTTAGTTATAGTTAGTAAGAACATACTGTTATGTACTAGAGCTTCTGGAAAAATATAATTGTTATACTGGTCAGTACTGAACAATTGTGAACTACCCAAGTGTGTTACATTGTTTGTCCGCCCACTTTGTTCACTCAATGGTATATTGTCAGCAGAATGTATCTCATGCGTTATACAAGATAGATCAGGGAAGAAATATCATATATATAAGAGGGTCGAGTACTTTTAAGTCAGATATGCGGTGCAAAAAACAATAAGGTGAATTGTGGCTTTCTACTCACAACGCTGCTCCTTTAAAGGCGCACTGAACCCACGACGTCATTTGCGTGCAAAACTCGGCAGGGTTAGGTCAGTGCGCCTTTAAGTGAAGATCTTGACCAATTGATAACCACGTACGCTAATGTGTAAATTAATATTCAGATTGATACACAACACACATAGCCAGCAGATTTGCTACAAACACTGGGTTACTCTGATATCATGCTACCTTGTAACACACCATTAAGTGAGTATGAATGAAAGTACACAAGGAGACTTATAGTAGCATGAGTAGCCTACTATATGATGTATACGCTTATATTCTTGATACTAGGAATGAACGGTTAAATGGAATATTTGAGACATATTCTAGAACTACGAGGGTGTGCTACAGAATGTCACGTTAAATCGATGTGCAGTTTATACGAAAGGTTTTTCATCAGTTCTCTATTTTTGTCCTCAGTTTTTTTTTATTGACTGAAACTTTGAGGAACATAATGCAAAGTGTTCAAAGTTCTATTTCGGCTGGTTGGTCTTCGTATTTTGTACTGAAGAGGAGGAGTTGCGGACTTTTCTGTTTAATAAACACACCCCGATAGTAGTAGAGATAAACAGAATATTTACAACAGTGACAGAAGTAAAGAAGTATTCCTCAGGGCACCCTAACTAGGATACATACTTTTGTTGGATACTGAAAAGGAGCAAAGGGAAAAAGGAAAAGGAATGAAAAACATCTTTGTCAGGGGATGCAATTTTATCAACGATAAATCTATTGTTTATAAAGCTGTAAGCATCTACTAGAGAATTATGACATTTAGAGCCATTGTCTAGAGACATAATTGTATAGTTAATCAAAAATAATGGAAAATAAGGTACATATGAAATAACAAACAACACAACAGTGCTTTGGACAGCCAATAAACAGACCTCCCCCATAGAGATTATGGTACATTCATATTTACACAAACCTGTATCATAGGTTCAGAGGTTTGAGTTGTGATATAGATCTGGAGACCAATCTTCAACATCTTTATAGGGCCAAAAAAAAGGATTTTGAGACAAAATTCCTCGCATGTTCATATAATTTTCGGGGGAAAAAATGTCAGTAATAAAAAAGTGTTTTTTGGTAGAAAAAAACACAGAAATGCCTTCCCAAAAAAAATCTTTTAAAAATGTGGGTAGGGCCAAAAGAATAGGGTCTCTAGGGATACTCTTTTCTTTTGGCCTAACTAAGAAGAAGGTGTTAAGATTGTCAAACAGAACACCTTTCTTTTCACTCAGCATAAACGTTACATATTATGTTAGCCAACATACACTGCAACTCGTGATTGGGTAAACTAGAAGTGCTATATATACACTTTCTTACTCACGTACTGCTAATAAATATAGCTTGTGTTCTGCTATTATTATGTGAGAATGTACAAGAGGATTATCTATGTGAGTTGATAACTATAAAACTTATCTGTATCAGGGAATTAACCAGGGAACATTGTATATATATATATCATATATATTGGAATTGGAGAATCGGAGGACATTCTTCCATGACACAATTGTTCCTTGAAAGACAGCTGGACACCAGGTTTGGCATTGTCAGAGCAATGTCTAAAGATAATTAGTAGGTGCAGCTATTCTGAGTTGTCGGGTTGTCACATGTTAAACATACATTTCTGTATTAAAGATGGGATGAAACACCACACAGATGACTATCAGTAGCCTATCAGTGCTATTATAACACACACGTGCCACACATCACTACTCACTGTAGGTTTTTGTGGTTCTTTGAAATGGTGTTGTAACCCCAACTGTATGTAGAAAGGAATACAGCCTTTGAGTAAGAACCTACTATCATGTCTATGTCTTAAATAACTAAATCCATAGTAGTAAAAGGTCATCGAATTATGAATGTGTACACATTTAGAGAATTTAGATTTTCGTAGTTTCAATTTGGCTGTCATTGCACCCAAAATAGTAATGCAATTATTGAGGCATTTAGAAGTGATACCCAACTATGTACTATAACAAATCCATCACACAAGGGATATCTCGGTAGCGTCATCATCTCCTAAAACAGAGAGTATGATTAGAAATAGAGACCATGTCACGTCACCTAAAAATGAACAAGACGGCATCAAGTTGAAGCATTATTAAAGCATCCATGCATACAGGATATCACAAGAACCTTTGTTAAATTGAATACCTAGTTTTCTGTGGATTAGGGTTGTATTTATATAACCTCTGTCACGCCTTGACTACAATGTTAACAACTATTATGTATCTGTTTGTCCATAGCGCACATTAATGGATAATGACACGAATGACAACATTTGAGTATACCCGTTTTGGGCAAGATTCAGTGTTTTTTATGTGTATTTTCGCCCAAAAGTTGAGAAGGGACATTTTTACAATTGCACGCAGTCCTGGATCCGACAGTCAAATTTGTGTTTTTGCTCACCCCTTATGTGGAGAAAAGGAATTATTTAGAATATTACAATGTAATATTATTTGCTGTATAATATTCTATAGAAGGATTTCATTTCATATGCAATTATGTCGTGCAATTACTATTGAAATTGTCCAATGCATCATTACAATGCAAGACATAGGGTTAGACACAAAACGCATAGCAAATGCACAATTTACTTGTGGTAAAGAGGCATATACCTGTTAAAATTGTTGTATTCGTTGAATCTGTAAGCAATGAAATGTTCACTTTTTTCACATGCAGATAAATAGAGGAAAAGGCATATCCGGTCCTCAGAGTAGTGAGTGGAGATATAAGTGTGGACATGTAAATAAGCCTATCATTGAAACTTTGGATTAGAGCATGGGTATGCTCGTTTTAAAAAGCGTACATGCTGCTGTTCACCCTCATTGTGACATAATTGTTTTATCATTAAACAGATTACTGCACATATGATATGAAAGGTACACAGACTTTAGGCACCTGGTCTTTAGGCACCCTGCCTTCAGGCCCCCCTGACCACAGGCACCCTGCCCTTAGGCCCTCCAGATCTTAGGCCCCCGGTCTTTTGGCACCCTGGCCATAGGCCCCCTGGCTATAGGCCACAACCTCCTCACGCCCACTACCCTCTTCTCACGTCCACTACCACTTCCTCACATCCACTACCCCCTCCTCATGTCCATTACCACTTCCTCACGTCAACTACCCCTTCCTCACATCCACTACCCCTTCCTAACATCCACTACCCTCTCCTCACGTCCATTACCACTTCCTCACGTCCATTACCACTTTCTCACGTCCACTACCACCTCCTAACGTCCACCACCTCTTCCTCACGTCCACCACCTCCTCCTCACGTCCACCACCATTTCCTCACGTCCACTACCATTTCCTCACGTCCACTACCACTTCCTCACGTCCACTACCATTTCCTCACGTCCACTACCATTTCCTCACGTCCACTACCATTTCCTCACGTCCACCACCATTTCCTCACGTCCACCACTAAGGGGTTGGACTGAGGGATGGGGTTGGACGTGAGGGAAAGGGTTGGACGTGAGGGAGGGGGTTGGACATGAGGGAAGGGGTTGGATGTGAAGGAAGGGGTTGGACGTAAGAAGGGGTTGGACGTGAGAGAAGGGGTTGGATGTGAGGGAGGAGTTGGATGTGAGGGAGGGGGTTGGACATGAGAGAAGGGGTTGGATGTGAGGGAGGAGTTGGATGTGAGGGAGGGGGTTGGACGTGAGAGAAAGGGTTGGATGTGAGGGAGGAGTTGGATGTGAAGGAGGGGGTTGGAAATGAGAGAAGGGGATTGGACGTGAGAGAAGGGGTTGGATGTGAGGGAAGGGGTTGGACATCATATGATTTATTAGAGAGGGTTGGACGTATGATATGGACGTGAGATCTGTGCCTACAGGCCAGGGCCTGTAGTCAGGGTGGCCTTGAGGCAGGGGGCCTCAGATCTGGAGGGCCTGTGGGCAGGGGGCCTGTGTTCCGTGGGCCTGTGGGCTGGGGGCCTACAGTCAGGAGGGCCTGTATTCCGGATACCGATATGGTAATATCACATTTCAAGACCGTTCGAGGGTTGGAGTGATAGGTCATCATGGACATTTCAAGGCAGATGAATGCAGCTGTCTAATGCAACATGTAAAACATTTAATAAGTGTAAGATATTTCATTGAGCAGCATGGCATTATGATACTTTTTAATAATATCTATGAACATCTATATTGTTATATGCTTTGCATTAAGTATATTTGGTAATTATCATGAGGGGGAACAGTCCTGTCTATTCTTATTCTATCCTTTTCATGTACAGGAAATATTTTATTTGGGGATATAAAACTCACCTAAGGATCGGAGTAATATAGTTTAATATCTGCCTACAACATTTCTCTGTATAGATATTGATAGTTTCGATTCTAGTTTCTACACCAATGTTGTCTCTGTTAGGAAGCTATGCCACCGAACGATGGTGTTAGTACTCCATTCATATTTAACAGGACTGTCGAATCACAGTCAAAGAAAACGGACACTTGGAATAGCAAGGCGCCCCCGTGACGTTGCCACCACCTCATGAATATGCATTTATCATACTAAGTCGGACACACTCTGTAAAGCAGTGTTTTAAAATAAATTATACTCATATATATATATATATAAGGATTTGTAAAAACGTTATGGCGCTTGTTATATAATCATAATTATGATTATAATTAGCCTCCTGCTGTTAGTATTTTGACCTTATCTTGCCAAAGGGTCAGAGATGGCACCTGGTAAGAGACGGCACCTGGTCAGGGACGGCACCTGGTCAGAGACGGCACCCGGTCAGAGACAAAAATATTGGCTTAGGTTCGTGAGACACAACCGTAGGACAATGGGTTTACTTTATACGCATTCGTGTCTTGTCTTGTCAAGTGTCTAAATTACAGAGCGGACAAGAGAAATAGAGTAGTTTTATTCAGAGTATTAGTGTTACTGAAGTATGCACTCCAACCCCATTGCAATGTGAGTATTTCAGCCATATTCATCTGTTACTGTATTCATGTAAACGCGAAGTTAGATAGTTAAAAACCATCTCCAGGAATATCAAGAACAGTAAGGTTATTTTCTGTGCAGACAGATTCGGCATTTAAATCTGTTGTCTTTGCATGACTTTTGAAATATACCTGTTATTGGATCTGTTACGAAACAGAAAGTCTAGTAAGACAAATACATTTACAGCAATTATCATACATTGATCTTAAGATAGAAGATACATTCAACACCTGCTGCGACATTATAGACATTTTATAGTTATACTGATGTCTTTATATACGTCAAGGGGTCGCAATAGGCAATATCAAAGAAATACTTTAGCATCTCTACTTTAATTCAAGATGTGTCCAACCGTTTATCTATTAAATATTTTTAACCATAATACTATCTTTTAGCTTCTGTTGCGTTGAATAACATCTTGGGAGAGAAATAAAACACAATTACCAGTTCTAATGATTGGAATGGGTTGTGGGTGTTATTATTCAGGACCTATTTTCCTTTTAGTGAAATTCAAATTATCAAGGTCTACGGAGCTGTTCAAAGTTGCTTGATTGCCAAAAGAAATATGATCCCCCCTCCCTTTCCCCATGAAAAAAACTTTTTTATTTTTACTATGCAACCCTTGAACAGCTCTGCAGACCTCAATAATTGGAATTTCACTAAAAGAAAAAAAAGGTCCTGGAAAATGAACTTGACAGCCCATTACAATCATAAAAACTGAGAACTACTCTGTATTCCCATACAGTAATGCTGTTCATATGAAAGACAAAGCTAATAAAAAGGAATGGGGGAAAAGTTGATAAAGGGATGATATACGGTTATGGAAATTAACAAGATATAAGGTTTGACATATTTTTGACTGAACTACAGATAGTCAAGTATTTATTGTATATTGCCTCTTGCGACCCAGCTCCCATCGATATTACCTGCCCATGGTTAAAGCGTCACAATATGATATGACCCCTTTTGTCATATCTCTATACATATACCCAACTTTGGCATGACTTTGTAAAATACATAATTTATACCCCGATGCATACTATATTCATATCTGGCTGTGTCTCACAAAATCGATCGATACAAGTTCAAAGTCTATGACAAGGTGCAAGCTATGGCGGGGTAAAATCTATGCCCGGCGTGAGAGAATACAGTCTCGGGCCCTGACTGTACGTTTACAGTCTGGGGGTTTACTTATAGACCTATACCTACACTGGCCCTTATAAACGCCCTTATATACTATACTACTGTGTCTCAGCACTCAGGAGGATGTGGGTTCGAACCCCACTGTAGCTCAATCAATATTTCAATTGATATCTGCTTAATTGACCTGAATTTTACCTAATGTACCTAGTCACATATTGAATAGATAATATTATTATGTCATTGTACCTGGAGTTATGCTTTAAATGGGTTTAATAGATAATGTAAAAAAACGAACCACCTATTGTGCCAAGGTGGGATTCGAACCCATGATGTCATGCACAACCTCATCCATGATCATGTGACCATAACTGACCAATCAGTGGTTGAGCTATCTCATTAAGAAATGATCCAGGATCCCGGATCATTTTCTAAGTAGGCTAGATTTTATTAGATACAAAATTGTCCAGGCCCATTACAGCCTGACGGCTGTAATGGGCCTGGAGAGCTCGAGGCTGGAGAGAATACGGCTTATTTAGGGCAGATGTACATAGACATGGCCGGAAAAGTTAATGTATGTCTTGAGAGTTTATAATACTGATTGCTCCCGGTCATAGACTTTCAATTTGTATCGATTTTGTCAGACATGTCCAGCATGCAGTTGGCTGCACTGTTGAACTATCTACATAAGGCCAAAGAAATGTGTGTTTCAGGCAACATCATCCGAAATCTTATAGAAAGGTAGTTCAAATTAAGAAAAAAAAAATCTTTGCATCTTGCGAGTACAAAAGCATGTGTCATGAATTGCCACGTCCATGAGAATGACTCACTAATTCCTCCATTAACTAGGAATATCAAGAAGTTGTTGGATATTCCATTTAAAAGGCCATTTCCTGAAGTCAGACTTTTATTCAGACCACTGACGTCAGTGGGAACTTGTTATTCTTGACCAAAGAATTGCTAAAAATTAAGAAAATATGAGTTTTAAAAAAAGTTGGGTCGGTTTGCCCGAAACGCATCTTTTCTTTTAGCCTAAGTATGGAACTATACATTATAGAGAGACTTTCATTCAGCTTTAAGTTAATTTTCGATAAAGTTAGACGCTGTGTCTGTTAGGAGGTTACTCTTAGAATGGTGGTATTAGTATCCCTTTTATAAGTTTACATCAGCATACATATGTATGAGCATTGACCATAAACACACAGATTTCCATAGTTAGAAGATGCAAAGGCCTTCCACATCATAAAGGGCACAGTTAACAGTTAATTGTATGGAGTACTATCAAGCCCCGGTCAGACAACACGCAGTTGTCTTTGGCATATGCATATATAGAGCATCATGTCAATTGTGTGAATGGCACTCAAGATCTCAGAAATGGATAGAAAGTTTGAAGGTTTGAAGGAGAAAAGTTTGGTGGCTGAGCATTAGCATAACTAAGGTAACCACCTCAATCATGTGACGATTGGAGTATTTTAAACAGATGAATCTGTTATTCTGTGAAAGCCAACGTTAGATAGTCAAAGGTATATCAAGGAATGTCAAGAACAATAAAGGTCTGTTCTGTGCAGTATTGCTGTGTGCATATTTATAAAGCAGCTTTTTGCATAATATTGAAATGTACCTGTTGTGGGGACTGTATTGATTATAGGAAACAAAAAGTCTCGTAAGACAGATGGCTAAGTCTCACCAAATCGATACAAGTTGAAACTCTATGACCGGGAACCATCTATAACCGGTCATAAAGTTTCAACGTGTATCGTTTTGGTGAGACTTAGCCAAACACATTTGATCACATGTTAAGGCATTATCATTTTAAGCACATAATTATGACTATAACTTTATACTTTAACTAAGCATGGGCATAGGCATAGTTATTATTCCCAGTCGATTCAAGACTATTTTCTGACAATATTCACAATTAGATATCTGATGGGCAGTCATGATAAGTATGATAAAACACATCAACGGTATGATAACATTTAATGTAGATATATAAGTATCAGTTTAGAGGTTAGGGAGAGAGGTAAAGCTTTACTTCTCAGAAAGTTCTTTATGTGGTTGTTAGAGCAAGAAACTTATTGAAGAGATGTCAAAGCTGCTCAAGCATCATTTAGTACCCTAGGTACTTATATGCAGATTCAAATGGCACTCGTTCGATACCCAGTCTATAGTGAGTTAAGGGATAAATATCCATATGCCCCATAAAAAAACTATATAAATATGTGTAGGGACACGGGTCGTTCTAACAGATGCAGCTAAGGGGTCAACATTTGTAGAAAAGGGTTATAACCACTGTAGGTTGAATACCTTCTCACCCCTAAACGGGTAGCTGATTTATGCTACCATTTGTCCCATTTAACCACAGATGTGTATGGTTTGGTGCTCATGCACCTAGGGGGCGGCAGTAGATGAGGCTACAGTTACAAGATGGCTTAGAGAACAGGACGGCAAATTGAATTAACTTTGGGAAGTTGCTTTCGGGGTCTAAATTCTCTGGATTCTCAGATGTTCCTGGTTTCTCTATACTATTTATCCTAGAACTGCATATACGAGATACATGCGGGAACTGTTTTAAGGTATGGTTTTGTTTGTTTTTGAAGTAATCTAGCCGGATCAGATTACACTATAACATAGATGCAGAACCGGACTACAGACACCCTACAGACACTGTACTTATTGCAATATGGCTCCCAATAGTGCCACAGTTTGGCGCGCAATAGTGAACTGAAGCACTCAGAGCGTGGGAATAGATAAAATAGATATGATAGAGTAAAAGTGAAGGAAAGCAAGATCGGTTGGCAAGTAAAACCTTTATACCATGAAACATCGACAATTTACCTTCATCCCTAGGATAAAATTCTGAAATTAAGTTACATAGTTGATATAAACAGCTGGTTAATAACAATGGATACCCAGCTAACAAAAAAAACGTTATTTTACGTCCAAATAACGTTATAAAATTTCATATAACGTTATGGCTCAGTCTCATGAGTTTGTAACAGTTGAAACGTCTTTGACCGGCGTCGTCTTTGACTGGCGTCGTCTTTGACCGGGTATGTGATTAAAATGAAGAAAAAAGTAGTATATAGTAAAGAAATTTAAGCTTCAACTTCTTCATATGATAAACAGTCTATGGTTGTTTTACCCAATTTAAAAAAAATATTTTAATGCACATATTAAGGGTCCCTTTTGGGCTTTTTTTCTTCAGCTGGTCAAAGACGTCACTTGGTATTTTAACATGCTGTGTTGTATCATATTATTGTGTACTGCGCATAGTAACGTAAATATATGAAATATATCAATTTTAAATAATGCCTCGAAATGATGCGTTATAACATATTATACAATAAATTTACCCATTTCTTTACTATACACTACTTTTTTCTTCATTTTAATCACATACCCGGTCAAAGACGACGCCGGTCAAAGATGACGCCGGTCAAAGACGACGCCGGTCAAAGACGACGCCGGTCAAAGACGCCGCCGGTCAAAGACGCCGCCGGTCAAAGACGCCGCCGGTCAAAGACGACGCCGGTCAAAGACGTTTCAACTGTTGCAAACTCATGAGACTGAGCCTTATGCCATAGTAAGGAGCCTTAGAGAAACGTTATTTAACGTTATACAAGGGGACAAATTCAAGGATTTTACGGCAAAGCCGTAGTGGCTTTGGGTTTTTGTAGGATTGTTATGAACTACAGGTGAGAAAACGAGGGGGCATAGATTTATGCTTTTTGGTGTGTCTAGGGTTCTTATGCAATTCATATGTGATGGTTTGCAGCAATACTGCATGGTCAGTTAACTACATGCACTTAGCTAAATCTTTTTGATTTTTATTGGTTTTACTGCTGCTGGTATAGTTTTTGGTGGCCATCTTCGCAGCCATCTTGGAAATTTCCCGGATTGAAAATCTAAGCCTGAAAATGGATTCTACATCATAGAAAGCCCTATTATCCATGTATTACACAAAGAAATCAGACAATCTTGAGTTTTTGGCGGCCATCTTGGCAACCATTTTGGATTTTTCACGGATTCAAAATCTGAGCCTGAAAATGGATTCTGCATCCCAGAAAACCCTACTATCCATGTATCACACGAGGAAATCAGACAATTTTGAGTTTTTGGTGGCCATCTTGGAAATTTCCCGGACTGAAAATCTAAGCTTGAAAATGGGTTCTACATCCTAGGAAACCCTACTATCCATGTATCACACAAGGAAATCAGACAATCTTGAGTTTTCGACAGCCAACTTGGCAGCCAGAGGGAGGGGCAGAGGAAGGCGGCAGAGGGAGGAAGGAGGGCAGAGGGAGGAGGAGGGGGCAGAGGGAGGAGGAGGGGACAGAGGGGGAGCAGGTAACAGGAAGGAGGAAAATGGGGTAGAGGGGGGAGGAGGGGAAAGATAGGATAGTAGGAGAGGAAGGAGGAGAGGGAGGAAAGGGCAGAGGGAGCAGGAGGAGGAAAGGGCACAGGGGGCAGGAGGAGGAGAGGGCACAGGGAGGAGGAGGAGAGGGCATAGGCAGGAGGAGGAAAGGGCACAGGGAGGAGGAGGAGGGGGCACAGGGGGAAGGAGAGGGCACAAGGAGGACTTGTGTTGGCAACATATTATTTTAGGGTTGTTGCATGTGTGTGTGGGGTGGGGGAGGGGTGATCATGTTGGACTTCACAGTTTGTCTTTGGGCGGGCTTGAGTGATTTCAAGAGCCACCCTGGACCACTCAACTTCTAGTACAGGTCCTGTATGTGCATAGTATGGGAATTGGCATTGACATTGACAGCTTGGCTTGACATAGGAGTCAATAGTTATTAGGCTGGTACCTATCCTTGCCATTGACAGCCACATTAGAGAACTCTAAATATGACTGTTCACAAGATGTCTAGGCCTTACCACAAGGTACACTGGTACTACATGCAGTAACTGAAACCAGATCTAGGTTAAATTAGTCTTGCACACACCTGCAAGGACACATGGGGATACCAGTCCTAGGCAAGGTTTAATGGCCTGCTAGGGCTTAATTTAACAATGATCAAGGGGACCTATGCTAGTCTTTTCTTTTTCTACTTTTTCTAACTCTCCTCTGTGGTGTCAATGGCTTTGGGGACAGGGTCCCAAAGCCAATAACGTTATAGAATATTGTATAACGTTTTTTGTTTACTGGGTATTAACAGCAAGGAAAATAAAAATAATTATTATCAAACCTTTGTTAAAGATGATGGTATATCTATACGAATGTATGATAAATAAGGAATGATAAGGGTGCATGATTAGAAAAAAAGTGGTTCAGATTCATGGTATGACATAGAACTTGTTTAAATAATGGTTCCTTGTTGGTCCAAATATAGTCATGTCCAAAGACTGTCTGCAATACCGCAACTTCGCCAAATCATTGTTTGTTAGAACCATAATTGTGGACCGTGGGACATGCACATAGTTCAATATCAGCATGATGTTAAACAACAATGTGATAGACGCTCGGTTGCTCATACAGTTGCAATAGCCATGTTAATGGTGCCTAAATAATAGCAGTCATGTTTAATAACATGTAATATTTCACTGAAAGCTAAGTAAATATCAATATGTTAGTTCAGGTTTATGTCAAAATGTGTTATCTGACATATGAACGCCCAAAGCAGTGTGACACGCCACTGTGACTATAGTGAACTGTATACACAGTCCCAGGCAATGTATTATGCCCTGTTAGAGACTGTGAAATGAATTATAACAAGGAACGGTTGCAGTTGCTAATACCTTAGGGACAGTGGAATTAACCGTGTTAACCTCAAGCTTGGTCAATCCCATGCAGGACTAGCTCCAATGCCTCTTTACCACCCAGCAAATTAGTTCCAGATTGTTTCACCCTGTTTTACCCCTGGAACTGTGTGCTCATTTCGTGCATTTTGTGTGACATGTATACCATGTAACAGACTCACACACACTGACACAGTGTTCCATGGAACAGATTCACACAGTTCTGACAGATTTTTAAAAAGCTTATTCACACCAAATGACAAAATATAATGCCCTAAACCAAAATGTTTAGTCATGTATTTTTAGTTTCATTATGAATTACTAAAAGATAGGAAATACTGTAATACTTTTTACAACCAGCAGTATTTGACATAGATAGTCATAGCACACTATTGGTGTGTGTGCTGCTGGTTTGTACAAACTCATTTGATCAGGTTCCTAGCATTTCAACATAGGCTGATGAATATTATGTACCATTATAACCATCAACATTAGAGTTCACATGAGCAGCAGGAGATAGCCAGGCTTTTATCCAAACATGATGACCAGAGGAAAGGTGTCTAGCATCTGGACCTCTTAATGCTGCTTTCATTAAAATGATATGGCATCTATTTATATACATAATGAATGGTAATAGAAGGACAGGTGCATTGTCTGATTCACAATGCATTGGGACCCTGTTTAGATACTTATAGCTAAAGAAGATCATTCTCTTTAATCAGGAAAAGGGGTACAATCAACTTTGATGACACCTGGTGTCACACATAACAGGTATTTGTGTGATGTAGTGTCACCTAGTTTCCCTTCTGGCACACACTCACACATCTTCAAACATAACCATTATCACTTTGTCAGGTTGGAATAGTGCATGGTTTTGACACCAGGTGTCATCTTTGTTGTTCCTTGTTATTCTCATGGGTGAAATGGAATCATTTTCATTGTTTATAACCATAATAACATGTTGTCAATGCAACTTAGACCTAGCTATACACCTCTAATTCTATCAAGTTCCATTAGTGATTGAAAAACACACCATATGATTTGATTAAAGCGGCATTAAGAGGGACAGACCACAGACACCTTTCCTCTGGTAATCTTGTTTGGATAAAGGTCTGACCTTTTGTTAAATGTGTATACAGCTGATAATTGGCATGAATTGTACACAACTTCTTCAGGCCGACACTACCATGGTAGGAATCTTGTTGAATGAGATAGTATGCCCATATACAGCAAGGAGTGCACTAACAGATTTCTGCCATGGTGCCCTATGCCACCTTCTAAATATAATGAGTATTACAAACTAAACAGACTTTCCTTTCTTTTTCAAAAAAATCAAAAAAGTGAAACAATATGGTTGGAAACATTTTTGTGCCATGGTACATGATGCTGTGTGAATATGTGTGAATTTGTGTGAATATGTGTGAGTATGTGTCACTTCTTGTCCTATGGGGTATTGTGTCATATTGTGCCAATTAGTTCCATAGGACACAGTCACACAAAGTGCGCGTTCCAGAAACTAAGTCAAACTAATTTGCTGGGCAGCAACACACAGACGTATACATACATGAAGCCTTGTGACCAGCATGAGGAGGAAGTACACCCTCAGAAAAGTGAGAGTCATTGTCGCTAAAACTACCCTCACCTGAGAGTCAGGCAGTGTTTGACCCTCAGGTGAGGGTAGTTTTAGCGACAATGACTCTCACTTTTCTGTGTGTGTAGGTTCCCCACAGGGTTAGATCACAGTCATATTGTAAGGCTCGGACAGTGTGGTAGAACAGTAGGTAAAAGCATACCGAGTGACTGCACGTTAATATTGGTGTTGGTATGTGGAAGCATGCAGGAGGAATGGGACACACTGGTTATATTACCACAGTGGGTAACTGGTGCCATGGTCTTTGTGTTCACCACTTTGTTGAATATAGTTATTATGAATTGCATTCAGGGGAATGTGAGGTGATATGCAGGGTGATTTTGGTACCGACAGTGGCCGTTATCAAGTCATTAACCCTTTCTTGATGGGTCGGATAATGCTTTAGTGTATTATGCCTTTTCATCATGCTGACCCTTCGGTTGTATCAACCCCTAGGGTCGGCATGGGTGCTTGAAAGCAGCTCTGGCGAGTCACATGCCAGGGATGCATTTATGCATCATGACGATACAGGGCATAATACGTTAAAGCAATATTATGTGACCCTTAAAAAAGGGTTAACTCTCAAACATGCATACCAAAAGGTAATCACACATGCAGGGGACCCATCACGATGGGGACACCACAGACACACAGCAACAAGTAAAGCAGTATTTGGCATGTAGAAGGTACCCCACAGGGTACAGACAGCAAATGTATACATACTAGTAACTCCGACTGAAAAACGAAATACAAATGTATGGCATAAAGGTTGTGTTACATCCTCTAGCAACCACTTGAAGCCTCTGATTCATTCCACGATTAATAATTATATGACAATAATTATGAACATGTTTAAATAATATGTTTATCATAAACAACAAAATATCATGTAACGCAAGTCCTAAAGATATAGACAAAGGTGCACGAGTTTCAGTCTGTTGACTGGGTTATTTCACGAGTTGACCTTGGGCCGTATTTCACAAGGCCGTAGGCCGAGTGAAATACGGCCCAAGGGTCAACAAGTGAAATGACCCAGTCAAAAGACTTAAACGAGTGTACCTTTGTGTTTATTTTTTTATCTTTTTCGATTCAAAATACCAAAATTATGGTAGGGGGGAGCCTAAAAGGGCTAAATTGGCTTCTTTCTATGCCGTTCAAATGTAAACAAACCGCCATTTTGATGACGTCACAGGGCCGTGAAATACGGCCATGGGTTATTTCACAGGGGGGGTGTAATACGGCGTTCTTTGGTTAAGTCAATGGGACTGTTGTATTTAGTAAAAAATAAATAACACAGAGCATGAACCTTAGAGCTATAGTTAGCCTATAACTGAAGTTGGAGGTCAGCTATAGTGTCGCACTCTTCTTAAAACAATTAAGATACTATACATAACAGGGACACTCAGAAGGGGAAACATTACAGAAATGAGATTAAGCCTGTAATGGTTCTAATGAAGAGGCTAAAAAATAGGATCTCAAATTGAAGTGTATTCACGAAACAATCAGGTAGATGTCACTCACGAGTATTAGATTTCAAGACACAAGTTCCTGCTAATAGCTAAGGGTAGAATGGGCCATTTTCCCAGTTTGACTCCATCGTTATATACGAGATGGAGGGAGGTGCACAGAGAGAAGAAACAGCGTCAAAGGGGAGTCCAGGTTGCCTCCAGAATGACTCCCCTCCTGAGGGATCCTATAGGTGACTCTCTGGCTGGCCTAAGGGAGTCACCTGGGGGAGTCATATGACCCAGAGAGCTATGTGACTCCCCTTATGTTACCCCCTTAGATCAGACAAAGAGTCACCTAGGTTCCCCTAGGCGACCTGGACTCCCCTAAATAGGGGAGTCATTCTGGAGGCAACCTGGACTCCCTTTTGACGCTGTTTCTTCTCTCTGTGTGAGCATGGGATGGCGTATATAATGCACACAGAACACAGATGTATTATAAAGCCTTAGTACAAAGGTCACTCTGTAACTTAACACTACACACGGGATACATACCGGTGTTGGGCACAAATTTCGTGGATTGAACTGAATTATTGATTAGGAAGCATTGGTTTATATATAGCCAGTCAGACCAACGCATTAAATATTTATTTATCGATACAGCATAAACATCTTTTTTTTGTGACTGTTAATTATTTTAAAAAAAAGTCCTATCTCGGAAAAATAAAGCCTCGAAATTCGATTAGTAGGTGTTGCAATTTGAGTCCCGAAGTTGCTGACCCTTTTTCTAATTTTGGTGCTGCAAAACAGTTATTCTCTTATACTCTCCGTTGTTAAAATAATATCCCTCCCTCTGGATGTCATCCTATCAATCGGGTGGGGTGCAGCTTATCAGCTTTATCTTACACCAGTCTCTTAATTGTTTAAAGCATTATTTATGTTTTTAAGATTTTAAGAATTATATGAATATAAGGGGAAAATACGTTTACAAGTGCGAATTTAAAGGTGATATTTACCTGGATATCCCTTTGTAGACGGCCACTGCACCACTGGTTTTCTATATACAGTAGTTGGTACAAACACAGTTGTTGCCTTTTTCGGAGGGAAGGTGGTACGGTGAGTGGACATCGTAGGCCCCGTTGTGCTTTGGAATTTGATAGTGGCTGCGGGGGTTACAACTTGTGCTACTTGTGCTGATGTTCGATGGGCGCAGAGTGATAACACGGTGAACAGTACTGCCGATACCATCACCACCATGTTCCCGACATCTGGGACCTTCATCCTGCCTCCTGAGGGACAAACAGACAACAGGGTCAGCAATTACAGAGTCATTAAGGAGCAGTGTAATGTCAGTATAAGTCACCGTCACGTCGCTATAGAGTCATTAACCCTTTCCCTGCTGGCCTTGAAAAATGCCATTTGGGACTTAACCACCGGCCCTATGCCATGGGAATATGCAACTTTGCAAGTATGTTCTCCCTGGGATAGTGGCTAAGGAGTGAAATTAATTGTATTGGAGACAGAATTTACACTTTTTTGACAAGGGGATGTAGTATGAATGTTAAATATTTTTGGATTGATCCAAAAATTCTTATTCTTTGTTTCATAGCAGGAGCTGTAATTCAGTTGTATTGATGCCCTAGGGTATCAATTTTGCTGCCCTATGGCAGCAGCGGTTTTTCAAGGGGTTTTCAGATGCTGCCCAGAGGCAGCAGCGGCCCTTAAAGGGTTAAGGAGCAGTGTACATATAATGTCAGTATGAGTCACCGTCACGTCGTTATAAAGTCATTAAGGAGCAGTGTAATGTCAGTATGAGTCACCCTCACGTCGCTATAGAGTCATTAAGGAGCAGTGTAATGTCAGTATGAGTTACCGTCACGTCTTTATAGAGTCATTAAGGAGCAGTGTAATGTCAGTATGAGTCACCGTCATGTCTTTATAGAGTCATTAAGGAGCAGTGTAATGTCAGTATGTGTTTAGTTTCACATTTCACTAATATCAACATGAGTCTGTTTCACTTTATATAATCATCAAACAGCATGGTAATATCAACATGAGGCCCAGCCACATCTTTATAGTCATTACGTGATGGCCACCGTCCAAAGAGCATAAAGTAGGGAACTTCGTCGGAATAAAGGCTTATTTGTTTTGATTTCATACCAATAATTATATAGCCATGATTCGGCCGATAAGGGTCACCGTCCACAGAGCATAAATTGGCCGTATACGGCCATTCTATATTAATATTTGTATACAAACTTCGGGGTATAAGGTGTGTCCATCGGTGTGTCCATCCTGTGGACTTTGAAATGATGTTTAAGTTAGGGAATTTATGCTTTGCTTACCCAAAATGGATGCAAGAAAAAGTCTGCTGATAATATCAAACCTGTTTAATATTATGGCCACCGTCCACAGAGCATAAATCGGCCGTATATCAAGAAAATTGCCATACAAGTAAATTGTGTATAGAATGGCCGTATACGGCCAATTTATGCTCTGTGGACGGTGACCCTTATCGGCCGAATCATGGCTATATAAAACTGTAATGGATAGGAGTCGGGGGAGGATAGTAGTTGTGGGCCATACCATAGAATATCTGTATACAATGTGAATGTAAATTATTTATAGAATGGCCCTATCCCAGTAAACAAATAACGTTATACACCATTTTATAACGTTATATAACGTTATATGTCAACGTTTTTCTAAGGCTCTTTAGTATGACATAACGTTATGTAAAGTTTAAAACGTTATTTTGACGTAAAATAACGTTTTTTTGTTGGCTGGGATACGGCCGATTTATGCTCTGTGGACGGTGACCCTCAGGCAGATTATATTGACCGAGCCCTAGTAGCAAACACACTGTGGCCCCGGACGGGGCCAGACTGTGTTTGCAAGTCTGGCCCGGAGTGGGCTAACCGACGGGCTCCCGTCGGTTTAGGGCACTGGGCTTTGGTCTGGCCCCGTGCGGGCTTCCCATGTTGGGCGCAGATCGGGTTTTGGACGGGAAGCCCACTTTGGGCTCAGATCAGTTTTTGGACGGGCTTCCTAATTTGGGCTCAGATTGGTTTTTGGACGGGCTGAAAGTGGGTTCAGTTCGGTTTTTGGACGGGTTGAAAGCGGGCTTAGATCCGTTTTTGGACGGGTTGAAAGCGGGCTAAGATCGGATAATTATGGGTTTTTAGAATCTATTAAATCATTCTCCAATGATTTCTTGTATTTGTTGAACCAGATATCCTAGGTCCTGCTAATCAACCCAAGGCATAATCATACTCTTCCTACCCAATAATGGAAGTATCAAGCAGGCCTATTATCATCAGGTTTGAGCCACATGCAGCATAGACAAGTGTCTATGGTGCACATTGGCCTTCAAAGCCATAGTTCATACCTACATGGGGCACATGAGTCTTGTATTAAGATTGTAATGCCACAGAAATAGTGTTTACACTGGATAGCTGCTTAGAGAACCTCCTTTTCATCATTCAAATATATATTCTTTCTTATTTCCAAACTGTGAGAACATCTATTTATTGTTTCCTATTCTACATCACTTTAACATTTTATTGTATTATTATATAATGTCAATTTCATCTGACTTTGTTGGAAAACTCTAGATATTGTATAGTAGTGACATCTGGTGTCAATCATCAGAACTATTAGACCAGTTGCCCTGTCCAAGCCCAACCTCAGCCCTCATTGGCCCGGAGTGGGCTAACCGACGGGCGCCCGTTGGTTTAGGGCACTGGGTTTTGGTGTGGCCCCAAGTGGGCTGCCCGAATCGGGCTCAGAACGTGTTTTGGACGGGTTTCCTGTCATCTGGCCAACATGAACCCAAAGCGGGTAGCCCTCTTTGAAACTGATCTGAGCCCAAATCGGGCAGCCCGCTTTGAAACTGATCTGAGCCCAAAATGGGCAGCCCGATCGGGGCTACACTACAGCCCAGCCATCTGCCCAACATGAAACCCAGCTCAGTTTTGCCCGACTTCAAACAGCCAATCCGAGCTAAAACCAAATTGGCCCCGTGCGGGCTTGCTACTAGGGAGGTGAGTAACTAAATACATTGAGCTGTGTCCGCATGTCTGTTCCTTGTATGTATTCGACTTTTGATGATATCCTAAAAGAGGAGGTTGGGATGTTTATCAGGAGAAAGATAGATTTTATGAGCGAGTAGTACTAGCTAGAGTCTTTTCATATTATTGTATACTCATACTCATCATGTAATGTTCAATAATCAGTGGTGGTCAATCTAATCCTGATGAAAGCAAAACCCGTACAAACAGACATCATTGCTTGATTATTGAATCGAATTTTTTGTTCATCCATTAACAAATGTACACTGCATCTCTAATGTGATTATTTGTTAAATAAACGAGTTCGTTTAGGACTCATTGAAACAAAAAGAAACAAAAAATGGTTATTTTTATGGCATAAACAATACTGATCAAAATATGGGACAACATCTTCGTTCCTATATGGAAAGAGTCAATATTTTTGAGACCAAGCGGTAAACAGTACATGAATTCATACTATGTATGCATGTTTTTATATTAGACATTATTGATATTAAGTACCGGTAAAAGCCAAATAGCATCTATTAATAAGCACCAGGGCGCTATAAAAGCACCACAGGAATGCTGACATATGATTGTAACTCCTATTGACCTTTGACCCAATTAAATTTGACCCTTGACCTTTGACCTCAATTGTAACTATGGAAACAAAGGATCAAAACTTTGCTCTTTTATGTACCTCAGGACCAAATTTTGACTTTTAGATATCACCTGAAGAAAGCCCATCAGGCCGAAACTGTAGTAACGGTTTATCTAAATAAAATGTTTACTTCTGTAATCCTGAAAACATTTTGTTGTTGTTGGTTGTGTTTATTGATCAATTTATTATTGGTATAATAAATTTATCTCTCTATAGTATTTCTTATAAACTTGCCTATAAATATATGGAGTGGCCTCCTTGTATGAACCATACCTCTGCCAGACTGTAATAGGCAACATTTTTCAGTGTAATCGGGAGAAAATATCAAACTCGTTTGATCTTTCTGATAGGCCAATATACAAGGCATAAATGAGAGTTATATGTTGACTATTGGCCCGCCTTAACCAATATAGGGGCCAATATGCCCAAACAGGGCCAAATCACAACATATTCTGGCCCTCTCTCGCGTTGTGGTATTTGACCTTAAGGTACGCCACAATGAACAAGTGAAAAGCAGTTTTCTCAATGCAACTATGAATAAAAAATGTGGCTATTCAATAGAAGGAATTAGATACGTTGTACAGGCCTGTGCCGTTTTTCTGCACGCCGAGGTGCACCTTATTGCTTGTGGTTCTGACTCATCAGCTTTACCAAAGCTATATCTAACCAGTATTTATGAATGGAGAACATCTGTAGGTAATACATGACTAAAGTCTTGTCCCTCGATACCCGGACCTTGGGTTCACCAAGCAATATTCGTTGCGGTAATGAATACGTCTCCACACCCTATGCACGAGGAGCACATCATTTTCTATAACAAAAGCGTCCACCTGTGCCCAATGGGGATATGGGGACACCTCATGATTGTTTTGTTTGATTACCTTAAATGTGCTTCGGGGGGATTTTCCAAGTACATCGTAGAAAATATACATAGTCTATAAAGGCTTTGGAATAGGGGAGAGGTCCCATGTCGCTATGGGATGTCAAATTTAATAAAAGGCCATGTCACATGTCGGCTTCAAGAAATATCCATTTCCCCATGTCGAATTTAGCCAGCCACCCCAAAGTGTACACACTTACAGGGTCCTTTAATTTGAGTTGAGAAATGAATCTCTCCAATGGAAATAATGTTATTGTGTTGGACAATATGAACATTGGACAATATAGGCCTACTGAGAAGCAATACTATCATCCGTTCTAATCTACAGAGTCAAATATACATGTGTATATGCCTTATGTATTGCTATATGATATGGGTGTGTGTACAAGTCTGCACGACTTCCCGACATGCCCTAATTCACATGGCCGCCGGAAGTGCCAGTAACACCCTGTACCAGGTCACATAGACTTCTATACGTGACTCATTTCTTGTCAGGGGAGTTATTCTGAAGCACTATAATCAGGCTGATAATAGTCGGGGTGGCACACATCCCAGGTGATATCTCACTAGGTATATATAGGCCTATATATTCCCTGCACCATATGATACCATTGTCCAGATAGGATCAGATACATTCCCATGCCCCCTATTGGTAATCCTGTTGGACTTAACGTACAGACTAATTAGGACAAGTGGACTATTGGTTATTGTGCAGTAATTTGCGGTAACTTATAACGAAACAGCAATTTAGTATTGAAATAGTAAAAGGTACTTTTTAAGTACCAGTGATGGGGGACCCTTGTCCTAAAGCAAGAGGAAATTGTTTTAACAACTTTAAAACCAGGTAAACTGTACCAAATAAACTCACAGTATTCAACATATATACGAAACAAAAAGAAAGTTCTGCATTACCATTTGGACACGCAGTAGCTAATGATGGGCCTTTGATTGGTCCTTAATTGGCTGTAGAGTGGTATAATCGCAAACATTACCAAAATTGCATCCATGGCTATTATGATCATGACTAGACTAATCAACAGATTAGTGATTTGCCTGGACAAAATGTTTTACTTTTCCATTTTCAACCTTTTAAGACTTTTTTTAAAACATTTTCTTTTACAGATCTATGCCGTTTTTCTTCTATATTCTAAAATAGGCTTCATAGATTCATTGGCATAGTAATCACACCATACAACCTGTAAAGTATGAAATACCACACATATACATGTATGTATTCGTGTGTAAATGCAATATCTCAGTTTAAAGGGAATTTCTACCTATTAGATGCTCTAGATATTCTATTGATATCTGCGAAAACTGTGTATAGAAATAGTTCAATATATTAGGAAGCAGAAAATGTAAAGAAAATGGCATGGTACGGTGCTCAATTCTATGGGGAAAACACCTGAAAACTAACTTTATACAAGAATCTCCGTTTGGTGGTCAGATTAATGTGTTGTTCTATTGCCATCTGTAAATTGCTTTGGATTATGATAGTTCAAAACATATCCAAATAGGAAATGAAAAAAGATCACATGCTACGGTGTGCTCATTTTTCAGTAATACTTAGGGAGTGGTCATTTTTTAACAACAGGGGGGGGTCGGTGGATTTTCGCGGGAGCGGGCCGACATTTTTTTGGTCCCCCCCTCGGGAGGGATCGAAATTTTTTTGGTCCGCCCCTCAGGCAAGTTGAAATTCAGCGCGGCCGACCCCTTTGATCTATAGTAACGCGCTGGCTTTTTCCATTAAAAAGGGCTGCAATTTTTTTGGTTCCCCTCCTTCAAGGGGTCCAATCGTGCCCCCTACATACAATAATATAATTGGAGGCATGACCCCAACATTAATCCTTCATGACTTCCATTAAGGTGAGGTGATTGACATGGGATTTATTATGGAACTGAAATCGCTGGTGACAACCAGAACGGCCTCTATCTGCAGTGGTGCCTGGATCAAAATGCAGTGCTGTATATGTATACATGACTTGTATAGCTGTATGCCAGCATGGACATAGATGGGGGTCAGGTTCTGAACACACCTCAATGGCCACCTGACCAAGTTAACAACACACAGCATCTCCCCTGAGGCAAGGAGCTATTGCTTTTGGGTTTCTTCAAAAGCAGGTCGGTTTGGCACTGAACACAGTAGGACATGTCCAGCTAAATATGCATTGAAATAACAGATAACCCTTGACACTAGAATTACTGTCAATTAAATCATTGACGGGAATATACCGACATTTCCATAGCATTAGCAAAATGCGTTGCAGCCCTGACCTTTGGCTTTTCACACACATATACCGAGAAGTTTATAATAAGACTTTGTTCAGATTATTGTGCGGATTCTCATCTTTGTATAACTGCCAAAGAAATGTCTACCAAGGTGCACGTGATACAGTAGCCTCGGGGTTGACCTGCCCCGACCGGAAAATAGCTTCACATGACGACCCTGTCTTTTGAAACACCTTCCCATGTCCCCTATGAGCATTCACTGGGTTAAACCTTAGTATAGATTCCATGGAAAAAGAGGCCTGGATATGTCAAACAGAATTTAGGTGAAACCATAGATAGAAATAGGTCATCGATGTGTTACAAGTAGGCCCCTATATGCCATTAAAAGCAGAGTGAAGTAGTCATGAATACCTACGAGTACCTCCTCACTGTACAACATCAATCTACAAAGGCAGTGGCCAGGTAAAGGGAGTTCACATGATACTGGACTGGTGGACTTTTTAAAAATTATTTCTCCTCACTTGATTTGGAGGACAATGGGCACAGAATTGTCATTCTATATCTATACATATAGTGGCTATGGTTATGTCCTGAGGTTAGGTTCTGTCAGGACACCGCATGGCTGGTAGCCGAATCAGAGGTAAGATCGGTGTGTCCTGGTGACTAACATAGGGGTGGAGGTGGGATGGCATGTCTTATGGGGTAGGTATATGCCTTTTGTGACAGGGTATGTCCTTAATAACCTTTACCAGCACAAAGACACTAACCCAGTCACGCCCAACAGGCAAGGACCTCTCTCCGAGGGTACGAACACATATAAAGAGTGTTCTAAGAAATTTAAGTATGTTCTAAACATACCTTGCAGGGTGCAGTGAACTTATGGCAGAGTGTCAGCTTATTGAGGCTAACAACACTCTTTCTATTGTGTCCCATTTCACAATTCTCTGAATCATTATTTTGGAAGAACCCTGATGAAGACTACAATGCATTGGTTCATACATAGCTTTTGTTCGCATTGAAAACCAGGTTGGGACTCTGGACATTTATTTGTATATATCATAATAACCGTAAAACTAAAATCAGTTAACATCTATGGGGGGGGGGACTTGTGTAATCGCAGTCAACAACATTCAGGAATTATTACCTCTCTCCTAGGGTACTATGTGCATGATAACTGTCCCTGTACCACCTCGCACCTCACAATATCACCTCATACCTCGCTGTGATACTTCACACCTCCCCATCAGCCTTCACACCTCCCTGTACCACACCTCAGACCTCCTTGTACCACACCTCACACCTGACACCTCCCTGTACCACCTCACACCTCCCTGTACCACCTCACACCTCCCTGTACCACCTCACACCTCCCTGTACCACCTCACACCTCCCTGTACCACCTCACACCTCCCTGTACCACCTCACACCTCCCTGTACCACCTCACACCTCCCTGTACCACCTCACACCTCCCTGTACCACCTCACACCTCCCTGTACCACCTCACACCTCCCTGTACCACCTCACACCTCCCTGTACCACCTCACACCTCCCTGTACCACCTGACACCTCCCTGTACCACCTCACACCTCCCTGTACCACCTCACACCTCCCTGTACCACCTCACACCTCCCTGTACCACCTCACACCTCTTTGTATAATCTCATACCAGTTCACACTTCCTTGTGCCGCTGCACACCTCTCTGTTACACATTGCTGTACCACCGCACACTTGCCTTCATTATGCTCATCGACATCGGGACATACTCATGTGGGAGCATCAACAAGAAAATCTGTCCTATCTTAAAATGACCAATCTTAAAAACGCTACAATCTTAAAGTCTAGTCATAATCTTAAAGGTTAACATTATTTAAGATTATCGGTTCTGAATACGTTTTGAGTGAGTCTTAAGATGGGCGGCTCTGCCCCCCAACCCCCGTTTTTCTCTCCGTTTACCCCTTCGTTAAGTAATAATCTTAAATCAATGCTATAATCTTAATATAATCTTAACTTTACATTGTAACGTTTTAAGATTGGCCAGTTTAAGATTGGGCAGATTTTCTTGTTGACGCTCCCACGTGAGGATGTCCACTGCCTTCATTATCTCACACCTCTCACATTCCTGTTTCACAAACGAGGCGACTAGAATTGTCTGAATTGCAACATTGCATGATGTCCCTCACTGGTTGTCTGTAGGTTGGTGTGGCCCCTTTGGCAATCAAGAGAAGTGTTTAACAAGGGAGGTGTTTAATAATATTAAGAAACCGAGAAAAATACATTCACATAATAGCAACATTCTTTCCTATGTCTAACGATTACCTTTGTTTTGATTATTCCAAGGTCAACGAATCGTTCCAGAAATAAGTCTGCTGAGAAGAATTTTTAGATATACAGGGGATATATTTATCTAAAAGAGGGGGATTTGTATTGTCAAGTCATTTGGGTGGAAATAACCAAACAAATATAGTTAATGTCCACACTCTTTGAAATGAGAAGATAAAACAGAATATGAACAGCATTCTAAGAACTGCTCACCTAAGGCTTAGCCTAAGGGCCCATCTGTTTTAAGCATCAGGACATATCGAGTATGTCTGCCATTATTAATAATTATTTGACACCAAGCAGAGACAAAATCTCTCCTTCTGCACTTCAGCTTTAAACACCCAACTCTCGGTAGCTAGCCCCTTATATATACTCCAGGTGCGTAAGGCCATGATCTTCTCATCAGATTTACCCGATATGGTCATCATGATTGTAATAACGTAGGCCCGTGTCCACTAGGATATACATGTATAACACAGTTTTGTCGCAGAGGAAAATGTTTTGTCGCCGACAAAACGATTTTGTCGGCGAAAAACGGCAACAAAACAGTGTAATATATCCGAGTGCACACGGGCCTATTGGGACGCGATGCAGGTGTGTTATTTGTGACCTAGAGAGGTCTAAGTTTAGCGGTCCTCAGGTTCTGAATGTACAAGTTCGGTCAGTGGTGGATTAGTGGTGGACAGGCTAAATTTGGAACCCAGCGCTGCTAGCCTCTATGTGTACAATCACGACAAGGGTCACGCTGCACGTTTTATGTAAGCCTGTTGGGGCGGCTGGTGGGAGGGAATACCAAGCTCAGCTTTATCTGTTTACATTTAGCATACTTAAAGCCATTCCCGCCTTGCATACTTGGCCATTCGTGATGCAGAGTAATTACGGTTTCCACCATACCCTCTACTTTAAGCAATGTGCAGTACATGTAAAAACTCACTTCAATCAAGGAATCAATCAGTCTTCTTTTCACAAAAATTACCAAAGATTATCATCTCCTTTGCTGGCTATTAGATTCCTCCCACAGCAAGAATTTGATATAACTAGGCAATTTAAATACAAGGTGCCCATCTTGGAGTGCATGCATGTTAAATGTATGTAACCCCCTTGGACCTGAGTTATGCAATCACAGGTTTTAACTAGATCTCAGCTTGACAAGTGAGTAGGCCAATGTACTCTCGTTCCCAAATCCTTCCGAAGGAAGGCTCTGGTAACTGCCAAATGTTGGGTTTTTGCTGGGTCTGGGCAACTCCTGCTGGTAGCTTGGAACCAGCGAACAGGAACAGGAAATGGTACCAGAAAGGCTGATGGTAAATCTACCTAAAACTACCATCACACATTTTGGTTCCATTTCCTGTTCCTGTTCGCTGGTTCCAGCCTACCAGCAGGGGTTGCCCAGACCCAGCAAAATCCAAAGTTTAAGGTCATTTGGCTGTCCCCAGAGCCTTTCTTCGGAAGGATTTGGGAACGAGAGTAAGGCCAATGTAGCTTACACACTCGCCAAGCTGAGATCTTGTTAAAACCTGTGTATGCAATAATAGCGATGGTAGACTGGCATGGTTATTTTGACATACACTCAGGTCATTGTATAGGTTAACATTTACATCAACCAATCATGGACAACCCAGAGACCATAGTCGCACGGGAACAATGTCTTGTTGGTTTTGGATACCAGCCATTGATCCGGCCAGACTGCATCTCATATATATATCATCTTATAGCTTTATACCTGACTGTCTGTTCCCTAATTAGTCAGTCATGGATTTCTGAGGATACAGAAATACATATTGTATATATTATACATACTGTACATGTATATAAAATTAAAGAGAGGATCTCTAGCCCAATTTAAGAGGGTATTTTTCTCCTCTTTTCTGTACACTCTTTAGGGTTTGTCTAGTGTCCATATGCACAGACACAGACACATGGACATACATATACCTATGAAATGTATTCTAATGTATTAAATCTAGCTCTCTCGCCATGAATATGACCTTAGCTGTCAGAATGGCGTTAGACAACCATCGCACGCTCACTCACTATAAAAGTGAAGTTGGACTGATAATGAGTTCCGTGTGTGCCAAATGTCTCGGTTTAGTATAACACTAAACCAGCATGCCTGTACCTTCCAGCAGGGTCTTGCAAGTTACAGGCTTCAGAGGAAGTTCAGTAAGCTGAAGCTGGTTTTAGTAGGGAATGGGTTTAGTTGGGGGGGGGGGGGGGCAGACAGCTATAAGCGGACACTTCAGTGTTCCGTTTTGCAGACATTGAATTTACCATGTAATCATTTGCAAAGAACTTTGAAATGGAGCCAGCTGGCAGCCTGTCACATGGGCTATCTCACACAACTCTCCCTTTGTCGTAACTTGGCTATTCAATTTTGAAGTTTGTACTACGGTACTCGTTGTAGTCCAAAATGGCATAAGTTGATATGAAAGCAACAAAATCAACTTGACTGATACCAATACTAAACGCAGAATTGTCTGCACCCATAGTGACCTGCGTTGACCCCTTGATTGACCTTTGATTAGCAGTTGAGTGGCGCAGAATATTGTGCATTAGTCATTATAATTTTGTCTAGACCAATCAATGATCATGCACTGTGTACCATAACGAACGATAGGAAACCTCTCTGAAGCTACATAGTTTATGACGAACGGCCAACTGTTTTATACATATATCTAACTATTCAGTAGGAAATTACGAAGTCCAACTCGTGTTGACTTATACTTTGGCGTAAGCCCATGAGTAGACCACAATAAATCCGTAAGTAAATGTTGTTTTAATTAAGGGAAATACACATATTGTGTAAGGGATTATGGTATAATCTAGGTAAGGTTTGTTCGCGTACTTTGAACAGCTGTTGAAGGGAGATTTCATTTTTATTCCCTACTATGTAACTTCCCACTCTTAGATTTGGATCTTAATTAGCTAATTTAATTCCTGTCTTTCTTAAATGCAACGTTAATACATAGATAGTCACCCCATCTAACGAGGATTCACATATATATCATAACTATCATAGACTGGTTTCTGCCCTGGTTTCCAGTCTGCTTTAGGAGAAGTCGCTAATTAGCCATATATCTAACCAGGGTAGATACCTCAGGTCGTATAGAGTGTCCACAAACATCTGCAGAGAACTAGAAAGGCAGGAGTCATTAACGTTGCAATGTCAGTGAGGCTCAAAGGACAAAGTGAGTCAGAGATTTTAGGATTCCTTCCTCACAGCTTATAGAAAATAGAAATGGGGTTTAAAAGGTAAAGCAGGGGGTAGTGAGCTACATCTTTTAAATATATTATTTCTAAGAGTATAAGTGTATGGATTTTCTCTAGAAATGAGGAAAGGATTCCATTTTATGTTGTCTTACCAGTACGAAACATCATACGATGAATGCTCAGATAATTCATGCCCATTCATTTAATGGTTCTGTGTCACGGCATCCTGGATAACATCTTAACGTTCGGCTAGACATTTGGATTAATTCACCTAATAAGGTGGCTCGATCCCATGGTAGATACGTCCACTGTGCAGTTACCTGCGCACAGACACACAGAGGGAGACTCTAAAATACTTTCCAGCACCTGAGCATGTCTATATGCTATTGGTAATGATATAAATATGTACTCTTATAAAATAGGAAAGGTGGCATGGCTGGGATGGGAACCATCAACCTTCTGCTAAGAAGTCAAGCATGCTACATCTGTGCTATGCAGTCTGTCATGTGCCTTGCCATTCAAATGCGATATACAACTAGCCCTGATTTATTTCTGTTTCTTTTCTGTTTCTGCGACTTGGGCTTCGCCATCGTCTGGCCCCACCAGCAAGTTGTGGTTAAGTAGAAATAACCAAGGTGTGAATTCCTTTGTCTTACCCCTCCGCTGTGGGTTAAGTAGAATTAACCCACGGTGGACGGCAAAGACAAAGGATTCGCACCATGGTTATTTCGCATACCCGAGGGTTAAGTCATCGACTCGGTGCATAACACCTCGTCTTGACCTTCACTGTAAAAAATGTGTGTTGCTGGGACACGGATAAAGTGGAACACACATATATATTTAACACACTTGAGCATGAACACACTTTTCTCAACACACTTACACACTTTTTTGTCAAACGTGTGTAGGAAATAAAAGTGTGTACGATATACACACTTTTCTATTGACACCAGATGGCACCACAAGCATTGGTTTAAAAATGTCAGTCACACTTCAAGATTATAATTGCACTTTTGATCTTGTTTAATGATTTGATATCAAATTTTATACATATAGTTAAGTGTAACTTCAATGGATGCATGAATCTAAGAAGTTATACTCCATTTGAAGACTGAATATCTTGTCATATGGAGGTCTAACAAATGTGGAAGGCATAGGACTCCTTTCCTGGGTGTTCAGCTATAATATAAGTCAATGTGTAATTGAAACCTGCATAAGGTCATTCTGTACAAGGCTTTGCTATGTAGGATGACTGCCACAATTATCCACCATTGCACTGGTGGCTATGGTTAATGAAATTTTGCCTGTTGGTGCACTAGGGGTATTCCGTCAGCAGCCAGTGCCAAGCGATGTTGAATAACACGCTTAATATATCTAAACACTTTATAAAGCAACACGCATAACTATCTCTTACACACTTTTTCCTACACACTTTACATTTTACACACTTTTTATCTCAACACACTTTTAATATTAACACACTTTTGACAAAAGTGTGTAGTGTGTTAAAAAAAAGGGTGTGTAAAATAAGTATACAAAAAAGTGTGTAACAAAAGTGTGTTAAGTTAACACACATTTTTTAATTGTGGGGCAGTGGGTATGAGGCATACCAAGGTACAGGTGTAGTCTATCTAACACTTAGACTCACATAATTATATAACCTTACTGCTGTGGTTTACAATAGATAGACAATGGTTATGAAAAGGTATGTAGATTAACCACAGCTTTCTGGTAGGGCGACTTGGGCTTTGCCCTCGTCTGGCCCCACCAGCAAGCTGTGGTTAATTCTACATACCTTTTCATAAACATAGTCTATCTATTACATACCTTTTCATAACCATAGTCTATCTTTTACATAGTACCACTGAATCAGTAACAAATTTATAGTCAAAGAATCTGGCCCTTTCAAAGAAAAAGAAGTAATGCAAAAGCGGCTTAGATTCAATCTTTGAAGCATTGCTTTATCGGTAAATTGTAAACCATTGGGGTCCAAACGATATCACCATAATATGTTAGTTATATTTGAGCTAATCTGTTGATCTAATTGTGTTCCCTATATCATTTTGTGGCTCGCATATATGATGTACTAAAGAATTGTCACTTCTAATTGTATTACATTATACACATTTTTGCTCAAAATCGTCCAAAACGTAATCTGTGGCACAAATAGTCCATTATGCCTATGATATCATCCAGTATATACACTTATTCTAGCCATAATTATGTGCAGAAACATGTGCAGTGGGTCATTTTCAATGTTTTCAACCGACCTTAACTTCACACACAAAGAAGTATGTGAAGATAAATGTTTTTGTCTACTCATTCGGTTACATCTATGAGTGCAGGAAATTACTTCAACTCGCGTGTTCTAATGTGAAGGGACAGTTCTTAAAGGGTTGTGGGTAATGTCAAATTATATCCAGTAGGCCACATGTATGGTTGAGATATATGTAACTCATTCTGCCCTCCTACTTAAATTACTGTATATGAATGCATGTCTGTCTGTCTGTTGATGTCTGGCCCTCTCATCCCCCATGTGTCTCATTCTCCTTCTCTCCCTCTACCCATCTCTCTCTCTCTCTCTCTCTCTCTCTCTCTCTCTCTCTCTCTCTCTCTCGAGTCTCTTCCACTCTCTTTCGCCCCTTCCTTACTCTGTTAAACTGACCCTCTCTTCCTTTCTTCCTTTCTTCCTATTACACATCCATTTCTTCTGGCATCGCCCTCCCTGACTCCTGCACAGATCCTTATTGTACCTCTTGCCAGATGATGTTAAACATACAGGTAGAAATAAGGATCTCAATGGATAGTTCTGTCAAATTAGATCACAGTCATAGAGGTTCACGAATCAAAGACATCCAAACCCCCCTTCCCTCATACACCAACATAAAGCTTTAGCCCAGGGGATATAGCAGGTAGCCGTAGATGCCCCATAGGAGGGTTCCCTGGGCCTGCCAGGCATGTCGAGTCGTGCCTGCCCACAGTAAACAGCTGACCTGTATACTCAGCCGACCATGGTTTACCTGCCATCTAGGTTCCCCCACATTATACACCACCCTGTGACGTGTTATCCCCCGCCCCCTCTCACACACACCTAAAATTGTCTGTGAGGGAAATCTGGGCGTGGAACTATCTAATCTGACAGGTTCTCAATGCCTGCTCCCCAAGGACGCCAATTGCCTATTGCTGATGCTCTTGCAGTACACCACTCCCCCATGTGGTTATGTGCACCCCGACTCTATTGGTCAGCACGATTCAGGTACATGGTGTATTTTGGGTTCATTCAGCCAGACCTCCAGTGAGTAAGGGTCAAGTCCTGGGTCAGGTACAGCTGCTTTAACACTGCACCAATAGAGCTGCAGCTGTGGCTTCATACCTGAATGGGGCAATATAGCCCCTGGAGTAAAGCTGACTTACCTGTGCTGCTATCTATAAGTGAAGGTATCCTGTGTGGGTAATGTCCCTGTCTGTGTGAGTGAGTGGCACAGGGGTGTGGTACTAGGTCCTCCTACAGGTGGTACACGCACTGACTGGTCCACACTACACACCCTGGAGACGCGCTAAGCCGGCCTCCCACCCCTACTGCTGCCTACTGCACATGCGTGACCACAGCGGAAGTCCCGACGGCCAGGGAAAGGAGTGACGGCATACACGGGGAGGCGGGGTGGAGTGGTAAGGTGGGGGAGGTGGGGAGGGGATCCCTGTTTCTGGTTGACCTGCGTGTTTCTATAATGGGAAGAGATCAGGGGGGAGGGGGTTGCGTGTGTGCGTGTCCTGAGTACACCAACAGAGCGTGACGATAGGCTTACTTTTATATATAGGCAAAGAGGGAATTACCTAAAGGGCATGTGAGCTCACTGTACAAAGGATCGAGGCAATTAATGAAGCTGGCCAGCATAAACTAGTTTGTCACAAGGAGGAATATTGGTTAATGCATATAAAGGATAAGAGATAAGGGGGACAGGACTGGCTAAATCTTTTAGACGTGACAGCTATTTCAGAAGTCTCCTCTTAGAGCTGTAGCTATTTACTGTACTATGGTTATTTGTCAGCACAGAGGGACATGTACTAGCATACTGTTTATCTTATTCAAATCACTTCCGGTTTCTCATTGCCCACAATCGCACATCCTATTAGGAGAAATCATTGCAGTCAAATAATCCAAATTATAAATAGCACTATTATAAACCCTTAATTCAAAGAGGAATTATTCGTCCAATAGGCTATATCTATGAGACCACATCGTATATGGCTGTACTATATGGCTGTACTATCTTATTTGAAAGTCAGGTTATTGAATGACTCACCCAGTCAGCATTACTTAATTGTCCCTATATGTGCTTGCCCAGATCTGAGATTTGATCAGTATTGTTCAGAACTGTCACTGGGAACCTAGATAAGACCACCAATTCAAATATTCTTAACCATTACGTGCCCAAAACTCCAAAAATGCGCGCGTTATCACTTAGATGTACTCACGATGTATCATTTATATAATAATATGTTCACAATAATTCTAAAAGTAAATAAAATAAGTCACACTTTCATAAGCTTTCTTATACAGAAGTGTAATACCAGAGCATCTATGGTGGCATCTGTAGGTTATAGGGATGTACGTTTTACATATCTGATGAAAATGGAGATGAGGGAAATATGGTTAAAAATCAGGAAAATAGTCTTAAACCTTTTTTCAGAGTTTCTCAGCTGCTCTCAGGAATTGGACTGTGACATTGAAATGATTCTATTTTCATTACCATTACTGATGCCTTATTCGTGATGGAAAACCTCCGCGGAGGTGTAGTATTTGCAGTAAAACCTCCGAGGCGTAGCCGAGGAGGTTTTACTGCAAATACTACACCTCCAAGGAGGTTTTCTAGCTTATACTCCATCCTGTGTGAATTACCTAATAGTCAGGGGTCTTTATAATGATAAATTCGAGACTTTTTTGTAAAATCGGTCCTGAGTTTCGTTTGGGATTCGAACCTATTACAGCCAGATTGAGGACATCAAATAGAGTAATAAGACCTACACAATGTGCTGTGGTATAGCCGGCTCCGTGGCCTAATAGCTATGACATATGGCAATCAATCAGAAGGTTATGTGTTCGATTCAATAAGAGGTAGTACTTTTTATTTAGAAACACATTGAATCTCATTTGGATGCGAACCCATTTGTGTATGTAACATGATTACGAGAGACAGGTCCTAACCAGTAACCTAGAGAGGACTGTCTACAGGACTGGTATGGTAAACGACATTTTTATTAAGCCTTGAAATATACCTATGATATGACCTATTATACATTAGGGACCTTTTGCAATGAAAGCGTAGCCCATTTAACAGAAACATAGTCTGTATTTTTGCATTACCATGTCTGCATTTAATTAGTTGTCCCATATCCCATGTCACTGCCTCCTTTATTCCTCATGTCGCATGTCATTCATGTCACTAAGTCCAATGTCGTTATGTCGAATTTAGTGGTCCACCCCCATATTAGTCAGATGTCCTTCAGTAGATGTTCTACAGCCCACTTACATGCACAGTCGCCATGGCTGAGTGGTCTAGGCACTGGTGCAGTAATCTAACTAGCATGGGTTCGAGCCCCACCAGAATGTCAGGTTTTTCAGTATAAAATAGCCCTCAAAACCTCCGCTCACAATTTACAAAACCTCCGGACAGCACCTACAAAACCTCCGGACAGCACCTACAAAATCTCCGGACAGCACTCCTAGTCACAAAACCTCCGGACAGCCCTTCCAAAATCTCCGCTCAGGGTGGTAGAAGAGAAATATGTAGATAAACCTACAGTAGGAACAATAGACCAAACAGCCAGGCGGAGTATAAGGAATGTAAAAAGAACGTTATTAAATGGTAATGGCATATTCCCAACTAAAAGCGAGGATACCATCCCCTGAACAGCATACACGAAACACACATGCAGGTGTAACCAAATGGAAACTGGATTGAATCTGGGATGTGGGTTGTTCACAGGAGACACACGAGAAGCACCCATGAAATAAGCATGTGCGATTTTGATTTTATGTGCAACCATAGGTCGCATATTTGGGGATTTTAGTGACAGACTTCTATATTTATAGCTGTGTGTCCACTATACGACAAGAGAGGTGGCCGATTTCCGCTGATTGACGTTACTAAAGCAATATGTATATATTTGGTCAATATATTCCTCTGAATCGTCCAGTTTAAGTCATGTTATAGTGTGTCCACTAGGCATGATAAAGTTCTGCCCAGACTGCCCAGGGCATAAGTGAACGAGGTATTCTATAGAATAAAGAACATATCGCCCTATTTCTATACAAAAATCAAACATGTTAGACATGTTAACGTCCACATTTGATGTCCACTTTTGACATCCAGCTTTTGTTATTTCATATATTTCTTTTTCAGAATTTTGCAGTCAAGGTGTGTCCACAGGGAGACAAAACATAAATTTCACTTTAGCCTTTAAATTCAGGTTTGGCGGACGCTAAACTGCCTGATATATGCTAGTGGACCCAAGCCTATTGATATGTCTCACGTTAAATTAATTACATTACAGTTGTCCACATGTGTCTATATTTGAGATCATCAAGGCTCTCTAATTAATGCAAACCAGTGGAATGGCACTCACACAGAGGTAAATGCGAGAGCCGTTGAAAGATATGTAACCCTTACGTACCCAGAACTTCAGAAATGCGGGTTTTATCGCAAATATAAAGTAAGCCCGTCTGAGCTGAAGCCAACTATAAATTATGCATTTCTCTCTGTAGGGGGTGGAAAGGAGTCCTGAGATTCCTACCTGTTGTTGAAGTCAAGTTAATTAGGACATGGGGCACAAAGAAAGACATGGGGCACAAACAAAGAACCACTAATTATAGGGGGTTCCACATTACAATACATATTTTAACACCCACTCCCCGCCCACAGCGGTCCCATTAGGCCTGTGTCCACTAAGAGTTATCAGATTCACTGTAAGAAGTTACTGTATTTAAACAGCACAATGTGCTGTACATTTACAGCACTTATTGCTGTAGTTGGTATAACAGCACTATTTGCTGTATAATTACAGCATTATGTACTGTAAATTGGGTCTCCGGCATTGTTGCTGTACATTTACAGTACATTGTGCTGTAGATTTCCGCCACTAGGTGGCAGCAGTAGACCATTTCTGTATTAATTATTCCACCCAACCCTTTCCCGAGTCAAATAAAACCTCACAAACTCTCAAGACATCGTAGAATAAGAATGGATGAGGGAGACTGAATGGAGTTATCATAAAGTGTATTGATATTTGCATAATTGTGTTGAATGATACAAAAAAACAGCAAAAGTATAGAATAGACACCACATTGGTGGGAAAAGAAAAATGCTTAAGTGCCCGGCCTGGGGAAAAGCTGGTATCACATACGGTTCAGCTGTATTGGAGCAGGATTAAACCATTACATTGTGTAGTGTGTATTATCCTAGCTGAGATTGAACTATTATGCAGGAAAGTACTCTCCATGCATGCATATTAATTGATATAAATTGATGAGAACAACAATATGAAACCTACAGAAGAATTTGCGGTAACTTTACAGCACCCAGTTGCTGTACATGTACAGCAAAATCTACTGGAACAAAAGTTGCCAGCAACTTTTGCTGTAGATGTACAGTAGAAGTTGCTGTAAATTTACAGTAGAAGTTGCTGTAAATTTACAGTAGAAGTTGCTGTAAATTTACAGCAAGTCAGTTGCTGTACACCTACAGCAAAATCTACTGGAACAAAAGTTGCCAGCAACTTTTGCTGTGGGTGTACAGTACTTACTTCTTACAGTGTTGTTTTGTCGCTGAAAAACGTTTTGGCGTCGACAAACACGTTTTGGCGTGTGTTTTTTTTCGGAGACAAAACAGTCTAATCAATTCTAGTGGGCAGAGGCCTATAGAGCAAACCCATATGATGTATATATATATATATATATATATATATATATATATATATATATATATATATATATATATATATATAGGCCCTATATATATATATATGGGTCCCATTGTTAGCCAAGGAAATATATGTGCACAAACCCGCTTTATGCACCCCATGTAATCCTGACTGGGTTAAATCATGTTTTCAAAATAATATGACCCCAAGAAAATAATGTACAATTAGATCATATTTTGGCCATGCCTGAGATCATGAGTACTACGAGCACATGTTTGTACAAACGAACATGCAGTAGGTTGTGTCTCACGAACCTGGGCCAATGTCAACGTCTCTGACCGGGTGCCATCTCTGACTGGGTGCCATCTCTGACTGGCCGGAATAAAAACAGTTTATTTAGGGCAGATGATGATGAAAATAGGCAACTAATTACTACTTGAAAGAGTTATAAAATCCATTGACCTTTTCAGCCAAATTTTATCTACATCTGCCCTAAATAAACCGTTTCTGTTCAGGCCAGTCAGAGATGGCACCCGGTCAGAGATGGCACCCGGTCAGAGATGAAAACATTGGCCCAAGTTTGTGAGACACAGCCAGTAGAGACTTTGTGTAGCCATCTATGCCTAGGAGTCTAGTATGGCATGAAGAAAGAACTCAGTCTGTTCGCAGAAGACATGATAGGGTGTGGTCTAAGCCGGCAGATATAATTATCACGACATTGTAGAAAGAAATGTACTATAATAGCGAACAAAAAACCATAATAACTCTAGTACAGAAGGGCGTTTTCGCTCCTTCATTGAAATGAAAGTTCCCCACTTGTTCCATGAAGCGGATATTGCCTGAAGCGGGGTCGTCATTGTGTTAGAGGTGCCAGCTAATACAACACAGGGAGGGGTACACTGATAAAATGAAGGGATCCAAACTTGTCAAATGGTCGTCTTCAGTATAAGAAGAGTTTAGGGTCTTTACAACACTAGACACAACACTAGACTCATCTAACTGACAATGTTAGCCCAGGTGGTGGCCCACTCAAAATGTCTAGGGTCGTCAAATTCACAACCCTAGAATAGTTAACCCCTTATTGGCTGCAAACTACTTTAATTTAAATGTGCTTCAATCCTTTTGTCAGCATGATGCATGAATATAAACCTGGCGAGTCTATTCATCAAGACTGCATTCATACATCACGCCGACCCTTTGGAAATGTATAAACAGTTAGGTGAGTATACTTACCAAGGCTCAATCCATGCATTGTTATTACATAGAGCATAGCACCTTAACCCCTTCACCACTGGGTTTCCTGTAACTCAATTCAATTTTGTGCAATATATTGGCTTACCGCGTCAAAGGGGTTAAAGCACTATGCAACCCTTTAAGAGTTAACTTGTGCACTATAAACTCTACTTCACTGCAGGTGGAGCTCACTGGGTCCTGAGCCTAGGCATAATTACTGTCCATGTCTCTAATTCTCAGGTTTGTAATAGCTAATTCATAGAGGTATGTAGGTTAGAGGAATCCCTGCCATGTCCTGAAAGTCTGTATGAGAGTATTTCTAGTCCTCAGTAACAAACTGTTAACACATATACTATGTATTTAGATGTCATGCCAATGAGGGTTTCCTTGCAGCTATTGTACTATTGAAATAAACACAAAAGAGGTGTCTATGCCCTACATATATTTGTTTTGTCTTAATTATATCAAAACAGTGAACCTTTTACCTTTTCTAGCATCCCCAATGAATAATTCTCAAGATTCTCCAAAGCATGAATGTGTATTTCCAGAATTATGATTAAGATCAACATAGAAATTATGCTTCATTCCCTCACTTTATACACAATGCATGCTATACTGATACCACCTACAAGGGGGATCCTGAATCAGGCCCTGGTTGACGTGTCTAGGGCTGGCATATGTCAGGCTTTGGGCTGGCACATGCCAAGTTGGTGTTTTATTTGACAACTATAGTTAGAACACCCGCTACCTTGTCACATAGAATAGTATGCAGATAACTTTAATTTTTGAATGTACACAGAGAAAAATGTGGAAGTCATGAGGCGCCAAAATGAACACTCCTGAAAGTCAGGCACTGCTAGATAGTGGGGGTGGATGGCTAAATTCGATACAGTAACATGGCCATTTCGTAAAATCAAGATGCGACATGGACCTTAGTGACACGATTTAAAAAAAACTAACTTGACAGTAGGTGTTCCTAAAAATGGACATGGGATAGGACATGTACTTAAAGGTGACATGGAGATTTAAGTGACAGGTGACATGACCATTTCTTAAAATCGGCATGCGATATAGGGACCCCCGCCCCATCTATACCCCCTATCTACAAGACAGGTACAAGCTCAGAAAAGTCATTGTCACTAAAATCACCCTCACTTTCAGGTGAGGGTGGTTTTAGTGACAATGACAATGTTTTAGAATTGAAGTCATAAGCTTTCAAATGAGGTATCATAGATGGAGATATCCCTTCTAGTTTTTGAGAAATTGCTTCATCAATCTGGAATGGCCCATAATCTCTTGTAGTTTTAATTCTATTTCTATTTCTAATTGTCATGATTTGGCAAAATTTCACTCAATACCTAACCGCTATTTTTCATATTTTTGATAATAAATCTGGATATAGAAATGATATTTACATTTTGAGTTTGTAAGAGTATTTATTTCATAAATGATTTTCATAAATACAATTATAATACATCAAATGCACAATATGGATTTGCTGTGCAATTCAGCATTCACCATCGTACAATTTTGGTTGTGTATATATATATATATATATATATATATATATATATATATATATGTATATATATATATATATATGTATATATATATATATATATATATAATTATATATATATATATATATGTATATATATATGTATATATATATATATATATATATATATATATATATATATATATATATATATATGTATGTATATATATATATAATTATATATATATATATATATATATATATATTATATATATATATATAATTATACAGAGTATGATGAAAGGAAGGGCACTAAATGTGTGCTTTGGATGAGTATACGAGGTAGGATCCAGAAGTAAACAATGGTATATCACAATGTAAAGTACAGCAATAATGTGTCAGATTTACTGCCCAGATACAGTCAAGTTATCAGCTATCACACCCTATAGAGCAGTTCTTGACTCTTTTAGTATATAACATTTTACACATCAGAGTTTAGTAGTGGTTGGTACAGGCACAGGTATAAACTAGTGTGGTAGGTTATATATCTTCCTCCATTTTTTAAGGTGTTGGGTCACCAAAATTGTCTTTACAAGTCTTTTGAATGTTAAAGTATCTTCGCAAGTTCTACATACAGGAGGCAAACTATTCCATAAAACAATACCGTGGTAAAGAGGACTTCTTCTGAACCCATTCTTTTTTGATTGGGGGTAGACCAGTAGACCAGTGTTGGCAGAGCGAGTTCTCATGCCAGTAGTAGGTGCAACCTGTAACGTTAGACCTTTTTTTATTGAAATCTTTGTTTCCACTATATACATATTTATGCACTAACAACAGTAATTGTAGGTCATGCTTAACACCTCTGAAATCTATATCACTGTCCTTATGCAACCTTATGACATTGAAACGCAGACGTACTTGCAGACAGATTCTTAAGCAGCGGTTTTGTATACGTTGTAGGGTCAGCTGGCGAGTTTCAGTCAGACCATTATAGAGACATCCACAGTACTCCATTACGGGCGAGATGGTCTGCTGATAGACCAGTCTGGCGATGCTACTAGACATTTTCTTTCTTATATTCCTAAACATGTACAGGCGGTCGCTTTTATTTATCATTTGGTCTAGGTTAAGTCTATAGTCCAATATGACACCTAAATATCCATATGACTCACAAACTGTCAGTTTGGTATTTCCCATGTATATTTTTAGATCAGATAAAGATTTATGTTTCCTGCCTGTAAAGAGCATGACCTTTGTCTTGTCTGTATTTATGCAAAGACCGCTACAGGAAAACCAATCAAGTACAATCGTGGCATCAACTTGTAGCTTAGACTGAGCCTCAGCCATGGTTCTGCCAGCAAAGTAAAATACCACATCGTCGTCGTACATAGAGATACGACAATTTACTAAGTAGTAAGGCAGGCTATTTATGAAGCAAATGAACAGTAATGGTCCCATTATGGACCCTTGCGGCACTCCGCATTTTATATCCAGAATGGTTGATGTTACATTGTTACATATTACTCTCTGCTTACGAGAAGATAGATAAGCATATAGCCGGTCAGAGTAGATATCAGGTATATCCAGGAGTTTCATCCTGGCTATTAGTTCTCCATGGTGGATCGAATCAAAAGTTTTCCGTACATCCAGGAAACAGGCAGCCATCACCATGTCCTCATCTCTCGATTTATAGAGATCATTCACTAGAGAGAAGACAGCGTCGCCTGTTCTCCTGGACGCACGAAAGCCATATTGGTATTTAGAGAGTAATCTACTATGTTCTAAATGACTATAAATGCGTGTGTATATGATCCTCTCCATGATCTTGCTTGGGGCGGGGAGGAGTGATATTGGTCTCCAGTTGCCTGTCAGGTCACCCGACTTGGGTAGGGGTACCACCTTTGCAGTTGACCATGAGACCGGAAATGATATGCTATGTAAGTTGCAGTTTATTATTGCAGTGAGTTGTGGACATAATATTATGAGGGCGTCTTTTAGAACTCTAGCAGAGACATTGTCGATACCACTAGACTTATGTACTTCAAATTTTCGCACCGATGTCAATACCTCAGAGTATGTTATAATGGTGCTAGGAGTCTCTGCATGTACCTTAGTGATAGGCTCCCTAAGGGGAGCCACTTGTGGGATATTACGATATTACCCAGTTTGTTCAGCAGGTCTATGCCTACCGATGAGAAAAATCCGTTTATGTACCCTGGTACATCTGCTCCCCGGACCTCATCGCCTGAAGTATGATGTTTCAGACAAATTTCTGGTTTATTATCATTACTTTTACCAAGTAAGATACTTAGCTCACGTCAGAATTTGGATGGATTATCAGAGAGATTATCTAACTTATTTACCATAAAATTATCTTGAGCAATCTCCGAGCCAATATTTATCTCGTCACAAAGGTCTTTGCCCTGCTGGAGTAGAGCAGGGTTATTTTTACCTTCAGTACAATGTTGGTGTATTACTTCATTTCTACGATGTATCAGCTCATAGAGGTCCTTTGTCATCCACATTCTGTCTTCAGTGTAGTAATTATCCCTATTAATTTCTCTAGCGATTGGAATTCATTCTTTTTTCTATTTGGGAGGAAGTTGTGGTTGCCATGGCAACACGTTTAAGAAGAAAAGACTTATTTAAGCCTCATATTGGCTTCAAGACGTTCAATTTACATCCCAAATATGGAAGGATTACCCTGAAATAGAATATTTTTGAGAAAACCATCATTTTCTATGTAAAAGAAATGTTGGGTACAATCACATTTTCTTTATATCTCAAAACGTACACACCATACATGACAAAGTCTCCTTTCTACGACATATTAGGAAGTTACATGTAGAGCGTGCATGCAGGTCGATACTAATTCATCTATCTGCATGGAATCTTAGTTCTTCAAGCATGCTCGGAGGCAGTGATTCTGAACCATTGGTGTTCCCCATTAGCACAACATCTTATGCTTGAAGAAGAGGATTTCAGGGGATATCTCATTCTTTATCCAAAGACAGGCACTCTCCTAGTTCCCCGGTCCTCCGGATAGATAGCTAACCCTGAGTCTAACCCTAACTGTAATCAGAAAGAACTAAGGTAACCCTAACCCCTACCCTAACCATTGGACACGTATCCAGTGTCTTCATCGGCGATTTTGCTAACTGTCTCAAATTATAACTTTCAATTTGTTAATGATATCACCCTATTACAGTCGGGATGACAGCATGAATTACAGTCAACTAACACGCCTATAGACAATTGAAGGTTTCCATTCTGCATCAAAATGATTTCATCATCCATCGTAGCATAGAAGATAGTTAAATATCTGACTGCCCACTTATTGTATCAAGATAGCAATCAGAGAACCTGTGGATATGGTCTTTAAGGTGGGTTGCTACCTCTTGAATGTGAACACACTGCGCAGGTACCTGCGCATATAGCTTGAATGTATCAGAATGAGCTAATATTGCATAATCTGATACATATACATGCTGAATAAGCCATGTTGAAAATTTGGGAGATTTCGAGCAAAATTGAGCATTTTATTGAACTTTGAATATTTGATGTATTTGTAGCAAATTATATTTGTTATTTTTATCAAAAGTTAGAACATTGAACCTTTTCACCATTAAATCATTATCTAGAATGATAAAGATATAATCAAGTTACTTAGAGTAATCAAGGGTATAAATTGTAGCCATTTTCTACCCTGATTCTAGCCATTTTACACTTTATTTTTAGCTTTAAATGTGAGATTTAGACCGATTTTGCTATATTTTTAAACTTCAAAGGCCAAAAAAACTAAATATATGCCCGGGACCCCCTATCAAAATTACTTTCATATGTTAGCAAACGATCTAAACTATTTTCTGAGAGAGTTTAAAAAGATTCTGTTAATTTTGAATACTACTTTTAGCCAATAAGGCTACAAAATAATAGCAATTTATTCATTTTCTTTCCCGAAACATCAAATTTTTACCCAGAATGCCATGGCATACAATGGTAAAATTATATTTGCAGTAGAGTAGAACATATAGGCATTTCACCTGTGAAGATTTACATATCTGTGCATAATGGTTGGTATTTTAAAAAATTATTGAAGTTTTCACACTTTTTTCTCATTTTTAGAGAAAAATTAAAATACTTTAATTTTTCAAAATTCTGTATCTAAAAAAGTAGGTCGGGACCCCCCATTTTTCTTTTCATTTTCCGATTCTATATGATTTAGACTGCATGTAGAAAAAGGGTAGCGACCCACCTTAAACACCCATTAATCACTCACTTGTAAACCAGGCACTGAGGCAGTAACTCTACGGGTGTCGCCCCCTAGTATCTGTATTAATTTAAGTAGTGAGGCTATACAGACGTCACCTGTCACTTGATACCAGAATCATGCAGACTATGTTAGTTTTGGGGTTATTGAAAAGGCTTTGCATTCAAGGCAACGGGCCTCAATGGTCTATGGCCCATATGATACTAGTAGGCCTACATGAAGTTTCGTCCTTGGGCAAAGATTTCCGTTATACAGGTAACTGTGTCACTTGGAATGATGAATTTTCAGGAAAACATTCCACCTATTAGACCTATCTATACGCATACTCCTTCCGCTGATGATCTCTAGTAGGTTCATAAAAGAGATTTACACGAAATGATCGACAACGGTGCTATCATAATAGACTTTATTTTCATTATGCACATGCTACGAAATGTAATAGGTGATCATGATGGTTGCATATATATATATATATATATATATATATATATATATATATATATATATATATATATATACACACACAGTGTAGAATGTGTTGCTTTATGTTCAATATGGGCCAGCCCAAGATACACAATGGCAGAAACCAGTTAGGGAGTGGTCATTTTTTAACAACAGGGGGGGGGTTGGTGGTTTTGGGGGGGGACCAAAAAAATTTGGACCCCTTGAAGGGGGGGGACCAAAAAAATTTGGACCCCTCTTGAGGGGGGCACCAAAAAAATTGCACCCCTTTTTAGCGAAAAAGCCCGCGTGTTACTATAGCTCAAAGGGGTCGGCCGCGCTCAATTTCAACTTGCCTGAGAGGGGGACCAAAAAAATTTCGACCCCTCCCACGGGGGGGACCAAAAAAATTTCGACCCGCTCACGCGAAAAACCACCGACGCCCCCCTGTTGTTAAAAAATGACCACTCCCTTACAGAGTAACTATGATTTTAAAAGATAAGATAAAAGTCACAAAAAATACAAATCACACTTGAATACACTGCATACAACAATCATTTGGAGACGTGTAAGATACAAAAGTATAAGGCAGTGGTCAATATAAATATAAACACTGCTCATCTGGTTCTATAATCGCAAAATGTTAGGAAAGACGTTTAAAATGAAAATAGAAATTCACATATTATACTTAGCCCAGCTAACAAAAGCCAAGTTTCCTAAAACGTTCGGTAAACATTTGCAAAGGTTTGCAAAGAACATTTAGAAAACATTAGAAAACATTACAACGTTGACACAAATAACTTTTGTAACCAGGTGTTTATAAAATGGGAGAAACCTATGTTTGTATCAGTAATAATTGACCAGCTCATCTTACAAGGCAGGGTAAGGGGTAGCACTTGGTCAAAAATGCACCACCAACTATTACATAAAAAATACACTCAAAAGTGTCCAAACTGACTTTTTCTTCACTCGTGGCAGCTTGGATCGCACCACGCTTGGCTCACGCATCTATCAAAGTCCCACTCGTGAAAAAACAGTAAGTTTGGACACTTTGTTGTGGACCTCTGTCAATGTACCTGGTAACTGTACAGCATCTAATGTCAGACAGATCACTAAAGCTGGTGTCCTGTAGGTTGTGTACCAGTCTCTGTAGCATCTAATGTCAGACAGGTCACTAAAGCTGGTGGTCTGTAGGTTGTGTACAGTGGCGTAGGATAAGGGGGGGGGGGGGGGCAGGGCCCCCCTCCCCCAATCACTGAGGAGGGAGGGGGGCCTGAATATGTTTGGGCCCCCCCCCCCCCCAAATTTTTTTGTGAAGACCTGTAATATAATACACACAATTCTCAATCCTTAACTCTCCCGCATAGGGAAAAGTGGTGGCAGAGGGGGCTGGGCCCCCAAATCAGACCTACATGGGGCTCAAATACTACTTTTCCATACAGTCTAAAATAAGTATGCATGTGATGCATAAAAACCGATACTTTAAATTGGTTGGAGTGGGCCCTCCTTGGCCCCCCCCCCCCATGAAGATTTGCTTCTGGTGTACCAGGGCCATTCCTCGTTATATAGACAGATTTGAGGAACTTTCCCCGCATGACCCCCTCATATCCTAATAATTTTCCACCTACATGAAGATGTATGTAGTAGTTCATAACGACATGCAAAATTGTAGCATCCAACTCCCGTAACTTTCCGAGATTTTGGCCACATTGGTTCTGCATATCATGGCAGACACTGCATCCTTGATTTTCATGTTGAGACCTTCGTTGACATTTGGAATCCAAATTTCTAGGGCATTTAAAATAACGGTTTTGATGCTATGAATTTTCAAACCTTTTCAAATTTCAGTTCAAACTGGAAAATTTACCACATTTTACACTCATCATTCAAGTATAAGCCTTTATCAAAACCTCCCAATATGTGCATTTCCCTAGAGTGTATGAATGTGTGAGACAACTTAAGCAATACCAGACCTCTTACTCATTGCATCCTGAAAATATTGCACTTTGAAAATGACACCAAATTGGGATTTTGCAAACTGAGGGCCAAACCCCCGCATGTTCAGCAGCCAAAATCTCGGGAGTTGGCTGCTACACTTTTGCATGTCGTCATGAACTACATACATCTTCATGTAGGTGGAAAATTATTAGGATCTGGAGGGGTCATGCGGGGACCACTTGTTGAAAAAACATGGAATGGCCCACCAGGCTCTGTAGCATCTAATGTCAGACAGATCACTAAAGCTGGTGTTCTGTAGGTTCTGTACCAGCCTCAGTAGCATCCGGTGTCAGACACATCACTAAAGCTGGTGTTCTGTAGGTTCTGTACCCATCTCCGCAGCATCTAATGTCAGACAGATCACTAAAGCTGGTGTTCTGTAGGTTCTGTACCAGCCTCAGTAGCATCCGGTGTCAGACACATCACTAAAGCTGGTGTTCTGTAGGTTCTGTACCCATCTCCGCAGCATCTAATGTCAGACAGATCACTAAAGCTGGTGTTCTGTAGGTTCTGTACCAGCCTCAGTAGCATCCGGTGTCAGACACATCACTAAAGCTGGTGTTCTGTAGGTTACAACTTCAGTGTCCAGGAAACGGAAAGCCACAGCAACAAAGATAGCCAAGTACTGTGGTGCACGCCACCTTTGCTATACGCAACATCCACACGCATGGTTGATACATGTACACGCACTAAAAGTATAAAGGAATGAATAAAAGTATTTATTACGATAGGATAGTTAGTCTCGTGCCCTAGAAAATCAAGGTTAAACCTATTTATAATTTATATTTTAAGCATAAGTTTCATTAACATAATTATCCACTATGTAAAGCGATACCCAGCTAACAAAAAAAAACGTTTTAAAAACGTTTGCAAATGTTTTGGAGGGCCCTGAGTTGAGTGTCAAAATGTCGGATTTATATGTTAGGATCTAAGGTGAATGGTAATAAACCATAAATTACCATACCCATACTGATGCCCAAACCTGAAACCTGAATCCTGACACCAAAAACTGCCCCTTTATGATTCTGATGCTCAACCCTAGCCCTTTATGAAGCCCAAGCCTGGCCTGGGCCTTGATCTTTAGAATTTAAAATTGGCTCTCTCTGAAACCCAATTCTGGCCGTTTGTAATGCCAAAATGTATGTTCTAATGTTCAATCTCAAAATTTAGAACTTTTCTTCAATGGAAAATTGCTATCATTGATCTGTTTCTCCAAAAAGAATTTCCACACCCCAATGGTAGAGGATAAGAACTAAGAACAGATAATAAATTTGACATAACTGCATGGACATCCACTCGTTTGCATACATATTTACATTTATATTTTCAAAGGGAAGAGAGGGTTAAGTCCTACATGTCATTATTTCAGCGCATCTTGTATTGGCTTCAGGATTTTCACATATGCGCACCCCTTCGGATGGGCTTGAGGAGTGTGTGGCAGTGTTTTATTGCGATTCTTATTTCTCAAAGATCTGACCCTTTTACGAAAATTGACAACTTTCTCGCCAAATTGTACATTTTTGGATCATTTAACTTTTATTGTGTTATTTGACCACTTTTTGATTTGTACTTTTCACGTTTTAATTTGCACTATTACCTTTTAATTTGCACTTCTCACTTGTTGATTTCCACTTTTCACTTTTTGATTTCCACTTTTCACTTTTCTATACATTTGGCCCTTCTGGGCCACTGTAATAAAGATTTTTTTCCTGGCAATAATGTTAACTGATAAGCTGCCCCTTTTCGATGTCCATTCATTGGATTAACAACCTAGATTGCTTGTTAAGACTTCATTGCGTTGCTATAGTTACAACAACTCTAAACTAACCCAAGAAGAACATTATGAGCAACACATGTGTGTGCATCCTTACAGTGAGGCGGAAAGGTGGTGGTGACCTGAGGCCGGGTAGTCGTCCGTAGGTGGGGTGGGAGGGTGGTGACTGGCCCCCGAGACGTGATCCGTGTGGTGTACCGCGTGGACTGCATGGGCCGTGTGGTCGGAGGGCGGGTGGTGGCTAGGACGACCTGTGGCAGGTCCAGGGTCGTCAACAGGACGACGACGACGACGACGATCAGCCTCCACGTCCTTGGTGCCATGATGGGGAGGGGGGGGGGCTGCACAAGCAGCACCGCAAATGGCTGATCCTCCAGTCCACAGACGTGCAGCTTCACAATATGCAGCACACTAACGCTTCTGTTGAGGGAAAAAGGGATGATATTGGTTTGTTCAGGAGGAAAACAGGCTAGGCTCCTTATTAGAAAATGTATATGCTCTTGGCTCCTGAGGGCCTCATTTTTATCAGCAGTTTACATTAAAGTGGCGTGTACCAAGCAAAACTATTTAAGTACATCATGATATGTAAGAGAATGGAATGGAATGGATAAACGCAACACAGAGAAAGATTGATTGTGTGATTAACATCACATGTGACCCAGGGCTTTAGTAACCCATGATTCCCAACACAAGTCCCAACACAAGACCCAACACAAGTCCCCACGCAAGTCCCAACCCTCCAAGCAATGTACAGGTAATTTGGCCTTTCAGGGATGTGATTTGAAAATTGTAAAACTGTAGGAGAATTTTTAGGTCTCAATATAAGGTATCTAAAGACACTTAAATGCAGCCCTGAAGTGAAATGTTGCTTTCGAATAATCACAAGTGCAGCGCAGCGACAAACCTAGGGGAAAATTTTGAAGATTGAACGTGTGAGTGAACTCACAGATGACTCATTTATTATAGTAAGAAAGAGAATGGTATGTTAGGAAAAGGGTGCACTCTTGTATAAGCAGTGACATCCATAGAGGAGAATAAAAACAGTGGGGCCACTCCCGGCCCAGCTTATTTTCGATTGGTCATGGTCAGTAAATGTCTCAGCAGGTGGTATCTGGCCCTTCTCTGTAATTGAGCTGCTCATACCCCCTGGTGTGAGGGGGGCATCTTGGGATGTGGTGGAGTATAAATGGCAATTTAATGAGGGAGTGGTATTGGTTTACAAAGGGATAGTGTAAGTACACATATATATGTGGGAGGAAACCTGGGGATTGTGGGATGATGTGAGTTGGTCCAGAAGATAAATTAAACAAAAAATGAATAAAATATGATCCTAGAATTACAGCACTGTCAAAGAAGAGCCTATGTGAAGATAAGCTTTTATACTTTTTGAACAGGTATGTGTAGATGAGGTCGAATTCAGTTTTATAATGGATATATCAGATTAACTGCAAACAAATATTTTATCCCATTATACTTGGCAGGTCTATATTACTCTTTGCATTTATCCTATTTGAGGTATCTGCAACAATTGTAGATGACCAGAAAGCCAGGTTCATATTCACTATGCACAGGAGGCTTCATTAGGTATCAGCTGTATGTATTTGACTCTATTTTACATTGGAATTGTATTCTAGCATGCTCAACTATTTGAGGTCCTCAGTGGGGTCTGATGGGGGTTCTCAGAAATTGAGTGTATATATGGTCAATTTCTGGTTATAACATAGAGACCAAAGGGAAAACCGCCCATTGGGGGGTAGGGCAATAAAACAGGCGGCCCTGGTGTAAATCCCTCAGATATGGAGAGGTGAGAAAGACATTTAGGCCCAGCAGAATTCTCAGTGGTGCCGCCGGACCTAGAGATATTTCTCTACTGCTCTATACTCATTGGTATAAGTAGTTTTGTGAAAGGTGTGACCTTTGACCTTGATTTTGACCTTGTTTCGACCTAGATATCATTCTACACATAACAAATATGGATTCAGCACCCTTGATTTACCATAGTTCACCATCCATATCATCCATTGGTCACCATAACAGGTTCTCTCCAGGATTCCTGACTGGCTCCCCTATCATATCCCGGCTGCACCGTTTCAGAAAGCATACCGAAATTGTGCGTCACGAGTATAGCATATCAGGAACTGACAACTCACTACCTATAGGCCTGCACCACGCAACCTATAGGTCGAATGACGCAGGTGCCCCCAAGAAAGTCACACCGGGTGAGGCAAGTCACACAAAAAAAGGGTATACTTGGAAAAGATTTGTACATTGACTTTTTTTTGCGGGGGTACTTGAGCCCAAATTCAAATTTTTATGTCCCCCGATCTTGGCTATCCCCCACCCCTGATCCCTCCGCCCTCAACCCCCCCCCCTGCCCCTGATTTTATTGACACAATACATTATAATGTACCGTAAAACCCCTCCTTTAAGACGACCCCCCTGTATGTGAAAAAACTTTACAATGGTTTCCTCTTTAATCCTACATAAGAAAACCCCGCCTTTAAGAGGACCCCCCAGTTGGTAAAAATAAATCCCAAAATCAGGCCGTCTTAAAGGCGGGGTTTTACGGTAGGTCTATTATTTGAAAGATTGAGCGTGTGAGTGGCCTCACAGATGACTCAGGGAAAGCTGGATATGTAGCTTATGTACTTAGATAAAGTACTCCCTTATAATCATTCATCGGTCAATTCTGGCATCCGAAATGAATTCGTTGTTAAAAAGTACCCTCAAGTCATGTGTCATACATGTATGTTATTCACATTCAGGCCAGCAGGTGGGTGTGGGTGAGCAGGTGGGTGTGGGAGAGCAGGTGGGTGTGGGTGTTCAGGTGGGTGTGGGCGACAGTTGCAGGCTGCGGGCATGTACCGCCTTCTGTCCCTACCAAAAAGTGAGTCAATCGGACGATAAACGGCGAAGATATGGGTGGTACAATTTTGCTCTGCACACGTTGACGGTTGAGATCTCGGGCAGTACGGAAATTACCAGTGGGGCCACTCTTTGTTGACGTGTGGAAAGAGAACTAAAAAGCTAATTTAACCCTTTGTGTGCGAGCATCAACTATAGTTAATACCATGGCTGGGCGAGCATCAACTATAGTTGATACCATGGCAGGGCGAACATTGACTATAGTCATCCTAACTCTATGGAATTCAGCAATGTCTCGTCCTTAGTGACAATTCCTGCAAAATTTCTCGTCTTCAGAGCTGGCCATACCAATTTCTGGTCGCCCTCAGGCTTACGGATACTCTATCTACCAAACCAGATATGCTTTATGGACCCTATTAGATGATCACAGATGGTCCAAGATGGACCTGGTGAGTGTGGGTTGTACTAGAGACTTTAAAAAAAACAAAAATCTTGTTCACCAAATCTGTCCACCAAAACCCAAAATTATGACTTTTATATTTTTCATGGGGGGGGGGGGGGTTGTCAAGTGCAAAGTGTTGAAGTGGGGGCTTGTGGAAGTGGGTACAGTAAGATGGTGCAGAATAATATGGTCGCCCTTTACCGAGGGTAGATTCGTTTTAGTACATTTACATAATAGCGAAAGAGAGAAAAAAAAAGAGATTTAAATTTTTTTTCGAAGGAATAGTGTCCCCCGATCTTGCCTATGTCTTCCGTTTTTCCCCGTTTGTCTATGTCCAAAAACAACTGAAAGACAAGCGTTCTCCCATGTCTCAAAATTGTCTTAAAACGCAAAATGAGTAGATGTATATTACTCAGGGTTAATTTACCCTGAGTCAATTATGCTTTGCAACTTACAACTGTAGGAGGAATCACATCCTCACCCCCTCCCCCGGGAAGGTGGGGTGAGTAAACCCATACAAACACACATATACCCCTTATATATCCTGATTTAGTAAGTTATATTACTAACCTATAGTATAACATCCGAGGCTCTTGCATAAATGATGAGTGGGCGCCACTGATGTGGTCCCCACTCATCCATTATATATATATTTTTCTGATTCTAACTCTCTTCTATACCCTTCTTTTTTCTTTCCTATACTATACTCTTTACCTCTACTTTCCAATTTTATATTATTATTACTCCTTTTCAGGCTGTCAGTACCTTAAGTACAAATGACACAGACAATAATATCTTGCCTCAGATGAGCCTCGAGCTCATCAATTTCTATTCTATTCAAAATTTAATTACCATCATTATAAATTAACCCACGGGTAGTTCGGCTGTCCAATTACATCCTTGGCAGCCCCACATCCCATTACCACCCCCTAAAATAGGGCTAGTGGACTAACTACCGCTTAACGGAATTCTTATATAATTGCAAGCTGTGGAATACAATAAGACAATCTATAAGGTTATGCATTTCCTCAGGATAAAAATAAACGAAATAATAACAACAATCCCTGCCTTTACAGATCACCTAGTCCCCACTGACCTTTCTTTTGAGTGGAAATTGCACCAAAAGCGTCTCATTTTTTGTTCTCACCTCTTCTTAACCATTGCAGGTATAGGAAGTCTGTGTGAACGTGACTCTTTTAAAGGTTGGATTCAAGGTCACCCTGCTATTCTTTAGCATTAGTTCACAGAGATTGTTGTTTTCACCTAAAATTAACACTTTTTAAATGTTTCTTTCGGCTCATAAATATCCCTTTTTAGCAATTCCTTTGCAAAGGGGAGGAGAGCCATTGCTTCAAAGTATACCATGATGCAGTTGTATTTATTCTAAGTGAAAAAATAAACAAATGCAGGCTGGTTGAAGTTGGACAACAAAACCACTCCATTTCGGCAAAAACCGTCTCCCTTAAACCCAGGTTCCCTGGGTCAATAAAAAGTAAAAGTCAGTTGGGCTCACATATCAGCACAGGCCTACACTGAGCTGTGGTGGAGATCGTCTGCAGGGGTGCTGTAGTATTAGTATAAAGGCCTGACACTCTGGTGGTTCGGTCATCCAGGTGACCACGTGACCAAACACTACATACAGGTAGTTCCCAATACAATCAATAGATGTCACTAGTATAGGCCTGGTGATACTTGTGTGAACTACCTGTATGTAGTGTTTGGTCACATGGTCACCTGGATGACCGAACCACCAGAGTGTCAGGCCTTTATACTAATACTACAGCACCCCTGCAGACGATCTCCACCACAGCTCAGTGTAGGCCTGTGCATATCAGAGTCACGCATGTGTTGCCAAAACCACCTACTTGTTAAAGTTAGCCTGACCTTGACTGTAAAGAGGGTCCAGCATTGCTTGACTTTCATGGCAATGTCAGTTTAGCATTGCTCGACTTTCTCTCCAAACAGGATCCAACAAGTCCTGACTCAGGCATGAAAGTCAGGCAATGCTGGACTCTACATGGCTGACCTTGGTCACAAAGAATGTCAGGCAGTGACTGGCCTTCACTGTATAGCGAGAGTCCAACAGTGGCTGACTCTCGTTAGAGAGTGGGAGTTAAGTATTATGACCTGAGTGAGTAGACCTCTAATTTAGCTATAATACATACCATACATTATCCCCAATTACCCCATTCAATATTCCGCCTCAGCAAGATGTCCAGTGTACAGTGCCATTTGCAATTGTACCCTTATGTATTCCCTGTGTTCTCCAGCTACCTGCTACCAGCTCAGCCAGAGCCTGTGTCCCAGATTAGGGGTCAAGCAGGGTGCAAATAATATTGTAAATAGATTGTAACTGGACAATACTCATATCACCTGGTCTAGGATAGGGTAGGGTAGACTGATCTAAAGATAACCACGTACCATGAGATGACCCCGTCAATTCTGTAGTCATTCATTCATGGTAAGCTCTGTTTTTGTGTATCACAATACACTTTAAGTGATACTCTTTCCAGAAAAGGACAAATAGGTACAATACCATACATAAATAACTGCATAATTAAGGTGGTCATCTCATGATACATGGTTACCCTCATGTTACCCTCATGTTAGTCTACCCTAGTGGTTAGCACTGTGGACTCATGATGCAGAGTACCTGAGTTCAATTCTCTTCCATGCAATACATGGTAATCAAATTCATAAGTAAAAAGGTTTTGGAACAGAATACATTATTCACAATACTACCGAAAATTTAGAAATATATATTTAAGGCCACATAAAATTGATTATCAGCTTTGCGGACACCGCCCGCATCCTCTAAAAAGGGCCGCATGGGTGTTTTTTCTTTCACATTTTGAGAAAAAATAGGCCTTAAATGGCCGCATCTAAAAAGAAAATCTGAATACAAGAAGAAAAATGATCAATATCTCAGCCGATAATAGGTGTAGAAACGTAATTTAAAAGGCATTTAGACTTTATCTCCAATTGCAGACCATCAATTTCAAGAAAAAAAGAAAAATGCCCTCCCGCCCCCCCACCCCCCCACCCTAGAAAAAAGTAAAACAAAACAAAATAAAATAAAAAGTGCCCTCCCGCACCTTTTTTTCTAAAAAGTATCCGCAAAGCTGATAATTGATTTTAAGTGGCCTAAAGAGCATACACTTATTTGGCATGGTAGGGATTTGAACTTGGGCTCCCAACATTATGAGTCCAATATGCTCACCACTAACCTATCCTGGACAGACGATATATGATATGTCTACCTACAACCCATTCCCAGTTCACTCACTCTGTTTGCATCCTAATCTCAGACATGAGATTTTGCTGAGATAGTCCTTGCAGAGCAAAGGGTTATGATTGGTACAAGTGGTCCAAAAGGTGGAGCCACTGTATCTCGCCAATGCGGAGTACAAACTGCTGTCCTTAATTAAGTGTGCTATATCAGACCATTGGTAATTTAGGTATGCAGCAACATAGAGGTACAGATGTTTTAAGGGATCCAAGTATGTCAATGTATATTCAAGTTCTAAATCCACAGCAATGGTGTCTTACAGCTTACCATTATTCTCATTACTGCATTGTGTCTTCACCTGGTAGCAAACATTAACTTCACAAAGAAGGCTTGGGCTAATGATCCTCATCCCAGAGTCAGGCATTGTCTGACTCTGGAATGAACGTCAGGCTGACTTTGGTATGAAGAATTGTCTTGCCTGACTGTCATTCAAGAATCAGGCAGACTCTTGAAAGGGAGTAACTAAACATGCATAACCAAAATTAAAGGAGGCTCAGCCTGACTGTTGTCTAAAGGAAGTAAGGTTCCAGGAGACCTTCTTACCTGAGTCAGGTAATTGTTTTACGTATATATCGTCTGTTGTCTCGACATGTGCATACCCATGATTTAATGATAAAGGCATAATATATCCTCATGTCATTATTTCCATATCCTTTATCAAAACACTAATAATCCCCCATATCCGTATTTAAAGCATTATTCCATATCCTTCATTAGAAGAAACAGGGAATGGGAAAATAATTATCATCAAATAAGCGGTATGAGGATATGCAAATTTCTAAAGGTTAAAATAAAGAAGTCATGTTCCTTCTGTACCTGGTACAGTAATTCAGGACGCAAGATAAGAATAGATAGTCTATGTACTTGTTCAGCACGATGGTCTATCTTGGCACGTAACCCTACGTCGTGTTTTGTCTACAGTATGTAGAGTGGATGCCACCATGTGTGTGTGGGGGGTGGGGGGGGGGGTCATTACATTGTGTTGATGGCATGACATGATTCTCACAACCCTGAATGACGTCCTGGTTATACAGACATGAACACATCACACAGTCAGCGTTTCTGGGGTATTAGTTAACACCCTTCTATGGGCACACATGAAATATATATAGAGATCATGTCAATATAGTAAACATGATTTGTTCACTTATTGTCTCCTGCATGGGCAGCATGTCAGCTCCAGTAATTGGTCAAACATAATACCCTACCCCTATTACCCTTGTGGTGGGAATATTTGTCCAAAAGTAGAAAGTTGCTGAGATTACTGCATCTGGTCGAAAAGTGGCTGTGACCTGGGAAATTACCCAAGTCGCCAAAAGAAAATACAGCAACCAAACTCATGAACAAAGATAGGCGCACATATGTGTAGCTCATCAACAACGACCACATCATGGCATGTACTCTAGGCGTTCATTATATCACAACAATAGAAGTATGTTAGCTGAGAATCTGGTATACTTACCTCATCCGCATGTATAGGGTGTCTTTATACTGTGTGTCCAGTGCCTGACAGCAGCTTGCTACATGTGCACATGGAGTGGTACAGAATGCGGAAAGTGCCCACACCCTCCATGCTCACCCTGCTGGCTCCATGCCCTGTAAGGAGAAGGAGGAGGAGGACTCCCCTCTACCAGGTGTACGTGTGGAGGGTGAGCACCACCTGCTCCCCTTCCTCCACTACCATGGATATCCCGGCTGGATATACCTGGATGCTGCTACCTGTACACAACCAGCTCAGATCCAGCACACATCCACAACCAGGGGTATAGATGGCGGGGGGGGGGGGGGCATATCCTCTGTCCATTTCTTTAAATTCCGCCTCGCCATGTCGATTTTAAGAAATGCCCATGACCCATGTCACTAAGACCGAAAATGCTCATGTCACATGTTTCTAAGCCTTAAATGCCCATGTTACCATGTCGATTTTGATAAATGCCCATGTTACCATGTCGATTTTAAGAAATCTCCATGTCACTAAGACCCAAAATCCCAATGTCACATATATTAATCCCATGTCACTGTGTCAATTTTAAGAAATGTATGTGTCGCTGTCAATTTTAGGGGTATATACCCATAACCAGAGCCTTTCATCAGTATCGACGCCTGTTAATTGTCCTCATGAAGCACCTTGGCAGAATCCTATTGTCGGCATGATGCATGAATGCAGCCATGAAGAGCAGATTCGTGCAATGTATCATGACGTCAAAGGTCATACCACATTACAGAACTATGCAGACTTTAAATGGTTAAAGGACTAGTCATATTTTAAACAACTGGAGTGTAATAGCTTTCAATTGAATGTCTGGTAATTGCGGAACACCAACAACCTCAAAAACATGTATCATTGGAGTTAATACCTAATGGAAGGGTAACAATGCACTACATTGTGCATTTATAGGTCATGGTACATAAAAGGTTGCCCCACATGCTAGTATGGCGTCCCTGTAAGTGTAACCAGTCAATGGGTATTACATAGCTGGGGTAGAATCTGTCCTCCCTCTGTGCTATAGACAGATACTAAGGTGTAAGGGATGGGCGAGTACCTGGAGCACTCTCCCAGCAGAGATCTAGACTTATACGTAAGGAACGCCACGTAGACTCTGCTGGGAGAATGTACCTGGAGGCAGGACCAGGTTCTGCACCACTGACACACTGTACTACAGAGGCCCAGGACGGCCAGAAGAGAATTTTCTCTTTTTGTTTTTGTTTTGATAATAGGATTTTTTTTTTCAGAGCAAACGTTTCGAATTTCATGTCTAGAAAACTAAGTATCTTTTAGCATTGGCATCTAAGATATACAGATTGTATCTCAATTTATATCATCCTGTGTAGAAATTTACATCAGGTAACCGTAAGTGGCCTGCATGAAAACGGGCCTAAGAAAGAGGGACACCTATGCCATTGTGACCCTTTGACCCCCGTACCCTTTAGCATTGAAACGCGATACATAAAGCAATTCCAAATAATTTGTGCAATACCTTTGTCAAATGGCCGGATTTGAAATCCAAACATTATCTTTAGAGTGTATACAGAAAGTAGAAAGTATTGGCCTGTATACTGATAGCATAGTGGCGCTTGTTAATCTCAACCCTTCAACTAACACCAACCTATGATTTATCAAAGCACCCATTTCCCTCTGCCCTACAATTGAATTTTATTAGCTATGGATGGTGTTTTCTTTTTCTAGAATGGGACAACGGTATCTTATATAGAATTGAAAGAATGTTAGTAAAATTGTGAATTTCAAAAAGTATTGAGCATGATAGTTGAGATGTAAATGGAACTTTCGATTATTATTATGTGATATGAGTCCAGTACATGACAAAAATATTTTTAATCATTAAAATCATTATTTTGAGCGTTAGTTTATCAATCTTTTCAATATTTTTCAATGTTGTACTTTTGCTCTCAGAATCAGTGTGACCAGGCACACTAAAAGGGGTACTGAGGGGTGACTTGACAATTACAGTTTGTGTCAAGATCTTTAAAATGAGATATTATGAGCTATTAAAGGCTTTCCAGGTAGTTTTGTCAGAATCATATCTCGAACATGACTTGTGTTGTTACTTGTAACTAAAAACGATAGACAAGCTCTAAATGCACCGTATCCAATGATAACTACTAGAAATGAAAAAAAAATCTGATTTGCTAAAAAATAACACAACAAAAAGTGGCAATATTCTATGTAGATTTGGTTTCAGTAGGAATTTTCAAGGTCTGTTTTCAGTTTCGAGTTACTGATGGAACTTCCAAGAAACTAGGACCAAAATGTACCATTTGCAAAAATAGTTTCCATGGCGACCAGAAAGTGCAATATGTGCCTATTTCCCATAGAAAACGTTCCATCTACATTCCAACTATAGAATGTTTGCACCTAATTTTTTCCCAGAAGACTCCTGCATTTTCCATAAAAGACTACCTTAAGGCATTTTTGGACATACCGGTAATTATCTTTCATCATTTTGCCATTCTGATGCCACCTGGTGGCCAAAACTCCTGCAGAGGTCCCTTCTCATAAATGTGTTGAGCCACAGATCACACGTTGTGTTACACCAGATCGGCCTGCATCGACGAGTTCAAATTCTAAAATAAAGATGAACTACGCAAAACAGGATCCTCCCGTCAGGAGATCAGGTGCCTATAATTATTCAAGACCGCGCTTGGCGCTTATTCAAGACCGCTCCATTCATAACGCATATTTATCAACGTGCTTTCACCATGCAGTCCAGCGGATATCTATTAACGCGCCACCTATAGGCCTGTACCCTTTCTTATTATTTATTGCGACGCCCTGGACGCAGGACATGTGGCGCGAAAAGTCCAAATCCCGGCGACGGCGCGCGGAGAAGCAATTTTAGGGCTACTTGAACAGGTGCGCCGTCTAGTGGATCAAAATAGAAACTCTGCAGGTCCCGTGTGTTCGGGTTAGGGACAGTTCTACCGAGCGCAACTTTTACCAGAATTTCCGGGACACATGTGTGGTGGCCAAGTTTACTTAGTTAATGTAAGTTTATTAGCAAATGTCCTGTCATTAGGCTTATTTTTAATTGAAAAGCGACCATGGCAGCGCCAGCAGCACACAGGAAGTTTTTTGATCTACCATCTGTCGCTCCAGAACCAGACATTTCCAAGAATGACGCGCATTCAGACAGCGGTGGTGCAACTCTATCATCAGCTGGGCAGTCAGAGGAGGCTCCAACCTCTCCACCACAGTCAGCGCCACAGCAAGCCACTGTGAAAACAAATGGACAGTTTGGTCCTGATATAAAGGAGAAAGATGTGATTACAGAGGACAGCTTATTTGGATATATAGAAGAACATGTCATTGGGAAGGATAAGGTTTTCTCTGGACCCTATGGACTCAGAAAAGGTAGGCTTTTATACTTATTTAAATGGGGAGTGACGAATTTTTATCAAACGGGGGGAGGAGGGACGTCCGTCAGGGGAAGTGTATAATTTGCCAGTGTTTGCTCCGGAGACTAAGGGGGGGGGGGTTAAAAGAAAGGTTGGACCCCTTGCCCAGGGGGTCAAAACAATTTAACATGTTTTGACTCAAAACATGTTAAATTTGAGCCAGAAAGCCCACAGCGTTACTATGCCTATGCCTCAAACCACTCGCGCAGAGTCCCGACGAAAGCCACTGAGCTAGGCTTGTGGGTTTCGCCGGAGCTGATTGGCAAAGTCTGGGGTCTTCTTTGAGCCTACCAAAAAGCGCCGCTAGATGGCGCCACCGTCTACGGGCATCCTACGCTTTGCGACCCAGCCTGGATCGCATTCACTCCCAGCCTTTGCTATGTGGCGGCAGCCCAACCTACACGGAGTAGTAGGTTGGGAAAGCTCAACTACCGTAAAACCTCGCGTATATGCTTAACTCACGTATAAGCCGCACCTAGAGTTTGGGCCGATCCTATAAGCCGCAATAGCGATCTGAGTTTGGTAACTTTCAGTACTGTACCAAAAGTAGCAAAAACTCGCGTATAAGCCGCACTGTGACCCTGGGCCGATCCTATAAGCCGCACCGCCAATCTGACTCGCGTACTAGCCGCAGCTTATACGCGAGGTTTTACGGTGCTCGCGCGCTGATATTCGACCCGTAAGGCGGGGGGGGGGGAGGAAATTTCAACCCCTTGACTGGGGGAGGGGGTGTAAAAAATTCTGCACGCTCAGTGCAAAAATCCAATACCCCCAGTCTGTCTACCCCGCCCCAGCTCCAAATCGTTGTTTGTGATTGGATGTGATAGTATTTCATTTGTAATGTATTTAGGACTTACAGCTGTACGTGTTTCTTTACAGCTGTGTACTGTGACTACACGGCATCCGGGAAGGCCTTGTCCTTCATTGAAGACTACATCACCCGCGAAGTCCTTCCCGACTATGGAAACACCCACACAACTACTACCGTCACAGCATTACAAACCACACTCTTCAGGAATGAGGCCAGGTAAGTGTAATAACGCATTGATGATTTGCATCTTGCTGCTAACTTGTTGTTGAGTTGTCAAAAATGGTAGCAAATATTTCCGTCAAAATCTAAGTTCTAATAGTATCGTACATGTACATATTTAAACAATTGAAGTTACCACTATAATAGATACTATTGTCCTGTAACTAAGAGTATTCATGTACTCATTGGACAAACCCTCTAGAATGTGATTGGTTTTTTTCTCCCTATAAACAGGGACATTATAAGGAATGCAGTTCACGCAAGTGAGCATGACGCAGTGATATTTGCAGGGAGCGGCTGCACAGCGGCCGTGCACAAACTTATACACGCCCTGCACCTCACTGAACCCCCTGTAAGTACAACACAGTGAAAAATAAGATAACGTGGTATCACAGGTCACTGGGCGGTGAACACTTCAATTTTAATGTTTCCTTCATAAATATGATTAGATTATAATATATTTTATTGACAAATAAAAAGGAAGTCATTTCTTATTTTTATTGACAACTAAAAAGGAAGTCATTTCTGACTCATGTGTCGTACATAAATGTTGTATAAACTATCTAGAACTATTAGAAACACATTGAAATGAAAATATTGAAAGAATACAAGTATTGAATTCTTTAAGCATTGTCTGTGTGGGACACTCATTTTAATTCCATAATTGACGTAATAAGCGCACATCCCCTGATAAGGGCCTCCCTCTCGTTGGACCGTTTTTAGACTAGAAACAACCCAAAGTATTTCGAATCAAACGCTTACCTACTAGAAACGTGTTTATAACAATTTGCTAAGTGTACTAGTGTGCGCTGATTACGTCGGATTCGGTAGTGATGATCAATGTATGTGTATGTTAACTCATTAGGAGTTTGGTTTGGTTTCATAGGTTGTGTTTGTTGGACCATTTGAACACCACTCTAACCTGCTACCATGGCGAGAAGCAGGAGCTGCCGTCTTCCGGATACAGGAAACGGCAGAGGGCCTGGTAGACTTAGAACACCTCAAACAAGAACTGATGGTAAGAACCTGTAATACCTTTTACTTTGAGAGGGCCCGGGACTGAATGTCAAAATGATCAAAGTGATTACAAAATGTTGATTCTATAATATTTCTGGCTCCATTCTTATTAATCATAAAAATTAAACAAAACAAAAATTGGATCATGCATTAAATAGATTAAGGTGGGTCGATCCTTTGGTCTAAGAGTAGCTAGATTTTCATCAGATCTTTGCCATAAGACCATAATAGCATATGCTCTCCAAAGAAGCTGAGAAAATAGGGGGGTCCCCAGCTATTTTTTGAGATATTGAAGCTTAAATCCATGTGACATCTGATAGGATTATATAGTGTTTTTCCAAGTATCTACATAAATCATATTGCAAAGTAGCTAAATTCCTATATAATTCTGTCAGAGCACAGGCCTTAATGTTTTCTTTCTTGAAAATGCATTTTGGACATATGGTCCCGGGCATATTTTAAAGGTTTTGGGTGATTGAAAAAAAAAAAGTTGAAAAGAAATGGAATAAACTGGGACACCTATCTGTATAGATTATGAGTGCAACTTCCACCACAGACAGATTGGCGCAGTGGTTTGATGCCTGTCTCACAACGCTAAGGTCGAGAGTTCTAGCCTCAGTCAGTCCCTCTCTTAGGATTTTGCCAACTAGCCCACTACTATGTGACAGTCTTGGAGAGGTGCCCTCTGGTGGTGTGTTGCTGAACTACCAAAGGGATCGAGCCACCTTAACAGACAGCTTGAAATGCAGTAATATGAATAAAGTAAAAGTCACTTGTCTCTATTAAAGCTTCTTTTTAGTGTATAGTTTAGCTATTTATTCCTGTATTATCTTTTTACAGAAGTGGCATGATAAGGGACGGCAGCTGGTAGGTTGTTTCTCTGCAGCGTCCAATGTGACGGGCGTGTTGTGTGACGTAAATGCCATCAGCGTCCTCCTACACCGACACGGTGCTCTCGCACTGTGGGACTACGCCACAGCCGGGGCCTATGTACACATAGACATGAACCCTGTGGTCAGTAACAGGTAGGTTACTACAGTCACATGTTCACAGATACACATGCAAAATAAGGAACACTGCTAAATAATCTAGCATAATCTACCAGCAGAGTGTCTGCTACCTCTGGATGAATCACTCAAAGCAGCGACCAGCAGGCAACTAATAGATAACAACAATTAATTTCTTTTTAAAGTGAGATAGGTAATTAATTGAATGAATCAACTGGTGTGTGCCATTGAAAATGCTAGTGTGAGAACAGTAGTGTGAATTCTGCGTTATTTCTTTTATCGGAATAACCATGTCCTCTTTGTGTTTCATGCTAGTGATGATCAGCGCTTTGTCTACAAAGACGCTGTCTTTTTGTCGCCTCACAAGTTTGTCGGAGGGGTCCAGTCTCCGGGTGTCCTGGTAGCCAAGAAGAACCTCTTTAAGAACCCGGTACCCTCGGACTGTGGGGGAGGCTCCGTCTTCTTTGTAAGTAACATCACTTTGTGTATTGATTTAAACCTATATTCGGCGGAAACATATTATTATGAAACTAATTATCAAAATGTCACAATTTTATCCTCATATTCAGCGACTTGATATTTGGCAATTTTGAGAGTCGCATAGTGCTTCAATAGATTATGCCATTCGTTGGCATGATGCATTCATGCTGAAACAACTGGGTTGATACAATCCAGAAGGGACGGCATGAATGCAGCCCTGGTGGTTAGACTACTGGTATGGAAATAATGACAGTTTAAGACATTGTGACGAAAAGTGGCACGGCACTATAACCATTATTCGGCACTGAGGTTTGAATTTTATATAGATGTACATCCTTTAACATTGTGACAGGTGCGGCGGTCAGGACACCGGTACCTACAGGAGGCAGAGTCCCGGGAGGAGGGCGGTACACCGGCCATCGTAGAGTCTATACGCGCAGGGCTTGTCTTCCAACTTAAGGAGGCCATCAAACCACACGTCATCATGGACCGTGAACACCAACTTACCAGGTCTGTATGATGGAGGCCAATCCGTCATGGCTGCCCGTGTATCTATAGTGCCATGCAGTTCATGACATATTCGTCCAGATATAAACCAGACTATAGTCAAGTCTGAGGACTATTTCTTCTCACTCAGCCTACTTAGCAACCCCTTGCAACCTCTTAATCGTCTATGCATTACTGTAACATGTTGACATTTCCTGCGTGTAGGTATGCGCTGGAGCAGTGGTCAGACAGCCCTAACCTCGTTATCCTGGGCCCCAAGTCTGTGCCGCGACTCGCCATCTTCTCCTTCCTCGTGAGGCACCGACAGACGGGTCGCTTCCTGCACCATAACTACGTGAGCGCCTTGCTCAACGACCTGTTCGGTATCCAGGCACGTGGGGGCTGTGCATGTGCAGGGCCATATGCGGAGGTAAGCTAACCTTTAAGGGCCACATAGTGCTTTAATGACATGTGACCTTTGTCGCCATGATGGATGAGTGCAGCCCTGTCGAGTTGACTTGCTAGGGTTATATTCATGCTGACCCTTCGGGAATGTATCAACTCAATTCAGGCATCCTGACAGCAAAAAGCCTAATGCATTAATATTTAATGTAATCTTTTATAACTTCCTTTTTTAGCGGATCCAAGACATGCAGTGTTAAGAGAAACTAAATTCTATCTGTTTCATGGCTGTTTGAAAATAGGCGTGTATTGCTCCTTTCAATGTGCTTATGAAAAGTTCACTACGTTTCTAGGATTTGCTGGGCATCACTGAAGAGATGGCGATCAAGATTGAAGACACACTTGTAGAAGACAGGTAATTAAAGGAGGGAAATGATTTTCAGATTATATAACAACCGACAAATAATATGTTTTAATATTCCACACATATCTCTATGACTAGCCTTTGATATATCGAGTTAATAGGATGGTTTTAGAACATATTTGTAATACATGGAAAAACGAAAGCAGTTTTAATTTCATATATGTTTGCTAATTTAGGATATTTCCTAACGAATGGCAAGTTTTATATCTAACCATTTATATACGAGTACATGTATCTTATTTACCCTAGCCGGTTAGACCGTGTGCACCTGAGGAGACACAGAGAATATTCTGAGCGGGAAATCCTACGGTAAGTTGCTATATGATCCTACACTATCAAATAAACCAATTGTTTCTGAATGCGATATATGGTAAATATGCTAAATATATTGCTGACTAGTTCTATCCTTCCTGTGTGGCTAAGTGTTTTGACACCGTCTACTTTTATCATAGTAGTATCTATTAACAGTGGTATGTCATAATCCCCTCAGGCCTGGCTTTGTGAGACTCAATCTTCCATTCTTCGCCAATGATGAAGTCATTCAGTTTGTGGTGGCCGCTGTGAAGATGGTTGCGGAACATGCATGGAAACTCCTACCTCAGGTAACCTCCTTTCATCCATTTGACTGTTTATAAAATTGTATAAACGGCATGGCTATTCATGTTGTGGAGGAAGACTGCTTTTTGCTCAACGTCTCCTAAAGAATGGCTAGTCATGTTGTGCAAAATTGGGGAGTAGCTATTTCATAAAAATCGCATGTCAGCAAATATAAGGCTGTGTCTCACGACCTTGGGCCAATGTTTTCATCTCTGACCGGGTGCCAGCTCTGACCGGGTGCCAGCTCTGACCGGCCTGAATAAAAACGGGTTATTTAGGGCAGATGATGATAGAATTTGTCTGAAAAGGTTAATGGATGTCATAACTCTTTAAACTAGTAATTATTTGCCCATTTTTATCATCATCTGCCCTAAAAAACCCGTTTTTATTCAGGCCGGTCAGAGCTGGCACCCAGTCAGAGCTGGCACCCGGTCAGAGGCAAAAACATTGGCTCAAGGTCGTGAGACACAGCCACAAGGTGACTTATTAGGATGTTAACATGGTGCTTATACCTTAAATAAATATTATAGCTATAGCACGCCGCGAAATAGCATCTTTAATAATAGAAGGGTTAAGGGATTTTACCCGGGCCGAGAAGGGTCCTCATTGTAGCCGAGAACATCATGTATAATCCTGTTGCTTACAGTACACCTTTAACCCTGAAACTGGCGAGTGGCGACACCGTAACCACCAAGTGTTCCGGGACCGTAAGTGGCTCGGGTTCATCTCGTACCGGAGTGGCCGCATGACATACCGCGACCCGGTGTGTCCGGAGAAGGGCCCCCTGCCGGCATCCTGCCAGCAATGTCTGGACGAGGCACAGCAGGTCTTCAACCACGCACCAAAGGTAACTGTCAACTAATGCATCTAAGAAAAACCAATATCAGCACAATGTCTCTGATATAACATCAAACAAACACCGTGGTAACAAAGTGGAATTCCAAGGCAAAAGTTGGCAAAATTCAAATTAGAAATGTATGACATACTGCTGAGGGAAGATAATAGGAAATCATTACACGGAAGAAAAAACAAATAGTTCCCAATACACGGACACGTTGTAGGAATGAGAGAGTGTGAAGTGAATAAACCATTAGGCCTCTCAAAAAAATAAAATAGTTTCTCATCACCGCGCGCATCATAGAAATTAGGTTTTGAGGAAAACTTTTTTTTTTTTTGCTAATTTTCGATGAAAAACATGATAAAAATTGACAAATATGGGGATATCCGGTATCAAATTAAAGCTTATACTGCCAGTAATGTAGTAAGATAGAAATAACTTACATTTTCCCAAGTTTTAAATATCAATAAGGTCATAACTACTAAAATGTGAATTTGGTCATGAAAAACATGTATTTTCCTATACATTTTAGCCCACGAGTAAAAAAATAAATCCCCCAAAAAATCCCCCAAAAAATCGTCATATTTTCAGCCATCGGTGATGAGAAACCACTTCTTTTTTTTGAGTGGCCTTAGCATAGTATTGAGCATATCAACTAATTTAGAAAAAGTCTTATGTTATTTCTTGCCTTTTGCAGGCCCGTGTTCACATTGCTGACCAGACACTGCTCTTTGACGACACGACTCGAGACTTGCGTTGGTTTGTGTTACCGAGTGAAGCACTGTCATGGCTGCAGGATCCAACGAAGGCCAAAAGTGAGAAGGCAACACTTCCCTTTGAGCCTGTGAGTTATCCAAGAGAGAAGCCAACAACAACTACAGAACACCCTGAACATAAGGATATGTCAGCAACTACAAGAGACCTATCATATGTTGGAGCTAGCATGGAGAAGGTCTCCAAGACAGAAAGCAAAGCACTGAAAGGCCAGACTCAACGACAGGAAGGACCAAGCAAAGACCAAACAAGTCGAAGACCAGCAGTGGCAAGAGGGCAGAGACCAAAGTTGTCCAAGCGGTGCCGGAGTGAAGAGCGGACCGTCTCCTCAGCCACCGCCTCATTGGTGGCCGATGGGTTTTTTGCCGCCCTCAAGAACATTGGTATGGAAACAGGTTCTGGAGATTTTGCTGAAGGACTTAGAGACGCTCTCTCCCAAGGATTTGTGAATGCAGTAGATGACAAAGAGCCTGCCAGTTCCATGACACCAGAAAATCTAAATCATCCAGTTGCCCAACAGAATGGAATCAGCCCTGCTACTTCAGTACAAAACGGTGAAGTAATAGAACCAGTGAAAGCTCCCCAGGGTAGATTACTGAAAGATAGTTTGGCAGAGCAGGAACAACTTCCAGGGGCCACAGTGCCAAAAACAGACAGTGTCGGTGCAGTGGGTCGCACATCTAAACCTGCCGGGGTGATTTGCCTTGATGGGGCCTGCTTTAAGAAAAGGGACGCTACGTCAGCACCTAGTGACGTCATAGGTGACGTCATAGAAGGGGCAGGCAGAGACAAGTGGCACCCACCCAACAAGAAAATATTCGCCCCAACTTTGGAGGTAAGTACTGATGAAAATTGAAAATGCAGGCGTCAAGATAAATTTCATCCTATAAGCACTATATTATTACCGGGTAATTATTTTTTTCCGCTCTATGGTACAGAGTTGATAAGATTCTATGTTTTGGGAAAATGTCAATACACTTTGTAATAGTTTTGATATATATGTAGTTTGTTACAACCTATACAGCAATCATTCATGTGTAAATATTGATTATTCTAGATATGCTTATGTTAGAGGGAGGGTGGTTTTAAGTTAATAGTTTCCACTTGTTCCCTACAGGCCCTGGAGGAGTTCAGCATGATTCAGGATGGTGACCGGCTCCTGGTGTGTCTGTCCGGGGGCAAGGACTCCCTCTCACTACTTCACACACTTCACCAATACCAGTTCTACGCAAAGAAAAAGGTCTGGTCCATTCTCTAGGCTGTCAGTCTAATGAATCCTTGGTAGCTTCAATTCTAGCGTCCAACCCCTGGTTCAATTGCAAAGTTGGGGGTGCTGGTTATAGTAGTCTTTTTATAAGTATACTATGGTGCTAAAGTAGATTAGATTCCGAGTGTGGGTTATAGGATTCCCACATACTCTGGTGAGGGTCGTGAGGTGTGCGTGATATACAAGATGGGTATTATACGCGAGACGGTAATACAGGTTCAATTATCCTTTAGAGGGATGCTTGACATAAATGAGTTGATTTGTCAGGGTTCTTGATAGCCTGTTATTGTCGTTCACTCAGGGTATACGGTTTGAGCTGGGTGCTGTGACGGTGGACCCCCTCACCAGCTCCTACGACCCGCGACCACTCAAGGGGTACCTGAAGCAGCTCGGTGTGCCATATCTGTACGAAGAGCAGGGTGAGTACTAGTCACTTACTCAGTTTACTACTTGTATCCCTGCTTTCTAGTATGAAATAGTAGTTGTGTATCATATTATAAACGATTTTGAACTCTGTATGATGCTATCAAACTTGGATAAGGTTCTGCCGGTAATTATTTCCGCATATATGGGCGGGTATCCTTCATCGTAGCTGTAACACTAACAGCACTCCAGCCTTGGCCAATGTCTATACATACAAATATTCCTGACACCATACTGAGTATGTCCCCTTATAAACCCCACTGCATTATCTCCCTAACCAGGTATCCTGGAGGCAGCAGCAGAGTTGCCGTATGAGGTGGCGTCTATCTGCAGTTTCTGCAGCCGGTTAAAGCGGGGTCGGATATACCACGCCGCGCGCCGCGAAGGGTACAATGTTCTAGCCATGGGGCAACATATAGACGACTTAGCCGAAAGGTAAGTACAGATGGGATCAAAGAGAACCCCATCTTACAGTAACTCCTGAAAACTCTGAACAATTGAGACATGAAATAAATAATGTATGTATAAAAGAAGCAAGTTATGGTAACAATAATATTACCTCCCCTCCGCCCTTCCGTATCAGTGATAATAGTAATTGATCACCTCCTTGCAATTAAGAGTTTCACAAGTGATCTAAGAGAGCTGAGGAGTTTGAAGACATGACACTAAAGCCAGTATTGAATGTTGAAATAATCACGATTGTGTAAAAAGAATAAAAAGTTGCAATCTTTTTTGTTTCAGCTTCCTCATGTCAGTGTTTCACAATGGCCTCCTGCGGACGATGAAAGGCTGCTACACTGTTCAGTAAGTCGATATAACATTCCTGTTTGGTTTCAATTATTGATCCGCCAATAACTTGTGGCTTGCGTTTAAGAGTTTGTATAATGCTTGATATGTTTCTGTGGTAATCGATCCGTGGCAGGTTATATTGCAATTGAAGGAAATCCAATTATTTTCTGTCATTTTCAGAGAAGGCGACTTGAGGGTGATTCGTCCGTTCGTCTATGTGAGAGAGAAAGACCTACGTGATTTTGCAGAACAGGTATGTATCCATGAGATATACAGTTTTATGTTTATCCGTTTCATCATAATCAACATTATGTGATTATTGGATTGTAACAGATGTCTGATGCACTGACAATAATCCGCACATTGTTTCCTTCCTCTACATTTTAGTCTTTAAGATACTCGATATAACGTGCTCAGCCGCTATGTGGATGTAAATAAGTTAACTATGTGTAAAATAAATTTTCAGAAAAAGTTACCGGTGATCCCAGAGAACTGCCCTGCGTGTTTTGAGGCCCCGAAGGAGCGACACCGGATGAAACAGCTACTGGCGGCACAGGAGGTGAGGGCAGTTTGTACACCTTTGTCAGACCAGGTTACCACCTGGGACCTTACCTCACAGTGTAGTACAGCTTAATCTACAGACACTAACTTATAAAGCAGAGTAGACAAAAGCAGGAGATATTGATCAATTTTATGTAGGAAATTTATGCAATTTAATACAGAGATCTTTAGCTAAAAAGTAGCAATTCCTGCAAAAGTAGGAAAAGTGGCATCTCTGAATTGATTAAAGTTTCCATCGGTAGTACCTACGTCAGTTATTATACAGCATGCATGCTTGAATATAGCACTGGCGAGTTACTCGCGATTCCCCATGATTGCATTCATGCATCACGAAGACAAATGGCCTATAGCGCATTAAAGAACTATGCTGCCCTCATACGGTTGACACTGATTTGCTGTGTCTGGTGCTTGCAGGTGATATTCCCGCACCTCTTCCACTCCATCAAGTCGGCCATAAAACCCATCCTGTCCATCAACAAGACCGGCGTCAACGTGCGCAAGCTCTTTGAGCAACTCGGGGAGCAGAATGCAAACGACGATGAACTTGACATGTGAACAATAAGTTTATTGAAATGACATAAGTCTGCATCAGTGTCAGCACAGTGAAAAGTAGGAGTGGAGATAGGATTAAGATGATGCTGGTCATAGTGTTGCAGATAGCTGTAGGACTCACAGCACTGGGGTGGAGGCAGGAACCATCTGATGCTAACAGTATATCTCAGTATGGGTTGTTAGTGACAGGTCTGCACTGGTGATGTTCATACTGCTCGTCCAGTTCATGGCCTTGTAACACATACCGTTAGTGTTACCTTCCTTATTGGTGCTTGTTGTAAATGACTCCAGCCCCAGTAGTTTAGACAGTTTGGGAAACGTCTATGCAGCGAGTCTGTCATAGTTTGGTAAAATACTCATTTACTGTTTGGTGTCTTCCTTCGAAGTCGAGGAAAGTATAAGCGGATGAAATACCATATACTAAACCGTAAACGTAGGAAAACACTGTCGCCAACATGGCGTTTTTAGTGAAATTATGAACATCCCATATGCTTGGATCTAATTTATTGCAAATCGTACTGAGAAAATCCATTCTATACATAAAAGATGTGTGGATGAAAAAACAATAAATTAATACCAGACCAGCTATGAACCTCTACCAGTACCTATTAGTGAAACTTCTCTGGGATGCATTACCCATACATTAATACAAACCTTCATAAACATATATTGCCTCTATATTATGATGTATAAATCGATTTTACCTTGAGATTTCATTACACAGAACTGTATTTATTGCCGGTTATCGAAGTAACCTTTAGAAATAAAGACTTCTACAGACAGTAATTGTAATGATGATTATTGCCGAGACTGGTTACATGGTAAAGACAAGTACTTGTATATTATGCCAAAAACTGTGATTATTTTTTCTTGATTATTTTTCATATTGTAGTCAGATTAAGCAGCATTTACCGCCCTATTAAAGAACACTATCTTCACGCTATAAGTGTTCATATATATATTTGAACATTAAATCGGAAAATAAAGATAAACTACGTGTCACATTATTTATCATTATCTCTTTATTTAATGCACTATAGTGACATATTATATACACATAAACATTTCCAACAGTGAACAACGGCAACGTACACGTGCTGGGTAGTGTGGATATAGTTAATGCACCTGATACTACATGGATTGTATTATACGTGTTTGTAGTATATCATTATCAATAGATACACTATGAAGGTCGGTGGGAGTAATCCACGACCGCTATCGAGCCCAACGACTTATCTGTCGAAGCACCTCATTTTGAACTCACCTCCCTTTAAAACGACGTTGTTGTCCGTGGACTGGTCCACCTACCCTTAGCTTAACAACACCTCATAAATCAGAACTTTGAGACATTAAGAAGGTGATACAGATTAAATAAATATTTCATCCAAGAAAACTCATACGATGTACAAAAGCAGCTGGTAGAATACAATAGTAAAATCCTAGCACTTAATAGGTGCCTCAGCTCACTCAGCCGACTCAGCTGATGAATTGGTTGGCTTTGTCTAGATCTAGATCCACGTATTTGTCCTTGTTCCCCTGTTGTACAACCTGCAGTCTGATGGTGGGGATGACCTCTGACCTCTTGGTGTCCTTGACCTTGGTGCTATCGGGGGTGGGTGCGGTGACGGAGAGATGCAGACAACACCCGTTCTGTATGAGGCGGCGTTCGTGTGCCAGGGCCAGCTGACTCACCACCCGCCGCTCCACCTGGCGGGACAAAACCAACTCAAATCAGATGTGTGCAGCCCCCTGCATGTATGCATTTTCATGTTTGCTAATATATTAAGTGCATATAGCCATGTCCCAAGTAAAATATATTTATTTTCGCTTCCTTGATAACCGTTGTCCATCACATTAGTATAGATGAGAGTGTACCGTTTAGTCTCATTGTACAACCTAAGGATTAAAGGGCGATCCTAAGATCCAGGTGCGAGTTATACGAGCCTACGAGGGGTTTGGGAAATATACGACAGTACTTAAGTGGACATTTTCAGAAACTGTGCGTGTTACGGGGTTTCCCAAAAGTGTGTTGTCTATGCGGGTTATACATGATACTTTACAGTAGGAGGTTTCCTGTACGTACCTCATGTTTGATGGAGCGGGCTCCATAATGTACATCGTAGCCGTCAGCTAACACGTCCAGCACCTCGCGGTCCCAGGACAGCTTCATCGCGTGTTTGTCTTCAGCCTAGGTACAAAGACACACGGTTGTACTTAACAAGTAGCACATCAGCTCACGGTTGTATTTTTAAACAAACAAAAATTGTGGTGATCATCACTGGTGAGAATTGATAGAAAATTGGTCAAGGAAGAAATTCCAAATTGGATGTTAACCCTATACATTGTATTTTTAAACTGAGTCTGCTGCCACACTTTCCCACCGATACAGCTAATTTCAATACATTTTGTACTGTGTGGTAATTATATCATCGCCCTCATAACTTCTCTATAACCATCCTGCAGATGTCCTCGGGTGTGGAATTTCATGGTCTTCTCATCTGGTCTTGTAGAGTTTTGTTATGAACATATCTAAAAACATAAGTTCTCACCTTTTTGGCCCAAAAGTCTAATTCCCTGATGACCAGTTTTGTCAGTTCAGACCGGGAGAAGGGCAGGAAATACACAATTTCGTTAATTCGGCCGAGGAACTCGTCTCTCCGAAAGTGGCGCTGAAATTTCATTTGAGGAAAAATCAATATAATCATATTAAACATCAACTGTGCACGCATATTCAAATTGGATGATAGAACAACTTCGACGGTATTGTTGGTATGAGTGCTAAGTCTCGTTACAGACTTGCAATTGTGTATAACCCGCACCTGGGATTTGGTTTGCTTACAACCTGCGAGATGTTACGGTATAACTTATCACCAGTCCCCACCTATTGCCAACTGATATATCACAAGGCAACAGCTGCTGGTTACCTTCAGAATGGGTTGGACGACTTTCTCCTTAAATGTCCTTGATACTGTCACCTTTTCTGATATTTCAAGGTCACCTACAAAAGACAGAAGGCATTGTGCTATCATATTGATATAACAAGCTTCATGTATAATCCATTGCAAAGCTGATACATTGTAATTCTGTTTTCGGATGTACTGGGTATACTATGTTCATTGTTATGACGCTTTTAAATATCGTTTTATTGTAGTTAATTAAATTCTAATACGTTTGTGTAGCAAACTTACCTAATTGTCCCTCGCTTCGCTTTTGTGCAACTTCGTGTGCCTCTTTTCGTAACTGAAGACCGTGCTCGGCAATCTCATCACTAGCGAGGTTTGACGTCATTATAAAAATAGCATCTCTGCATTCGATCGTCTTGCCTTTACCGTCGGTCAGGCGACCCTGTTAAAGATAAATTATAATTGCGTTATATTGCTATTGATATCAGGTACTTAATCCTTTCAGCATAGATATATAGTATGTTATTGTAAATAATCAATGAAATCACGTTTTATAATTGGCTTTTTAAAGAGGTTGACCTGAATTTGTGTAAATATAACACGTTCAAACGTAGAGTTACATATATTACCGTTATATAACACTGAAGGACGGCATAGTTCAAAACAGTAATTGAGTGAGTCGGGCGGATTTAGAGGGGGCGGACCCGCGTGCGGCCCCACCCCCTTTCACAACGTCCATTACAGCACCCACCCCTGATGCTTTGATGTGCTTTGTCATCATGATGCATGAATGCAGACCAGGCAACTAACTCGGCATTGCTGCATTTGTGCATTATAACGAACGGACAAGATTGATACATAAAGGTGGGCATGAATGCTTTTTACGCCAATGACATAGCACCCAGCAGCACAAGACGACCCTCACTAAGGGCTGTACACGTATTAAGGTGCCTGACCTCGTCAAAGAGCTGCAGTAGGATGGTGAGTACGTCTGTGTGCGCCTTGTCCACCTCGTCAAACAGCACCACCGCCTTGGGACACGCCGTCAGCTTCTTAGTCAGCTGGCCGCCCTCCTCGTGCCCCACATAGCCCGGCGGGGAGCCGATGAACTTGGCCACCTGAGGTATCAAGTGTAGGGTTTAGAAGGTGAGCACTGGGGGATGGTGCAGTATGTAGTCAGCACGGGATAGAATGGTGAAGTGACTGATATTGATACCACTGAGTTAGAACTAAAGGTCCGACAAAATATCATGCTCTGCTGCGATAAAATTTAAGAATGACACTTGACAACTTTCTCGTGGTATTTACATTAGCTACAACACTAGGATACATTTCTACTTTGAATAAATGTATTTTGCAAGTGATGCCCATGAATGAATAAAAACAGTAATTCAACAATTTATCTGAGAATAATTACCTCGTGTTTCTCCTGGTACTCTGACATGTCCATGCGGATAAATCCTTTCTTCTCGTCTTTGTGCAGATAACGGGCTATTTGCTTTGCCAACTCTGTCTTTCCTAAAAACATCAATTTTAAATAACCAAAAATGTTCATTACAATTTCGAATTCAAAAATTACGGAAAATATATTGGAGTGATAGGAACCCGGGGAATATTTTAAAGATAGGCTTAAGAGAATTGAATAAACATGCATTCACACATAATTTTAATTTAAAGATGCATTAGAGCATAATTTAAATTTGAATGTAGTACATGAATGAGAATGACACCTACCTATTCCAGATGACCCCATGAAGAGAAACACCAGAGGGTGCTCCTCGTCATACCAGCCATTCTCCTTTCTCCGAATAGCTGAAATGTGAAATAAACAGTATCATGATCATCTGTCTTCTTTCCGCGGTAGTACCATAAAGTGTCGCGTATATGCAGAACGCACAGAAAGCCATGCCTATTAAAAACTTGAGAGAATCCTATAAGCCGGATCTGGGATTCGATTATACATGTACCTATTTCAGTGCTGTAGCATACTTCCCAAAACCTTCGTATACGCTGCACCCTATATTATAGGGATGTTTTGCATCAATTAATGCTGGTTCCAATTCACGTACAAGCGGTGACTTCTACGCAAGACTTTACGATAATCAAACTCTTATCATGGGCAGAGAGTGTGAACAGTATTCAGTATGATATAGGCGGGTGTAGACCTAAGTAAAACTTCCACTGAATGTTATATAAGATGTATTAGACGCCATAGAGGCATTATACCACAGGATAAGCTCACCCGAGGCTACTGTCGTGATGGCACCCTCTTGCCCGATGATGTTTTCCTTTAACCTCAGTTCAAGAGGGAACTTCCTGCGCTCTTCTCGCTCACGATCTTTCTTTTTGTCCGCGAACTGCAAGAATACCATGCGCATTGTGATAGAATCAATCTCTATAGTTCTCACAGGAGGGGATCTTTACAGGGCCATTTCTTACCTCCAATGTACATAGAATGGACCATTTGGTAATCCCATCTGCATCCCCTACTAAATGTCTTGTATGGAGAGGAGCTGTAAAGGTTACGGCACTGTATTTGTCTAAAGTGAGAGTGTATTGCTTAAGAATGCACGGGGAAATCACTGGCATGGTTATGAGACAATACTAGCCCATATGAGGAATTTGCCTGAAAGGGGGTACAGCAGCAGAACATTGCTTATGTTTTACATTTCAAAGCAACAACAGTTTAACACTTACAGAGCTTTCATGACGCTGTAGTACATTCTTCATATGGGCAGACTTGGCGTAAGCACTCGGTTTGTGCCCATTCTCATTTTCCACAGTAGGGTCTGCACCTAAGAAGATTCATATACAATTCTAATGAACCATAGACTATCACCTATTAGGTCTATGAATGAACCTATCTGATCATCAGGGACTATGATGACATGCTACATAGTGTTTATCAGGCTAGAACTGTGGCTCGTCCAAAATAGCTTGCCTACACCAGGAATGTATACAAATGAAAATCTTCGTGAGTTGCAATAAAAATTTAAAAAACATACAAATAAAGGAATGTGGCCGTCATTCTATCATAAACTTTACCATTGTCCATTAAAGCATTTGGTCATCATTCTATCAGAGACACTACCATTGGCCATAAAACGGGTCAGTCATGCGGAGCCCCTACATGGGTAAAAATCGGCACGGGCGATACAGCTACACAACTCTTTTAAAAATTGATGGACACAAAAAACAAGGGATAAAAATCGACCTGCAGACATCTTTCTCTAAGTTCTTATATTATATATATATATAAAGTGACACAGTGACACGCCATTTCCCCTAAAAAGTGATGCAGTGACACAGCCAAAAAGCTGACTACCCATGTGGAGGAACAAAGCGCTTCAAATAGTTGCATGTACCTGCATGGAGTAGCAACTCGGCCATAGCGTCGTTATCCATGAGGACGGCATAGTGCAGGGCGGTGCAGTCCCGGAAGGAGGCCCGCGTGTTGAGGCGGTCACTGAACTCGTCCTCCCGCGTAATCATAACTGTTATAGAAACACAAACACCACTTCATCTTTACTCAGTGTGATATAATATTATAATATTAATCAAATAATTTTATCTTTCATCAATCAATCAAATATCATGTATGATAATTTATAGTAAATGCATTGAAAGCGATGTCTCTTTATAGGTTTATATTATTAGGTACAATGTATGGGTAATGATATATATCATTGCCATTGGGTAAGCATCTACCTTGAAGTGAATTCAGACGCCTTTCTTTAGAGACTCGTTGTACTGTACTAAACTCATCTCCTAAATTGAGGTCTGCGCCAGCAGCGAGTAGAGTCTTTGCAGCGCTGAAACAAAGCCAACAGGCCAACTGGTTTTGTCAACAGTTTTATAAATGTTAACTTTATGCATGCACACGTACACGCCAACTTTAAAATATCATGAAGCCACCCAGTAGGTTGATTAAAGCATTTAAGCATCAAAAAGACACATAGGCCTATGGTTATTTTAATGCTCTACAACGGTACGTAGGCTACGGTACCAGTACAAATACTCATGAATATTAACTTTTATTTTCTGCAGATATCCCCCGGGAGATATCCACTGTGCTATTGGGCTACGACATATTTTCCAATTTAACATCATGTTTAAAATACATTGTGTGTCCACGATAACCGCGCCGCTTACTCATACCGGTACTCACTCTAAACTGTTGCTGATGACTGCCACATGCAGGGGTGTCCAGCCCAGCTGGTGCCGACGGTTTACATCAAGTCCCATCTTCAACAGCCTGAAACAATTACCTTACTGTGCGTACATTAATCCTTCCTAAATCTTATGGGCCTCTACATGGGTAGTTAGATTTTTGGCCGTCACTATGTCACTTTTTAGGGGAAACAGCGTGTCACTACGTCACTTTATAGTGATTGAGTAATGGATGTTTAACGCCATTTCGACAACTAAGGTCATACTCATGGCGAGAAACTTAAATTAGGGATGTGTCACTTTATATGTAGGCTACATTTAAAAGTTACACATCCCAGTACATAGAGAACTTAGAGAACGTTATCAGCAGGTCGATTTTTATCCTTTATTTTCCTGTGTCCGTCGATTTTTAAAAGGGCTGTGTCACCCATGTCGATTTTTACCCATATAGAGGCACTCTTATGCACTGGTGCTTTTCTTTTAATGTTTCAAATTTTGTTGTAAATACCTGTATTTCAATTACATTTACTGCATGGTAAATTGAAATCCAAAGGACTCACCTATCAATTTCTTTTACATCGTCCATCCGCACAGCATGGTTGAGCTTTATATCTAGGATAAAATAGCAGTATGATTTCATCGGATCATTTCATACTAATAGACAATTGGAAGAGTGGAAGGAGGGGAAAGAGCAGCATAAGGTCTCGAGGTAACAGCTGTTAGAGCCGGCAACGCCATTCTGATAGTGATAGGTGCCTACAGTAGTGAACAGTTGAAGATGAAATGGCTGGCTTCGAATAAGGGAGTGCTCATTTTTTTAACAACGGGCGGCGGGGGGATTTTGCGTGGAGCCTGCGACAAATTTTCACCATCCCCCCCCCCCCAAAGAGTGGTCGAAATTGTTTACCCCCCATAGGTATCCCATCTAAAGGTAGAATTCAATCTTTCCTGGGCCTACGCTCCCATGAAGAATGTTCTTGTAGGCCTACTCAAAATGCGGGAGAATATACCATCTGGGGAAATATAGAATCATTCCAGAAGTTGATCCAGTAGAAAGTATGAGGCTTTGGGAAAACGTTTTTCTATTTAGATTTAGAACCAGTATGCATGCCTTACTGCCCTTTAGGACTTAGGATATGGGCCTGGGGGGGGGGGCAGGGGCGGGCACATGTCCCCCCCCCCCCAGACTCTATTGTCGGGGGGCCAAGACTATGTTTTTGCCCCCCTCCCCCCAACATTTTCCAGAATTATATAGTTTTCAGCGTTTTCTCACTGTACCATTCATTATGGGGCCTAAAGTTGAGAATAGAGCATGCCTTTAGTCTAGAACTTGCCAAAATGCACCATTTTACTTCTGGAATTTCAAAATTTTCTTCAAAGAGAAAGGTGACAAGAATTAGCAGGCTCCCCTGAGGCCAAAAAAATGAAAGGGTTGTTTCATGTTACATGGTCTAATATTCTAGGTTAAGTAGGTCGGACCTTTTTTTCCACTGTTTTTTAACATTTAATTCTAGGCTGAAAAGTAGGCCTACCACAAAATTTACTCGCAATCGCCAGGTTTTTTTTCTAGGGTGGGTCCTGCTTTGCTAGGTGTACGTAGGGTCGGGTAACCTGAAACAAACCTTTTATCTTATTTTTTTGGCCTTCCTGTCAAAATTCTTGTTTTAGTGTCTACATTAAATAAAATCTCTTGTGGGGAAGGGGCATGTATTTTTCCATAGAAAGTATAAAAAAAAGCTACAGAAGCAGAGGGGGAAATCCTATCCCTGACAACTCTAAAAATGCACCAGAATGCACCATTTCGCTTCTAGAAATGCAAAATTTGCGCTTGCAACGTTTGGGTGTCCCCTCTATTTGGTTTCTGGACCACATACCCCCCCCCCCACTAGAAAAATTGTCAGCCCTTTGCCCCCCAACTTTTAAATGGTTCCGCCGCCCCTGTAAATGTTTTTGAACCCCCCCCCCCGCAAGAGGGGTCAAAAAAATTTTGCCCCCCCCCCCCGGGTCAAGGGGTCCAAATTTTTTTGCCCCCCCTGTTGTTAAAAAATGATCACTCCCTTAGGACGATGAGAGGACTTACATAGATGAGCTTGATCTAAACATTGTGCCCGGCCCATGGGTCGAGTAAAACCTGATGCAATCCCGACACCAGTGACGGCGAGAGCCGCGGTTGACACTCCTATCACCTTGAATACCGGCCAAGAGAACAATTTCCACTTAGTAGAAATGGCATTAGAAGATGCTCTGGTGCTTAAGCAACACTTATGGAGGTATATACTATATGAACAACTCTTTCTGAGTTTTGAAACAGTCAAAATGTATCTGCGAAAGGCAGAATTTGCCAACTTGCAAGTGGGAGCGGCCATGTTGGTATTAGGCCTATAGCTGCTGTCACTAGGTGAGTTCGGGGTGCGCCAAAATAAGTACTTTGGTGATTACCAGGACCAGCGTGCCCGTACGTTCCGGTAGACCCTCACAAAGACCCAGCTTCAGCAGCTGAAGCTGGGTCTTTGCAGAAGTCTACCGGAAGGTACGGGCACGCTGGTCCTGGTAATCACCAAAGTACTTATTTTGGCGCACCCCGAACTCACCTACTGACACTAGATGTCGCCACAACGCAGCAGATTGCTGCGAGCGTTGCGGTCCCCGGGAATGTGATTGCGCCGCGCTCGATGGAGCCGCCCCGGCATGCCGCCCCTTGCTGACGGAGAACTATCCCAGTGTGTTTGTGACCTCTGAAAACCAAGATAGGGGCCATTCCAAGTTATTTCAACAAGTGGTCCCCACATGACCTCCCCCGATCCTAATAATTTTCCACCTACATAGGCTAAGGCCTATGTGGTTCATGAAGACTATTTATGACATTTATCCCTCCAACCAAATTTGGGCATTGAAAAGTGGCAAAAATTGATATTAGGTCATTTTGAGTTGGCCATATTGGATTTGCATATTATGGGAGGCACTGCATCCCTCATTTTTATGTTGAAACCTTCATGGACATTTGGAATCTAAATTTCCAAGGCATTTGAAATAGCAGTTTTGATGATATGATTTTTCAAACCTTTTCAATTTGTAGTTGCAATAGTAAAAATGACCACCATTTACACTCATTGTTCAAGTATAAACCTTAATCAAAACCTCATGATACTGTCATTTCTCAAGAGTGTATGGATGTGTGAGAGAATTTAAGCAATACCAGACCTCTAGGTCATTGGATTCTGAAAATATTCCATTTTGAAGATGACACAAAATTGGGATTTTGCAGACTGAGGACAAAACCCCCTGATATTCAGCGGCCAAAATCTCAGAAAGTTCCGGGAGTTGGATGCTATAATTTTACATAATGTTTATGAACTACATATAGGTATCTTCATGTGGATGGAAAATTATTAGGATCTGTGGAGGTCATGGGTGGAAAGTTCCTCAAATCTGTCTATATAACACGAAATGGCCCATAGGCCTATCAAATAGGGCCTACAGTAATTAAGCAAAGACTTGATCTTACTTGTAGCCTAATGGTGGAATCAGCATAGGCCTACATTTTTGCATGAACTTAGAGTAGCCTAAAATAGAGTCATAGCCTAAAGCCGTAAAGCCCCACCTTTTTCAAAGTTGAAGATGGATTCATTTTGGCATTTATTTTCTCTAAAAGACAACATTTTTGAAATATTCCTATTAGAAGCTGATCGAGTTAGACATATACATCCATACAAAGTCTACGGTACCATAACCATGGAAATAGGCCCCATGAAATGTCATTTTTACCCTTTTTTTTATTTACATTAACATACTTAAGTCTTGTTTATACTGAGATCATAATACATATAGTGTATGTTAAGTTTCCCTCATGAAATTCAACAAATCTATGTAGATGTGTGAGTGGATGTGCGACCCCCTACTCCCCCAGTAAACACAATTCCTACGTAGCCTAGTTCAGACGTTAATCTACGTTGATTTTTGGTTTGAACTAGATAGTCAATGGTTCAATGGTTCATGACATTTGGATAATATGTTGGATATTCATTTCCTAAGTTATCATAGAAATTATACCGATAACCCACTCTGATATATATTTTGATACATTACAGTATGGATATGTCCCCAACTTATGACTAAGTCTGGTGAGAAGTCCATACACCATTTTTAACTAATTTTTATGTCATTAGGACAGACCTCTGTCAGGTTCCAGCACAGACTTCTGTAGCAATTCATTTTAAACAAGACAGTATAGGTCATGATCTGACAATGCATTTGCGTTTGTCATCTGGACTTTTTGTAATTCAGTTTCTCAAGCAGCTGGTTACCAGGGGGTTCTGACAAATCACCTTACATTCCAATAGGAAATCCTGTAGTGGAATTAATCACTGAAGTATGACATATAAAATTGATATCTTAGGAATGCAAATCACAGAAGAACATCTCACTACCATTACTTTTATTCAACAAATTAATTTATCATTTGTATTTTGTGTACACCATCAATGCCTAAGAGAAACATTCTTAATATTTTAAACAAACTACATCACAATTATTTGCATTTAAATATGTAGCAACACAGCTGAATTAAACATCTGGATATATAGAAAGAATTTCATATAAAAATATTCATGAAATATTTGAGAATGGTGTCCTTAACAGGGAGCTGTATATAAAATATATTGTTGGCTAGAACAACTGATAGAATCAATCATCCTCTCACACTCTCAGTATGTGTAATTTTGATATGTTGTGTGAACCATAAACTTTTATAAATACATCCTTGAATAGGCAACGTATCAAAACAGTATCACTTTTGTAGAGGTCGCGGAAAACTTAGTCATTGGATCGGCCGGGAATCGAACCACAGACCTCTCGCACCGGTGACAAGCGTGCTAACCGTTACACTACCAACCCGTGTCTGACTGTTCTCCGCTCCTTACGTTACTGGATCGGTATGGTACAGAGGGGGAGGATTACCCAGGTGTTTCACCCCTTCAGGCTCTCCACCAGGGTACGGCGAATCCGACCCCTACACTTTGATATATCATTATATCTGTATCTATATCTATAGTTATAACTGTCATATCTGATGTAATACACAAGTGGGTTGAGAACTGGACCCCATGCAAGAGACATCGGGCAAGTGTGCTCCGACACATGGTGGGTGGAAGGAATAGATCCCAACTTCTGATGGGTCTCTGGATCCCTCCCTAGGGACAGTTCATTAGAGAAGCTGACTTGTACTGCACTTTTTTGCCTCCTTTGGTTCAACCACAGCTCTCCCTGTTCATACATAATAATAACCTGAATACTTTAGTCTACCCTCAGTACATCAGAGAAGCTGACATGTACTGGACTTTTTTGTCTCCTTCGGTTCACCTCCACCTGCCTTCGTTGCTGCTGCCTGTTCACTGCTGCCCTTAGTGTCTCCTCCATTCTTGCCCCGTGTAGACATGACTTTGGCCCATCCTGGATGGCCTTTGGGGTAGAGAAGTTTCTCCAGTCTGTTATTGAAGAAGATTCCGTCTGGGTCTGCACCTGACCTCTCCAAGGCACCCAGGTATTTGGTAATTACAGGGGCATAGCTCTGTAAATAAACATTAAACATTTAATCATGTTGTTCTACACTCAATCCAATAAGTATTTAGATATTGCAGACTTTATTTATTTGTTTTCTATAGAAGTGGAACTAATTCTGTTCAATATACATATGCTTGTTCATGATTTACATACTTTGTGAGATTCATATAGCTTAATCAAATAATTGTTTCAGTCATGTATCTCACATGTACTGTAATACAGGCCTTAAAGCATTTTCTGTTTTTATCTCTCTGCAGATACATCACACTATTTGTCTCTCACTGTCTCCCTGTCACTGTGTCTCTCAGTCTTTGTCAATGTTTAGATCACCCCTTCCTTCTGTTAAAATTACCAATCATGATACATTCAAAAAAGTAGATGAAATGGTGCACCTTTTGAATGAACTCATCAATGCCTTTAAGAAACTCCCACTCCTTACACCAGTGAGGCCGTGCTCCTTGCATGGTCTGCCAGACATCAGCCACCTTTTGACAGAACTCCTGCCAGCCAGGGGTGTTGGCCACTGTAAGTACCTCAATCATACATGTGTGACCTAAGAGAAATGAATGGATAGATTTGATTTGGCACCTATCATGTCAGCGTACACAAAATGCCTGTAACAGCACAATAGCAGTGACTATAGGAGCTAGGTAGCAACTGTACAGTTAGCCACAGCAGATACATGCACCTTTAGATACTGCTTAATTCAAAAAGGAAAAAAGGAGGTTTCAACATATAAAGGTGGTGTCACCCTTGGTATAACCATTATTATATAAATCAAATTTTATATAATCAAAAGCGAAACTTGTAAATATAATATAATCCCTACCTGAACCACCATATTCTGGTTTAGAGCTGCCACATGGTGCCAGGTACACATCACTGTCTGCCATAAACCTCATCTCCAGGGGCAGGTTCATGGGGAACCGACCCTCCTGGGCATCTTTGAGGACCAGCTCAATTACATGCTGCAAGCATCAACATTTATATGTTTAAATCATACAATGTGGATGAACTGAAATCTAAATTCAAATCAAACATTTGGTAGGAATGAAGGCAACCAGGGAATGTGCAACTTTGATCAGAACTTACCTGTATAGCTGTGCAGATGTTAGATAAGTCATTATCTGTGCTAATTGCCCACTCCATGTCATAGACAGGTACATCTTGGACGCTCCCCCTGAAGTGAATGGCATTTGGTAACTGTTGTGTGTGTTTGCCACTGAAGTTCTTCTTTATCTGTTGTACCTGTTTTATGAAGACATTTGATTGTATCAGAACATGAAAGCTTACATATTACCTAAGTGTGTGTGTTTTTAGATATCATTGTTCGAAATATAAAATTGTAGGTATTCTTACAATTGCTTATAGATCTCATTATTTCAGCATTAGTTGCTGTTTTGAACTAATTAAAGGTCAATAGAAGCTCTTCTCTTTATTGTGAATTCGAACCTATTGAAATTTGAGTTATAAATCTCCCTAAAATCACAAATAGTTTTAATTTAATGACAGAGCTGCTGATGATAAAAACATATTTTGACTTTCAAAAGGGATTCATGCTTCCAGAGTAAAGGGAATGTATCATTTGTATGTGATGAACATTGAGACATGAGATTTACAATACCACCTCCAGCACTGGGACAACTGACCTGATACAAGTTGCATCTGCTTGGAGGTTTTCTGGATACAAGGTCAATTAAATGGCACCCTATAATCGATTTATGGATGCTAACCTACTCAATACTTTGTCAGTGACTTTTCATGTGGTTGCAGAGTGCAGTGACACACCCACATATCAGATATTGTAATCATATTCGAACTTATTGTCTGTAATGTTTGTATATTGGTGGAGCTCTCCTATTTATTGAGATTTATAATACCAATAATTATAATGATTATATTCATTGACTAACCTGTGTTCTTAGAAAGGAGGGGGCAACCTGAGGGCAGCGGGTTATGAAGCTATCCACAAACTGGAACCCCTTTGCTTGCAAAAAGGTTATGAAGTCCATAGTCTTATAAAACTCTGGCTCTTCCACAGGCCCAACCTTGTCAGGTTTGTTTATAAGCCTCAACCAAACATCATCTTCCTTAGGGTCCCACTCTCCGACATCTATTTCCCCCTCCATGAAGGCTTCCAGTGCTTCCCAGCCGGATATACCTGTAGGAAATAAATAATCATGCAAGCTGACTGAGAGAGTGCATAATCAACACTTGATGTCAAGAATGTTTACAACATGCAGTCATTGCTTTATTATCTCGACAATAGTAACTGGGTTGGAGTAGATAATAGGCTTACTGGTACTGATAATGAATGGTTATCTTTTGAACAATAAAAAATTACTGCAATATACATGTATATTGGACAGTGGAAGGGCTTACCATTAAATGGGAACCAAAAGATTTCAACAGACCAATTCTCAGTAACAATCTTGTGAAGCTTCTCGTTGTCATAGAATATGTCCTTCACCTTCATCCAGATGTTTTCTGTTTCAACTATGACCATTGGGCTGACCTTTATGAAATACAGATTTAAGAGAAAAACTAATGATCACTAGATTATTCATGTTCATGGTTTTTTTTTCAATTTTCAGTGCAAAACAATGATTACAAAGGGGAAAATATGGGCATATTTGGTATTAAATGAAAGCTTACAGTGTTGCGGATCCATTGGGCAAGGGAAAATATGCATATGTACAACGTTTGCCAATCCATATTATATTGCTTGCTGAAATATGAATTTCGCTTGCCAAAGATCCATATTTTCCCACCCATTTGTTCGTTAGCAAAAAAAAAAAAAAAAAAAAAAGCACCCTCGTCATTTTTGTCAGGGCCTGGTTATGAGAAACAAGTTTATTATTTGGAGTGGCCTAACATTGCATTTCGCTTAATGTATAATTGACATTACATTAGACATTTGTATAAAGTGTATTTCAATGGGGGGAAAGAACAATGATATATGTGACCAGGCTAGGGAAAAGACCCATCCGGGGAGGAATTAGTATCCCTGCCGCTTTACTTTTGAAAAATTGTTCCCAACCACCGGGGACATTGCAGATGAATATGTCCTATTAAAACCGGTACTACACTACAGATAGTGCCCTGGTACTGCATATATGCAGTATCGGTTTTTGGGTACTAAAATACAGTACTGCATATATGCAGTATCGGTTTTACAGTGGTACTGCATATATGCAGTATGGCAGGGAAAGGGTTAATGTTGGTGTCATACCCTTTAAAATGAGATATTATGAGTTAAAAAATTCCTGGTAGTTTAGTGGGAATTGATTTTCAAAGATTGGTACACATCAATAACTGAAAATGATAGATAAGCTCTAAAAGCATCGCATCCCATAATAAATAGCGATAATTAATTTTATTTATAGATAACCAAATAGAATGTTAATTTTTAGTCTAAATTTGGTTCTAGAAGGAATTTTTACAGTCTGTTTTCAGTTTTGAGTAACTGATGTGAAACTTAAGAAACTGGGACAATTATCTCCCATTTTGTGTAATGGAATGGTTTCCATGGCAACCAAAAATGGCTTACATGCTAATTTTCCATAGAAAACATTCTTTTTGCATTCCAAATATGGAATGTTTGCAGTAAAGATAGAACTTTTATGATAAGTCTATTCAATTCTACACAAAAAATTAGCCTAGAGCAATTTTACTTGAATTATGCACTCTCTAGCCCTTCTGGTGCCCCCTGGTGGCCAAAGCCAGTACTAAAAATCTCCCGCGGATGGGTCTTTTTGCTTGTTGGGTCACATATAACAGTGACATCAAATTCATGCCACTAAATATTTATAGATAATCCCTTTAATTTTGAATAGATTTATTGACCATAATAATGTAAAGGTAGAATGCATTCTGCCTACACGGTCAGAGTGAAATATGTACAAACTATAATACAATAAATTCTTCAAAGAAATGTTTGGTCAGTGTTCTACTGACTAGTAATGTTCCTTGTCGACTGGTGGCTCACCTCTCTCAGGTGTGACTCAGACCAGTACCAGTTCCTTCTTCATGGTCTCAAGCACCGTCATCATCAATACAGTTGAATTGGGCATTGAGGCTTCAATCAAATTATTCCTTGGGTAGAAATTCTAATAATAATTATTAACATATCACTGTTCAGTCAATATGCACACGATACTGTATCTGTAGTACACTATGACATACCTTTAGTGTTAAATCTACGATGATGCCCCACAGACCTAAGTTAGCCTGCACTGCTCTCATCATGTCCTCGTCCTCCTTCAGGGAGTATGTCCGCAGGTCACCATTACTATCTATTATACGCATGCTCACAAGATCATCTGACACGGTTTTCACATCCCAGCCAACTCCCTGTATATCAAAAATATACCATGAAATTAAAAAGACTCACACAGTTAAACTTAATTTCTGAACTCAGAATATTCATGCAATTACGTTCTTTCTTCCACATGATAACATGCTTTCAATTCATGCAGCACTGAATACATGTAGATAGTATGACATCTTGATGACTATTATAACATTGCAGGTAATGATAATCGATTATCTCATGAAAATGACACAATTTATATAGAATACGAAAATCATGAATAAGGTGACAGCACCATAATCACACAATATTACTTTGGTGATGCCTGATATACCATAAGTGACTTACATGGCATGCAGGAGCCACCACTCCCCCCATCTGCACCACCCTCAGGATGACATTGGCTGGTATACAGACACCATGACTCAACTGGAAATCCAGAAACTCCTTTGTGTTTACCCCAGTTGCTATCGTGACCCATTTACTTTCTGTATCATCAGGATCCTGTCAGGAATGAAGTGTAAAATCACAATGTTTATTCATATATTGATATTATTGTAGTGGGACGCTGTACTATTTCTATAGAACCGGATTGAGTTATTTTGGTTATGGCTGTTGTGGCATATCCGGGCTGCACTCCTGTCTGGTGCCCGGTATGTGATTACATAATCTGGCACCTGAGGATTGGTGGAGTGCGACCTGGTAATATGCACCGAGCCGAGACTGCCACGTGTCACCCGACATAACTCGGGTACCGTGTCGGTCCGGACGAACCGGTTTCAGGTTACCCGGAGTTCCTCGGGAACTCAAGTGTTTACGAGTAATCGAGTGGAGTTACATAAGGCTCAGTATATAAACCCATGGGTTCTGCTACTCGAGGACCCAGTCTTGCTGTGCACTTCGGCCAGCTTGACTGTTCCTCAACAGAGATTCCTAGAACTCTGTTGTACTTTTCGGCCTAGTCCTGCCGCTGCTCCTAACTTGGTGACCCTGCGTCTCTCTCTGTTCCACCCTTTGGGGGAACAAGAGGAGATAGACGCATTGGTGGATAACTCCAGGCCCGCCTCCCTCTGAGGAGTCCCGTCCATATGGAGTTGACCAAGATCGGAGAGAGCATTGGACATTGGGGAATTATAGATTAGACTGTGAGCGTATCACTCCTGTATGTTCATATGACACCTCCCTGTAAACACACTACGTAAATCCAACGTAGGTGAGAAGTCTGTACAAGTTTGCCTCCAACCAAATGTTTAATTTACGATTTTTTACAAGGTTTGTGGACGTCAAAACGTGAAGGTTTATTGACGTTCAATGGACGTTTATGTCTGATTTACGTTTTTCTACCTCATTCAAACGTAGATAAACGTAATAAACCTATGTAGATCAACGTTGAAAGCAATATTCTTTCAACCTAATTTGTACATGTGACTCCTCACTGTCCCACAAGGTGGCAGCACTAGCAAGTATAGAGAGAATTCTACTTTAGCAGATTTACTTCATTCAAACCGGTAAAGTGTAAGAGATAATGATTTTGACATTTTGGTAATTAGCCACAAATTCTTCAATATTCATATATAGGAGACTAAATTAAAAAATGTCATGTAATTTGTATATACAAGGGCCCTCACTGATTAAACACCACATTGCTGATAATAAAATATAGACAAAGCCTCAGTGAAGCCAAAACCTAGAATATATATAAGTTTCAAGGGAGACTGTACGTCAGGCTGTACAAAGAGAGTAACACACAGCATAAACTCATCTAATATAGAATAAAATGGGGGTCCACAATCACAATATTATCTGTACAAATCATGTCTCTTAGTGTAAATCTACATTAACAACACATATCTATGGCCATATAAATCTATTTTACCCACAGTTATAGGTCATTTTATGTATTATCTCAAGGTATATTTACGTCTGAATGAGGTAGATAAACATAAATCAGACATAAACGTCCATTGAACGTCAATAAACCTTCACGTTTTGACGTCCACAAACCTTGTAAAACTACGTAGTTTACCCTCCAAATGAACGTAGATTTACGTCTGAGCTACGTATCTGTGTTTACAGGGCTGTTGTTTGGAAGCATATTTTGAATATCACTATCCGTCTGTATGATTACGTGCCGTATGTCAGAATGAATAAAGAGTAATTTCTGAACAACCTATTTTCGAATCTGGAGTTCTTCATAGCCGATGCCTATCTTAGAATAGCCAACAGCTACATTATCATTGATTTTATTTGGTACTGTAGGCGTCATATCCTGCATCACTGTTCACCTTCGCACACCAAACCGATCCGGTAAAGTATGGTGCAGTCAAGTTGTCAGATGGATATGTAGCTCAGTGGTAGAGCAACAGGTTAATGGATCTGAAGGTTGTGGGTTTGAGTCCCACTTTCTCCAGATGACTTTTCCGCGACCATTACAGTACATTATGACCTAAGCAGGAGGGCAAAAGCAGAGAGGGAATTGGGAAATAAAGCTGATGTTGGGCTATTTAAAATGAGACATCATCAGCCAAAATATCTCTGCAAGTTTTGTCAGAATCGCTGAGTTGATATGTGTAACTGAAAATGCTAAAAAGACAAGCTGTAAAGGTATTATATCCCATAATAAGTACAAAAAGGGACAAGAAAAAAACTCTAATCATATTATGTTGTGAGGCATTTCTCAGTTAAAGGAAAAGGGAACTACTGTGGTACCATGGGGAACTATAGTGGGTGACGTGTTAAGGAATCATCAAACATAAATGAGTTTTTATAAAAGTAAAGCTTCATCAGCTTCAGTAGAAGGCCAGCTTAAATCACATACCTGTGTTAGTTCTATCTGAGGTCCATCGGGGCGTTTTATGTCTCTCACATACATGACAATATCCCCCTCATCTGAGAAGAGCGGTGTCCAGGAGTGGGTCCTGCCTGCTGCCCTCACTCTGAGACCGAGCTGCCGTGCTGCCCGCACCACCGCCTGCACCTCCTCCACCGTGGTCGGGGAGACAGACAAGATCTCATTCCTTATCTGGGTACTTGCCCAGTTAGAGAACTTAGAAACCTGCAAGATGATTGATATACAAAAATCTAAATGAGGGTTCGGTGCTGTGAGGAGAGAACCGAACAAGTGGGGGACTGGGAAGAGGCACATATCAGTTGAGTCAAGAACAAAACAAACATAAACTAGAATTGATACCTTTTATCTAGTGTAATATATCACTGAAAAACTCATGATATCAATTTCAAAGTAATATAGCAATATTGGTTAATCAATATTTCGAATACTCATCTCTACCCTACACACACAGAAAAGTGAGAGTCATTGTCGCTAAAACTACCCTCACCTGAGGGTCAGGCACTGCCTGACTCTCAGGTGAGAGTAGATTTAGCGACAATGACTCTCACTTTTCTGAGGGTGTATGCGATATGATCAGTATAATCGGTGGTCAACTCTCTCGAAAATGTAATTATAAATCTACCAGGCTAAAATATATGTGACAATTTAATCCTCATATAATCCCTAGTATAGGAGAATGATCATTTCTTCTAAATTTCTTTATCAAAACAGGGAGAAAGGGGCCGACTTCGGGTGACTATTTCTGTGTGTCCAATTTCAGGTGAACTTCATCCTTTTCAATTCACAAGATTTACTTGAATATTTCTCCAAGGTAATTAATTGGAATAATTGTACTCGTGGATTATCCACAAAGAAGGAATCCTCCCCTTTCCATTGGTATATGTGTTTGAGTAATTATTTAAAAACACCATTCATTGTCAAATGAAAAAGAGTCATGTTCATAGTGCAATTGAGGGTCCGGAAATGGTGAAACTACCCGAGTAGACACAATTTGAGTAACTGTACAAGTTGTTATTTATATTTCTGTAGAATGATTTATGTTGCAGTACGCTCTTCAGGATAAAGCTCTCCCACACACAGAGAAGTAAAGGAGTCGCCATGACTCTTTTACCAAAGTCAACTCTAGGTGACTCTGGTGGAGGGGTCACAGCTACTCCAGTCATACCCCTTGGTCCTTGTACAAATTGACTCTCCCTCTTGACTCTATCAGTGCAGAGTCAAGTGCAGTTTACTCTGCCCACAGCAGAGTCATTTGTAGTTTGACCCTTCATAAAGAGTCAAATAAAAAATGTGTTGACTCTGATAGTAGTTGCATATGAACCCACCTGGTGGGGCAACCAACACTAATTTGGTATCAATGGCAACCACAAGGCAGAGCCTCCATCTATATTTTAGATAGTTGTTACATGCCACACAGTTTTGATCTTATATAGATAGGTCCACTATGTCTAAATAGTGTGGTTACGGGATGTCAATGGATAAGCTTTCCAGTGAACTTACCTGAATCAAATATGGTGACAAACTGTACAATACATTCCAAGAACATCAACAGTATAGAGCTTAGTCACCATATTTGTGGGTGTGGGAAATGAAGATAAGGCTGGGCACTTAATGTGTGAGATATAATGTGTAGCACTGCTTACTACTTAATATAGATCTAATATTGGCATCTAAAATGTGTATGGCCAATGGTCTGTAGAATGTAGTGTGGAGCAGATATAACTTAGCCCTTTCACACAGGTGGAAGTAGTGGACATGGCAACATGTCTTGTTATTGACCTGTCTTGGGCAATAACCTCACCTACTCACTTCCCTCACAAGCCTCACCTGGCTTGCCCACTAATTATATACACCTGTCGCCCCCACTCTACCCTGGTATAAATGCACAATCCACCTGACCTGCATGTACTCATGTATTCGATTTTGACTCCCCTTTTTTGATGGGTCAACTGCTGATGACTCTTCAGGAATGGAGAGTCAAACTCATTTGACTCTCCTCTACAGGTGTCACGTGGGAGACAAACTGCGACTCTGGCTGTCAGAGTCGTGGCGACTCTTTTACTTTTCTGTGTGCAGCTCATAATAAAAATAACGCTAAACCCCTATAGCTTTGTTGATTTGAGGACTTAAATGTCTAACATGATAAACCTATATAATGCTTATAGAACATCCTGGGTGATATATTGTATATTCCATCAGCGAAGTAGGGGCCAGGGATCTCATTTTGATATCCTTGAATTTATCAAATGAAATCCCCACCCATCAATTGAATCTTTTCCCTCTTATTTCTATCTTTTCTCTCGCCGTAACATATCATCCTTTATATTCTCTATCTACTTATTACACGCCATTGTATACATGTACTATATATACTGGTGCAAGCCTATTGCTGGTAGTCAACCAGCTTACTAGCAGACAACACTTCGGATATAACAAAACATCATAATGCATAGGTAAACTCCACATAGATGTTTAAGAGGCACCATATAATAATGTTTACTCTATCACTTTAAGCAACATTAATCAGTTTCTCTATTGGTATTGTTATTATGGTCCTCATAAGAACATGTGCTATTATGAGTGTACAAGTACACTTACCTCGATCTTTGGCTTGGAGCCTACAATATTTTGGAGGTCCTTTAATACTTTCCGGATATCTCGTTTTTCTGCCATTTCAATACTGAATTGTCTTACTGAATCTTTCCTAATCCACTAAGCAATCTATAGGTACATGTATATATTCTAATGATGTCCTTGCTGCTAGTGTGTATACTTATAAGGATATGTGTCTCTGTGAGTACATGCCATTGTATACATGTACTATATATACTGGTGCAAGCCTATTGCTGGTAGTCAACCAGCTTACTAGCAGACAACATTTCGGATATAAGAAAACATCATAATGCATAGGTAAACTCCACAACATTATCTGTGCATGGCATATGCGCTCCAAAGGGGAAGCAGCCTTTGTTATGAAACTAAGCATATGGAGGAGTATGTTTATAGCTACTGGCTTGCTAGGCAGGAGGCATGAATAATAATATACCCTCGACAACCTCAACAGCCTTCTATTGAACCCATTGATTGATTCTTTTGGTGCAATTGGATTTGACACACAGTGGGAGCATGAATCCTTCCTAAACATAATACACTCCTTATTCCATGGGCCACTGGTACATCCAGATCTTCATACTCATTTTTAATGGTTAACAACCATTATGCTATACTTATGTTTTGTAAGCGCAAATAATAGGGGATTCCATTGAGCTCCTGAAGTTATAGGTCTGTTTCAGTGTACCTGTGAATGTACATGTACTTTGAATGGACGGGATAAGAGCGTGCACCCCAGACTCGTTGCACAATGGTCTCATAATTATGATCACCCCACCTACAGCAATAGGGAGATAATAAATGACTTCTTTATAGCTCCATACACTTGTAAACACAATCAACGAATAACTTTTGAGCATTACATTTTTATTCACAAACCTCTCGTTTCTATGTTATAAACTGGTAATAGAACGTTGAAACATTATTAGACAATTATTATTAGACAATTGTAAACAACTGAAATCATATATCATGTTACCTCAGTTATCACCTCGTGATTTCTACATATAAAATGCAATACTCTATAAATAATATATGTACAAACTCGTAACTTTAATTCCGCTGTAGTTGTGTATAAAACTTGATTTTTCTTACTATCATATAAAGCAACTGTCTTTTATGGAAACACACAAAAAGCAAGTGATATTAATCCCCACCCTGGTCAACCATCCACTCAACCATCCTCTCATAGTTATAGATCACCACTATTCGGCATTGGTACTCAATGTCCTGCTGCTGTAGGATACGCTTTTGCACATTCTTCATGAGTTCTTATTTTTTTGAAATACAGGATTTCCTATGCTTTAGCACTGAAGGGCCGTATTCAATGCCCCCCATTGAATACAATGTGGCCGTATTCAATGGTCTAGGAAAAGATAGTTTTTCTTCATTAAATAGCTTCAAATAAAAAATAAACACAAATGCCAACTACATTGATACCATCTCTGATGTATTTCACTCGTGGGGGCTGGGGCATATCCCATTCAGCCTGCGGCTTCGTGGGATATGGCCCCAGCCCCCACTCGTGAAATACAACAGAGATGGTATCAATGGGCATTGGCATTTGTCTATTTATTACATGGTAACCAGGTGAATACAATAATGAATTAAGTGTCCTTGAGTAGTTCTGGAATCGGCGTATAACATGCCCCCGCGGTATAGAGTGTAGTCGTATTCCATGGCCTGTGACATTTCTAGATTAAAGCAATTAAACCATTTTCACATGCAATAAATGCAGTACTGAACAGAGTTTCCATGTTTACATCGTTTTCCACTCGTTTGACTATACTTTATGACGTGCCTTTATACTGTGGAAATATAGAGTCAGTCATCTCATTTCAGCTTGTTTCAGTGTCATATGAGTGACGTCACACCCCATAGATCGTGGGATACAGATGGCCCTATGCTGCATCATAAATATATCCATCGATCCGCAATGTATGAAAACTGTATAACAATTCAAATATTGGATTCCAGATAATAACTATAATTATACAGCTGGGCATCTTGGCAAGCAGAATTACTAAAAACTCGTAGAAACGAAGACACATACGAATGTATTACAATCACATAGTGTTCCTGTGGAATCAGTTACCTCCACTGGAAAACTACCCCAACCCCCACCCCTCAGGTTTATCTTATGAGCTTTATTATAAATGTGAAATGTGCTGAACGTTTTGCGCTTCTATTTGCCAAGAGGCTGCTGCCTTCACATTGCTGCCCTTAGCATCTACTTCATCTTCGCCTCTTGCAGACTTAATTTTGGCCCATCCTGGATGGCCTTGGGGGTAAAGAATTTTCTCCAAGCGGTCATTGAAGAAGATTCCATCTGGGTCGGCACCTGACCTCTCCAAGGCACCCAGGTATTTTGGGATTACCGGGGCATAGCTCTGTAAATATACATTAAAATGATGAAATCATCTAACAATGTTGGCTGATGAAGGGTGATTAAATCACCCAAGACATTATATTAAAGCTCAAATGACTTTACCTTGACAAATATCAATGCTATTATGTCTCTCAAATAAAATTGCCCACTTGGCTTGACTGTGATTAGAGTATTTGCAAAAATCATTCAATGACATAATTTCTAGCTCCCTCCCCCCCCTTCTCTCTCTCTCTCTCTCTCTCTCTCTCTCTCTCTCTCTCTCTCTCTCTCTCTCTCTCTCTCTCTCTCTCTCTGTCTTTAATTTCACAAAGAACATACCCTTTGAATGAACTCATCAACACCTTTGAGGCATTGCCACTCCTTACACCAGTGAGGTCGTGCTCCTTGCATGGTCTGCCAGACATCAGCCACCTTTTGACAGAACTCCTGCCAGCCAGGGGTGTTGGCCACTGTAAGTACCTCAATCATACATGTGTGACCTGGAGCGTATTTGGGAGAAAGGAATTATTTTACAAATTGTTAAAGTGTATTTTGCTACTGTCTATGACTATTGGCATTTGCTAAATATTTTACCTCCACCAAAAGTTATAATAACTCTTCTGTGGTATTTAGATACACATGAAGAGAGACATGATGCTGTTTAAAGGGCACAGTGTACTGACGACATGGAGACAAATATAATTGTCCCATTGATAACAACAAGAGGGAAACTGTTGTATTGCTAGGGCCAATATCTTTGCTGCTTATACATAATGACTTATTATTGAGGATATGGACAGGTCTGACTTAACGCCTACCTGAACCACCATATTCTGGTTTGGAGCCGCCACATGGTGCCAGGTACACATCGCTGTCTGCCATAAACCTCATCTCCAGGGGCAGGTTCATGGGGAACCGACCTGCCAGGGCATCCTGGTACACCAGCTCAACCACATGCTGCAATCATTAACATATAGTGATAATTATGCTTCCATATAGAACAAGATACAGATTCTATTCCTGTAAATGTTCATAGCCCCACTTTAATTGAGATGAATTAGATGAATGTGAATTGGTTGGAATAACATCCCATCATAAGGAGGGGGTGATTTGGCTGTCGATATGAACTGCACAGCCAGGTCCCCTAGTGGCTATTATCAGTAGCAGGAAACAAACAGTATCAGCAAAATATTCTGCACTTATAGAAATTAGCACATGCATTAGGGTAATATTGTATCTAGGCAAAATGAAAATTTTGCGTAGGCTGTAAATGTTGAACGTTTCTTCTATGGATATTGTTCATCGGTAACAGTTTGAATCATAACTTTGATTGGAACAAACCTGAATAGCTGTGCAGATGTTAGATAAGTCATTATCTGCACTGATTGCCCACTCCATGTCATAGACAGGTACATCTTGGATGTTATCCCTGAAGTGGACAGCATTTGGTAACTGTTGTATGTGTTTTCCACTGAAGTCCTTTTTCACTTGTTTGACCTATTTTATTAAAAAGATATAGAGTTTTCCTTTTAAGATAGTGGCCTAGGTATGGCTCAAAAATAATGCAAGGAATTTAAAAGGATTAAAGATGTCGCCATTCTACACAGGCCTACCAATACAGGGATGGGTATCAGCTAGACCTATATATATATATATATATATATATATATATATATATATATATACCCACTGAGGACACATGCACAGTTACTATATCATAACCCCTTTATAAGCATTCTGAATCCCACCATATGTAAGAATATCACCTGATCAGCATCAATTTAAAGACTGACTAATATGGATCTGCATCCTCTATAATCAATGACAAACCTGGGATCTTAGAAAGAGCGGTGCAACCTGAGGGTTGTGCCTTATGAAGCTATCCACAAACTGAAAGCCCTTTGCTTGTAAGAATGTCTTGAAGTCCATCATCTTATAAAACTTTGGCTCTTCAACAGCTCCCACCTTGTCAGGTTTGTTTACAAGCCTCAACCAAACGTCATCTTCCATTGGGTCCCACTCTCCAACATCTATTTTCTTCTGCACCAAGGCCTCCCACGACTCCCAGCGGGATATACCTGTAGGACATAAATAATGAGGAAAGTTGATTCAGAATTCTACATGTAATTAGTTGTGGAATTATCAGCCTTCACCTGAGGAATATTCACCTCAAAAATGGTGTAATCCGTCACTAAGTACTACCGATACACTAAGGTACACATATTGAGTCATGGTACACACTAATGTATTGCCTCATGTGCCATCCAGGCACGCTGTTCCATATCAGTCCCTATTCTACAGGCCAAATGAATTTCAATTGAAGTATGGCACCGATTTGTGGGCCACACAAATTTTTTTACCATTTAATTCCCAAGACAGCTTTGCCACATTATCCTGGCTGCAGGGATTAAGGTATCCTCTCTCCTCCACTGATTAGTAGCTTTATATACAGGTGAATAAATAATCGAAATCGAAATAATTGTGTCAGTCTGTGTATCATATGAGCAAACAAATACTGCACAGCATTCATGTACATAATACCCTTAATGGATAGGTTTCTCTTTTATATATATAGAAATGACCCTATATATATAGCTCAGATAAAGACAGAATACACAGTATAGGGCTTACCATTGAATGGGAACCAGAAGATTTCAACCGACCAATTTTCAGTAACGATCTTATGAAGCTTCTCCTTGTCATAGAATATGTCCTTCACCTTCATCCAAACGTTTTCTGTCTCAACTATGATCATGGGGCTGACCTTTTTGAAATTGGAGAGAATGGAGATTTGTATGAAACAGAAATTGTTATTGGACTCTTCATTTAAAAACTACTCTTGGCATTGAATGTAATTTCAGCTTAACCCATTTAGGGCGGAGCTCTTTTTTGACCATTTTTCCCTTGTAGAAAATTGTCTGGGCTTTCCAGAACTGAAAGAATTTTGCAAATAGTCCAATTATTAGTGAAACCAGTAAGGGTCAAAGTATATCAAGACTTCTGAAAATGAAATATCCCGAATTTGCATAAATACATTATCTATAAAGATATGACGTCATAAATATGACGTCCAGACGTCAAAATTGGGTAAATTCCCCTTCCCTTTAAACTGCAATATCACAAATTTGGAGCATTGTAATGACTTGAAACCAACTTTATATGATGATGATAGGTAAATTTAATTAAAATTTTTATGTTGAGTGGCCACAGCCAAAATGGTGTTTTTTGTTACCATGGCAACCAAAATCAACAAAAATCACTATTTTGGGATATCTGGTTGCCATGGAAACAAGGATTTTCCACAGAAATGCATCAAAAATCATCAAATCTTTTGTTTCCATCATTTTCAGCATGAAAAAATATTCAAAGTCATTTCTGACCAAAAATAGTGATATTATTTGATATTTTTGATGATTTTGACCTTAAATATTGCTTTAAATATAGTAAAACCTTCATTAAATATCTTTTGATTTGCCATTGCTATATCTTCAAGGGAAAAAATTATAGAGACAGACACCTTGGACTTCCCAAAGACCAAGTTCCACAGATCAAGCTCAAAAAAATTATTTTGAATTTTTATGAATTTGTCACTGTAATGTGGTGTCTTAAAAATCCCTTAAAATATGTCAAAAACGTCCTACATGTAGGACAATCGCCCCAAATGGGTCAATTTTCTTCTGTTATACTATATCGCTACGCGTTGAAAATGAACTTAGTGCGCATCCTGTGTTGATGCGCTGCCATGAGACTGGTATTGTACCACTATCCTCTACACCCTATTTAAAGCCTCTACGCTTAACTCTACATGGTATCGTATACCGACAGTTAAAGCTCAAATCTTTTTGTTTGTACCACCTCATACATTTGTATTATATATCGCCTGATGAATGTACATAATTTAATTACCAGACTGTAACTTATAAGCAGTAAAAAGTGGGTGGAACATCTAAATGTTAAAGTGTATGATAGAATACTCTGAATCCCTTTCACTGGATGGATTACCCCTGCAGGAACATCTTAATGTCACTTGTTGTATGTTATGAACGGTTAAAGAAAGAAAAAAGCTTAAATGTATCAAAATGAGCTGACAATTGGATGCACATACCTATATATGTACTTAACATACTTCCTGACGGAAAGTTCGAAAATTTTGACAAAAGTCTTGTGTTTAGTAGCACTTTCAAACATTGGTATATAAGTTCGTTAAAAAGTTCTTTCTTTAGTGCATTGAATTCATAACTTTTTGTTACCTTTGAATCATTAGAGAACCGATCAACTTGTTAAAAATACTCTCCCTACTTCAACAGAAAAGTTCCATCTATACCCTAATCGCAATGATTATAGGTGTGGAATTAACTGCTTTTTTTCACTAATCCTTGTAGTGAGCAGTCTTAAAAGACCTGTCTTAAGAGACAATAACTTTGAGCCTAAGCAATGTTATTAATAAGGAATAAGAAAAGCATTTTTAACAGTGAATCCTGACACAGAATTGCAGAATGCCATCATTTAAATAACATGTCATTACAATAGTTAGAATGCAATACACCATACCTTTAGTGTTAAATCTACAATGATGCCCCACAGACCTAAGTTAGCCTGCACTGCTCTCATCATGTCCTCGTCCTCTTTCAGGGAGTATGTTCGCAGGTCACCATTACTATCTATTATACGCATGCTCACAAGATCATCTGACACGGTTTTCACATCCCAGCCAGCCCCCTGCAATATATCAAAGTGCTTCAAATGGACTTATTTATGATGATATAGGATTAATCAATAATCACTTGTTTCCAATATAATCTATAGGCCTCATTATAATCAACTCCCCATATCACAATAATAAAGGAATTACAAACTGTAAAGAAGACACGACTCAGTAAAATGTGAATCAATAACATTGACATAATACTCATATCACTGTGACATGTTATAGAATTTGATTGACTTACATGGCATGCAGGGGCCACCACTCCCCCCATCTGCACTACCCTCAGGATGACATTGGCTGGTATACAGACACCATGACTCAACTGGAAATCCAGAAACTCCTGTGTTGTTGTGCCAGTTGCCATGGTGACCCATTTCCTTTCTGTATCATCAGGGTCCTGTCAAGTAATACGATTTAAAACACCATTTTAACCCATATCTATTGATTTCACATGTGAAACTATGGTTATCGCATAAGCTTTATCTGCATGGAAAGAGTTTATGAAAGTAAATGGAAGCATAATGTTTAGAGACCTCCTATAGCTGGCTATGACATAATTATGATGAAGATTAGCCTATCCTTATCAGAATCCTATTCTCTGAATATGTAATATTTTTGGCTACCTAAATGTCAAGTTACTTTAAATTCATGGGCATTAGATATCATTTTATTTTTAGAATGGGATTCTACATAGATAGTAGATACAATGTATTTATATAAGCACTTATAATGATATTATATCTATAACCAAAATGCTAAACCATTGTAATCGTGCACCTGTGTTAATTCTATCTGGGGTCCATCGGGGCGTTTTATGTCTCTCACATGCATGACAATATCCCCCTCATCTGAGAAGAGCGGTGTCCAGGAGTGGGTCCTGCCTGCTGCCCTCACTCTGAGACCGAGCTGCCTTGCCCCCCGCACCACCGCCTGCACCTCCTCCACCGTGGTCGGTGAGACAGACAAGATCTCATTCCTTATCTGGGTACTTGCCCAGTTAGAGAAATTGGACACCTGCAAGAATGCAAGTCATGGGTAAATTAATCCATATTAGAATATTTAGAGTATGGAGGAGGATACAAAATGATTGGGAGGGAGCTAGACAACTTAATTATTTAATTAGTCAGGTAAAGAAACAAAATGAGGATATTGAAATTGAACAAGCCAATGAAAATATTTACACAGTGACTGTTCATAACGATACAAATGTACCCCTAAACTTACATCACTGGATTGATTCAAAGTTATGTGTACATGATTTCTAATGGGAGTAAACCGCAGGGAAGGGAGAGATCCTGGATCAGAGCGCCTGTTTGTGACCTAAATGTAACAATATATATGTGAGGCTACTGTGCCACAATACGTGTACTCCTTCTTGCCCTCCTTCCTGGTGCGTTCGTGTATCATATCTATAGGACAACATGCAGTCTCGACGTGAAGAGAGCAGTGACATTCTAGCAGCCTACTCTCTAAAGCTAGTGAACACAACGAAATATCAGAATAGGATTGAAATATTCACTTACCTCGATCTTTGGCTTGGAGCCTACAATGTTTTGGAGCTCCTTTAACACTTTCCGGATATCTCGTTTTTCTGCCATTTCAGTAATGAATCAAAGCCTGTGGCTATTCTCTCAAAATGTTCACAATCCGTTAGGCATATAGATCTATAGGCTCCAATATAGGCCCCTACTGTGGCTGTGGTAGACTAATACAGGCTGGCTGCTCAGTTAGTTGTACTTCAGCATCAGATGGAACCGCACTTATATACACATCAACGATAATAGTTTAGAGGATGCTGGTTCAGCAGTTGCTAAGACTAGTATTAATACAATAATGATGTCACATGGTTCCATCACATGCGTGATCTATATCGTTAAAAGAAAACCCCATTTCCCATAAGAGGAGGTTTTCGTAGGACCAATGCACCCTTCCTAGTTTTCATGAAAACCCAACATGTTGTTGTCCTATATAAGTCACTGATAAAACTACATCATGTGGTCTGTGGAGGCTCTATATGTACATATGTACCCGGGTAAACTGCTCCACATACAAGGATGCCCTGTCATAGATGGAAATACCCATGAAAATGTGGTCATATGTGCTTGTTTTAAGCATGGAGCTACTGGACACTCCATGGTTATAGGTATTTTGTCTGCACATAATGTCGTCTTGCTTAACTCTATCACATGTAGTAGGCCCCTACATTGCTTTTTCAAACTGCCGGGAGGTGAAGTAGATGATGCAAAAAATTCCAAGAACGTATGAGGGTGCATGTGGTGCATAAATGATGAAATTGATTATATATGGCTGTGTATAACGACCTTGGGACAATGTTTTTGTCTCTGACCAGGTGCCGTCTCTGACCAGGTGCCGTCTCTGACCGGGTGACGTCTCTGACTGGATGCTACTTTGGGAGTTTAGTTATCTTCTAACAACAGCAGGAGGCTAATTATAATTACATAACAACTGCCATGAAGTTTTTACAAATCCTTATATATATGGCTATAGGTTCAAATTTAAATTAAATTAAATGTTGACACCCGGTCAGAGACGGCACCCAGTCAGAGACGGCACCCAGTCAGAGACGGCACCCGGTCAGAGACAAAAACATTGGCCCAAGGTCGTGAGACACAGCCATATATGAAATATATTTAGATGATAAAAGATCTCATATGAGATCCACGGGGAAGACACCGACCTATTCCTACATCAATGTTGAATGAAATGGGGGGGGGGGGGGGTTATGTACTTCTGCTGAGGGTAGCATGCTTTCTTTAGAAAGATGTATATCCCCGTCAGATCCCCGGGGGGGGCACTTGAATTTTTTTTGACACAGGTGTGCGGCTGGACCTTCGATACCCCTTACCCTTGTCATGGGGATTTTTGCCTCAAAATGTTACCCTTGTTATGGCATTTTCGCCCAAAAGCTCCTAGGTTTGGGGGAAAATGTAATAAAATGGACCATGTTTACTTAAATCTCCTCAAGAAATTCACTCTGGTGCAAATTTTTTGTAAGAAAATGTGATGTTTCCCCTATATTTACCCTGTTGTGTACTTACGTCTACCGCCTGCGACGATGTTTACTACTGTAATCTTATGAACGGCAGCACCTCTGTCTAGTTTTGGTCTGTACAACATGCTATCCGTTCACCAGTCTACCACGTGTCTTCTCGTACGTAATAAACGTTACTTCAAACACAACATTTGGCGAACGAGGATGTTGATGAAAGAATCCACGCATAAAAGTCGATTTTCTTGCTTTCACAAAAAGTGATTCTCCTGCAGAAATCGACCATAAGCTAAGTAAAAGGGCCAAGAAGCCATTCCTACCAAAATTGGATGAACTCCCATTGATACACTGTGAAAACTTTGTTGTGAAAAGTGAAGTCCCTGAAACTGAAAGTAGACTCCAGATCCCAAAAGTGAAAGTGAACTCCATGAAAGTGAAAGTAGATCTCTGAAACTAAAAGTGACTGTGCATTTGTGTAGGCTAGGCCCTATATCTACAAGTGTTGATCTACAAATGAGTGACTCTGAAATAAGTGATCTTGAATCTGAGGCTGGGAGTCTACATCTAGAAACTATGGCTGAAGCTAGGAATGTTGTGAGTGCCATAGGAGAGTTTAGTCCCAATAAAGAAAAATGGGCTAATTATCAAAGAAGGTTTAATGCTTGGATGAGAATAAACAAAATCCAGGATGATGAAAAAATTGATGCCTTCATATCTATGGTGGGACCTGAGGTTGTGGATCTTTTGGTTGCATTGTGTGCCCCTGCTGAAATTGAGACCAAAACATATGCCCAGCTAACAACATCGATTAGTAACCACTATACCTCAGGGTCCAATGAGCTAATCGAGAGCTTCAAGTTTGATGAGCGGAAACAGGGTGATAATGAGTCTGTGGCAGAATATATAGTGGCCTTAAAAAAAATCAGCATACACTGCGGGTTTGGGGATGAAGACCAAATCAAAAAGAGGCTCAGAAACCGCCTGGTTACCGGGTTGAGATCCGCTGCAATTAAGAACAGACTTTTAGGTTTGGGTGCAGGGTTGACATGGGAGAAAGCCGTAGATATAGGCACGTCCATGGACACGGCTAGCCATGGTAATCAGCTCATGGGGCCTACCCATGAGGTCAACCGGGTTCAACGTGGTAGCTACAAGAACAAAGGAAAAGCCCGCACTAAAAATAAGTGTTATCGTTGTGATGGCGACCACGAAGGCCGGTGCCCATTCGAAAAGGAAAAGTGTTTCAACTGTGATAAAATTGGACACATTGCCAAGGCTTGCAAAACGAAGTCTGCTCAAGGTCAATCTCAGTCGAGAGGTAGCTCACGTCCATACCGTGGCCGCGGAAGAGGTCGCGGGCGTGGCCAAGGCCGTGCACATTACGTCGATGACGACGAAAAACAAGAGGAAGAGGTCAGTTACGCATCACTGTTTGAAGTTAAAAGCGGAAAATACGGAGAAATAACAGTGAATGCCCGTGTCGAAAACAACGAAATGGCATTTGCTTTAGACACGGCATCGGCAGTTTCGATTGTCGGTGAGGACGACTACAAAGAATTCTTCCCCGATTTTGAGTTACGCGAAGCTTCTATCAACTTAAAATCGTACACCGGACACAAAGTTGAGCTACTCGGTGAAATCGACGTCCATGTGGAGTACAAGGGTCAAAAGAGACAGTTGCCACTGGTGATTGCGAAAGGCGTCCGTACACCGTTATTCGGACGGACCTGGCTAAAAGCCATACGTATAGACTGGGAAAATGTCTTCGCGATACATGCAACGCCCCTGGAACAGCTCCTGCATGAGTATCAGTCCGTGTTCAAAGGAGAGATAGGAGAGATAAAGGGCTTTGAAGCGACAATTGAGTTAAAACCAGATGCCACGCCAAAGTTCAAAAAGGCGCGTTCCATTGTCTATAACCTCACAGACGGTGTAAAGAAGGAGCTAAATAGGCTTGAAGAGAGTGGAGTTTATCGCCGCATTGAAAGAAGTGATTGGGCATCTCCAATAGTAGTGGTTCCAAAAGATAATGGACAGATGAGGTTGTGTGGTGACTACAAAGTGACTATAAACAGTGCGGTTGTCGATCAACCATATACGCTACCCACAGCTGAGGATATATTCGCTACGCTGGCGGGTGGTAGCCAGTTTACGAAACTGGACCTGTCTAGTGCCTACATGCAAGTGGTGGTGGAGGAAAAGTCAAGAAAGTACCTGACCATCAACACTTTGCAAGGACTTTACGAAGTTACTAGGCTTCCCTATGGGGTAAAGACAGCACCACACATCTTCCAAAGGATCATGGACCAGGTCTTACAAGGAATTCCTGGTGTTTGCTGCTATATAGACGATATCCTGATAACCGCTCCCACAAAGGACGAGCACCTAAAGCGCCTCCAACTGGTACTTCAAAGACTAGACAAGCATGACATCCGAGTGAAACGGGAGAAGTGTTCCTTCTTGGCTCCCGAAGTCCAATATCTCGGACATGTGATCAGCAAGGAGGGTCGTAGGCCCGTACCAGAAAAAGTGAGCGCAGTAAAAGACGCCAAAGCACCAGAAGATGTCTCAGAACTTCGCACATTCCTCGGGATGGTCAACTACTATGGTGGGTTCGTTAAGAATTTGTCCACAATTCTCGCTCCGTTAAATAATCTCCTGCGAGATGACGTCCCCTGGAAGTGGTCAAAGGAGTGCGAAGGGGCATTCGGGAAAGTCAAAGACGCCCTTACCAGTGAAACAGTGTTAACATATTACGATGTGAACAAAGAGCTTCTCCTAGCGACAGACGCATCTCCTTACGGAGTTGGTGCGGTTCTGTCACATGTTGACGAGAACGGAGAGGAGCGACCAATTGCCTACGCGTCAGTGACTCTAACGAAAGCTGAGAGGAACTACGCCCAAATAGAACGCGAAGCGTTAGGCATTATCTTCGGAGTTAAGAAATTCCACAAGTACCTGTATGGTAGGTCATTTACACTGTTGACCGACCATAAGCCACTGACCAAAATATTGGGTCCGAAAACGGATGTGCCAACGTTGGCAGCACTGAGGCTGCAGAGATGGTCTCTCATACTGATGACCTACAACTATGAGGTCAAATATAAGCGATCAGAGGATCATGCCAATGCCGACTATCTGAGTCGGGCACCAGTGGACATAGCCCAAGAAAATATGGAAGCTGAAGTGAACTATTTTAGCCACACTGACAAGCTACCGATCAACGCCAGAGACATCAAAGAAGCGACCCGAAAAGATCAGATCCTCACCAGAGTGTATGAGTTCACCATGAATGGTTGGCCGAACCATGTTGATGATGATGAACTGTCAGCATTCTATATCAGACGACACGAGCTATCGTGTGACCAAGGATGTCTTCTGTGGGGAATGCGAGTTATCATTCCACAGAAACTGCAGGAGCGAATGCTAGAAGAGCTACACATCGAGCACATCGGTATAGTGCGCATGAAAGCACTAGCTCGTAGCTACCTGTGGTTTCCCGGCATCGACAATGCTATAGAAGCATTAATAAAGGCATGTAAAACATGCCTGAGTCTCAAGAATGATCCACCAGCATCTCCGATGTATCCATGGCGATATCCTCAGAAACCATGGGACCGACTGCACATAGACTTTGCAGAGTACAAATCTGAAATGTTCCTAGTGGTAGTAGACGCACACTCAAAGTGGTTAGATGTAGTGCTCATGAAATCTACGACCGCAGAAAAGACCATAGAGGTACTGGAGCGGATGTTCGCCCATAACGGGTTCCCAAGAGAAGTTGTGAGCGACAACGGCCCACAATTCATCGCAGAAGTGTTTCGCGAGTTCCTGCATAACAAGGGTATAAAACATACCTTGACCGCTCCCTACCATCCAGCGTCCAACGGACTTGCAGAACGAGCGGTGCAGACCCTGAAAAATGCCTTAAAGCGGCATACCTTGGACGAAAAACCCGGCATGACTACGCACAGGAAGTTGTGTAGTTTCCTCCTGTCATATAACTCAACTCCTCACTCGGTGACAGGGGTGTCCCCATCCGAGTTGTTTCTCAAGAGACAGCTCCACACACGGTTGTCGATGATAAAACCCGACCTTCATGTGACGGTGGAGGGAAAACAGGACAAAATGATAGAGTATCGAGACCAGCGAGTGCCACAGCTAAGAGAGTTCGAGAAAGGAGAAAGAGTACGTGTAAAGAACTGTCGAGGCACCGACGTAAAGTATGTACCAGGATCCATAGTGTCTAGGAAGGGTCCCGTACAGTACTTGGTACGAATCGGCCGTAACATCCGTTACGTCCATGTCGACCATCTTCGAAAGTCCGGCGAAGCCATCGAAGATGACATTGATGACGAACAGCTCAGGCCTATGCAAAGGCCAATCACGGATATCATAAGTGATATACCCAAAGGCGGTAATGACCCTGTAGTTGTTGAAACGCCAGCTACGGCCATGCCACAGGAAGATGTGGTTACCTATGAGGAACCACCTAGAGCTATTCCACCCCAGGTGGTTGCTACTCCACCGAGAGTGCCGTCTCCAAGACGTGTATCTGTGAGACCTAGAAGGGCTCCAGCAAAGTTCAATGACTATGTGCCTAAATAACTGTTCTATTTCAGAGACTGATATATTTGTGTTTCTGACACTACTGTTCATGTTAAAGTAACATTACATAAAGATAAGAGTTATCGTTATCAGTAATCTCAAAGAGATAAAAGACTCCTTATACTATACTACAGTAATATCATAAAGACTCAAAGACTTTAAGTTCATGGACACCAATAAGGTGATGTCTAATCATATGTTTATTCCAGCATATATATTAAGTGTGGAGGAGTGTTGTGTACTTACGTCTACCGCCTGCGACGATGTTTACTACTGTAATCTTATGAACGGCAGCACCTCTGTCTAGTTTTGGTCTGTACAACATGCTATCCGTTCACCAGTCTACCACGTGTCTTCTCGTACGTAATAAACGTTACTTCAAACACAACATACCCTATATATAAAAATGAGTTGTTCTTTCGCTGGTTAGCAACTCTTAATTTTTTACTCCTTCATCCTAGAAAACCCTTGGCCTTGGGGTACCAGATGAAGCAAAATTCTCAGGCTATGAACCAGTTAGGAAAGTCCCAGCTAACTCGACTGGTAATCTTATCTTAATTGGATTCATATTTTAAAGGACACTTAGATAAGAATCCTATCCTCAATCATACTATTTTCAGAATATAATTCTAATTAAAAGAAAAACAACACAACTTACAATGGAAAATACACATAATCTCGCACAGAGTGCATGACAACAGAAGGCAAAAAAATCTCACTGGAATCCGCCATTGATTTTGACTTTTGTATGGCTCTGAAATAAGACAATCATAGAGCTGGGGACATCAAAAATAGTCGAATTGCATGGTGACTATCCATGTGAAGCTGTCATTTGAATATGACATCAAAACATCTTATAATGATTGAGCTAGCCCAGTCCAAAGTTGTCAGTCGGCCCCTCCGAGAGAATCTGTTAGGAGAGTGAGGTTGCTACAGTAGCGTGCCATGGTTACCATGGTGATGTAGGTCGGACAGACGCTGGGTGGCTCATGCAGTCCGCTCCACTTTGCCGCGTGGTGTTGTGTGTGGGTGTGGGTGTTGGAGGTGGAGGGGGGGGGGGGGGGTATTGGATTTTATGGGGCCTGTAGTTTGTATAGATTGGCATGATTTGCTGTCAAAATCGGCAATAGTTTGCCGTCAGAATCTCAATAGTTTGTGGTCAGAATCGCTAATAGTTTGCCGTCTTACCAATTAATTTTGCCATAGGCCTATTATCAAATGGAGATGGTGACAGGTGTAGGCCTGCAAGGCTGTGGGGGGATCGTTTGCCGTGAGTAGGACTATAGGAGTTATAGGCAACAGTTTACCTCTTTTAGGTCCTACTATGTTATTTTGACGTCAGTCCCTGAATTAGGGCCTAGGCCTACCTATATCAGGCTATAGGCCTATGCCTACTGTTGTGTACTCACGTATATACCGCCATGACGATGTTTACGCTTATAACCTTATGAACGGCAGCACCTCTGTCTACTCTATATTGATCTGTATAACATGATGCCGTCTATGAATAAACCACGTGACTTCACGAACATAACAATGGCGAACGGGTATGGGATCCAAAGAACTCACGCATAAAACTCGATTTTCTTGCTGTCACTAAAAGTGATTCTCCTGCAGAAGTCGACTATAAGCTAAGTAAAAAGGCCAAGAAGCCATTCCTACCAAAATTGGATGAACTCCCATTGATACACTGTGAAAACTTTGTTGTGAAAAGTGAAGTCCCTGAAACTGAAAGTAGACTCCAGATCCCAAAAGTGAAAGTGAACTCTATGAAAGTGAAAGTAGATCTCTGAAACTAAAAGTGACTGTGCATTTGTGTAGGCTAGGCCCTATATCTACAAGTGTTGATCTACAAATGAGTGACTCTGAAATAAGTGATCTTGAATCTGAGGCTGGGAGTCTACATCTAGGAACTATGGCTGAAGCTAGGAATGTTGTGAGTGCCATAGGAGAGTTTAGTCCCAATAAAGAAAAATGGGCTAATTATCAAAGAAGGTTTAATGCTTGGATGAGAATAAACAAAATCCAGGATGATGAAAAAATTGATGCCTTCATATCCATGGTGGGACCTGAGGTTGTGGATCTTTTGGTTGCATTGTGTGCCCCTGCTGAAATTGAGACCAAAACATATGCCCAGCTAACAACATTGATTAGTAACCATTACACCTCAGGGTCCAACGAGCTAATCGAGAGCTTCAAGTTTGATGAGCGGAGACAGGGTGATAATGAGTCTGTCGCAGACTATATAGTGGCTCTAAAAAAAATCAGTATACACTGCGGGTTTGGGGATGAAGACCAAATCAAAAAGAGGCTAAGAAACCGCCTGGTTACCGGGTTGAGATCCCCTGCAATCAAAAACAGACTGTTAGGCTTGGGGGCAGGGTTGACATGGGAGAAAGCCGTAGATATCGGCACGTCCATGGACACGGCTAGCCATGGTAATCAGCTCATGGGGCCTACCCATGAGGTCAACCGGGTTCAACGTGGTAGCTACAAGAACAAAGGAAAAGCCCGCACTAAAAATAAGTGTTATCGTTGTGATGGCGACCACGAGGGCCGGTGCCCATTCGAAAAGGAAAAGTGTTTCAACTGTGATAAAATTGGACACATTGCCAAGGCTTGCAAAACGAAGTCTGCTCAAGGTCAATCTCAGTCGAGAGGTAGCTCACGTCCATACCGTGGCCGTGGAAGAGGTCGCGGGCGAGGCCAAGGCCGTGCACATTACGTCGATGACGACGAAAAACAAGAGGAAGAGGTCAGTTACGCATCACTGTTTGAAGTTAAAAGCGGAAAATACGGAGAAATAACAGTGAATGCCCGTGTCGAAAACAACGAAATGACATTTGCTTTAGACACGGCATCGGCAGTTTCGATTGTCGGTGAGGACGACTACAAAGAATTCTTCCCCGATTTTGAGTTACGCGAAGCTTCGATCAACTTGAAATCGTACACCGGACACAAAGTTGAGCTACTCGGTGAAATCGACGTCCATGTGGAGTACGAGGGTCAAAAGAGACAGTTGCCGCTGGTGATCGCGAAAGGCGTCCGTACACCGTTATTCGGAAGGACCTGGCTAAAAGCCATACGTATAGACTGGGAAAATGTCTTCGCGATACATGCAACGCCCCTGGAACAGCTCCTGCATGAGTATCAGTCCGTGTTCAAAGGAGAGATAGGAGAGATAAAGGGCTTTGAAGCGACAATTGAGTTAAAACCAGATGCCACGCCAAAGTTCAAAAAGGCGCGTTCCATTGTCTATAACCTCACAGACGGTGTAAAGAAGGAGCTAAATAGGCTTGAAGAGAGTGGAGTTTATCGCCGCATCGAGAGAAGTGATTGGGCATCTCCAATAGTAGTGGTTCCAAAAGATAATGGACAGATGAGGTTGTGTGGTGACTACAAAGTGACTATAAACAGTGCGGTTGTCGATCAACCATATACGCTACCCACAGCTGAGGATATATTCGCTACGCTGGCGGGTGGTAGCCAGTTTACGAAACTGGACCTGTCTAGTGCCTACATGCAAGTGGTGGTGGAGGAAAAGTCAAGAAAGTACCTGACCATCAACACTTTGCAAGGACTTTACGAAGTTACTAGGCTTCCCTATGGGGTAAAGACAGCACCACACATCTTCCAAAGGATCATGGACCAGGTCTTACAAGGAATTCCTGGTGTTTGCTGCTATATAGACGATATCCTGATAACCGCTCCCACAAAGGACGAGCACCTAAAGCGCCTCCAACTGGTACTTCAAAGACTAGACAAGCATGACATCCGAGTGAAACGGGAGAAGTGTTCCTTCTTGGCTCCCGAAGTCCAATATCTCGGACATGTGATCAGCAAGGAGGGTCGTAGGCCCGTACCAGAAAAAGTGAGCGCAGTAAAAGACGCCAAAGCACCAGAAGATGTCTCAGAACTTCGCACATTCCTCGGGATGGTCAACTACTATGGTGGGTTCGTTAAGAATTTGTCCACGATTCTCGCTCCGTTAAATAATCTCCTGCGAGATGACGTCCCCTGGAAGTGGTCAAAGGAGTGCGAAGGGGCATTCGGGAAAGTCAAAGACGCCCTTACAAGTGAAACAGTGTTAACATATTACGATGTGAACAAAGAGCTTCTCCTCGCGACAGACGCATCTCCTTACGGAGTTGGTGCGGTTCTGTCACACGTTGACGAGAACGGAGAGGAGCGACCAATTGCCTACGCGTCAGTGACTCTAACGAAAGCTGAGAGGAACTACGCCCAAATAGAACGCGAAGCGTTAGGCATTATCTTCGGAGTTAAGAAATTCCACAAGTACCTGTATGGTAGGTCATTTACACTGTTGACCGACCATAAGCCACTGACCAAAATATTGGGTCCAAAAACGGATGTGCCAACGTTGGCAGCACTAAGACTGCAGAGATGGTCTCTCATTCTGATGACCTACAACTATGAGGTCAAATATAAGCGATCAGAGGATCATGCCAATGCCGACTATCTGAGTCGGGCACCAGTGGACATAGCCAAAGAAAATATGGAAGCTGAAGTGAACTATTTTAGCCACACTGACAAGCTACCGATCAACGCCAGAGACATCAAAGAAGCGACCCGAAAAGATCGGATCCTCACCAGAGTGTATGAGTTCACCATGAATGGTTGGCCGAACCATGTTGACGATGATGAACTGTTACCATTTTATACCAGACGACACGAGCTATCGTGTGACCAAGGATGTCTTCTGTGGGGAATGCGAGTTATCATTCCACAGAAACTGCAGGAGCGTATGCTAGAAGAGCTACACATCGAGCACGTCGGTATAGTGCGCATGAAAGCACTAGCTCGTAGCTACCTGTGGTTCCCCGGCATCGACAATGCTATAGAAGCATTAATAAAAGCATGCAAAACATGCCTGAGTCTCAAGAACGATCCACCAGCATCTCCGATGTATCCATGGCGATATCCTCAAAGGCCATGGGACCGACTGCACATAGACTTTGCAGAGTACAAATCTGAAATGTTCCTAGTGGTAGTAGACGCACACTCAAAGTGGTTAGATGTAGTGCTCATGAAATCTACGACCGCAGAAAAGACCATAGAGGTACTGGAGCGGATGTTCGCCCATAACGGGTTCCCAAGAGAGGTTGTGAGCGACAACGGCCCACAATTCATCGCGGAAGTGTTTCGCGAGTTCCTGCATAACAAGGGTATAAAACATACCTTGACCGCTCCCTACCATCCAGCGTCCAACGGACTTGCAGAGCGAGCGGTGCAGACCCTGAAAAATGCCTTAAAGCGGCATACATTGGACGAGAAACCCGGCATGACTACTCACAGAAAGCGGTGTAGTTTCCTCCTGTCGTATAATTCGACGCCTCACTCGGTGACAGGGGTGTCCCCATCCGAGTTGTTTCTCAAAAGACAGCTTCACACGCGGTTGTCGATGATAAAACCCGACCTTCATGTGACGGTGGAGGGAAAACAGGACAAAATGATAGAGTATCGAGACCAGCGAGTGCCACAGCTAAGAGAGTTCGAGCCAGGAGAGAGAGTAAGAGTAAAGAACTGCCGAGGCACCGACGTAAAGTATGTACCAGGATCCATAGTGTCTAGGAAGGGTCCCGTACAGTACTTGGTACGAGTCGGCCGTAACATCCGTTACGTCCATGTCGACCATCTTCGAAAGTCCGGCGAAGCCATCGAAGATGACATTGATGACGAACAGCTCAGGCCTATGCAAAGGCCAATCACGGATATCATAAGTGATATACCCAAAGGTGGTAATGACCCTGTAGTTGTTGAAACCCCAGCTACGGCCATGCCACAGGAAGATGTGGTTACCTATGAGGAACCACCTAGAGCTATTCCACCCCAGGTGGTTGCTACTCCACCGAGAGTGCCGTCTCCGAGACGTGTATCTGTGAGACCTAGAAGGGCTCCAGCAAAGTTCAATGACTATGTGCCTAAATAACTGTTCTATTTCAGAGACTGATATATTTGTATTTCTGACAGTATTATTGTTCATGTTAAAGTAACATTACATAAAGATAAGAGTTATCGTTATCCGTAATCTCAAAGAGATAAAAGACTCCTTATAGTATACTACATATCCTCAAAGAGATAAAGACTCAAAGACGTTAAGTTCATGGACACCAATAAGGTGATTTCTAATCATATGTTTATTCCAGCACATATATATTAAGTGTGGAGGAGTGTTGTGTACTCACGTATATACCGCCATGACGATGTTTACGCTTATAACCTTATGAACGGCAGCACCTCTGTCTACTCTATATTGATCTGTATAACATGATGCCGTCTATGAATAAACCACGTGACTTCACGAACATAACACCTACATGTGTATGCCTATGTGGGGGGCAGGGATATAGAAATGTCATAGGATAGGCCTATGCCTATGGACTATTATATTCCCTCACCCATAATCCCAGTCCCCGAAGGGGCTGGTTTAGTGAAAAATGGGGAATTTTGGTAAAATCTCGGACATTTTCTTCAAAAGTAGACCCTTGTTATAGGGATTTTCATGAAACTGCACCCTTGTTATGGCAAACTTTCTTGAAAAGTGGACCCTTGTTATAGGGAATTTTGTAGAAAAAGTACCCTTGCCAGCCGCACACATGTGTATACAAAATATACTAAGTGACCCCCCCGGGGTCAGATCACATCGAGAACTAGGGGAAGATGGGGGAATACGGGACACCTAAGGGTTTTCATGCAATTTCCGCCTCACTGGTGACCATAATCAAAATATTTTTTTACCTACATTTTAAGCATTCCTCTTTTGTATTTAATTGTGTTGAAGAAAAATTTCCTCAAACTCCCTAAGGTACAGTGGTTGTAGTTAATAATTTCAAAGATTTTGTGACCCGTATTACCCCACGGTGGGGTAATATGGGTCGCCATTGTGGGGTAAGATGGGACGGAAAAGTAATCTTCAGTGAAAATGGCCAAATATCTTTCAAGCATGAATGGAATTCTTTGAATGAGCAGCCTTTGGGGTACCTTAACAAAATATATGATGATTTAAACTACCCCAAAACATTATATAGATACTTTGTTACCTCAATTAGCACTATATGCCTATTCCTGTCGAGAAAATTTGTCAAAATATAAAAGAATTAGCAGAATTTGGCAAAAATGGAGTGTTTAAATTGTTGCCATGGTAACCAGGATGTCATGATATGCCCAAAACCCTATATAGTAGATAGGGCTCCTATATAGCTTTAATTCAAGCTATTTTGTGACCATTTATGTTAAGATGCACACTAGAAATGGCAAAAATTGTGAGTTGTCGTTTATGTTCAAATTGACCTCGAAATCTCTTGTATTTTCATGCCGCCATTTTGGAAAATGGCCGCCACACAAACCATGACCATATACAAATTTAAAACATTAAAAAAAATATCGCAAAGAAGTAAATTTATTTGGATATCTTGAAAAATAGGAGCGTCTGCAAAGTCCCTCTTTCATGTGGAAGGTTTAAATAAGGTAAATAGCTTAACATTTTTGTAGAAAAAATATATACAAATTGCCATAGGGATTGCCTTTGACCCGTATTACCCCACCTAAAAATGGGGTTGGGGTAATACGGGACACCACATAAAAAGTGGTGTCAATTCCTAGACACTTCACAGATAATAACCAAACCATAATTAATTTTTTAACCTATTGGGTGTTTTATCCTTAGCAGCTGAAACCAGAAAAAATATTACCATTCTGCTCAAACAAGGAGCTTACAAAAATGATAATGTGTCTAATTATGCTTTACTAAGCAAGATGCCAGCCCTATATATTTCAGGTATTCAGTTTTATTTTCCCCGTATAATTCATATAATAATTCCTCCAACCACTTAATAAATGCTGCAATATATATAACCTGATGCCTACCTATTATTGTAAAACCAAAACTTAGTTCTTAGTGTTACCTTTCAGTAAGAAATATCTGTCTGAAATGAGAGTGTCCCTTATTACCCCATGACCCGTACTACCCCATCTTCCCCTATAAGATGAACATATTTCCAATAGTTCTGGAAAAAACACCCTGGAAAAAACGCCAAGCCCGGGCAATGCAAATTTTGCCCATGTTTGTTCTGTGCTGTTGATACATATATATAGGGCTGGTGATGTGGACGGTGTACATAGTCAAAGAAGATTGAACGTGTGATTGAGATCACACTAGACTCAGGGTCAGGTAGAGGTGTGAAGGGAAATGTATCATTTATCATAGTAAGAAAGAGAAAGGGTGCACTCTTGTATTACTGGGATTCTTAAAGATATGACCTTTGACCTTGATTTTGACCTTTTTCCGACCTAGATATCATCCTACACATAACAGAAATGGATTCAGCACCTTTGGTTCACCCTAGTCCACTATCCATATCATCCATTGCTCCCCCTATTATATCCTGGCTGGACCGTTTCGGATAGCATACCCAAATTGTGTGTCACAAGTCAGGAACTGACAACTACCTATAGGCCTGCACCACACAACCTATAGGTCGCATGATGCAGGTGCCCTAAGAAAGTCACACCGAGTGAGGCAAGCCGCGCAAAAAAAGGGTATACTCGGAAAAAATGTGTACATTGACTTTTTTTTGGGGGGGTACTGGAGCCCAAATTCAAATTTTCATGTCCCCCGATCTTGGCTATCTATGTCTTTTGTCCTCTCACGTCTATGACCGACACACACTGAATAAAAACCTTTCTCCCATGTCCATATTGTAAACAATTACCCCGGTAGAGAGAGGGGGAGGGCGGTACGCCAGGCCACTCACATTTCCATATAGTCTTTGTTCCGATATGTGCATTGTCAATGCAAAGTGAATCAGGGTTATCACAACTCTGATCTGTTACACAAATAATAGTAAGTAACCTCCCCTGTAAATTACCTCTAGTACTTAAGAGTTTGATAGATGTCTGAAAAAAAGCGTCTCACCTACCCCTCCCATAGAGATAGCATTGGTTATCACTTCATATCCAAATTTGGGGTTGTCGGTTATCTACACGCTCCCATAGAGCTCTATTTATATGCTGAAGCAAATTACCACCAATTACAGCCTAATATTCTTTTTCGTTTTTTAGGGGGTTACAGTAGGAATTTGTAAAAAAACAAATACACCATTAGATAGATATTGTGGAAAGTGATCTAATGACACCATGCAAGATGCAAAGAGTGAAATATTGACCAAATGGGAGCAATTTCATTTTTTCAAGGAAAAGAGGTGTCCAGAATCGTCACACTTGACTCAGGGGGGACCCTGAGTCAATAACAAGGCTGGTTGGGATGACCTCTCGGCCCCTTCCTGAACTTTTACACGCTGTGTGTATTCTTAATTAACCCTTTAGCTACGGGCCAGAAAATTCCCCAAATCCTTGACTATGGGCATCTCAAACTGCTACACTGAAAACCCATGGCGCAAAAGGTGATCAGTGATGATGACCTTTTGGTGATCATTTTGATTGTGGCCTGGCGGCGTACCTGGTCCTCTTTAAAGTCATCAGATCTGACGACCCCTGGTCATCATATTGATCACATTTTCTTTGAGTGCAGCACAAGCCATTATGATCACCATGGGCCATCATTATTGATAACTTTAGTATTTTTTGTTGTTTTGCCATTTTTTGCTTAGAGAATGAAAGTACTTAACACCCCTGCATCAATTAAACCCCTTTATCTGGGACACGTCTATCGGACATCAGTCCCAATGAGGCATCTATATGTATGTAATACCAATGACTTCTTCTTGCATTTCACTCTGGTCCCGAAGGGACCTGCAGGCGTAGATCGCCATGAAGGCTATGCCAATACCAATGACATTACCTTCTGACACTTTGAGCTATAGCTGAGTACATGAAAGAGGTGTCTATACTTTGGAAATGTTAACTCCTATTTAAATTCAGACCAAAAAGTGATCAAATTACTTGTAATTGAGTAAAAAAAACACTGAACATCCTGCATATTATACAGGGGCAAGGTAGCATTTATCATAGCTAATGGTCAGAATGGTTCATAGAATATACATCAGTGTATAGTACGCCCCCCCCCCTAGTGGCGGAAATATGACAACTATAGGTACTGTGAAAGTACTTTATTTCGCTGGGTATATATTTTCGCGATTTTCACAGAAATGAAAAATCCGCATAATCTTTATATGCTTAAGAATGGAATAGATACATGCGAATTTTCCGTTTTTCACTCATCCGCGAAAATTTAACCCTGTGAAAATAAGTACTTTCACATTAATCACTATGATTACTTTGGGTCATCATCAAGGATTGATGACCCTAAGGTCATCATCATTGATTTCCCCGTCATATCATATTAGGCCCAAATCCACCTTGGGGAGGGTCAAATGTGGATGTATTCGAATTTGGGCTGAAATTTTTTTTTTTATCTATACTCTGTTAAAAAAATATGACTATTGGAATATTTTCCCTCCCAGATATAGACATTTTTGTATTTTTCAAAATGATACCAAATGGCATCACTCGTTTCTGGGTGGATGATGCCAATTGACATCACCCGTAGTTAAAGGGACCATGCAGTCGCTATGAATTTACATCTGCTTCTATAAAAAACGTGAGTAAGTATTCTATATCTGTTGAATGTTAATGGGTATCATTGTCAACAATGAACCATTTCTAGTATTATCTGTACTTTGCCCTCCATTTCCTAGATACAATATTAAAGAAATATAATTTGGATTCGGACCTTTCCCACCCAGAGACTGCCCTTTCATTCCTATAATATACAAAGAAATGAGATAATTATTATCTCATTTCTTTCTCTCCCACACGCCTCAAAGTAGGTCATAAGAGCAACAAGGGACGAACCTGCGGAGTCACTAGACGCCGCCCATTCTGTGCGTAATCTTATTCCTTATTTGATACACCCCTTCCTTATAAGATTACGGGTTGAATGTGTATTTGTCATACATATATATGCAAGAAGAGAGAAGAAGAGCGGGGGTTGGGGCAGAGCCCCCCATATCAACAAAATCTAACGTGTGATCCTAATCACAAAAGACTCAGGTAGTAAATGTAATAGTGATCCAAACTTTGGTTGTTGAATGTTTTCACGTACACGTGTACTAAAAATCCATGTAAATAAAATCAGATATTTTAAATCACTTTGGAATATGTTATGATTGTATAATAGTACTTTTCTTATCATATTTTTGCTGAAGATATAGCTGATGTGTCACTGGAACGAAGAGGTATGGATGCAGTATTTTGCAGTAATTCGTCCATTTATTTGTGGACGTTGCTCGGTCCTCCGAGAGAACATGAAACTACCCTAGTAGCAAACACACTGTGGCCCCGGACGGGGCCAGACTGTGTTTGCAAGTCTGGCCCGGAGTGGGCTAACCGACGGGCTCCTGTCGGTTTAGGGCACTGGGCTTTGGTCTGGCCCCGTGCGGGCTTCCCATGTTGGGCGCAGATCGGGTTTTGGACAGGAAGCCCACTTTGGGCTCAGATCAGTTTTTGGACGGGCTTCCCACTTTGGGCTCAGATTGGTTTTTGGACGGGCTGAAAGTGGGTTCAGATCGGTTTTTGGACGGGTTGAAAGCGGGCTTAGAACGGTTTTTGGATGGATTGAAAGCGGGCTAAGATCGAATAATAATGGGTTTTTAGAATCTATTCAATCATTCTCCAATGATTTCTTGTATTTGTTGAACCAGATATCCTAGGTCCTGCTAATCAACCCAAGGCATAATCAATCTCTTCCTACCCAATAATGGAAGTATCAAGCAGGCCTATTATCATCAGGTTTGAGCCACATGCAGCATGGACAAGTGTCTATGGTGCACATTGGCCTTCAAAGCCATAGTTCATACCTACATGGGGCACATGAGTCTTGTATTAAGATTGTAATGCCACAGAAATAGTGCTTACACTGGATAGCTGCTTAGAGAACCTCCTTTTCATCATTCAAATATATATTCTATCTTATTTCCAAACTGTGAGAACATCTATTTATTGTTTCCTATTCTACATCACTGTAACACTTTGTTGTATTATTATATAATGTCAATTTCATCTGGCTTTGTTGGAAAACTCTAGATATTGTATAGTAGTGACATCTGGTGTCAATCATCAGAACTATTAGACCAGTTGCCCTGTCCAAACCCAACCTCAGCCCTCATTGGCCCGGAGTGGGCTAACCGACGGGCGCCCGTTGGTTTAGGGCACTGGGTTTTGGTGTGGCCCCAAGTGGGCTGCCCGAATTGGCCTCAGAACGGGTTTTGGACGGGTTTCCTGTCATCTGGCCAACATGAATCCAAAGCGGGTAGCCCTCTTTGAAACTGATCTGAGCCCAAATCGGGCAGCCCGCTTTGAAACTGATCTGAGCCCAAAATGGGCAGCCCGATCGGGTCCACACTTCAGCCCAGCCATCTGCCCAACATGAAACCCAGCTCAGTTTTGCCCGACTTCAAACAGCCAATCCAAGCTAAAACCAAATTGGCCCCTTGCGGGCTTGCTACTAGGGTAGCGTCTTCCGGAAGTGTATCACTGACGAGCATGCGTGGTGCAGTAATTTCCGCAGCGCGCGTCCTCTTGTCATAAGCGCAGGTGCACTCATATCCCAACTCATGTCATATGTCCCAACTCATGTCCCATGTCCCAACTCATGTCCCATGTCCCAACTCATGCCCCATGTCCCAACTCATGCCCCATGTCCCAACTCATGTCCCATGTCCCAACTCATGTCCCATGTCCCAACTTATGTCTCAACTCATGTCCCATCCCATGTCCCAACTCATGTCCCATCTCATGTCCTATGTCCCATCTCCCAACTCATGTCCCATCTCATATCTCAACTAATTCCCCATGTCCCGACTCATGTCCTATGTCCCAAGTCCCAACTCATGTCCCATCTCATGTCCTATCTCATGTCTCAACTAATGCCCCAAGTCCCAACTCATGTCCTATCTCATGTCCCAACTAATGCCCCATGTCCCAACTCATATCCAATGTCCCAACTCATATCCAATGTCCCAACTCATGTCCAATGTCCCAACTCATGTCCCAAACCCCACATTGTGTTGTGTCATACAGTACGAGAAGTACCAGTGGCGCCACTTGTTTGACGTGTGGCATGCGCTTGCCAGCATGTCCCAGATTCAGTATACCAGCAATGCAGTAATCTATGTACTGCGCGTCCTCTTTTTGTCCACTAATGTTTCCCGCCCTCTTTTATCGAACTTTTGGTCTTAAAAAAAGTGTCTTACAGTCCCCAATATTTTCATCTACATTGAATTAACTACTACTGCAAAAAAGGACATAAAGTCTACATCAGTACATTCATGTTTGTCTACAATGAAGAAATGGACACTTTTTTTTTGGTGAAGTTTTTTTTATTCAATGTTTTCAGGCATTTCAAATAGCATTACATGGATTTGTTTTACATCACAGTATTGGGAAAATGTTCAAGTTTATGATGAATTCAATTGTTTTGACTTTATTGGCTTTGTTGACCTATTTATCAATGAGTGAAAATTATTTTGGTTGCCTGACAAAAACGTCTCACCAAGGCGTTGTATAAGACTCTGGTAGCAGAGCTACCTGAGTCAATAAGACACCATCCATATTAAGATTACGGGAAAAGTGGGCTTTTTAAGATTACAGGTGGAATGGGTGGCGTCTAGTGACTCTGCAGGTTCGTCCCCACCTGCGTCATAGTACATGTATTCTAATACCGCGGTAATGTGCATTATGTAGGTCCACTGACGTGTTGTTGTTTTATGCAAAGTGAAAAACCAGTTATGTCTGTGTCCGGCAAATCTTTGAAGAAAATCTTTTTTTATAGAATAGGCAATGAGGACCTGACTTGTTATCCATAATGTGCCACGTCTTTTTTTTGCCGTTGGCTACTAGGAATTATTCGTCACATTGTGGCAATTTTTGAGGGGAATGATGGCGGGGGGGGGGGGGGGGGAGGGGCTGGGAGTGTTTTCCTTTGCCTCCGACCGTCGAGGAAGTTAGCTGTAAAATCCAAGTTATCAAAATAACATGGCCTTACCATTCTCAGAAAGTGGAGAAAATAGGGAATGTCGGACCAATGTACTTTGACAATGGTATGTCCTGTGTTTCCTATTATGCAGTATATATGTGAAAGCAGAGTACTTTCCAATGAGCACGAGGTGAACTCGCTTACACATCATCATGAAATCAGGCCTAGATACGCTGCTCCTGCTTTGTAATGTAAAATGCCATGCCCAGCCCGTATTGATAAATAACAAGTGGTGTTTCTAGAAAAATACCTTTCTTTAATATCAGTCAATGAGGAGAGCTTAGACAGTGCCGCTATTGTAATCTTCTTTTGATAAATATAAGCATAGCTTCCAAACACACGCATCTAATTTGGCGCTCTAGTCTTTAAGATACTTAGAGATAAAATGTATACAAAGTGGTATAGATGTATAGATATAAAAGAAAAGTAGAAAATCACCATACCTTTGAAAAGATGAAGACAGAAAATGGCATATTAAATTAAAGAGAATTGATATTTGCAATACAGTAAATTTGAATTGAACCCCAATACATTTTATGAAGATACATGTTCAATAAAGGGTTTTGTATGTAGACACCCTCGCCAACAGGAAGTCAGCATCTGTACAGAACCCATAGCATCCTGCGTTATTATTTACTTGGAACAATTCACAGAATATACAGCAGTCCAACATTATAGCACTCCAATGCACTATATGGATATATATCTAAAACTGGACATCGACATCCATGTAACAGAAAGCTATATTTATTAGAAGTAGAAATCCATGAATATCTATATGAAGGAGAACACCATGTTCATGCCTATATGTCTGTGTGTATGTTCATTTCGAAATTCAAGATTGCAACCATTGATTGAATGCCACCATGCTTTCAATGTAATCTCGAATTGCAGTTGCAGTAGTTTGATACTAATAAAAAAAAATCTATTCTATTTTTCTTTCATGAACAGTTGGCATCCCATAGATTCAAGATGGCTATCACTTATTGAATGTCCCGATGCTTGAAATGCAATCTTGACTTGTAGTTGCATTAATTTGATACTATCAAAAAAACAAATCCTATTTGATTTTTCCTTCATTCAACCCATTCAAGATGGCTACCATTTACTAAATGCCACAATGCTTTCAGTGCAATGAAGAATTGTAGTTGCATTAATTTGATATCTATATAAGAACATTTCTATTTGATACCTTTTTCAAACACAGTTGGCACCCCATAGGTTTAGGATGGCCACCATTCATTGAATGCCACAATGCTTTAAATGCAATCTTGAAATGTAGTTGCATTAATTTTAAATTGTTAAAAACATCCAATTTAGTTGTTTTTTTCATGAAGAGTTGGCACCCCATAGGTTCAAGATGGCCACCAATCATTGAATGCCATAATGCTTAAATGCAATCTTGAGTTGCTGTTGCATTAATTTGATTCTTAAAAAAAAAACTTTCTTTTTTCTCTTTCATGAACAGTTGGCACCCCATACATTCAAGGTGGCTACCAGTCATTGCATGCCACAATGCTTTAAGTGCAATCACAAATTGTAGTTGCATTAATCTGATACTAATAAAAAAACTAATTCTATTCTTTTTTTTATTTATGAACAGTTGGCACCCCATATATTTAAGATGACTACCATTCATTGAATGCCCCGATGCTTGAAATGCAATCTCGAATTGTAGTTGCATCAATTTAATGCTAATAAAAAACAAATTCTTATCAATTTTTCTTTCATGAATATTTGGCACCCCATAAGGTGGCCACCATTCACATTAATGCAAATAGAATGCTTTAAGTGCTATCACGACTTGTAGTTGCTTTAATCTGATACTAAGAAAAAAAAAATCTATTTGAATTTTCTTTCATGAACAGTTGGCACCCCATAAATTAAAAATGCACCCAGCACCCAGGTCAACATCTATATACAGACACGTGTACCTCCCCTGCCTGTTCTCCTTCAATGCACAGTGAAGAGGGTGGGAGGGGGTGACCATCAACAGTGCATAAACACTTTGATTGGATGACAATGCAGTTTTTATATTACAACCTAAATTTGTGCAACGAAAATCATCAAGAAATACTAAGTATTTTTTCCAAAGAATAGCTTTTCTAGAATGGCTCGGTATTCAGGGATCCTACTGCGAATAAAAAAATGTCAAATTTTAATTCTAAATACCTGAAAATTGAGAAATGCTGACGTTCACGGGTTATGTAGGAAATGTACTAAAAACAGCAAAAAAGGGCAACAAAACCCTAATTTTCTCAAAAACTGTTCAGTAGGATTTTTTCTAACTGAGGTTCCACTGTTTTCTACCCTCATATTACACATTGGCATAGAGAATATATTGACACCTAGTCAGGATTTTGCGCTAGGGGCAATCTGTGAGGCGAAAAACAGCCAAAATGAGCCACTGGTCTGAAGTATAAAACTGGGCATCGATCACTATAGAGCTACAAAGAGACAGAGAATCGATGTCCAGTAATAATGTCTCAATGTATGAACCTGGGTTCTATGATAAATGGGGGGGGGGGGGAGGGGAGGGTGGATGGAGATCGCAGTCATTGGAATAGACTTGCTCACGTCACCGAGAGCTCTTCGGCCGATCTCTTACACCCATCCCTCCTCTCCCTTTAAAGGAAAAAAAGATAAGCGGTTAGACCTGGTTTTTTTTACACTTTATTTCACGTCGTGTTAAAAGGATGTAAATGTCCCACCACAATAAATTCGCTTTATTTAAGGAGGAGGCCATTTGCCGCAACATTTTGGGATTGGGGGTGCACAGGCTACTTTATCATCCCAATGGATAATGTCCTTTTAAGGGCATACAAAATATTTGACCCTATAAACATTCTTCTCATTTTAAACGTTTGAATACGAACGCGTTGGGGAGTTCAACTGATACGCATAAAATATACACCCTCTCTGAACACATACATACCAATCATGTGAAAAGGTCCCTATTCTAAAGACCAGTTATGGTGTCTTCCTGATATTTGTGCAACAAAGTTGTTCCACTGTAAATCTTGTCCCACTGTCAATGAAGATCTAGGTGTTAAATAATGATATATATAGCAATGTATCAAAAATTTAAATGATCAATTTTTGCCGGGTAACAAAACTTTTACTACCCGGCACTAAAGGAATGGTTAAATAAGTCTGCACTATTGAGAACACTTTAGGCCACCTGCATGTTGGAATGATATATAGTACATATGATAAATGTATGATATGGCATAAAACTGATAACAAGACTACTGTAAGGAAAGATATACCAAACCTCCTGTTTCACACATCAGTCAACCAATAGAAAACTACACAGGCTCCTAAAGAATCCCTTAGTTAGACACAACTAGTTCAAAATCGCGGAGTGCTAGCATTCAAAATTACCACGCCAAAGGCAATTTACTACATGTATAGGTTTCATTTGTTTCGGTATATTAGCTTTGGTTGTGTTGTAGCAGAATTGTGTTAATAAATATCAAACACATATCATTAGAACTAACAACTAAATCTACCAGGGTAGAAGGAAATCACTAGTTTGTATTTCATTGGTGCAATAAGTTAAATAATAAGAGCATATATTTGATTTCGTTACAACCACGGAGATCACTGAGCTGCCGAGAAAACATCAAAGATCCAAGTAGCACATAAAATGGCACATAATGCATAGCATTAGAATAGATATAAGAACATTTTAGCCTATATCAGGGACATGTATGTGTAGCTTTGCTTTGCAGTGTCACATACTTCAATATGCTGATACATGTAATATTGCTTTTCTTGTCTACAACTTTCTTTTCAATACAGATCATACACTGTTTTCTCACTATCAATTAACTTCGCATACCGGGTAAGGCATACATGTTTGTACTTGTTGAAAACGGCCTATCCAACAGAGACAGAACATGAAGGAAGGGCAATCAGAGGTTTTACTTTGTTTCACATCTCATATGAGATCCACGAGGGAGACACCGACCTATTCCTACACATAGATGTGTCATATTGAATATTGGTAACTCAATATTTTGTTTGTTTGTAAAGTAATACGGAATAAGTTTCTCGTGAAGCTTGTGTGGGGGAGAATAATGAATGATGAATAAGTACATTTGTAAATGGATCAATGCTGTAACCCTCGTCATGCCATATAACAATGGAGCTTTGAAATGCTCCAATATAAGACTACATCGCGATAGAGAAGGATTTGCTCGCCCTCGTCTTCTCGAGAAATCATATTTCCAACCATAACCATTTCCAAACATAACATAACCCCACGAAAACATATTAAAGTGATAAACCAGCGTATATTTAACCTACAATTGTACTTTAGTGGATACTAGCACGCTGTTATGTCTAACCGTGTGTGTTGGTGGAGACCTGTGGGAGTGGTACCCCACCCCCTTCACTGTAGTTAACCCTTTAAGGGCCGCATGATGCCTTAATGCACTCTGCCATTTTGGCTACTTTTCAGGGCTGCTATCATGCATGATACCGACCCTATGGATATATATATATATATATATATATATATATATATCTATCAATCCTATGGGGTTGATACATTCCCGTAGACTCGCCAGGGCTGCATTCATGCATCATGACGACTCTATGCGACCCTTAAAGGGTTATCCCATCTCCTTCATATGGTCACCGTTCAGTCATATACACACATACTTGGGTTGATTGCTTCATACAGTAATACTTCACCATTTAGGGAGTACCTGGTACATACCCACACATTTGATTAGAGAGTAACAATAGTATAAAGTGCAGGAAAAATAGAAAGGAAAGTAGCAATTTCTCTTTAAATTGGATTACTATCAGATTATCTTGACATATCATACACACATTATGGTTCCAGAGTTGTAATAAATTATCCTATATATCTATTTACCTAGAACTAGGTTTGGCAAGAACACAATTATTCTGAACAGAATCGAATAATATTCGCATATTGAACACACCATGGACACTATTTCATTGCACTGAGTATTCTTATGATAGAAAACCTGATATGCGTAAGATCAAATTATAGCACACTTTTAATAAGTGGTCATGATCAAAAGATAGCAATGCTTAGTCAACAACATGAGACTAGGACAGTATAAAATACACGTTAACGTCTTTACTATAAAGTTGGACTGTGTAAATAGCAATGTCCTACAGAATATATACTTGACGCCTATAAAGCAGACCAAGATCTACTCCACCAGAGACATGGTTTACTTTCTGACAAAGATCCTACAGTTCAAGTTTAGCGTAAGAACAAGTCGTGGATTAGCAGACAAGGAAGAAGGTGATCACAGGAGAATCAACGGGTGTGTTCCACGCAAATAAGCATGCCTCAAATTGGATGTGAGTGGCTCATGAGGTGTGGCTCTATGTACTCATGATGCATGAATGAATGCCATCATTGCAAGTATCAACTCTGTAGGGTCGGCATTCATGCATCATGACGGCCAATGGGAATAATGCATTTAATAATGCTTTATGTGGCCCTTGACGTGCTATAGGATTTAAAAAGCGTATAAAACCTCTCTGTGGCCAGTCTAACATAAGGTAAACGTCCTTTGATATTTGACGTCATCTGTGACATAAGGTACATGCTGATCATCAACCAGAAAAGACGCTGTACATAGCACCATGTTATGTCACTCTCAACATCTGGGTCATACAGGGTGACGTACCAGTGTGTCGTCATGGCCGTACGGCATTGGGTGAGGAGCGTCCAGGTGTTACGTCATCATACATGCCATCCTGCGAATAGAGGATCCACTTGATTAATAATGTACGAATCATCACTTGTTATCTTTTTTTCTTTTGGTTAAATACATGCAATTCAATTTAGTCAAACAGAAGATGTTTATTTTTTTGTTAACATTTTGACAGAAACTTCTCTAATTAAAACTGATTCCAATTTATAAATGTTTTACTCGTTTCACCGATTTATTTGGGATTATCTCGTTTGATTGGCAATGCTGGCCTTACCTGCTCCCATGTAGTCTTCATAGTCGTTACTGGCGTCTGATTCGTATAGATAGGATTCTTCGTCATCAAACCTAATAGAGGAAAGAAATGGCTATACGTAACAAAGTCAGTTGTTTTATTTAGCATAGATCTACACATATACGGGGTTATTTGGTTATAAATTGTGCACGAACAGGATTGTACACGACTATCAAGTCTGAACTTCAGCCAGACTCGGGTCTTTCTCCAGGTGTGCAGTAACAGTAATATGTGTCTTTCATCGCTTTTTATAGCCTGGATTTAGCCAAACACTGTATGCCTCACTGAACAAGTATATTCGTATATACGTCTAGAATGTATTAAACTAGTTATGGACGGTAGGTAAGGAAGCCCATGATTGTGTTTGAGTTAGAGTTGATACTAGAGTGTGTTATACATACTTAGCACCGTAGGCCTCGGTCAGGCTGTCCGTCTCCTCCACACCGTCAGGGGTCTCCTTGATGGTCAAGGCACACGTCCCGATATCTGACATAGCACAACATGGCGTTAACATGGTGTAGGAAATTACAAGGGTTCTTTTTATTGTTTTTTTATAAAGAGGAAAGAAATAGCTATACAGTTTGGAATCGGTTTCAAAGAAGTTTCTGTCAAAATAGTCCTCTTCGCACAAAAAAACATCTTCTGGGGACAGTATGAAGGGGTAGTGCTCATGTATCGGTATGGACACTTCTGTATTCTCTTTCACATTTTCAACTCTAAACACTCTTTATCACGTTGAGTTAGATATGATATCATATTAAATATTTAATTCACTTACTTTTGGCAGCAAAGGGGAGTTTTGCAAACGTGCCCCAAGTTCTCGTCTTGGGGTCGTATTCCTGTATAGTGTCAAGAAGGTCGCCGACTGAGTTCTCTCCTCCCACCACAATCAGCTTGTTCTCCAGCACTAAAAGGTAAACATTGTTATATGACTTAGTTTTACATGCCAGGGTATCTATAGGTTATTGAATTTGGAAATCCATCAATCAAAACAGATGTTATACCCATTTTTAACTATTTTTTATTTTAAAAATACATCAGAACAGAGATTAATCCCACCGTTGAGCTTTTTATTTAAAAAAACATCATATACATGTGTATCTAGAATTGACGGTGTGATTTTTGAGTCTGTAGAGAACCCTGCTAGTGACATGTATCAGCAGATGGTGAGTGCCTTACCCAGGGCAGTGAGGTCGCAGCAGTCCTGCCGCATGGGGGTGATGTGCGTCCACTGACGCAGCTCCAGGTTGTACGCCTCCACAGAGGCCAGGCAGCGCGGGGTGTCCAGACTCGTCCTCCCCCCACACACCAACAACTGGCTGCCCAGCGTTACCATGCCGTGGTTACTGCGACCTGTGGGGGAATCAGGTATGATCATGTGTTATAATGCATTGTTTCCTTTGTCCTCGTGATGCATGAATGCAGCTCTGGTAAGTCTACATATTGCCTGCAAGGACTGCATTCATACGTCAGGTCAAGGATATATATATCTATGGTCAGGTCGACCCTGTGAGAGTGCATCGACCCTGTAGGGACGGCTTGAATGCTGCACGGGCGAGATACTCAAACATGGCTGCATACATGCTGATAAAGGGCCATCCATAAAGTATGTCACACATGAGGGGGTGCAGGGTCTTGGTCCCAAATGATACAGGTATGGGGAAAAGCGTCACAAGCGGTTGGGGTACAAAATGGCCCCCCAAAAAAAGCGTGACATCCTTTATGGACGGCCCCTAAAGGGCAAAATGCATTAAAGCAATACAGTTGTAATAAACGATCTTTCGTATCTTTATGATATTGGTAGAGTATCAATTAAAGAACAAAGTCGACACAGTTCGGATCAAGTGTTACAGGTTGCAATATCAGGTTTATTCAGGTAAACCTAAACAAGCAGTCACTAAGTGTGCGAACTCCCTATAGAGTTCGGAACGGGTCAGTAGGCTAAGCAGCCGATATGATCACGGGGTCTCTTCACCAGCGTGGCTCAGAGTAACCGACGAGTACCGTCAGATGCCGGGTATATATAGGCAGCCAGCCTGCGCGCGCACACGCAGACCGGAAGCCTATAGCGACCTCTGTCCATACCCCAAGCCCGGAGTAGGTGTCGCCACCTACCGTCGGACTGAAGGGTTCGGACTGAGCTCGCAACACAGCATCCAACAGCACTCGTCATATAATAACCCCGTATAACCCTAGCCCCTACACTACCCCCTACCAGATAATAACCGGGAGGTAAATAATTAAGGTTATAGTCCGAAAACACTTCGGACTGGCATTATCTTATAAATACCACCTTAGGGGTTTATTAAAGTTATACCTTACAAACAATATGACGTTACTGTTGAACACAAAAAGGTATTAATTACACACATATCTACACATATAGATCGTAATTAACATTACGCCCCATTCCCTAGGATAGATGGAGTTAATCTATACATATAGTATACACAACACTTGAAAAAGTACAATATCACAGTAAAAAATTTCGTCCCTTCAAGACCCCGAGCTAATTACACTCGTAATGAATAATACTTTATAAGTGATAAACACTATCACTTCTCTTAAGGTTTTTAGAAACATATTAAAGTATTATTACAAAAGATATCATACGTGATTTTATAGCGATGATCCGGATCCTCTGTTGTTGATGATGCATTCCGCCCGGCTTTCACAACCTACTTCATTCAGCTCCTACTAACCGGAACGAGAAAGTTCATAGCTCATGCTCGGGAGCTTATAGTAGTATATAAAAAAAAATTCCAAGTCCTGCCTCCAGGCGATCTTCGGACTTATAATTAGGAGCACTCGGTCCTGATATATATAGCTTATAAAAAAAAACATCTCGTATCAGATCCCTGGTGGTAGTGTACTCCTGTCCCGAGCGTTGGGTTTCTCTCCGGATCTCCTCGTCCTCCTCCGTCCGTTCTGCCTGGCAGACTGACCCCTTGCGTAGCCAGCCTGCCGCTTCTTCTCGTCCGGATCCTTGAACACCCTATAATAGAGTGTTTTTCACATGTAGGGTTGGTATATTTAAAATACCCCCCCTTCTTCTTGATCGGGTCCTAAGATAGGATAATCCTATCCGGACTCCGAGTCGTCTTTAGGACTCGACTGGGCCGCAGCCTCCTCCTCATCAGAGTCTGACTCAGCTTCCGCCAGAGTCAGCTCCTGGAGCCAGAGCTCGATTTGAGCACGAGTCCCATCCCATTCGTGCATCTCGTGCGCGAAACAGTCTCTGAACCTCCGACGTTCGTGGTCCAGTTTTTCCTCGGCGTTCTTGACTGCAATCAGACTGCTTTTCCATTCATTGGATTGCTTCTGAATGGTTAACAATTCCATTTGAGCCATCTGTACACGTTCCTGTACTCGGGCCTCTCTCATGTCGTCAAAACGACGCTCCTGCAAGAGGGTATACCTCCTCGGAGTCGGCGCGGCTGAGCTTGACCCACCCACATTGAACAAGGACAAGTTCACTTCTTCTAATGAGCGGCTCATTATGGTAGGACCCCTGGGTCCTCGTGCTGCGTCTGTTCCGGATGGAACATTCGCCCTGCTGTGGGTATCTGCCTCATAACTGGCATCTAACCCTTCCGGTGACAAGGCTGCTGCCTCATCCGGGGACCTCGCTGCTCCGTCCAGAGCCCGAGGTCTGTGCTACTGCACAGGCTAACCTGCGTTTCACTCAGAACTGGTCACGGCACCAGTGTAATAAACGATCTTTCGTATCTTTATGATATTGGTAGAGTATCAATTAAAGAACAAAGTCGACACAGTTCGGATCAAGTGTTACAGGTTGCAATATCAGGTTTATTCAGGTAAACCTAAACAAGCAGTCACTAAGTGTGCGAACTCCCTATAGAGTTCGGAACGGGTCAGTAGGCTAAGCAGCCGATATGATCACGGGGTCTCTTCACCAGCGTGGCTCAGAGTAACCGACGAGTACCGTCAGATGCCGGGTATATATAGGCAGCCAGCCTGCGCGCGCACACGCAGACCGGAAGCCTATAGCGACCTCTGTCCATACCCCAAGCCCGGAGTAGGTGTCGCCACCTACCGTCGGACTGAAGGGTTCGGACTGAGCTCGCAACACAGCATCCAACAGCACTCGTCATATAATAACCCCGTATAACCCTAGCCCCTACACTGTTGTTGGATCCAATACGTGTTCATGGAAATATTTTCTCTAAAGTTTTGAAGGCTAAGCGTTTAAATGGTATACTGTATTCACTAAAATTGTTCTTTTTCACGGTATATGATGGTGTTAAATTCACCTTATAATTTGGAAATAAGATGTATGTGTGAAAGCTATATACAAGGTACCATTTCTAGCATATATGGGAAGCTTATTATATTGATCAAACTTCTCTTCCTTTCAATCCCGTACATAACAAAACGTACATGCCAACATGGGGACTAGTTCTTCCCATGTATCTGTCTTTGGTTCATACGACATCAGCTTGTCAATAACAGCACCAGACTCAACGCCTCCACAGATGTACACCTGAAACAAAGACACAATCAGATAGCAGAATAAGACGATTTATGTAAATGTATGAATACTCAACACACCATAGACCTATATAAGCACAACATGTCTATTGTCAAACTACTTTAAAGTCTTAAAGATGTATACATGTATGTATGCTGTATCTAAACATTAATGATACCAACTCTTTTATAACTACCGGGGGTACGATTTTTTTTTAAATAGAACATTTTAGAGGCTTTCCCACGTAAAATATTTTAAACATTCTGATATGGCGCTTACCGTTTGACCGAAATTGCATCCCGCGTGATCATATAGTGGTTTCCGCAGGGGCCTTACATATTGCCACATTTCCTTCTCCATATTGAACATTTCCACTGTTTTCAATGGCCCATCGTCATCTTTACCCCCTATTGCATATAATATATAGTCTGAAAAGAAGTAAATGTTATTCTTAAATATTTGACTTCGCCCTGGATTGAAACTCGAATAATTAGTGCTATAAACAGATCCTAATAAGGACGGCTGGTGGGACCGATCCGCACCTCTTACACTGATAAACAGATCCTATTAAAAATAGATTTGATATCTATACATCGATGTATATGAAGGAATATTAACGACCATCAAAAGATTATGAGCAAATATCTATTGCCCTGTGTTAGACAATACAGAAGCATCCTTTACTCCTCAAAATAAACATGTTAAACATGTCATCTTGTCGCCTTACTCTGTGTATGTACCACTGCGTGATGTGCCCGCTCCTGTAACATGGGCTTCAAGTCCCACATGGCGAAGCCCCCCGGTGTGAAGAGCGTCACGTCACTGGTAGCGTGCTGATGTGTCTTCTCAAAGTCCTGTGTGTAGGTGTAGCCGCCCACCAGGACGCCAAAGTCGTTCACCTCCACCATGGGGCAGTGGGACCGCGACTCCATGGTACCAACCACTCCCACCGGGAACCACGCCGACAGCCCGCGGTGGTAGTAGTGGTTCTTGCCACAGCCGCTCTTCTCGCCGTGATCAGGGTCGATACTGATCTCACCGTCAACCTGCAAGTGGACATGGGATAGATAAACTCAAAGTGATAAAACTATTACCATCAATCTCATTGTACCAAATTGTATTGTCAAACGCTCTGCCAATATCCATATTCTTAGTGGCACTTCTTCTGTTATTTCAAAGAAAACTGTCATTAATATCTAACTTTCAACTTTTATCAATAGAACTTGAACGACAACCTTTTTTTTTTTTTTACAAGTTCGGAGAAATCAAATATCAGCAACCAAACTGAAAAAGGCGTGTTGCATCCGTATGGCTATTTTACGTGACTGCGTGGGTATTCAAACATTATTACACTTTTATCCACCAAATGTTGTTTAAACAAACCTCATCTATGAAGAAGGCGTGTTGCATCCGCACACCGCCCACCTGTACTAGTGTCTTTCGATGGAAGCGTACTCGCGTGCGATGTGACTTAACAAGGTGTTTGTGTGAAGCATGTCGCATAAAGTTATGACACCAGTCGATGAGTTCTGAGCACTTCTTATTTGACACAAACGGTTCTACATCCATGGCATGCTCAATAGTTGGCCAGCCGTCCAATGTAAACCTGATCTTCTCCATGACCTCATATATATCCTCCTCTCTCCTCCCAGGGTCATGTTCATACCAGCGCAGTGCCTGTTTTAACAAGCGTCCTTCTGTGGACGTCTTCAGCGCATCTTGTTCCATATAACCTGCCAGTGTTTTAGCATCCAACTCCAAGAACCGGTCCGTGGCAGCAAACTCGAAGAAATTGTCTAGGATCATGTCGGTGTGGAACTGTTTCAACTCAGTGAGGCCATGATTACAACCCAACAGAACTAACCGGTCTGCGTTATCAAATGTCATGTGCGACTTAAGAAATTGAGAACACAGTTTGATTGCTAAGGTGACTTGTAGGAACGTTGCAGCTGCTAGAATCTCTGACACATTGGCCAGGCTGAGGGAGAGGTGGCCAGTGTAGGCAAAGTCTATGAGTGGCCGGACTCCGTCTAGTGTGATGTCGTCCAGCTGCATGCTCGACGTGTTGCTGTCCTGCATGCCGTGCGAGAAGAGCGCGCGGAAGTAGTCGCTGCACCCCGCCAACACCATACGATGCACCTACAACAGTACATTACCACAACTACAGCATTTGTATATCAAGTTCAAGCTCCTACTTTTTATACTACAATTAACCAGCTTTTTGTTTCAGAGTACCCGGTACAAAACGCACCATGATCTAAATGTTTCACAAATTTAACTATTAAATGGCAGCTTTTGTCTAACTAAACATCAATTCACCTGCTAATACTAATTAAGCACGTCAATGTATTTACTTTTTAATCACTACTATTTGCTGTTTCTTTCTGATATCTTGTTAAAATAATTTTGTAAGCTTATATTTTTATTTATCGGATCTAATTACATGTAGAAGCATACTGGTACCCGGTACTTACATTAAATGTTTCATATCCAACTTTTAGACGGAAATCACAGAAGAGACCGTCTTCTCTGAATTCATTAAAGTTCTGGAGGATGAGAGAACCGAACTTAGGTTCTGTCATGTCCTCGGGAATGAACTCCTGGGCGTCTACTGACAACATAGTCATCGCCATGTCGAGCCTGTTTCACCTGATCACGTTCATTATGTCTATGGTTTCTGCAATGATACAAAATATGAATTAGTTTTACCCAGTTTTGGATACATCTCAGTGGACTTTGAAATCAGTTCAAAGTTGATTTAATATTGGCCAGGAGCTACCCTCCCTGATATTGACAACTGGTTAAGGCAGGGACCTTCCATAAAGTATCTACACACCAATGAGAGGTTTGGGGTCATGGAAAATACATACAAAAGCATAGGCCTATGCCTACAAGTCCGTATGAAAAAGAAGATGGGGGGGGGGGGTGGGGGGTAACTCTGAGCCAGAGACGTTCAGGGTGCAAATTATAGGACACATAGGGTGCAATGTGTGTGTGTGTTTGGGGGGTGGTCTAACATAGTTACATTACTCTTGACTTTATGTACGCATTTTCACTACCGCTATATTCCATTATTTGGAGGAAAATCTGACCTGTCCAACCATGGACATCCATGTACGTCTCTGGTCCAACTATCTACTTGGGCCGATTGTAGGACCGATGGCCCCACGGACTGATGGCCCCAGACTGATGGCCCCACTTTCTGAGACTGATGGCCCCACCAGTGGGACTGATGGCCCCAACATATTTAATCACTTATTACTGTCTTTTATTCATACATATTCATTCATACACATATAGAAATGTATTATTATAGATAAATGCCATTTGTAGTTGTCTACTGGAGGTGTTTTAGGCCAAATTACAGGTGTTAAAGCAGCCAACCTGGGCAGGGGGATTAGCCTTCACACTTGCCTCCTCCATTGGGCAAGCCATGTGTGAGCTGCAGGTGTGAGGAGGAAGGGGGGGGTCAATTTCTTTTTTAAAAGAAGAAATAAGTAGGCTACCAATAAGTATTAATAAATATCAGCATTGTGTTCTTTGTCTAAATAGCAACACAGGGGTGTTTTTATTTTCTACCTACAACATTTTAAAGTTTTTCCTATTTTTTTCCCAAATGACTAATTTTTGCATTAGAAAAAAAAAATTAAATTCTGTTTTTCTTGCAATTACAATATCTATACATTGGTAATGATAATAAAACATGTTTCTATCAATTTGATTATACTTTTTGGTTTTCTGGGTCGGTCTCAGAGTAGGTGTGGACATGTGTCAGAGTAGGTGTGGCCATGTGGCATCCACACTGCATAGGTGTGACAGTTGCCAACAGTTAATATATTAAACAGTTAAACAAGTTAAAATATTTATATATTAACTTATAAAGTAATGAAATTTACTTGGTTATAAAGGTGGCTTACGAAAACTGGTTGTAAAGCCAAGTAGCAGCCTATTCGCTTAAATCCATAAAGGAACAAAATACTGTGTCGGGGGTATATTTACAATAACTATTTATGATCTACAATTGATGAAAAGACAAATACAAATGTAAAGCACTGTTGGATTTATGTGAATAAATATATTGAAACTTGAAAACTTGAAACTTGAACTGTGACTTTTCACAGGTAAACTGGTGAAAGTTCCCTCTCATTTTCAAACTACATCTGTACTTTTTCCTGAATAAGTATTTATACATATTAGCATTGTGTTCATTATCTTAATAGCCCCACAGGGATATTTTTATCTTCTTCCTACGACATTTTAAAGTTTTTCCTTATTTTTTCCCAAAAAAACTATTTTTTGCATTAGGAAACAAATTAAGATACCGTTTTTTGTTAATAAAAGAAGCTATTTCTCCATCTATTCCTGATAGTGTTTCACCCTTTCCAACCAAAAAATATACTGCTATGACCTAAGAATAGGCCTGAAAATACCTGCATTTAATTATCATAATAATGGATATCCTAGGCACTTTTTTTCCATATAATTTCATATAATATGACATTGGGAATGGCTATAACTATGCTCTACATGCTTCAAAATATGTTTTTATATGTTTTTAGACCACATAAGCTATTAAATTAGAAGTGGGGCCATCAGTCCGAAATGGGGCCATCAGTCTCAAAATCTGGGGCCATCAGTCTCAAGTGGGGCCAACTTGACGTGGGGCCAACTGTCCGTGGGGCCACCCGTCTCATGACCCTTGGGCCCCTCCGACTGCGACTCCTACGGTCTACGGCCTACGTCCGTAATAAATTTACTACTAACTAGTCTACTTGGTAGGTCTACCCTATATCAAAATTAAATAATTATTATATTAGAGTAGTTCATGAGATCAAGTTGAAACTGTAGTGTAGCTACTGTAGTGTAGCCCTAAAAAAGTAAAATCATTTAGTACGGTACCAGGTAGGCCTCTATAAGTCTATACGACTATAGTATTAGCTATTCAAATTAAAGGTCCAAGTTATACATGAGGCCGCCACTGCTGGCGCCACAATCCTCCCACCTCCTCTGAAATTGGCCACGCCCAATTATCCAGTCTGTAGGTACCATATTAACATACCAGCTAGGTGGCACCCAAGTGCAGAACTAGGTCGTCACGGGTCATCACTTTGCAAAGTTATGCATTTCCAATGTGGGGGAGGGGGTTGGTGGGGAGATGCGGACTGTGGGGATGATAGCCCAGTAGAGGTGTGGGACAGGGAGGGGGTGGTGTGTGGTCATTACTGGCCTATGAATAGGTCGAGTTACATATACAATATTGTGAGGTCACAGTGTGGATAAACATAGGCTATATGTGGTTGGGTAACCTCACCATGATAGCCAGACACCAGGATAATTACTAAAAAGTTCTTCTTAAACTGCCTGTCAGCTGTATTTATTTTGCAGATTTCACTATGAGGTATAATATGAGTATGTGAAATTATTAGCCTTATTTAGGACACACAAGGTTCTTTATATTATGATAAAACTGACTGGTCCATGCTGCATATACCAAGGGGTCACAGTCCAGTGGTTTGTTTGCTCACTGCACCTCCCATATAAATAGAAACAATCAAGCATATGTAACCTTCCCAAGTATGCCCACACACCAGGGCCATTACATTAAAATCTATTTTTAATAGTATATGCGTTATAGTGATCCACATCTTTCACTTTACAATATTAAATCAATGTCATAATGTGTGCCTCATTATAAATGCATATCTATTTATATGCACTTTATTTGCATCAAAATAATGTGACCATATGTGTCAATCTGACCACACAGGGTTGTAACCTGTAGAGCTGATTTGGGAGTGATCAGTCTGTAGTACTAGGAGTTGGGGGGGGGGGGGTGTTTCCCCCTTCAGTCCTTTACAATCATATTTGACATTGGTCTGTCATTCATGTTACTTACCCTATTGTACAACACAATATGCCAGTCATAAAATCTATAATTATGCCTGATAAATGGGGGATATATAATCTGGTTAGCATGTGCCTACAATACTACAACGTACATGTAAACATTATGAGGTTCTGGATTGGGGGGGTCCCAATTTTAAGATTTTAAGAAATGACCATGTCACCTTGTGGATTTTAAGAAAAGGCTATATCCCATGTCACTATCTCTTATATTCCTCATTTCGCATGTCACTATAAAGCCAAAAGAAGCCCATGTCACCATATCAAATTTAGTGGTCCACACCTATAATAATGATCATGACACCGTTATTTAATAGATGGTAAGTGTGATGTATAAAATGTGAAGTTAATTTGATATCATATTTTGGGACATTTTAATCTAAGAATGACCTTCCCTTGGGCAAGATCTTTGGTCACAATAACCCCCCCCCCCTCCTCATCAAACGTAATATGACTGCTCCCACAGTCCTGACGAGGTGGGTGACCTCAATACTTCTTATAAAATGGGTTCTAAAATTAGCAGTTCAGGCAGTCCTAGTGGTCAGGTTGAACAACCTCGCACCAAGCCAATAACCAAACACCCCCTCCCTCCTCCTACTCTAGTAGTGGGTACAAGTAGGTGGACGGGTCTGCAGGCTGGTGCTCATACTATTTTGCATACCATGACCTGTAATGACTCATGAACGGGATCTGCTATGCTGTGGGCGGGATCTGCTATGCAAAACAGGGTCAAAGGTAACCTAAAACGGCCAGCAATGGCGGACAAATCCACGTATATACTGTCCCTTTAAGACACGATTGGACATTCAGAACTAGGTGCAACACAATGATCCCTTTAGGCCTAGATAAAGATCGACATACGTATACATGAGAACAGAATTAAGCTAATCCTCTCGTGATACGATATGAGTTAATGGTTCATAATCACGATGGGAAATTGCTAATTTAGGGAGTGCTCATTTTTTAACAACAGGGGGGGGGTGGTGGATTTGGGGGGGGGGGGTAAAAAATTTGGACCCCTTGACCGGGGGGGGGGGTAAAAAATTCAGACCCCTCTTGGGGGGGGGGCAAAAAAATTCAACCAGTTTTGAGGGGAAAAGCCCGCGCGTTACTATGCTACAAAGGGGCGCGAACGCGCGCGATTTTCGCCCTGCCGGGGGGGGGGGTAAAAAATTTCGACCCCTCTAGAGGGGGGGGTGAAAAAATTTCGCGCGCTCCGCGCGAAATCTCACCGCCCCCCCCCTGTTGTTAAAAAATGAGCACTCCCTTACCGAAAAACAACTGACCGTATTTTGGCCAAAGTAGTTTTCTCGATGGTGTGTACCTCTTGTACCAAAATATAAACTAACCATAATGGTCGTCGCAATAAGGAACATGCTTTAAATCCACAGGCTACGTAAATATCATTTCTTTTTGGAAAATAACTACATAGACTACTGAAAAGTGTATGTACACGAAGAGATATGCTGTTTTATCTATTGTAAATCGTTGCTTTTGTGCAAAATAAACATTTACGATGCTTGGCGTCATCTAGCGAGAAAAATCTAAACTAAAACTTAAATTATGCTACTCCGCAAGATCTCTACTTCCGGTTTTAATTGGTGGGTGTGACGCGTCAGCGCCTTGTCGATCTTCAACTGCTTTTTGGTATTTTATGTGTGAGCTTTATTGAGACGAATTGAGGTTCATATATCAGGTATGCATATGTCTTGTTTAAAAATGTGAGTGGCAAACGAATCATCATAATTATACTGACTGTCATTAACTGCCATTCAATCTTTAGACGCCTGAACTTGAAGCAAAGCCAAAGCCAAAGCCTAGTATTCAATGCTATTGCATTGGGCAAGGCCCAAACTTTTTCAGGCCGCATACAGATACACGTTGTGTGTGGGGCCTGAGCTGCGTAACCACCTGAGTAGAGAATGGTTAAATTTGGCACACTTTTGAGCTATTCTGCTGTTATCATTGACATACCCAGGGTCAGGTATTGATTTGGTGTCCGGCACCCTTAATTAAATGTAGGGCATCACATGTATTTACTGGGTGGGCAAATTCTGAGGTGTACTGACCAGTTACTTGGGGCTGTCCATAAATGACGTCATGCTGGAGGGGGTGCACCATGTACCATGACCAGACATGACAAGGGGGGGGGGGAGGGGGGTCATGTTGTCCATGACGTCATGTTTTCAACAACAAAAAAGAGGAAAGTAGGGGGGGGGGGTGAAGAGGAAAGCAAGGCAAGGAAAGTCATAAGGAAATAATTATCAGTGAAGAATTTGGCGCTTTTTTTTTCAAAATTGTCTGGGGGGGGGCACCATAGGTCTATATTGTTACTTATTACATTTCAGAATATTCAACAAAACAATTCCCCTTATGGGCAATAAGAGAGTGCCATGGCATGGGGCCCAGTTACATTGTTTCCAAAAGTAGTAAATATACTAAATTGAGCCAAAAACTATGATTCAGGGATTTGAAAAGCAGCTGTCCATTTAACACTAAATTACCAGTACTCAAAATGTAGGCGGATCCAAATCTTCTTAGAAAATGTAAATCCACACCCATAGTCTTCAGAATTCTCGGTTTCAAGGGATACATGGTATATATCTAAAATAGAGATCCACCAGTCCCATTATTTTCACTGAAAATGTTCACATAATAATCATCGATATGAAACACAAAAAACCTAGCTTTTAATAAATACTGCAAGGTAGAAATCTGACCTATCTCTGGCCATGCAGTCGAAAGGATTAGTTCTGGTACCGTACCCCAACTGTAAGCTCAACTGTTCGACTTAGGACACCATGTCTATTACCCCCCCCCCCCCGTACCGCCTCCCTCCCTTACTAAACATGGTGGAGAACAATCTTTCTGAGGATGCACTGGATGCAAGCACATCCAGGTACCAGTATACCATGATACAAGTGCATACCTTGTTTTCTCCACTGGCAGAGAACAATTTCTCATGAAAACTTTAAATACATAATATATTGCAATAGCGATATGTCAATATAGCGAATGTAAATCACATCCCTATTAAATCGATATTTAGGTAAATAGCAACAACAATCACTTTTCTCATCGCAGGTTCACCATGAAACGAGTGCTCGTCACAGGTGCTTCCGGTCTCCTTGGCCGAGCTGTCTTCGCAGAATTTGATGAACACCCAGACTGGGAGGTTTGTGGATTGGCCTTCTCCCGAGCATCAGGGAAACTAATCAAGGTAGATCTAAATGATGCTCAGCACGTGAAAAGTATCATCTCGGAATTCAAGGTAAGCGGTAGTTTAATAAAAGACTTAAAATGGGAATAAGATAAATAGAAGTTAATTTGTTTGCAAACAAAATAACGTTTGAGGAAACTTCTCTGCATGGGTATAGCATAGACCTCTAGGTCTATGGGTATAGCGACACACATTAATACTAAAGAGCTAATAAGATGGGTACAATACTGTCAATGCATATGGGGGGGGGGGGGGGGTACAGTACGTGAGCAGGCCATGCTTGAGATGGATGCCTAGCGGTAGTTCAAGTAATAACTTAGTCCATACAGCAGTAAGCCTAAGGCTTAAGTAGTCAATCCTGGCATTATATATACGTAACAACATTGTACATTGTTTAATCGAATGATGTTATTAAAATGGCACATTTCATGTCCTACTTTACAGCCGTCCATAATTATTCATGCGGCGGCTAAAAGAAAGCCGGATGTGGTGGAAAAGCAGCCTGAAGTCACACATGCTCTAAACGTAGGAGCTACTCACTCCATAACGGAAACGGCATGTAAGTACAATGTAACTCAAAGTCAGCAGAATGCATCAACGTAAATAACCCAAGTCTGAACCTCTTCATGAAAAGTGTGGCCATTTATGTATTCTAGATTTCTCATTCGAAAATGGTATTGGTGAAAAAGAAGTGACATATCAAACAGGTTTTATCTTTATATATACCGTTCCAACAGTTGATAAAAATTACTTTCAATAATCACAAACTGTTGAAGCAATGGTTTGAAATGCAAGAGAACATGACTATTGTAGCGGGGTGGAGTCACTGCGGGGTCGGGAGCCGTGGAGAGGTGCGAGCGTCGCTCACCAGGGGGCGCCTTGGTAGCGACTCCCTTATAAGGGGGCGCTGTAGAGTACGTCGTCATGCAGTCTACTCTGGCTCGAGCTTGGCGACGGATGTGCTTCTCAAGCTCCTGACCCTGCACTAGTTTCCCCACGCACAGTAGCACTCATAACCATTGTATAGATGTCCCAATTGATGCCTCTTTGAATACAAGTCTTTGTTCACATACTTCTGTGTTCTCATAGTTCTTTACATTACAGATCGCCTTTGTTGTGTGTTGTATACATTGTATGTGCGCATGTGCGGCGGCCATCTTGGATCCGTTATGAGCATGTAAACATCAGTTAGTAAATGGCAATGGAACCAACTCAGACCCACTCAGTTCAACTCATCTTTATCCATAAACATCCACATGTTTTAACATGGTGACAGCCAGGTGAAGGGTCAGGGAAGGGCAACAAGAAACTGTGAGTAGACACACAAAATTTTTATTCACCCTGGAAGAGTGATTAATGCACTTTTTGGCCTGAAGCCAAAAGCAGAATACACATGTGTTGTCACTGAAAGTGGCCATCTTGCCAGCCCACCCTGAGATCCACAGCAACTGGTTCCAGAGACATTCCTAATAAATGCTAGCTCTACATCAACACCCTGATAGTGTGTTGAGAATATATCTATACCCTGATAGTGTATAGAAATTATATAGGCCTAAAGTGACAATTATAGACCTGCTAGTCTATAGGCTACACTAGTCTGAACTGTGACCTGCTAGTCACCAATTCCTACTACTAAAGTATATAGGTACCAGCACAATGCCTGAAATCAATGAAGGTAATGGGGAGAATGCTCCTCCCCCAGGGGGAAATGCACCAGTGCACCACTTTGTGCCTGGTATCAGGCCTCCTGCCCCTCTAAACTTGCAATCTAGTAAGGCTGAAAATTGGCTATTGTGGAAACAGCAGTGGGGAAACTACACTGTAATCTCCCACCTGGACACAACTGCTGCTGTGTACCAAACCTCCATACTTCTAAATTCCATAGGAACAGATGCCCTGAAAATCTACAATGGTTTTGTCTTCGCAGACGAAGCCGATAGGACACTCAAAGAAATAATAAAGAAATTTGATGCCTACATTATAGGGGACTTGCATGAGACCATGGAGAGATACAATTTCAATTGTAGGGAACAAGAGAAAGAGAGTTATGACGAATATCTAACGGCGCTCCGCTTCCTAACTAAAAGCTGCAATTTCTGTAAATGCCTCAAAGACACTCTGCTACGCGACCGAATTGTGATGGGCATCCGGTCTGAAGAGACCAGGAAGACACTCCTGAACATCAGAGACTTAACCCTCGAAAAGTGTATCGACATCTGCCGCACCGACGAAGCAACCGGATTGCGACTAAAACACGTCAACGCCAGCGGCGGAACGGCAGAGGTTCACGGAGTCAAGCCACACAAACAGAATAACAGGAAGAAGACGAGAGGCCAATCGAGAGACCAACCGCAGGACTGCATATTCTGCGCTGGCAACCACATATTCGGAAAGAAACACTGCCCGGCATGGGGGGAAAGGTGTTCCGTATGTAACGGACGGAACCACCTCGACGTCGCCTGCAAGAAGACATCGAAGACTAAGAAGACCCCTAGGACCAAGAAGGTACGCGCCGTGCAAGAGAACGACTCCGAGAGCGAAGAAAGCCAGTATGAGGTCATAAATGGAGTAAAGGAGGTCAGCGCGGTGAATCTAAAAAGCGACAAACTGATATACGCCAACATGACGATAAAGGGCGTTCCAGTTAATTTCCAGGTCGACTGTGGCGCATCAGTCAACCTGATACCAAAGAAATATGTCGACACCACCAAGCTAGGCCCACCACAAAATACTCTCCAGATGTGGGACAAGACGCTAAAACGCCCACTCGGAGAGTGCCGAGTCAAGATAAAGAACCCGGCAAACGGAAAAGGCTACGACGTAAAATTCGTAGTCGTGGAGGACAGCGATCTCATGCCGATCCTGGGAGTATCGGCGAGTCAACAAATGGGACTCATCTCTGTCCTCGAAGACAACTTCAAGAGAGTAGCGAGCGTGAAAAAGAAGGAAGAAGTCTACAAGTGCCCAATTTTAGATAAATACAAAGAGGTCTTCGGAGAAGATGTCGGCTGCATGCCAGGTATCTCAACGTTCCATGTCGACCCGACCGTCACACCATCGATCCAACCCTCCAGAAAGGTCCCGGACGCCCTAAAACACAGGGTCAAGGAGAAGCTCGGCCAGCTAGTCGGGCAGGGTGTGATCGCGCCTGTTAGCGAGCCGACGGACTGGGTCAGCGCCATGGCAACAGCTACAAAGAAGACCGGAGAGTTGAGGATCTGCATAGATCCTAGACCACTGAACAAGGCACTGAAACGAGAGCACTTCCCCCTCTGCACGCTAGATGACGTACTGCCAGAACTATCCAAAGCGAAGATAGTCTCGACAATGGACCTGAAGTCCGGATACTGGCATGTGAAACTAGACGAGGAGTCATCGAGACTGACTACATTTGCAAGTCCGTACGGAAGATACTGATGGTTGAGATTACCATTCGGTACAAGCGTCTGGTCAGAGATATTCGCCAGAAAGCTCCATGAATGCATCCACGACTTGGATGGAGTCATCTGTATCGCAGATGATCTGATGGTATACGGCACTGGCGAGACCGACTGCGAAGCCCTACAGGACCACGATAAGAAGTTGGAACAACTACTTCAGCGATGCCAGGACAAAGGTATCAGACTGAACCCTAAGAAGATGAAACTGCGCCAGAAATCTGTAGCGTTTCTTGGACATCTGATCACGCATGAAGGCCTAAAGCCCGATCCTGCGAAGGTGGATGCCATGATGGATATGCAGAAACCGACCGATGTTGAGGGAGTCCAGCGTCTGAATGGATTCATTAACTACCTAGCACGATTCCTACCTCGACTGTCAGATGTTATGGAACCCATCCGGCAACTGACGAGGAAAGACGTGCCATGGAACTGGTCCGGTGCCCAAGACAGAGCACTTCAACAAGTAAAGAAGCTTGTGAGTGAAGCACCAGTTCTCAGGTACTATGACCCAAGCAAGGAGCTCACCATCCAGTGTGACGCCAGCAAGACCGGACTCGGGGCGGCACTTCTACAAGACGGACAACCGGTAGCGTTCGCCAGCCGTGCCCTAACCGACACCGAGACACGCTACGCACAGATAGAAAAAGAGATGCTTGCCATCGTGTGGAGTGCAGAGAAGTTTCACCAGTACACGTTTGGTAGACAGGTTAGCGTGATGTCTGACCACAAACCTCTACAAAGCATCATGAAGAAGCCACTAGCAAGAGCCCCTAGGCGACTACAGGGCATGCTAATGCGACTCCAGCAATATGACGTGGAAGTCATATACACGCCTGGGAAGGAGATGTATCTCGCCGATACTCTGTCTCGAGCTTACAGACAGACTACGGAGGGACATCACGAAGAATTTGAGAACGTCAATGCAACAAAGTACGTGGCCATATCCGATTCCAGGATAGAGACCATCCGTCGAGCCACCGAAGTCAACCTAACAATGACGGCACTGAAAGAGACCATACTAAGAGGTTGGCCCAACGAGAAGACCGATGTACCACCAGTGCTACACCCATACTTCTCATTCAGAGATGAACTAGCAGTGCATGAAGGACTGGTATTCCGAGGTGAGCGAGTGATAATCCCCATGAGCGAGAGGGCGACCCTGAAGGTCAAGATCCACTCGTCGCACCTCGGCATAGATGGATGCCTACGACGTGCCAAGGAAAGCATCTTCTGGCCAAACATGGCTCAAGAAATCAGAGATTTCATCTCGAAGTGCCACATCTGCAGGACGTACGAAACAGCAAATCCTAAAGAGCCGATAATGAGTCACGACATACCTGACAGGCCATGGGCCAAAGTAGGGACGGACATGTTTAGCCTAAACGGGCGAGACTACCTCATCACTGTTGACTACCTAAGCAACTTCTGGGAAGTCGACATGCTACCTGTGACAGACTCTACAACCATTATTGGCAAGCTAAAAACACACTTTGCCAGATACGGTATCCCAGACACCCTAGTGTCCGACAACGGGCCACAGTACGTGTCAGAAGAATTCCGCGACTTCTGCGATGCATGGGACATCGAGCAAATGACGAGCAGCCCATACAATAGTAGGGCGAATGGCAAAGCTGAGTCAGCAGTAAAGACCGCTAAGAAGCTCATGAGAAAGTGCCGCGAGGCCGGAACAGACCCATACCTAGCTATGTTGGACCACCGAAATACGCCATCACAAGGTATGCTGTCTAGCCCTGCACAAAGGCTGATGAGCCGACGCACCAAGACAATGCTTCCGACCGCACCCGCTCTCCTAAAGCCGGAAGTGGTTGACTTAAAGCATACAAGACGCGACATCAAGCGAGGTCAAGCAATTCAGGCTGAGCACGCAAACACGAAGTCAGCCATATTGCCTCCTTTAGAGGAAGGAGACACGGTTAGACTCGAACCATTTAAACTTGGCACTAAGACCTGGACCAAGGGGACAGTGGTAGAGAGACTAGATGAAAGGTCATACACCGTGGAGACTCCAACTGGCATCCTCAGGAGAAATCGTCAGCACCTGAAGAAGACCAAGGAGCCTAACACTCGCGAGGAAATGAGTGCCAGTAAAGTACCTAGTGACATCACTCCAACAGTCACGTCACCAGCGAAGGTACAGCGTACCGTCACACCCGCCACTCCACATCAGAGGCGTAGGAATGAACCGGTGGCGGAACAGCCCGTACCACCCGAACCGGCAGAGGTGCCTGCACCACCGGTGGTAACCACCCGGTCTGGCAGGGCCGTTGTAGCGCCACAGCGTTACCAGTGAGACGTGATTGACACATAGGGCAGAATAATCCCTGTCTTTCACGTGTGGGTGTCAGGCAGTCTACCTGACCCTATTTTCATAAAATCTTACTTGACATTTCCTATAAGAACAAAGATACATGAAATATCTAGAGACATATCATTTAAGTCTTAAATCTCATTAATTCAATTATGAACCAAAGACAGACTTATATCTCATACAAAGACAGTAACATCCCAGGACTATTCCAAAGACTCAAGTGAACTCTGAATAAGCTATAGTATTATCCTAAGATATAAGAGATTATCTTTTCCGTTAAAAGGGAGGATGTTGTGTGTTGTATACATTGTATGTGCGCATGTGCGGCGGCCATCTTGGATCCGTTACGGACATATAAATACATATCGGATTTGTATGACTATAAACCACCACCGTCATGCTTCACTGGATCAGGTTGGACAGGGGTGGGTTCACCCCCCTGCTCCCCCAACCCACCTGGGCTGCCAGCTGATTGGACAGAGAGTTTACCTGGCAGGTGGGCAGCCCCAGAGTGGTCACTTGGGACTGGACACCGCTCAGGCAAGGAGCCTTCAGCGACCTATAGAGACATACACCCTCGATAATGAGCATGTAAACATCAGTTAGTAAATGGCAATGGAACCAACTCAGACCCACTCAGTTCAACTCATCTTTATCCATAAACATCCACATGTTTTAACAGCCTTAGTCTTTCTGTTACACTATTTAGATACGTTTGCACTGTGGTCCTATGTGGTTCTATGTTTATCTGGTCTATAAAGCATACTTTAAGCTGCAATGTATACACGTTTAACAGTGGGCGCTGGGGTGCCCGTGATCTACATCAGCACGGACTACGTCTTTGACGGCACCGACCCGCCCTACACCGTAGATGCTCAACCCAACCCCCTGAACCAGTACGGTGTCAGCAAACTGGATGGTGAGAAGGAAGCACTCGGGGTCAGCCAAGGTAAGTAACTAATTATGCATCCATACATTTTTTTCAAATCGAGAATGAAGTATAAACAAGTGCAGTTGTACATATCGTGGAAAATTTTACAAAAGTTGTTCAATGGCCACTTTTATGTCAATGGGCGCTTACTCAGGAGCACACTCTAGCTAACCCTTTGAATACGGTGTAGTGTTTAATATGCTATCTGCCCTGTGTCAGCATGGTGCCTGAATGCAGCATTGGCGAGCAACTCACCAGGGCTGCATTCAAGCAACATGCCGACCGTTAGGGGTTGGTATATAACCCTGGCGAGTAACCGATAAGTTCTCTAAATTTCTGCATCGTGTCGTTTCTACGTGGGTTAACAATGTCATAACGAAAAAAATGCAGTCATATATATACAGCGTTTTTATTGATCCAGTTGTTGTAAAATAATCCACTTATTGTCACCACTTTGACTGCAGGTAACATGGTGTTGCGGGTACCAGTACTGTATGGACCAGTAGAAGAGTTGGGGGAGAGCGCGGTAACTTCCCTCTTCACCAGCGTCGTCCGTGCCGACAAGGACTGCCTCATGTCCGACTATGAGATCAAGTTCCCCACCCATGTACAGGACATAGCCAAAGTCCTCAGGGATCTCTCTGACTGCAAACTAGCGGTAAGTATTGTTCAATTACAAATTTTTCTATTATTTGACAACTTATTGTAGGCGAAATTCTGCCTTTATAGCATGATATTGGAGTATGTTTAGAATATACCTGTGTTGGGCGAGCAAACCTACCTGTTGTGATATACGGTACGTATAGCCTGATTATACCCAGGCTGGATCAGTCTAAATTGGCCATTTCTAGAGGCCTACATGTACAAAACGAGTACAATTAACGTTTGAACTGCCTGCAAAGGCCCAATTGAACATTATTTAACTACCCAAATAATCAGACACTTAAAAGACTTGATCCATTTTGAACTGCAGGACCCGACGTTAAATGGGGTTTTCCACTGGAGTGGTAACGAGAGCCTGACAAAGTACCAGCAGTCTCTGATCATGGCCGAGGTGTTCGATCTTCCCTCTGGTCACCTAAAGGCGGACAAGAACCCGACGAGCGGGGTGCCTCGCCCACGGAACCCGCAGCTGGACACCTCCCGTGTGGAGGCCCTTGGCATCTCCCACCAGCGCAACTTTAAAGCCACCATTAGGGGCATTCTGCAGCCTCACTACACTGCCTGATTCCAGTTGAATGTGTCCATCGTCCCCAGCTACAATATGTATGCCTGCCTGGTTCTAACAAGCTTAGGGAATTCTAGGATCTCATTTTGGTTGATTGATTTATTGGGGTATGCATGGCATATATAGCATATGCATGGCATATATAGGGACCATTTAAATAAATGCTATACACAATATTTGCACCATATAACATGTATCTAATTTTGCCCGGTGAGATGAGGATGACACGATGGTGTGTATGTCTGAAGTTTGCTATGAGTTCCTTCTACATTTATGGTAGTACAAACAACTAAACTGGTTTGCGATAGCTGATGCTTTAATAGCAATAAATCATTAGAGGCAGCACTATTTTCGACATGATGTTTGCCACTGTTAACCCTTTCTTTCTGGAGGCTGTAGGCATAGGTCAGACTCTACATACAAGATAATGACTACGGATGTATACGCTGATAGTATGAGCTGCGCGTTATTCGTTAATTTCCAAAGGAATTTGCTAAGGTAAAAGAACTGTGATGTTTTATCTGGATGTGGATATCCATATATTGTTATTTTTACGTTGACTTTAGAGTGGATGGTTTGTCCGGTGTATATATATATATATATATATATATATATATATATATATATATATATATATATATATATATATATATATATATATACAATATCTATATCTATCTATCTATCTATCTTATCTATCTTATCTATCTTATCTATCTATCTATCTATCTATCTATCTATCTATCTATCTATCTATCTATCTATCTATCTATCTATCTATCTATCTATATATATATATATATATAAAGGTAGAAATGTATAGGCCTATTTGTAATGACATCAACTGCACCACGTGTATACTTGGGCATTACAAGTACAGTTAACGGGAGCGGCGCTCTTCTGGGCTGCTTTCATTTGTCTGAGGAGTGATTGCACCATAACATGTTATGACATAGAGTCACTGTTTTGTCATAGTTATAGACAGCAGCAACAAATAGCGGGCAGCATATCATCAGGAAATGCCTTGAATCAACATTACGTTTGGTAATGTTTAATGTATAAGTTTGGTCTTCCCTCAATGTTTATCAGTTTTAGTCATAACCCCACTTAGTACATGTTCCTATATATGTACACATTATACTTAATGTGTACCTTCACAATAGTGGTTTCATGAACACATAAATGGTAAAACTATACCGGCAAGTACTATTTAGTAGGTATGTTTCAATGTTTCAAATAATATTTTAAAGCGGCCCTCTCGATCCTTTGCAGTTTACTAGTTTACCATGGTGAGAGTGCCACTGTAATGTGATAAAGAACTACAAACATAAATCAGCTTAATGATGCAAGAAATACCTTTATTTCATACACCGGGCGCACCTAGTGTTACCCAACAGTCATTACGATCACAGATACACTAACATTTTTGTATATACAATGTACATGTACAATTAACGTATTATGATTATTGTTAATATTTAACAATAAAGTGTAAAACCCCTAAATTACTTCCTTGTTATTTCTTAAGAATCTCAATAAAAGTTTCCTTTGGTACTTCAATATTTCCAAACATTTTCATCCTCTTCTTTCCTTCTGCTTGACGCCGGAGCAATTTCATCTTCCTGGTAATGTCCCCACCATACTGAAACAAGATGGCAGAATTGGTGTTGTAATACTGATACAGAGGGGTGGACACTATCATTTAGATTTCTCAGACATGGGTCACGTGGGCTCTCAGCTTCAGAAATCCACAGGCATGCATCCAAGAGTATGGGGTACTGAGGGCTGTATAGAAATAATCAAACATATAAATCATTGCGTGTTTTCATGAACAGAATCTCACTCGTTTCTTCAAAAAGTGAAAATCAAAAGAAGATTGGCAGGGGTCTGAATTTACCCACACTCCCCATGAAAAAGCAAGGTTTACAAAATTTACATACACATTTCGCAAGAACATCTTTGCGGAGGGCCTTGACATTCTCCCTAGCGAGCACCTTGACGCCTAGTTTAGCCTGGATGATTATCTCGAACAGTTGTTGGGGGAGTGTCTCCTTAAGTTTGGCCACAGTGCGCTTGCCGATAGTGCGCGCCTTGGTGATGTGACAGATCTGGGTCAGCTCTTCTACGTTAACGCCATTCAGGTGCAGGTCCAGCTGTAAACGCCACAGGGTCAGGGGTATTTACAAACCTTACGGCAAAGTTACCCATTCTTCAGGGAAGGATCTAAACATGTTGTGGAGCAGCTTTAGGCCAACCAAAAATAAAATTTGCTGGTGGTGGGTGCGAGGTGTTTTCCAAAAACCTTCCCTAAAGGCCGAGCCTATGCTAAATCCCATGATGACTATAGTCGATGCTTGGCCAGCCATGGCATCAACTATAGTTGATGCTCGGCTCTAAAGGGTATTAACCTTAATTAAAGGGTTTCCCCAAGTTGGAGGAGCACTTTACAATGGAATAATTATGAACTAACATATAAAATCTGGATTTACTAAACATTCTTCCCCATGATTTTTATCAGCTTTTAAAAGTCGTGCATTGAAAATAAGGTTATCAATTCCTTACCTTGACTAAATCAGCTACTGCATATCCATTGTCTTCGTAGTCAAAGCTATACGGGATAAATAGAATAAAGGGTTATAGAGTTCGCCGAAGGTGCAGGTGCAGGTTATACGAGCGTTGCATAGTAAACTACAGTACGGTACTATAGCAGTGGTCATTTTGGGTGCGGGTTATATGTGAAGTGCAAGTTATACACAAGACTTGATGATTATAATTTAGCTTGTCTTTCCAAGTATTCTTGAACTAAGTTTACCATCCCCATCATGCTATACCCACCTTGCATAACCGGACGTCATTGATTTCAGCTTATCAAAGAAATCTACCACTATTTCATTCAGGGGCAGCAAGACTTTGAACATGACTCTCTTCTCGTCGATGTAGTGTTGCTCCTGGTAATGTCCTCGTCTCTCCTTAAGTTGAAGAGTAAGGTATTTAAGCATTTTGCTCGCCGATTTTAATGTTAAATTTGTATGAATATTGTAACATTTAAGGTTTATTTCTAAATCCTCGGTCCACTTTACTCATCTACTCTACTTAAAGTACTTTTAGATTTAAATGCTATAAACGAGAACATTCGATAAAGGGAGTTATTTAATTACAAATTCTAATATTCTTAAATTTTGTTAACGCGAAAGCCTGAGGAATCATACTATACTTACCAGCACCAGTGAGTAGATATCTCCTATATAGTCGTCAGGTGAGATGATTGTACCAAGTACCATGGGCTCCTCATAGTGAGACACGATGTCCCGTGAAGGCAGCTGTCAAAAATAGACGAGATAATTCCAATAAGCAATTACTTGTTATGTTAACGGAAATGGAATATGCTACAACGTCCACAAGTTCTAGTACAAATCCCTGATTAGGCCACTTAAAGTCATTAATCAGCTTTGCGGACACTTTTTAGGAAAAAAGGGTGCGGGAGTGCGCCTTTTATTTTATTTTGTATCACTTTTTTCTGGAGGTGTGGGAGGGCAGTGTTTTTTTTCTAGAATATTGAGGAAGTGCACGTTGAGATAAGGTCTAAAATGACTTTTAAATTTCGTTTCTAGCCCAATTAATGGTCAAGATAATGATAATTTTGCAAAGTGTAACATGAAATTTTCATGGATGCGGCCATTTTGCCCCTTTTTTTTTCAAAAGATGAAAAATAGCACCCATGCGGCCCTTTTTGAAGGATGCGGGCGGTGTCTGCAAAGCTGATAATCAACTTTAAGTGGCCTTAGTCCAGCTGAGTAACTTTGTTAGCTAATACAATGTATCATGGACACTCACATGACAGGGGTTCAGGATGGTCAGTTCTTCTTTGCCGTAGAATTTTATATTGCGTGCGCCCTTAATGTGGACCTTGTAGGGTACGTTTGGTGACGTCACAATCACATTAGCGTCATACTCCTGTTCTAGTCTCTGCTGAAAGACGTCAAGGTGCAGTAGCCCCAGGAAACCGAGCCGCCAGCCCTGCCCCAGTGCTGCACTGCAATAAGAATCACATAGGCCCTTTTATATATAGTACATGGACCAGAAAACTCTGCCCTACCCCAGCCCTTCCCCAGCGCCGCGCTGCAACCAGACACACACTGCCCCTATTAGAACATGAGCAAGGCCTCTGCACAAGGCTTTATGGTAGTACATGGGATAAAATACGCCACTGGTTTATTATGAAACGTCCATGGCACAGTACCTGTAGTACTACCGTAGTAGTATTAAGCAGTATCCCATACTCGTGGCACGGAAAGGAGCTGACACTGCAAGTCCATATTAGTTATTATTACAGTGCTATCGTGGTACGTACCTACTGTCGGTGTTAACCTGCACACTGGGGTCATTGAGAACAAGTTTATCGATGGCGGTCCGTAACATGCTGAATTCAGACTGGTCCATGGGGAATACGCCTGCGAAGACCTAAAAGATATGTAAAAAACAAGATTATGAGATAGTACTTAATGTACCCGGTATATCATAATGCATATTGATGAAGTATGAAGCTGATTAGTTTTTGTACTAAGGCCACTTAAAGTCAATAATCAGCTTTGCAGACAATTTTTAGGAAAAAAGGGTGCGGGAGGGCGCCTTTTATTTTATTTTGTATCACTTTTCTTTTGGAGGTGTGGGAGGGCTGTTTTCTTTTTTTCTAGAATATTGAGGAAGTGCACGTTGGGATAAGGTCTAAAATGCCTTTTAAATTTCGTTTCTAGCCCAATTAATGGTCAAGATAATGATAATTTTGCAAAGTGTAATATGAAATTTTCATGGATGCAGCCAGTTTGCCCGTTTTTTTATTCAAAAGATGAAAAAAAGTACCCATGCAGCCCTTTTTGAAGGATGCGGGCGGTGTCCGCAAAGCTGATAATCAACTTTAAGTGGCCTTAGTACTTGTACCGGGGATGAAAGTAATTACAGTACCTTGAATTATCCACGTGTAGGTCCCAGAATATAGGTCCGCTATAAGCATGTGAGGTCTTTGCAACATAAAAAACAAGCAGAAATGGTAGACTTAGCAACTGTAATACATTATACCTACCATTGGTCTAGCCGCCTTGAATCCCGGCAGTGGCTCCACAGGCTTTGTCACGTGACAGATGGTGTCCCCCAACATGGCCTCCTTAGCGTTCTTCATGTTGGCGTACATGTAGCCCACCTGGCCAGCGCATCTGGTATATCAATTATAACGTGTTTTACACATGTAGCCCACCTGGCCAGCGCATCTGGTATATCAATTATAACGTGTTTTACACATGTAGCCCACCTGGCCAGCGCATCTGGTATATCAATTATAACGTGTTTTACACATGTAGCCCACCTGGCCAGCGCATCTGGTATATCAATTATAACGTGTTTTACACATGTAGCCCACCTGGCCAGCGCATCTGGTATATCAATTATAACGTGTTTTACACATGTAGCCCACCTGGCCAGCGCATCTGGTATATCAATTATAACGTGTTTACACATGTAGCCCACCTGGCCAGCGGATCTGGTATATCAATTATAACGTGTTTTACACATGTAGCCCACCTGGCCAGCGCATCTGGTATATCAATTATAACGCGTTTTACACATGTAGCCTACCTGGCCAGCGCATCTGGTATATCAATTGTAACGTGTTTTACACATGTAGCCCACCTGGCCAGCGCATCTGGTATATCAATTGTAACGTGTTTTACACATGTAGCCCACCTGGCCAGCGCATCTGGTATATCAATTGTAACATGTTTTACACATGTAGCCCACCTGGCCAGCGCATCTGGTATATCAATTGTAACGTGTTTTACACATGTAGCCCACCTGGCCAGCGTATCTGGTATATCAATTGTAACGTGTTTTACACATGTAGCCCACCTGGCCAGTGCATCTGGTATATCAATTGTAACGTGTTTTACACATGTAGCCCACCTGGTCAGCGTATCTGGTATATCAATTATAACGTGTTTACACATGTAGCCCACCTGGCCAGCGGATCTGGTATGTCAATTATAACGTGTTTACACAAGTAGCCCACCTGGCCAGCGCATCTGGTATATCAATTATAATGTGTTTTACACATGTAGCTCAGCTGGCTAGCATACCTAGTATATCAAGTAAAATACGTTGAGAATGATAGTGGATAGAGAATGGAAAAGACAAAGATATACCCTATTTGAAAAAGAAGAATATAGACCCTTTTTTAAAAAGGATGTGTGACGTCAGTGTGATTAATACTCACAGAATATCAGTAGGTGTTTCCCCTGGGTGAAGGAATCCTACTTCTTGAACCTCATACGACTTTCCCAAATGACAGGCCAGGACTCGGTCTCCTGGTGGATGATGACAAATGGCGTTAAACTTTAATATAGACTATGCTATCAATATCCAACAACAAGACGACTTTAGTAAAGGCAAGGAAATAATTTCATGCCAACTGAAATGTACGTGTATTAAAAGTTAAACTTGTAAAAACATACCCTTTTTGATGAACCCATCTTTGATTGCTATATTAGCCACAACTCCGCGATATTTGTCGTAACAGGAGTCAAATAGTAAGGCCCTCAGTGGCCCATCTCGGTCACCTGTCGGCCTTAAAAGGAGAACACAAAGTCTATTTTATCAAAACGACACACCATGTGAAACGGCAAGGATGGTTATATGACATTCATGAAGAACAAGATACAGCCTTTTTGGTAAGATTCATAGCAACAGACTCAGTCGAGAAAACCGGTCAGATGGCAACTAAACAGCATACCGGTATGTATACTTTGTATATTAAAGTGGAGACTTCAATGAACATGCTTACTCACGGAGGTATTTGTTCTATGACAGCCTTTAATACATCCTCGACTCCTGTCCCAAGTTTTGCAGATATCTGTCATAAGATATAGACAATGACGTTTACCAGTTCTGTATTGAACTTAATTTAAAGCACATATATACTGTACAAAGCCACCAAAGCTAAACATTGGTTATACTTGGTTATATTTGGTTACATTTAGATCATAATATAGTTATAGTTTCACATCAAAAGAACACTTTAATCAAAACATCACCTCCCAAATTACCTAAAAGTATTTAACATGTATTTAATTGACATTTACGATAGCCTACACACAATTCAATTTGCTGATACATGGTATACCTTGTAATAGTTCTTTGGTCTCACCTTGATGACATCTTCAGGTTTGATATCGAAAACCGTCTCTATTTGTTGAGCTACCTCTTCTGGTTTGGCCACCTTCAGGTCTATCTTGTTCATCACAGTCACTATAGCTAGATTGGACTCGAATGCCAGGAAGAAATTTGCTACTGTTTGTGCCTGCACACCCTGTATACAAAAAGTAAGAGATATTTAAATGTAATTAAACTGAATTATTCCCATTCGATGTGTGGTTTATCAAAGTCAGTTTGTTGGTTTCTATTGGTAGCTGATAAATACTCAAAATTTAATATTTTATCTTTGAGAAATGCATACAGTACGTGGCCCTTCAGTTAAAGTGCCATCACGTACCCCACAACTCGTCCCTTGCAATGGTTTGCTGTTAGTAAGAGGCGACAATGCCTTCATTGACCCTACCACACACTCGGGGTATACTATCATATTTGAACAGCCCCATAGCCTATACTTGAGGACGACAAGTTGAGCTCATGCACAATACCTAGATACAACACTATACATTATACTGTTTTTAAGATGTTATTTACCTGGTTTGCATCGACTAGAAGAATGACCCCTTGACAGGCTGCAAGTGACCGTGACACTTCATAGTTGAAGTCTACATGACCCTGGAATAACATGAAGTGGTTATGAACAAGAACCAAGCTTGTGTTCCTTTAGCTACGGTATTAGAGTTCGTGCTAGTTAAACAGTTGTTAGGACAATGTTCTGGAAGAAATGAGGCAAAAAAAGGAGAATGTTGGTTTCCAGTCACCAGGCCAGATCTAGCAAAACAGTGCCGAGTTTTCTTCCTTTTCCGCCCTTTTTGTCAGTTTGTTTGATACATGTCATTGCCAGTTTTTAAGGGTTGGTAAATCAGATAATTCTTAACTTTAGTATTCTAGAGCGAACATTCTTTAAGGATTCTAGAGCAAACATTCTAAAACCGGGCCCTAAAAAGAGGGAAATTTAAAAAAAAAAGAATATAATATACGTTACTGGAAACCAACCTTCTCTCCTTTGGCTGGCTGACAACATCTGAAAAACCACTGATTCTTCATATCGACAACGGTCCCTATTCACATATATCACAATTGAATTGACTACTGTCACCATGGGCAGCTACGATAATTGACAACTGTCACTCACTATTACCAACTGTCACCATTGCTGCTGTTACTATCCCGGTATTTGATTGATGATATGGATGTAGTGTGGTAGTGATTACATGTATAGTACTTACAGGGGTATCTATGAGGTTGAGTAGGTAGGTTTCTCCCTTATAGTCGTACAGTAGGGAGGCTGTCTGTGCTTTAACTGTTATCCCACGTTCACGTTCTACCTGCAGCTTATCCAAAACCTGCTCGTTCTTATTTTCAGCATCAATTACTCCTGTTATAAACATAACAATTAACAGTTGGATGTTAATAAGTAGCCTATGTATCAAAGGAATATAGATGTATTTTAATTGGATTTCATTTAGATTTTTCTTTGATTTAATATGTGTGGATAACAATTTAAGATGTTTAATTAAGGATTCATGGTAGGATTAATAGTATGTCAATAAGGTAAGAGCAACAATTTGTTGGTCTACGGATTTCGCGCACCTAATATTTTCGGAAATGCAAATTTGCTGATCTTTTAAATTCTGGTGATCCTCAAAGGCTTAACCAACATTGATGTTGCTACGAGTTAACTGGGAAATTTTATCAAAGGACAGTTTTAAAATTATCGCTCTCTCCTCTTTTCAGGTTAGAAAAAAAAGAGTTAAAAGAATCTCAATAAAAAAAAGTGAAATAAGTAGACCAACTTATATATTCTTTTTGGTGTGGCCTAACAGCAACGGTAACCAGTTATTCATTGTTGTTACCTGTAAGTTCTAGAAGTCGATCAGCCAGTGTGCTTTTCCCATGATCCACATGTGCAATAATACTGAAGTTTCGAATACGATGAGTTGGAAAATCGGAGAGATCAACGGTGGCTTTCTGCAATTGAAGACAGGGACTATAAGTTACCTGGTATGTGGGTGACTGCGATTACAATCTTCCGAATTTTAGTTACTGCATGCTGAGTTCAATTTACCATTTGATAGTTTGTTATAAAACAGCACGGCATCCTAAAGTATATGCAAAAACCTTAATGCTGGTATCCGATCTTGCGGAAATCTAACAAGTCCTGCAAAATTGGCCATCTCCGGGACTAATACAAATGCCCTGCAGGGTGAAAAGTATTTTTGTATTTTTCCAGTTATGTTTTCCAGTTATGTCTTCACAGCATGCATGTATACATGACCTACCAGTTGAATAGTGATCTTCAATTTAAGTGTTCATTGATACCAAATGGATAATTACCAGGTAATACCATACACAACCAATTCTAATTCAAGCTTGAAAATAAGAGGCTGAAAATGTACCTTGCGCGTATTCTTCTGTGAATAATATCTCTGCAGTTGGTAGCCAGTAACTTGTAACCTTTGAATCGTATAAAAATATGATGAATCATGATCATGTGTTATAAGAGCGGGTTACATGCTTGATGGAGGCGCAAATGACCATGGCCTAAAAAAGTGTCAACACATAAAATTAAAAAAGATATAAATATACTAAGGCCGATTTCACTTCTGGCGGTGCCGGGAAAAATACTTGAAAGATTGGTACACTCAGTTATACAATTATATGGAAAACAACAATTTACTGTCGGTTAAACTCAGGACACTGTGTTCCAAGTAGCTGACTCAGTTCACATTGCCCTTTCACAGGGTAAGAGTTCAGGAATAGTTTATCTCGATTTTTCCAAAACTTTCGATTCTTTAGACCATTCTCTTCTACTTGACAAATTAGCTAAATTTAACATTTCATCCAAACTACTCTTCTGGTTCCAAAGCTACTTGGAAAACAGATCACAGTGTGCTATATCTAATAATAAACTGTCAAAATGGAGTAATATCTCACATGGTGTCCCTCAAGGGTCGATACTAGGGCCTCTACTATTTATTGTGTACGTAAATTCTCTCCCCCATCTTAACACCCAATGTGACGTCAAGTTGTATGCAGACGACACATTACTGATTTTTAACCATCAAGACACTGAGGTCCTGAATATAACTCTGCAGGAGGATCTAGATGTATTGTCGCACTGGTGTGACACTAATAGTCTCACAATAAACCCCAGGAAGTCCAGGCACATGTTAGTAACTAGAGAAGAAAACCCTTTTCTATTAGATCTAAAAATACATGGTATACCGTTAGATTCCTGTAAAGTATACAAATACTTAGGGATAACCATTGACGACAATTTTACCTTTATGAATCAGTTTGAGGTGATGGCTAAGAATATAGCTCACAAAGTATGGTTGTATAAGCAAATAAGAATTAATTTGGATCAAAAGGCAGCTCTGAAAGTGTTCAAGGCAATGGTATTACCTTTCTTTGATTACGGGCGTATATTCCTGACAGCCCTCCCCATCAGGTATTATCAAAAGCTACAGGTCTACTGCAATATTGCCCTTAGAGTGTGCTTCAAAATCGCAGATCCACAGGACTGCCCGGTAAAAAGCTGTACAAAATGGCGAAAATCCTACCATTGGACTTAAGGCGCCTCTACTTTCAGCTGACCACGTGCCATAGAATGGTCCACTCTGGCAAAGTTCAAATCCTTAATCTTACTGGTACTCGGGCTACAGGGGCACCCCTGATCAGGTTGCCTAGACACAGATTGGTTACGTACCTTAGAGGCCCCTCTTATCAAGCGGCCTCTCATTGGAATGCCTTGTCTCCCCACCTCAGGTGGCTTACTGATAAAGACTCCTTTCGGGTAAATATTAAGAGACAACTAGGCAAGCTTTTTTATAAGAGACTGGCGTCACGACAAACCCCTTCTAATGTTTGAGGGTGTCGGGGTATTAAATGAGTTTAATGACTAACCTCCCCCTTCATCTGTTGTAGATAATTACTCTGTATCATAGGTCTAAGGCCTGATAAGCAGCTAGAGTCGAGTTATGTCACTGTCTTTGTGTGTACTTTTGTAAACTGTATGTACTGTATCCTGTTATCACTTATCATTACCCTCTTCATGTATCTCTCCTACTTATGTGCTATTATACTTCCCCTCTTTGGAGCATCAAACTAAGGTTTTGTATCGAACAAATTTTGTACATATCTAAATTATACCATTCATGTATACTTGCATATCATATCAGGGTACCAGCTCTGTACCTAACTGGTTATATTGTGGTGGAACAGTTAGACTGATACGTACTAACCAGGATAAAATAAAAACGTTAAAAAAAATAGGGCCATTGGATACGGGTCAAAATCCCCCTCCCCCTCCCATGTTGTTAAATACCGGGTAATGGCCAATCTATTTAGCTGGAAACCTTGCCACTCTATTTAGCTGAAACCTTGATCTCTTTTCTTATGTATAGGGAAACAGTAGAAAAGTATTCCGTCTTTCAAATGGTACCATTTCAGCCGAGCCAGTGGGTGTGGACTATCAGGTGGGTGTGGACTATCAGGTGGGTGTGGACTATCAGGTGGGTGTGGACTATCAGGTGGGTGTGGACTATCAGGTGGGTGTGGGTCAGCAGGTGGGTATGGGCAAAATTGCAGGGCTGCAGGCACCCTCCTGTTTCCGTCCCCGCCAAAAATTGAGTCGATTGGAGGGACAATATCTGCTTTTCTGTTTTCTGCAACAGAACTCCGTAAGTTTTAATTTTGCGTGTTGTGGCTGGCATTGATCGCCCCCTGAGTCAAAAATCTTGTGCTCTCTCACTGGCTTCTCGTGGTGTCTGAGATTTTTTTCCCTGCATGAGTTCTTTTTGCGAGTGTCGTCCCTAATATAGGCTGTAAAATTGATTGTGCTAATAAATGCATGTCTGGTACTATTCTATGTGTAATAGTGGTAAAATGCCATCTACCACAGATGTTCCTAGCAACTTTCATCTCGAAATGTACAAAGAAAATGGCTTGATTTTAGCTTCAACATAGAACTCCCTAGATGGTAGCACTTGAACATTTATTATGTCTCTGGGAGTAAAAAAGAAGTTAAAAAGAAAAATTGGACAAGATGAAAGCAAGATTTATACATGCAGAGAATGCAAATTTTTGGATTTTCTTTGACAAACAGCTGACCTTAACTTTTTAGGGGTTAATGTAGTGTAGGTCAGTGTGACCTACTTTGACCTACAAGTGTTGCCGAAAACGTTTTATGCTCATATATTGATGTATTAAAGATGCATCAATATGTGGCAATAAAGATATACCGTAAATTCCCGTGTACTACCCGCATCTCGCGTATAACCCGCACCCCAACTTTAGGAGAATCCTATAACCCGCACCGGGGGTCTGAGTGCCCCCAGTTTAAGACCCTCGTATTACCCGCACCTAGACTTTTGGGAAATATCTATAACTCACATCTCCCCTTTCCCAGCAGCCATAAATGCTACTTAGGTCTGCCTGCCCTGGGTAGGGAGGGGGCGAGGGGGGGCTAGAAATGCTACCTGGGCCAACTTTAATACCCTGGGTTTGTGGGGGGGGGGGGGGGGGGGGTTGGGGGCAGAGGTGTGAGCGCCACATATATGAGCTACCTGTGTAAATTGATTGACTAATGTTTACATGGCCATAGCTCTGCTTCTGAAAGGAGTTTCTTAAAAAAACTTTCATTATTGGAAATCTGAGGTCATGACCGGCCATGATGGCCGGTGTCTGATGGCCTCACGTCGGCCATAAGGGGATGTTCATTTATTAGTTACAGGGGGGGGGGGGGTGGCATATACAATTTTCGACCCCTCCTGAGGGGGGGGGGCGTAACAAATTCTGACCCACAGCAGAGCCCTTGCCAAGGCCGTGGGCGGCTTTCACAGCATATCCTGACCGGGGATGTGGGCAGTGCTTCCCGGCCTTACCTTTGGGGACATAGGGTTTCTAGTTCCGACGTAACCCACTGCGGCTACGTAGTAGAAGGTTGGGAAGCTCAACTAGGGGTTTTCCACAAACTATTTCATTGTACCATCAAAAAACAGTAGTGGGCACGCTCAGATATGCATACAACTTCGTACATAGGCCTTTCAATGTCCAATAAAACTCACAAGACCAGTTTTAACATTCACAAAATAACAGATAATGGCTTATTCTGGCTTTCAAAATTTGCTTTACTTTAGATGAACGACATTTCAGTGTAAAATTGGAGTATCAAATCCCAGAATTTCGTGGTGGATAGTTTGAATACTCAGTTTTGAATTCAGTGTCCTAAATATCACAGAAACGGCCGAATAGTGAAGGAAATTTCCATTTTCCCCAGAGTCACAATTCAGGAGCTATAGGGATAGCTAGCCAAAACGGGACCAACACAGTGGCAGCTCTTATCACCTCACACCCTCCCGTTATTGGAGTGCCTAGGTTAGGCCATGAGAATGAAAGTAAGAGTTTACCGTCCGGGACTTTTGGAAAATATATGCGACCTTTTGTTTTTTTCATTATTCATTTTTCATTATTAGGGATCTCTCTAAAAAGATGGATTTTCGGAGTTTTGTGGGGCATAATTTTTTTTGAAAATTGTAAAATATTGTTCAGATCTTTGAAGACATAAAAAAAATGAAAATTTACATTAGGCCACTCAAAAAAAAAATCTGGTTTCTCATCACCGCGCGCATCATGAAAATCATGATTTGGGGGAAAACTTTTTTTTAAATTTTGTACATTTTTAATGAAAAAATGTGTTGTCATATTTGGTATCAAAATAAAGCTAATAGCCTACTGTCAATAATGCAGTGCCCTAGGAATATCTTACATTTTGCAACTTCTGTAAATCAAAAAACACTTAAATACTAAAGTGTGAAATTTGTTCACGAAAAGGCTTCATTTTCCTCTACATTTTGGCCCCTCAGTAAATAAAAAAAAAGTTGATAAAAAACGCCCTCGTCATATTCTTCAGTGCTGGGTGATGAGAAACCCGATTTTTTTTTTGAGTGGCCTTAATAATGAACTTTTCATGCGGCCCCTTTGAAGGCATGCGGGCGGTGGACGGTAAACTCTCTCTTTCATTCTGATGGCCTTAGTTTAGGGTAAGGTCCCCGGCTATGATAACGATCTGTCATAGGGTCCATTCGTCACTCGACGCTGGCGTATTGGGTTTTCAAGCGTTAGGGAGGGTTCATTATTTATGGCAGGGGGGGGGCTGAGCGTTTGGCAAATCGAATACGTCAAAAATAATTGGCCCCCCCCCTCCGAATAGGTTGAAAAAAAAAGGCCCCCCCCCCCCCTCCGAATAGGTTGAAAAAAAAGCGCCCCCCCCCCTCACCCTGGATCGTTTTCAACTTTATTACAAAAACGATGTTGGTGTCTACTAATTGTATGCATTTAATCCTGGGCACTTTTTTACCTACAATTTACTACCTTGCAACAAATACATCCATTTGTAAGGTGTTTTAGTGTAAACGTCTCATGATACTCGCTGGTGAGTGATGATAGTCAAACCTCAGACACTTGACTTACATACCGTTGAGTTTAAGGGCCCCAGTGCTTATAAATTGGAAGCTCCCATACCCTCAGTGCTTACATGAGGCCGGCACTTTTTTGAAGACTGACAAAACGGTGGGCTATTCTGAGTGTCAAAAGTGATGCAGTGAGAAATTTGATGGGAGTTTGAGGAAAATTTTAGAAAATTTTGAAAATATTGACATAATTTGGTAAAATATAACACAGGCTGTCACCAAAATTTGCGACATTTCAACATACTAAATTCGCGACATTTTTAGGAATACCCCTAAAAAAAAAGGCCCCCCCCCCCTAAGAATAGGGTAAAAAAAAAAGGCCCCCCCCCTTTGAATACCCCTAAAAAAAATTGCCCCCCCCCCTCAAATGCTCACCCCCCCCCTGCCATAAATAATGAACCCTCCCTTAGTATCCCTGCCCCGAGTCAATTATTCTGGTCGTCATGACGTTGTTAATTGCTTGCCCCCCACCCCCTTTGTAGGCTTTGAACTTTGAATGTAGCAGCCCCCCTCTCCTGCCCACAGCACTGGATGGATCTTCGATGTAGGGATAACACCCTCGCCACCCATTCCCGCGGGTCCCTATCTGTCACTATAGTAAATGAGACATATTCATTTTCTATTTTTGGCTGCTTTCCCTTTGTCAATCTTAATCATATTCAACACACTTGTGTAAAATTGACCAAGGATTCCGAATCTATGTATTATTTTACTGTAGCCCCAGCGGATCGGTCAATATCTGATCAGTTCCGAAGGGGTATTGGTGCACACAGTGACACTTTGAAAACATTAGAATATAAAACATCAATATTTTGCTTAATAGTTGATGGATTTTTAAGTTTGACCCCTCTATTTAAAGCTGGAAACATAGCCTTTTATTGTGAGGAAAGAATGAATTGAATTCCTGTATCGATTCTAGTCAATTTGAAAGGGTTTGTACTTTGAGCCTTTAATTTTTTTACTTAATATTTGTGTCAGTTTCTTACACTTTTACAGAGCATTCCTTAGTATATTTACTTTTGGTTTTTAGCTTTATTTCACTTCTAAATGCAAGCAAAACTCGGCAAGAACCGATATTAGAAAGGTCTATTTTAGCCAAAAGTGCATGGAAATGAGCTACGCAGAATATGGAGCAATCACAAAACTCTGACTTTCCACTGTGATTAAAATCACCCACCCAGTCATATTTTTTGCAAAACATAGGATATCAATCCCTCAGGTGTTTTCTATTCAATGGTACCATTGGATTTTCTCTATTTCAATCTGAGCCTAAACTAGGACCATGTATGTAAAGTGTAGTGCAAAACCGGCCCTCCCCTGCTGCAGCCTGCACTGCAGTGTGTACACAGAGATAAGGGACACTCACTGGCAGTGTATGACAGAAAATAACAGAATATTTTCCAAACTTTTTATCTTTAAAAATTAATAATTCGGCTTCTAGGGGGTCAATCTATATGATGTAAACTGCATTGCCTTTCTAAAGATCTGTACTTTAAGAGAAAAAAAGAATGTCTGTGATATTCCTAAAATATGATTTAGTTAGTGTGTTATCCCTATTCGATGGATCTGGCAGTGCACGTTTTATGTGGTGAGCGATAATAGGAGTTTTTAATCAATTGTATATCTTTAAATCAAGTTACCTGTGTTGAAGTACTATTTGTGTCTTCGATTGTAAACATCTTATGATATGTTTACAGTTTGCACATATAATACTCGTCATTTTAGTCAAATTTCTTTTTCAAAGTTCGTCGCAAGTTTGTCCTCTGCTAACCGGCAGACCGGAAGCAAAACATTTTTCGCTGATTCACTCAACAGAAACCAGCGGAACAAGCACAAAGATGGCGGCTTCCAGGGCAGCGTTGAAATTTGGCAAACATTTAAAGGAGATTCGTATTCATTTATGCCAGAAATCCCCGGCTAGTCAAGGCGTGAGGTAAGTGATTATAAAGTACTTCGCTTAGCGTTTTTCACGTTTCTGTAATGTTACGACGGGAAATATCAGAAGAAGTGTGCCAATCATTGGTACCTCTGCATGACCTTCACCCGGTTCACGTCATCCTGGGATGGAAAATTGAGTGGCAGTATAGTAAATGATGGGTAGACAGAGACCAAAGATATTAACAAATGTGCTTAGCTCATGATTTCCTCTTTCTAATGGTATACTACATGGGTATACTATTAGGTGATTTTCTTATAAGAACTTCTTAAATTTGCTGCTGTGAGATTTCGCGCAGGGCCAGAGAGTGGCAGAGGGGCCAAAATTATTTTTACGCCCTCCCCCCTCCAGCGCGCGTGGAATATTTCGCCCCCCCCCCCCCGCCGTCCCTTTGAACTATATATCTAGTAACACGCAGGATTTTTTGCTAAAAGCGGTCAGAATTTTTGACTCAGGGTCTCCCCTGAGTCTAGTGAGACGATTCTGGAGACCTCTTTTCCCTAAAAAATGAATATTGCTCCCATTTGCTCAATATTTCACTCTTTGCATCTTGCATGGTGTCATTAGATCACTTTCCACAATATCTATCTAATGGTGTATTTGTTTTTTACAAATTCCAACTGTAACCCCCTAAAAAACGAAAAATAATATTAGGCAGTAATTGCTGGTAATTTGCTTCAGCATAGAGCTCTATGGGAGCGTGTAGATAACCGATAACCCCAAATTTGGATAGTTCGTGACAACCAATGCTATCTCTATGGGAGGGGTAGGTGAGACGCTTTTTTTCAGACATCTATCAAACACTTAAGTACTAGAGGTAATTTACAGGGGAGGTTACTTGATATTATTTGTGTAACAGATCAGTGTTGTGATAACCCTGATTCACTTTGCACTGACAATGCACGTATCGCAACAAAGACTATATGGAAATGTGAGTACCCCCCTCCCCCTCTCTCTACCGGGGTAATTATTTACAATATGGACATGGGAGCTTTTTATTCAGTGTGTGTCGGACATAGACGTGAGAGGACAAAAGACATAGATAGCCAATATCGGGGGACATGAAAATTTGAATTTGGGCTCAAGTACCCCCCCAAAAAAAAGTCAATGTACACATTTTTTTCGAGTATACCCTTTTTTTGTGCGGCTTGCCTCACTCGGTGTGACTTTCTTAGGGCACCTGCGTCATGCGACCTATAGGTTGTGTGGTGCAGGCCTATAGGTAGTTGTCAGTTCCTGACTTGTGACGCACAATTTGGGTATGCTATCCGAAACGGTCCAGCCAGGATATAATAGGTGTAGGATGATATCTAGGTCAGAAAAAGGTCAAAATCAAGGTCAAAGGTCACATCTTTAAGAATCCCATTAATACAAGAGTGCACCCTTTCTCTTTCTTACTATGATAAATGATACATTTCCCTTCACACCTCTACCTGACCCTGAGTCTAGTGTGATCTCAATCACACGTTCAATCTTTTACTCCTCCTCCCCTCAAGAGGGGTCAGACTTTTTTATGCCCCTCCTCAGGAGGGGTCGGACATTTTTGCGCCCCCATTTTTGTCCACGCGAATTGAAAATTGTATTTTGTATCATGTCATTTAAGGCCTAAAAAACAGTTCTGTTCCAGTATCCCGACCATCCCTACATTTTTAGGGCCGACCCTAATTTTTTGTTAGACATACCGTATTCGACGTAATAAGCGCCCAGGGCGCTTATAAAATTATTTTAATGGTGTTTTAAGTACATAAGAGTTTAATTATCTCCAAAATCGGGAAATTTAAGCCTTTGTTCTAGTCTAAAAATGCCCCAAATAGGGGAGGGGGCGCTTATTAGGGGGAGGGCGCTTATTACGTCGAATACGGTAATTTTTTTATTTTTGAGGAAATTTATGACATTTTTGGCGTTTTAACTAGATCTAAATTGAGCTCTTTTACTAAATAAAAATTGTAAATCAAAAAGATATCCGACCTGCTGACCCTGTTTATTACTAGCCATGTTACCGGAACACAATTTATTTTTAGGCCTAAGTATGTTTTCCAATGTCAACAGGTGTCATGCCACACTGTATCTGCAAACAATTTCCCATATCAAACCCAAAATGAGATAGTTATGTGCCAAGTCTGTAGAATGGTTTACTCCGGTTTACAAAATTCCAGAAGCATTGTGCTCCTGAGGTCTTCTTTATTTTCATGAAGGACCGGTGGCAACACTGCCATATGAATTTTGATATTTCTAGCATGGTTTCTAGGCACCTTCATTATAACTTGTTTTATACTGTGCAAGAAATTCAAAACATATTTAATATAAAACAAATTTACAAGTTTGGTCCCAGCTTCGCCTCTAATTGGCCGATTTGAAAAAAATCTTTCACTATTAGGAAGCTGAGATTATGGCAGGCCAATCTGGCCTGCGTTCTAAGGGAGTGATCATTTTTTATCAACAGGGTGGGGGGGTTGGTTTGGGGGGGGGGGGGGCAAAAAAAATTGGACCCCTTGACCGGGGGGGGGGGGTGTAAAAAGTTTGGACTCCTCTTGGGGGGGGAGGTCAAATAAATTTAACCTGTTTTGGGCCAAAAAGCCTGTGAGTTACTATGCTTCAAAGGGCCCGCGCGCGGGCCGATTTCCGACCCTTAGGGGGCGGGGGGGGGGTAAAGAATTTCGACCCGTTGACCGGGGGGGTGAAAAAAAATTCACGCGCTCTGCGCGGAAAACCACCCCCCCCCCCCTGTTGTTAAAAAATGATCACTCCCTAAGGTCCTATCCCGGGAATTACGATTCTACGCTGGATAAAGACCAGCGTGCCTGCGTCATTTCAGTAACACTGCTCAACTATTAACATTTCCTTTTCAAAATTCCAGGGATTTCATTGAGAGCCATTATGTTGGGATAAAACAGAACAACCCACGGTTTCCAATCCTTGTCAGAGAATGCAGTGGAGTACAGCCAATGGTCTATGCCAGATACGGTAATTTTCATTTTTATGCTGCATTCAACATCCATAGTTGGCATTGTGGGAATGACTTTCAACTTTCAATGCTTAGTTTGCAATTTGATAATTAAAACAATTTAAAAAAAATCAATTTTCTGTCATAATCTTTGTTCATATTAAAGACTGAAAAAAATTATTGATGTAGCTCGTACGTTTAAGATCTATAAGATCAATTACAAACAAATGAAGTTTATTGAATTAGAATTGTATGGTGTAACTTCAATACGTCTATGCTTCATGATTTTGTACATGATATATTGTACATGTATTTTCAGAACATGGCGTCGAGTCCAGCACACTGCTAAGCAACATGAAAGACGCTCAGGTTCTACAGGCCATCGAATCGCTAGCTGCAGCCCCACGATAAAGTTTAATGGAAAGCGAATTCAGCTCCTAAAGATGACATTTGATCCTCTCAAGATCCCGAGGGAGTTGTGTACATAGTCTACAAAAACATGATTATTACAGAAAATAAAGTAACTTAATACATCTCGTATATTCTGCTTTATTTCCCTTCTGCCGCACATGCATGTGTAACAATGAAACAAACTCTTGCGATTTAGGTCAATTCTTTTTATTTTCACATAACTTGGCTGATCACAAAACTTGACACAGGGCATGTCTGTCCCCTATATTACTTTTATGATACGTGAACAGACTGTATTTAAGACACCTTTAATACCATGTACATCACTACATGGTATGTCTCAGACGTCTTGAATATTTCTGAATGTGTGATACATGGAAAAACGTGGTTATTATCCTACAGCAGTATGAGCACGAAGCGTCTGTCTGGTTTAATACAGTAAAATATATCTTGGGTGTATGGAATGCTACATTCATTCTAGCTATTAAAGTATGACAACTATCTTATATCGGTGTTTTTACTCATGCCTAAGGTACCATGTCACAGTTCACAGATAATCAACAATGAACCCATAAATCGCCGAATTGATTGATTGGCAAAATTGTATGGTGGTTTCAATTTACATTTCGCTCAATCACAACAAAAAGTTAAAGGAACCACTTGATATGTAAATTCACCTTTTGCTTCACTCCATTTACAGCCGTATAATTGCATTGAATCCCTATAATACATAGGTGTATGTATCCATGTCGCCCCGACATTGACATGCTTAAACACGGCACACAATTCTCCATAGGTCGTTTGTCTAGTAACCGACGAGGACCTCGTTAGTACCGGTGTAAGTGCACTCGGCAATGTTTCCAAATGTAACAAAATAGATTTTGTATTAAATTTAAATACTAAACTTACATTTATGTGAATTGGTAGATGAGCAAAACATCTCCAGCTTATATGATACGGCCTTTATATATCTTTTTCAGGCATGGGATTGGGTTTTGAAGAAAAATCCAAAAAGCAGCCAAAAGATGTGAAATGCGGGAAATTTTGTATGATTTGCATGGCATAAATCCCTCTAGAGACTAAGACCCCCCCCCCCTATTAATGTTAAAATATTTTTTCATTGGATCTGCACAAATCACAGGGATGCCTTTTTTGGCCTTAAAAATCCGGAAATCCGGAAGAATCCCATATACATTGGACCAAATTTGAAGACTAAAAACTTTATGACACTTCACTATTAAAGGACAATTTGAAGCAGTCCCCATGCTTGCTATATGTGTTGATGGTGACAAGTTTACGATGTTGACAAGTGAGGAATTCATTTGATGGATACTCACTCGTAAATATCAGTATGTTATAAACCTTTCCTCAATACTGTACAACCCATGTTAATAGTTCTATTTATGTTACAAATATAAAGCTTCCTCACATTATGCAAGTTATCCGAACAAATAAAACCCAATATTTGACAGTTAGCCAAGACAAAAGTAATGATCCCGAAATTGTTATATCACCGACCAGGGTGTTTTTATGTACATATGACGATGTGACTGGCTACCTTACTGAATGACAACACAAGTAGTAAATACATCATAACACTAGAACTGACACCCTGCTGGACTAGCCTTAGGTTAGTTAGTAACCAAGTACTCTCAACTGGATACACTCGTGGAATAGGGTGTCTTTGGGATTCCCATTCAGTAAAAATACTAGGCGGTACTATATCTGAACACTCACACGGGAATGATGAAGCGATAGACTTTCCTTTTTACATGCAGCAATTAACCCATCTTTGAAAGAGCATATACTCTATCCATATGCACAATACATTGTACTATAATGGGCACACAGGAAATGTCGTATCGTATTGTATGGGATTACATGGCATCGTATAGAGAAGAGATTTGCAGCTGTCCTTACTTAGGAGATGAATATTATTTATAATTGATGATGGTCTACTATAATCGATGCACTCCTTCCGCAGAATATCACTTCCCATGTTATAGCAGTTGGCAAAGCTTGACAACAAATGTTACGTAGTCAGGGCAATGCTCAATGTGCGTGAATCATGGGTCTATGGGTGTCGCGTTGATTTAAAAGACCATGTGCAGTATAATATCGATATAGATTCCACTGCAGTTTGTTCTAACGTTGACACATCAGTACAACATGAATTTAGTATAACAGCTCAGTATTGAGTCTTTGTGAGATCTATTAGGTGCCTTTGTAATGCAATGTATACATTGAAAAAATATTTCGGCTCTACAGAACGTGACGGTGAGACATGCAAGACAAAGTCAGGATGGAAGAGTGAATATATATGGAATATGTACATTAGACTTTCTTTGCCATTCCCTGGCGCAAATAAATATACACATTGGTATGTTACAACCACAAATTGTTAGAATACATTATAAACAAGGTTTTTGGTTCATACCACCAGGTATGTCGGTACCGGTATTTAGTTGTGCAGACGCACTTTAACCATGCTCTGACACATTCTGTTCCTTTATATAGAAAGCCACCTTGCGTATACCTCTTTGATATTGGTATTCACAAAATCATTTCTAACATATCTAACAGGATATTCAACTTTTCTTACGGTTTTCTTTCACAATATACCATAGAATTCCCAATCGCTCAGACATTCATACATAAATGCTTCATCACATGTCACATGACTCGCGCTGTTCTATTACATGCAAGCACCGAAACTTTCACAATCTGTGGTTTATTTAACCCATTCATAATTTTTTTGAAAAAGGATGGACTGGAGGATAAAAATTTCACCTTGCAATTGAACCCTGATCTGTAATAGGGATTCATATTTGATAGAGGAATTTATCTTTAATACTCCCAATTCATTTATACATGATCATGTATTCCTGTGGCAAGTCATGCAATGCCGGTATTGTACATGCCAACGATACTCAAGCTGTTAAACATCCGCAAGTGTGAGGTTCTATTTTCTATTTGACACCATAACGTATAAGTTAATGCTTACATATTACATACTCAGAACACTTGATATATCTATCCTGAGCAATATCGGATAAGTCGGATGCCTAAGCATTGGGATTTCAATTTTTTCTTCCTTTATACAAAACAGACGTCCCACTTTGAATTCTGACATTATAACCGGTATTCATAGAGTTGCTTTTACCAAAAATGATAAGGATGAATGATTTAAGCTAACTACTGTTGAGTGGCCGCTAGACTTCCGTGCCCGGGTCTATGAAGAAGGCGGAGACCGCGAACAATAGGAAGACGACACCTCCCACCATTGTTACTGAAACAGACAAAAGTATTGAATGAGGACCACAAGGAAATGACCAGCATTTGCTATAAACAGCAAGCACACGTCTTAACAGATTTGAGAAAACTATGTTGTGGCAAACTAGGAGTGTAGGTCTGTCAGTTACCGGCTAAAATGGTCAACAGATTGGAACCTGGATCTTCTTCACCAGGAGTTCAGTTTGCGGGATATCTAGGGTTTTTGGCATATACCACTCGACTGGACTATACGACCGGAGGTGCGGATTAAGGGGTCTTCGCCAAATTCTAGGTGAGAGTTCTACACAAGACTTCATGGGAGTTGAGAAATTTCTGATTGATATGTGAAGATTACATAACGGTGGCTATCAGAGCAGTCCCAAATTCAGGGAATATTTTTATATCCTTTATTCAACTGGTCACTTACCTGTTCTAATTGATATACGTTGTGCTACAAAACGACCTCCTAACACGGCGAGCCCCGTACACAGCCCGTGACCCAGGGTACCTCCAATGATAACGCCGCCCACGTCCTGTAACACAGCGAGTCAGTGTCAGCAAGGAAACCAGACATGTATATTGGGGATTAACCATTTAGGCCACTCAAAAAAAAAAAGTGGTTTCTCATCACCAAGGTCTGAAAAATGTGACGAGGGAGGCTTTTTTTTTCCTTTTTTTTTTTTTACTCGCGGGCTAAAATGTATGGGGATGATATACGTTTTTCATGACCAAAATTCACATTTTAGTACTAAGGAATTTATGGATCTTTGAAAGTGGAGACAATTTTATTTATTTCAATCCTACTGCATTACTGGCAGTATCAGCTTTAATTTGATACCAAATATCGCAATATTTGTCCAATTATATCATATTTTTCATAAAAAATTAGCAAAAAAAAAAAAAAAGTTGTCCTTAAAGCTGATTTTTATGATGCGCGCGGTGATGAGAAACCATTTTATTTTTTTAAGTGGCCTTAAGGACCGTGCTTTAATGTAGTATGCCCTTTATTGTCATGTTTACAGCCAGATCTTACTACACCTGTTTTACTTTGAATGTATTACCGTATTGGACGTAATAAGCGCACAGGGCGCTTAAAAATTATTCTGGACACCTTTTAGTAGTTAAGAGTTTAATTGGGGTAAAAAATTGAGATATTTTTGGTTATTTCTAGTTTAAAAATCGCCCCAAAACAGGAGGTGTGCACTTATTAGGGGGTGTGCGCTTATTACGTCGAATACGGTATGTCCTTTTAACTTCATGCTACATAGATGCAGCCCTGACGAGTGACTCGCCAGGACTGCATTCATGCATCCTGCGGACCCTACAGGGATGATACACTCCCGAAATGTCGGCGTGATGCACGAATGCAGTCCTGGTAAGTAGACTCGCCAGAGCCTATGCGACCCTAAAATGTTATCAACTGCATGCACATCTAAGCAGAGATGAAAGTGACCAGGCTCAAAAGGAACACGAAATGTCCGAAAGGAGACTTATGTTATGGATAATTCTAGCCTCTTGAAACTTACAAACTTTTAATCATAGGAAAAAAGTTTCATCCCTGATTTGTAAATTCAAGAATCGAATTTTGGGGAAGGATTCACGGCTCAGGCCAATACATTGTGACTAAAACCGTAGTACAGACATGTAGTTTGGGAGTGTGACAATCATCAACCTTTGCCAATTAAATATTTCATGAACTGGTCGGAAACAAGTACCTCTCTGGCTGCTAAAATAATGGTTGCTATTTGCGACCGGTCGCCCCACTCGGCGAGGAAGGTGAGTGTGAGCGCCTGGAGGAAGACGCGTGAGAAACAGCTGTAGATGATGGAGCGGTTTGGTCCCCGCATGGTGCCAGTCTCCAGGTCACCGCCCTTCTCCATCTGGTACAGGGTCAAAACAAAAAGGGTTCAATGCATGTGTACGGTTTTAAGAGAACTATAAGTTGGGGGTGAAAGTGCACAATCTAAAAAAAACACACTTAAAATGTTCTGAGGCCCCTGAATAAAGGTCCTCTATAGTTAAATACAGGTCTTGAATTCAGGGAAAAAATTGAAGACGTTATCCCTGATAACTGAACTCCTTTGGATATGTATTATTAAATGGTTGTTAAACGTGTCAAAAGTTTCAAGAGATGGAATGCTTAATCCAGCAATAGACAACGATCCATTTCTAAGTAGGTATGTGACTTTTGGTTTAATTTTCCATCATTCATCCAAATATGATTTGAGGTCATTGTATATACGCCGTCATGTATTATTTACATATTTATGGTATAGAAAATATAGTATAACGAATAAGTCTAGAACTGGAAAAGAGCTATTATCGAGCTATTATCGAGACCAGAACGTATCATTTAACATTGGCCATACCAAAGATTAATTTCAAACAAAGCAACACTTTACAAAAGAAAAGCTATTTTCTGGTGCATGAATATAACTTATTTATGATGAGCTAAACTAACTTTACAACGTCAAGTTCAACTAGGATATTATCATATAATGTGAGAGAAGCGAACCAAACATCTATGTGAAGCCAATTTCCCACCTCTGTCTGTATTTCCTTGGAGTTTGCAAACTGAAATGTTTTACCAACACTTATTTTAATACACTTGATTCCTCTTTGCATTATTTCCACTTTTATCTATAATGTGGCTTGTACTCAGGACCTGCTGAGTATTTATAAGCCACATTTACCCAATATTAAAGTTTCTCATTTATCAGTGGACCTTCTTCAAGGGCTAGGGTGTGAAGGGTACCGTGAACCATAGCCCCTCATAGGTACACCATATTTTTTTCTAATCGCTAAACCGCAGGAGTAGAAACTAACATTGGGCCGGGAGCCAATACTATTATAGCAATAGCATGTCATTTTTGGTCCGGACCTGCAGCTTACCTTCCCATGGGCCCGGGTGGCCCACAGGAGATTCTTCAAAATGTTTTAGTGGATTATACCTGATAAATATAGTCATGTAATAATCATGTCTTTGGAAAGAGCAAAATGTGCAGGAAAAAAAGCATCATGGTTCTGATCGAACATTGATGAATCATGAAAATTATGATTATACCATTTTTAAGTCCACCGCTCCGGGCTGGAGCGAGGGACCATTACAGAGTAATGTCTGTACAGCCCCTGATTGGTCCCAAATTTTGGCGCCATTATGACGTCATGTAAGAAACGTATGGTGCGCGGGGCATCCTGGGTAGGCTAAGACCGTGAAGGTTCTCCAGCCTGTAATGGTCCCAGGCTCCAGCCAAGATATCGAGAGGGGCCGCTCATATGGTCTATATATACGATATTCAGAATTCTCCTTGAAGAAAAGGAAATTTTGATCCCAGGCTCACAGCACTTTGTGCGGGCTGATAGATTTCTGGAGTTACAAGCCTAACTGGCTCACTGCTGGGAAAAGTAGTGTCTACCTCTGAAACCAATCAATAAACGTATTCTTACCTCTTCATCTTTTCTACGTAGGTCTTCTTTGACTTCTTCATATTCTTCTTGCCCCTCATCAGGCGACATAACCCATCCTGCATGGAAGATAATCTTAACATGAAATCCTATTTTTTTAAATTTACAATTACTGATACGGTATGTGTAATGAATTCTTGTCACATAGATTGTTTTATTTTTATGAAAATTCTGATCTTAAAAACCCTATGATTTAAAGGTGAAAAAATAGCCAATGCAAATCGTTGATTGCCTTCAGAAAATGTAATTTTCCCAATAACTAGAGATTTTTGCTCTATGTGATGATATGAGTGACATACCTTCTCGCAACATTTTAATTCCAAAAATTGCAAACAAAGCTGAGGAAGCGTAGTATGTAAGCCAGCGAGGTATCACAGTTGTTGCATATCCGAGTACCGCTGGAAGAAGAATGTATATAGTGTTATGAGTTCACATAATGTTATTAGAAATGAAGTGAAGTATCACTCTACACGCAAGATCGATAACTTGGCATAGATCTACTCTTTGGATAAAGAGGGGGGGGGCTATCAGTACTTGGGCGATAATTTAAGAATAAGATTACCGCAAATTCTTGCATATTACGCCAATCTGCATGTTCAATGAAGTACATTATACATGTAGTACCACTTATTTACCACTCAATTGCTGAGGACATTAAAGCAGATTGCGTTGCAACTTACAAGCTAAGACTGTCATGAGTCCAAGTGCCATCATCGCTCCCAGGAACACTGTGAGGCGCGCATGGCGCATGGCCATGATGGCCGCGATAAAGAATGTCTTGTCTCCCAACTCAGAGACGATGATCACTGAGATGGATGCCACAAAGGCATGTATGAAGCCCACGTCCATCGACGACTTCTGGTCCAACAACTTGCCATATGGATCCTTGGCAATCACTTCCTCTTTATTCTGTGGGGTAAGTAAATATGCAACATTGATTAAGACATAGTATTCAGATCAATCACATAACCATTCTGAGCAGACGTAAGCAAGTTATTCTTCTGCATGTGGACCATTCTTTCTAGGATTTTCCCCGGTACCGGGAGCAGAGAAATAGGCCTAAACTGGTTCGGCTTTATTGGATCATTCACCTATAGGGACTGGCACAACTGGCTACTAAACGTCCACTTCTCATGGAACTTACTGTGGACGATAGATACATTAACATTATGCGTAAAACCGTTTATAAGTGTTTGCAAAGCATCTTTCAGTAATATCCCCGAAAGTGTTTCAATCCCCGATGATTTAAACACATCAATCTTCTTGACCTCGTTAATACCTCAGTGGATGAGACAACTCTGAGCATGAGGGCCTGGTCTGTGAGAAGTTCCTCCGTTTCTTCCTCTCCTTCCCCATTAACTCTAGGTATTTTCTCTGCCAAATTCGCCAAAATTCGAGAGAATAACGCATTCATGTACATAATCTTCTTTATCACCAGCCACCAGGCCACACTTAAAAGAAAATCTGTTTCCTGTGGAGCGGCCGGGTGAGATTCCTTATCCAGGCCACCCGACCGATTTTTTTTTGATTTTTTTCTTTTACTGGGGAGTCATTACAAATTAATTGTATCTCACACTTGATAACTTATCTCTCTGATTTCTGCGGCTATTTTACAGCTGACATGGGTCTGACAGAGAGATGGTAAGAAATATACCGATATCAGGTTAATGCATGTACAATACAAAGCTTCAACAGTGTTGCTGAAAACTTTTTTCGCACACAAGCCAATGTGGCCTGTGTCCCGAGATCTTACACAAGCCGTTTGCCTTCTACACAGGCCACATCGCCCCACTTGTCATATAAATCAATACAGATCGTAATAATTCTTTAATACCAGTTCACAAAATCGATTTGAAAATGCTTAAATTCGCTGAAAAAATAACTTATAAGTTGGATGTACCTAACTCTGCTTCTACTAGGAATACTTGAAAAATTTGTTCACTGTTGGAAAGCTGAGATCATGGCCGGCCATTGTGGCTGATGTCTGATGACCTCACATCGGCCATTACGATTCTACATCGGCAAAAGCCGATGTGCCGATGTCTATTCGGCAACACTGCTCAAAATTATTTTTTTAGGAAAACAAATTTATTTTGTCGCCGCCTGGGTGAGTTCTTTTTAGCCCACCCGCTTCATCGGAAACGGACTATTTTTTAAGTGTGGCCCCAGCATGAAGGCCCGGGCTCGGGCATATGGGCAGCGGCTGCCAATACAGCTTTGTTAGTGACAATCACTGTAGTCTACCAAGTAACCCTTCAAGTTTTGTCGCTTTTTACGTTTTCGGTATGCCCATTGGCCTGGTCTCCATACCCACAGCTGTACTACCCATGGTCTCGACATCTGGAGAGTCGGGGAGAAAAATCAGTTCTCCCAGTTGGCAGTGTTGCCGAAAACTTTTTCCAGACGCAGGCCGAAGTGGAATATTACGCAGGCTATTTTCCCCTCACACAGGTCATATTATCATATACTTTTGACAATTTGCAGGGAATTTCTCTTAACTGACGAGGAACTATTAATGATATTTTCTGGTTGTTTTCTCATGTGAACCTCTAAAATTCATTGCAAAATCTTTGAATATTAAGGTAATCTACAGCTGGCTCTTACATCGCTATGGATGGTAATCCTAGTAGCCTAGGGTGGGGCGGGGTTGGGAACGGGGTGGGAGGGGGGATTGGGGAAGGGGGGTTGTTTGCTACTTGTTCTGACCTGTCCTCTAGACTAGAGGGGTCAAGATCTTTGACACCCCCTCTCCCTCAAATCCATCCCCACCCGGGGCCATATTGTTGAATAACAATTCCTTCCCGAAAATGGACGATTCGCACTACTGTCTGTTCGCACTACTGTCTGTTCGCACTACTAGACGATTCGCCCTAGTCGATTCGCCCTACTTTTTGGATGATTCGCACTAGTCCAGGGCCCTAGTGCATATCATCCAGAAAGTAGTGCGAATCGACTAGGGCGAATCATCCAGTTAGATCTAGAGATAGGAGGTAGGCTTTAGTGCCAATATTTGAAGAGAAAATTGCAAAAAGGTGACTTTTTCTAGTACATTGCCTACGTAGCTAGACCCTTTGCCTGGCCTTAGCAACGAGGCCTCCTGCTCCCAAGAATTGGAGCATTCGCACTAGTGCGAATGCTCCAATCCCGTGCTGCTGCCGAGGGGTAGTGCGAATCGTCCAGCAGGTAGTGCGAATCATCCAGGAGGACTAGGGCGAATCGTCTAGGGCGAACTGACAGTAGTGCGAATCGTCTATAATTCCTACTTCCCATTAGCCTTATTTGGAACCAGACCCAGTCCATTCTCCGAACTTCATGTTGATCTTGGCAGTTGCTGAGTTATCTGGTGCAATAAGGGTCCTTCAGATTCAGATACGGACAGGGAGAAAAGTAAAAAGAGGACTCCCTCATACACTAGAGGACACTTGTCATTATAACCAGCACGAATAGACTACCCCCCCCCCCCCCGCCCCGGCCCGGGTGAATTGTGACCGGGTAGACGATAGATCTACCGGTACGTAAAAGTTTCTGAACACCTAGGCCCTAGGGGCGGATCCAGAAGGGGCCGTTTAGACTTTAGTGGGGGCACAACCAAGAGAATGTGGTCTATTATTTATGGGGGGGGGCGGGCAGGCAGGGTCCTACAGCACAATTCCTGACCTGGGTCATTTTTAGGGAGGGGGGCGGAAGCAAGCCACACGCCTCCCCCCCCCCCCCCCCCCCTTCGGTTCTAAACTTTTCTAAGAGGCCATAACGTATTCTCACCACGGGACCTTTCTGTACGTCGGCTACTGGGGCTTTCAGCATTTTGCCGGCGGCAGCGTCGTTGGGTCCGGCCCCGGCTCCTTGGCCTGCTTGCTCCCCTGCCACGAAAGGTGCCAGAACGGCCACGGCCAGTGCCAACGTGAGGACGACCCGGCCCGGTCGACCGCACAGCCATCCACGTCCACAGAATACCATGGCTGACAAGGCGTTTCACCGTATCGGCGTCTTCTAACGTCTACTTATAGCAGCGACGCCACTCGTCTTTCAGTGTAAGTGGTTTGTCAAGCTTAATTCCGTGTTTTTCGGGAAAGAAACTGAGATTTTGTCCAGATCCGTGCTAAAATTGGATGTGTTGTCGACGTGAAACGCATCTGCGCACTGGAGGGAAGGTCAATTTCCGCTTCCGTTTGATTTTTCTCCACTCACCAAGCATATTTTACTTCGTAAATCGCGCGAAGAAAAAAAGTTATACAACTTGTGCTTGAAGAGTGTGCGCGATAATGGCGGATGTTTGACGCCGAGGTGGAGACGTCTTTAACAAAAAATCACTCTTGGATCTTTTCTAGATACTCACATAGAAGATAAGGGGTAGGTAAGAGATAACTTAACCTCAGGGTTTACTGTAATGGTAAATTTCTGAGGTATCCAGTTGCACTAAACTGGCAGGCTCGATTAACCTATTTCGCTGAACGATAATACAAGCAGTTGCATATGTCGTCAACGTTTAAAGTTGTGATGACTTGGGTTCACTCCCCCCCCCCCCCCCCCCCCCCCCCAAGACAGGGCACTTAGTATATTTTGTATACACAGGTGTACGGCTGGCAAGGGTAGTTATTCAACAAAATCTCCCTAGCAAGGGCATAGAAAAAGGAAGGTACACCACAGAAAAAGGAAGGTAGCCTATTCTTTTATCTGTGGCAAGGGTCCTGTTCCAGAGAGAAATGTCCCTAGCAAGGGTCTACTTTAGACAAAATCGCACTAGCAAGGCCTGGCAAGGGTCACTTTTTCACCAAAATGACCCGTTTTTTTTAAACCAAAATGGCATATTGCAGACACGGGTAAAATGTCTTGGTGAAATTACTCATCCATTGTACATTTTGTCTTTTTCCTCTTCAAAACTAGGACTTTTCGGCCGAAAGTGCCCTAGCAAGGCAAGGGTAGGTTTTTGAAGCAAAAGCTCCCTAGGGCCTAGCAGGGGTAAGGGTTGTCATGGGACCATGATTGGTCCAGCCGCACACCCATATCAGAAAAAAATCAAGTATCCCCCCCCCCCCCCGGGGTTTCACCAGAAATTCTGCCCGTAGGCCTACAATGTAGGCTACATTGCCGGTATGTGTAATTGATGATGGAAATTGGATGTGTATTACGGAATACACATTAGATTTGCTCTTTCTGATCAAGGCTTTACTATCATAGACGAGGGAGATAATGCCTACGTCATAATGCTCACGTCATTATCCCCTCTGACTTAGTCTGAGTCTGAGCACCAAACCAAAACCAGCTAGTCCCGGCCGAGACTCTACAAGGAGAGCACCCATCAGCCTCTAAGCGATCACTTGTTTTGAGCCCGTTCAACTAAAACCAGCAGGAACGGCTGTCTGATGGGACAGGGTCTGGGGATGTAGGTCAGGGGTAGAGCGTCCATTTCGAAAAGGGAGGCGCTGGGTTCGAAGCCCTGCATTTCTGGAAACGTCTTTTAATAGAACAATTGGGAACTTTACACTGATAGACATGCCGAGTGATTCGGCCTAAACAGGTGCTCACCCGATTCTTCACCAGTAGTCGTTGAGCCGAAGCTGGACTTATCTTATTCCTCTAAAAACGAAAAAAACAAAAAAAACGACCATGCACCTGTTCTGAATTATTTTGATAAATATAATACATTTCTTTCTATTCAAATCTTTTTCAGGCCACAAGGTCAAAGATGGATCCCAGTGGAGAAGATGAGTGTTCTGTGGGAGGGGATAGTATGGAGAACAGCGGCTGTGATGAATCACTGACAGGGCCGCAGTGGTATGCTAACCCTGTGTTTGATCGCTACTGGAAGTCCTACAACCTGGCCATGGGCTGGTTCAGTTATCATCGGCAATTACAAAGCCGTATGCCTTCAAGACAATCACAACGCCGCTACCCCTTTGGTACCCAAATACCACAAGGCCCTTTACCCAATATGGGTTTAGGGAACCCTTTCGGGGGGAGTGGCTTTGAATGGCCTAGCAGTCAGATGCCGAGCACAACAAAACAAAGTAAGCGTAAGAAGCGCAAAATGACAAGTGCTAAAAAGGCACAGCAGAGACAACGTATGCGGACTCACAGTGAGAGAACTAACTCGGAGGGTGGTGACGAAGACCCTCAGTTTGAAATGGAGATCACGCCGGAGATGAGGGAGTTCTTTGCCAAATCTGCTCAACACAGACGAGAACGTGGTGCGTAGACATAGATCTAGTCAATTCTTGAATAGATACAATGAAGAGTTTATTCAGTGCTGATTTTTTTAATATTTGGTGAAGCTGCATCTACTGGATAGACATAGACAGATGCCAACGCCCATTGATACCGTCTCTGCCGTATTTCACAAGTGGGGGCTCGGGCCATATCCCACGAAGCCACAGCCTACGTAGGATATGCCCCAGCCCCCACAAGTGAAATACGTCAGAGAGGTATCAATGTAGTAGGCATATGCATTTGTTTTTTGATTTGAAGCCATTCAATGAAGGGGAAAAGCTTTTTCTTAGCCTATTGAAAAAGGCCACGTTGTATTCAATGGGGGGGGGGGGGGGCATTGAATACGACCCTTCCTATACTTAAGCATAGTAAATCTTGTATCTCAAAAAAATGAAGGCGTAAGTAACTGTGTCTATGATTAAATACATACGACCCCAGTCAATCGTCTTTCATCCCCACTTGTTTTGATGTCCCTCATATTTTTATCCATGTTGTACAAAGAAAGACAACTTTGTCTAAGCAATTCATGAATAATGGATAATAGAAACTATGAGGGAATTTGGATTCACAAATATCTGCATATGTATACAGTCTAACCATTACCGTTTGGATGGTAATACTATTCAAAATGTAATTAGCAAATGTAAATAAGACAATGAACATTTTCGTTTAGCTGCTGAGCGGAAGGATTCCACGGGTAGTGATTACATCGACTTAACTGAAGGTAAGTTGTACATGTTTACTGGTAGGGCTGAATGCATATAATATGGCACGATCTAGAAGAAGGGACCTTAATGCAGGGTACGCTAAGATCCCCTTTCCCATTACATGTCACATAAATAGTCCCCCCCCCCCCCGCGCCAACCCTTTATTTCAAAGGACGCTATGTTTTATATAGGTGAATGACTAAATGAAAATACTATATATCCTCTACATTTATTATAAATGACTGTCTGGAGGGGAGATCACGCACAATCATTTAATGCACCGGTGATCTTAATTGCCGCATTGTCTTCATAATGTCTTCATAATGTTTTGTAACAGTGACTAACACGCCTTTTGTTAAATTGAGTTCTGGTATCCTGTAAGCAATATGTTTGTTCATCTTTGTGTTAACTGGAAGTGTCGTAGGTACCACACTATGCATTAGAAGAAAACATTTAGAGTAGCGGAAATACATCTCCGATAATAAGTTGAAATTTTAAGATCTAATGAAGTCCATTCTGCTGTTACAGTGACAGTGAACACAAAGCGCATGACAGTAGCGCCCCCAACGGAACGCCCGGGCATGAGGAGAACGGAGCAGATGAAGCTGCTCTATGGCTCCGGGGCCGCCATGATTCACGGCATGGAGACAGCTCTACAACTCAACTTTGACAGGAACTTTGATATCAAGACACCCAAACTATGGCCACACTTACCACTCAATATCACATTCCATTCTTAGCTTTTATATTGAAGAGCGTACATATGATAATATTTTCAGAAAATGTGAATATTGACCTTTTTTTAAGTGATGTTGAAATAAATTGGTCTTCAATCAAAAATCGAGTTCATCTAATTGTCTTCGTTTATCTTCTATTTTTTCTTTGGAGGGGTGGTGGTTGGGGGGGAGGGGGTCTACTTAACAGCTACCAACACCAAACTATAGCCTATAGGCCAATGTCTATGCCAAGCAGATACTGACGAAATGTATTCACTGCATATGCATAGTACATGTATTTGAGGCCTTTACTTGTTGGTGAGTTGGCTTGAATGTTTAAAAGGAGCTACAATAGCATTTGTAGGGAAAAAACAGTTATTCCCAATTACTTTTGAAGTAGGATGGTGTCATACTATTGTACTGTACATGTGATTTCATGTAAACATAGAAATGGTGGAGGATTTAAATTTTAATGGGATATGTACAATATTTTGATGCAGTGTGTTGGCCCTATGAGTATGAGGGATGGATGGTTTTATAGTTAGGCTCGGGTTGGAAGTGGTCTAGAGCCTATATTATGTTGAGGAGAGCTATACTAGAAACATATCGGTAGAAAACATTTAGGTCCACAATGCCTAGTCATAAAAAAAAAAAACAGAGCCGCCCTCTCTCGTTATTTACATGTGACATACTGATGCTGCCCTCTAGTGTCACTTTGGAGAACTTAGATGATGACCCCAAAAGCATCGGCCTTGACCCCTGAATACCGTGACCTTCATTCCAAAACACCTCCACGTCATTTTGGCCAGCAAAACAAATCAACGTTTTGTTGGCCTGAAATCAGATGAGGCATGATGTGGAAGGGTCCGTGAGTTAGCTAGGACCATGTCTGCACTGCTACACAGTTGTGGAAGTTTGGTTCAGGAGCAGACGGGAGTGTTCACTGTGGTAAGTTCCACCAGAGTCCTGTATCCTGACACAGTGACAGACACAGTCTCTCACTCCAAATTTTAATTTAGGCCCCCTCCTGTCAGACTCAGTCAGTGCCAGTGATAGGCCTATCTATCACTACCGTATCAGTTTAGCAACAGTCAAATCAATATGAGTGTGACTAGACATATTAAAGTTGCTGGTAGTTTTTAGTAGGCCTACTAGAGTTAGACCCCTAGTAAAAGCCTACTAGTACTATCCCCCATGCCGGGGCATGGGCACCTATGCCCGCTATGGAGTCTTAGTCAATTTGCAATTTTACTTTTTTTCAGGAAGAAAATCATATATTCCTGATTTATCTCTGTCAAAATGAAACGAAATTGCCTCATTCACTCATATTTCCGTCTTTCCAACGACGTATTATGCCTACATGACTATAGGATATAGCTAGCCTATAGCCTACTTATCCGGTATATTGCCCGTAAAATTTCCTGTGGGCCACCCAGGCCCATGGCCATGGGAAGGTAGGGGTTATTCTGAAGTTGAAGTTGATGACAGACCCTTTAGAATCTGCAGTCATTGGGGGTCCTAGCTGTTATGTCCCAGGCCCAATGTCAAAATGTGTACAGAAGGTTTGTCTTATAAACCACTGTTATACTGACCTATGTATTCCACAAACCTGATACCCTATGTAGGTTAATATGGAAAGGTTTGTCTACAATGAGGTCCTTTAGTTCATCCCCAATTGAAACATAAGAACCAGCCAAGTATGGTACCGGTAATACTCGGCTGGCCTGCTACTAAGTGCTAGCTACTATAGTCTAGAGCTAAAAAAAAAAAAAAAAAATAGTCTAGAGCTACAGTAGTAGTAGTAGGCCTATCATGTGTGGATACAAAGAGTGTACCGGTAAAGAAACTTCCTAGCACTGGCAAGGTAAAGAACTGTGGTAGAATTCTGAGCCGGTAAAGCCGAGTCATGTGTCATGTGTGTGCCTCTACATGGGTAAGAATCGACACATGCGACATGGCGACACGGCCCTTTTAAAAATCGACAGACACAGTAAGATTGAAATTAAAAATCGAAGGACATGGAAGAATGGAGTAGAATGTATAGAAATGTATGGAATAAAACTCGACACGACAACACAGTGCATTTTTGCTAAAAATCGACACAGCAACACCGTCAAAAATCCGGGTACCCATGTAGAGGCAGATGTGTATAAAACACGTCGAAAAAAGACGAAAAAAAGAGTAATACTTTTAAACAGGGATGTATCCCTTGTTTTAAAATAAAAGTCTAGTAGTGGCAATACATCCATGATATCTTTGAATATTATAGGCCTATTGACTGCACAAAAGCCCCCACAAAAGCTCACCGCCCCCATCTGTTGTTAAAAAATGAGCACTCCCTTAAGGTCAATTTTCCCCAAAATCTCTCTTCTTTCTTTTCAGGATGCTCACAAAAGAAAGAAAGGAAAGCTGAGATTTCTTTCCTTGACTTCACAATAGACTTCGTTCCCCTCCAACCCCCACCCCAATCCCTTTCCTATCCAACTGTCCTCTTCAAATCTCCAACTATATACTCTCCATAAACCCCCTCCCTCAAAAGCAACCTTTGCTTGGTAACCCAATAACCCCAACATGGGTCAGGTTCTGCGTCGAGCACAGGAGTTGGAGCGACAGGCTGCAGCGAGACGCGCTAGGGGAGGCGGCACATCGGGAAGCGATCCGGATGGTCTTGATCTGACCACACTTCCACCAGAGTTGGGCCTGCATGTACTGTCCAATCTGAACGCCACCGATCTGTGTCTGGCCTCATGCGTGTGGACCGACTTGGCCAACGACGAGATGTTATGGCATGCGTATGTACCCACACTATGTTTTTGGTAATTTGAGTACCTGGTACTGTAAATGAAGAACATGGCTGTAAAAACAGATTCATTGACAAGAAACCAATTATAGTTTGATATATGTTTAAACACGGGCTCATGCATATTATGGGCCGGTAATCTTTCAGACTTATTCCAGGTGACCTGTTGGAATTACGTTTAACTATAATTTAAGAGAAGTAGGCCCACATTTAAATCTATATGATATAGATAGTCGCCTATCAATGGCCAATGCTTGGGATTTAGCTGTGTACTCATCATATGTCTATATTGATTTCAGCCTGGCGTGCAGTCAATGGGGACATGTCAGTGCGTACCGCCGCAGACATGAGAAGGGATTCTCCTTCAAAAAACTCTATATGCAGCTGGACGAGGCCCAGCTCACCTTCAACGCTGACGCAGACTCGGTAAGGACAAGTCATTTACAGGCAGTATACATGGCCGGGGGCGGGGAGATGTCAACCCCCTGTTGTTAAAAAAGGAGCACTCGCTCATCTAAATATTAACATTTTTCACCAGGGAGGAGATAATGTCATTTGAGAAGCTACATGATATATACTGTAAAACATCGTGTATAAGCCTAACTTACATATTAGCGTAAGACCTTGCGTATAAGCCTAACTCGGGTCTTAGCCGCACCTAGACCATGGGGGAATCCTATAGGCCGCACAGTGGGTTTCATTATGGCAGCTTTACTAATCTAAACATTTGCGTATTAGCTGCACCTCGTCTCTGGGCCGATCCTATAAGTCACACTGACTTGCGTGTACACTAGCCACGGCTACTACACAAGGTTTTACGGTAGCCGCACCTAGTCTTTGGGAAGTCCTGTAAACCTCACAGGGCGACTTTGGCGACTTAAGTACTGTAGGATACATCTAAAAACTTTTGTGTAAGTCGCATCTTAATTTTTATCCTGATCCTATAAGCCGTACTGGCAATGTGACTGGCGTACTAGCTGTGGCTGATATGAAATGTTTTACGATGCATATGAGAGTCATCAGAAATGCACATATAAGAAATAAGTGGAACAAAAACAAGTTATATTACCGCACATGAGCATTTGCTTCACATTGTAGGGATTGGACTATATCCTTAGGAATAATTTGGTGGACGACGAACCGGAAGAGATTGCTCAATACCTACATGGCGCTCCACACATAGATTGGCGTCAGAAACAGCATCTACTTGACAGACGGTAAGTAACAAATAAACCTCTAAGACAAGAACACGGATTCTCATCAGTAAACCATGACAATCCAGGGGCATTGGAAATATCAAGTTAGCTGCATTACTGCCATTATTTGCTTTCATTCGATACCAAATATACCCTTTGATCGTCCACCAAAAAAATATGCTATTTTCTTACTACTTAGTCCTTGTCAGGCAGGTCTTATGTACCACTTTCTGTTTTCTTTTTTCCTCAGACGAGATATACTTGATGAGTTTGTAAAACTGCAAAACTTCGAAAACCAGTTTCTACCCAATGCCCTAAGGAAATTCTTCAATGAGACTCGACCGCCAAACGAGCGGGGAAGCTACCTCCATACATTGGTTGAGAAGTTCTCAGAGCGATTCTGTTCCTGCAACCCACAGCTTGGCTTATCAAAGGGTGAGTTAGAAACTATCCTACTTGGGGAAAAAGAATAAGAAACCAATTACCAGTGGGCCTACTGTAATTATATAAAACTGTAGGCCTACTGTAATAATATAAAACTAATTAAGATTAAGATCAAGATGAAGAAGAGCATATAGTTTCTCTATAGATAAAGTCGTGTGGACTCTTTGCCCCCTGAAGGAAATTGTCAGAAGGAAATTCAAAACTGTATAGCATGACTGCCTATTGCAATTTATCTCACGAAGGACTAATGTAGTGGTATGTCACGGAGGACTAATGTTGTGGTATGTCACGGAGGACTAATGTTGTGCAACGTTTCTGCAGATACAGTGTATGTGGTGTGCTTCTCCCTCATCATGCTGTCCGTGGACCTCAGCAGTCCCCACATCAAGAACAAAATGTCCAAGCGTGAGTTTATCCGCAACACACGTCGTGCTGTAGAGGGAATCAATGATGACTTTGCTGGCCATCTTTACGACAACATCTATCTCATCGGGCACGTGGCCCCCGAGAGCTGAGGTCTCGTCTTCAACATCTATCTCATCGGGCACGTAGCCCCGAGAGCTGAGGTCTCGTCTACAACATCTATCTCATGGGGCACGTAGCCCCGAGAGCTGAGGTCTCGTCTTCAACATCTATCTCATCGGGCACGTGGCCCCGAGAGCTGAGGTCTCGTCTACAACATCTATCTCATGGGGCACGTGGCCCCGAGAGCTGAGGTCTCGTCTACAACATCTATCTCATCGGGCACGTGGCCCCGAGAGCTGAGGTCTCGTCTACAACATCTATCTCATCAGGCACATGGCCCCCGAGAGCTGAGGTCTCGTCTACAACATCTATCTCATCAGGCACGTGGCCCCGAGAGCTGAGGTCTCGTCTACAACATCTATCTCATCAGGCACGTGGCCCCCGAGAGCTGAGTTCACCTTAGTCATGTCATATATAATGTCCCTGTACAAGTTTTCTCATCTCCATGTTTTTACCATAAAGGTCATCAATTAATAGATATTAATAGAGAGAACAGATGGAATTAGACCATTGGTGAATGGTTATATCCGCACACTGTTCACTTATCACATACTCCGTTCTGCACATACGCCTTAAAATTGTCCATGTCGTAATCATGCAAAACATGAGCAATACCCGTCCCACAGTGTAACGCCACACAACAGTCACTTAGGGCAGACTGATTATGCACACCATAGTTGTTATAGGGTTGAGGTAGGACTTAAGTTCTTCAGCTTTTATAACATTGTTCACTGATACTATATCAGTGGATTTGTACATTGAGCACAAAATAACAGCACACCCGTGCGCTATGCGAATACGGGATAGCTCTCCCAGGTGCGCGGACAAACGTTAACAGTGCACTCTTAATCTTGCATCTTAAAATGTCTTAATCTACCCGGAAAGGAAAAAAAACGGGGGTTGGGGGGCAGAGCCCCCCATTACATACTAGTCGACTAGCCTATCCTACAATGGACTGTGTAGTTTAAGATACGATTAAGATAGGTTAAGATAATAAGATTAAGACTAATCTTAAGATAATTAAGACAATCTTAATTCTGTGTTAAGGAAGATTAAGACTAATTTTAAGATAATTAAGACGATCTTAATTCTGTGTTAAGATTGCGCTGTCAACGCTTGGCCGCGCACCTAGGAGAGCTATCCCGGGTGTGCTTGACTTATACGAGTCTTGATGATTTCGTTATGGGGAGATTCAGATGGCAAAAAACAAGTCCCTTTGTGTGTGTTGGAGATGTAAAACTGGTATTGGGACATTACCTGATGTTAGCACAAAACGCTGATTGATCTAGCAATTACTAAAAGCCATTTAATCGAAACGACTATATATGCATGACATGTGAAAACGTTTTCAAGTTCCATAGTCAATGACTAACCAGGGCTGAACAAGTCTTTCTCTGATTTCACGTTTTTTTTTTATGTTGCGAAGACCTGTCCTTATCTACTGAGGACCTTTATTCAGAGACCTTAATTTAAACATTTCAAGTTTTTTTGACATTGGTCACTTTCAACCCTGACTAACGATTGATTCAGGTTGAGTGTTTGATCCAGATAAGGCACGAAGCTGGTTAAAAATCCCATTGCCAAAATATATCTGCAGCAGTAGAGCCTGTATGAACTAAGGAAGTGATATTTTTTTAACAACGAGGGCGGGAAGGGGACTTGAAATTTCGTGTAGATTTATTTACCTCCCCCCCCCCCCCCCCCCCACCTTAGAGGTGTCAAATCTATTTTAGCCCACCCCACCCCCGGCGGGTCGAAAATCGCGCGCATTCTTTTATGCACCCCCGACCCATCCGGTTGTTAAAAATTTACCACACCCTAAGGACAGCGTGATACATTTTGACTCAAGGTAATCGGACGCCCAAAATATCTTGAAAATTGCTGATTGAAGAATTTCTGAAGCACCTTCCTTAAATTTGATATGCAGCTAACGAATGATTATCAAGCTAACCCGTGATCATAGTCCACTGAGATTGCATAGCATCAACGAGGTATGAAAAGTACGTCTTGGGATGACTTCCGATCCAATGGCCTATAAAAAGAATGTGTGATATGTACTGGGACAACATACCCTCCATGTAGCGGTAAACGCAGTGCACAATTTGAGAAACCTTTTGTTGCTTAAGACTAGTGTCTCCAAGTATAGTATTGTATATAAGTAGTGTTTTATACTAAGCCTTGAGTATTGTTATATTCAAATGAGTTACCCCAACGTTGTGAATTATATATATATATGACCTCAGACCTATATATATAGTGAGTGTTGAGAACAATGATTGAATATTATTTATGTGTTTATCGTGTGGATTATATTGTGTACGATATACATACTGATAAGGATAGCGGTGACTCCCATACACCACAGGTGGGCATCCATTAATGTCTACGATAAGAGAGATTGTGTAAGTTTCTAACCTTCTTAAAATCCCTTAATTCGTCTACTGATTTCACAAAAACTGAGAACTTTGTTAATTCTTCTCTGTTCTGGTCTCACCTTACGAATTCTCCTCACCAGATCACAATTATAAAATCAGGAAAGTCTTCAGCATTATCTTTCGCAGAAACTTGTTTGTGACTAATATCAAATTCCACCTCAGTAAAATCCCTCCTTGGTTGCAAACTTCCGTAATAAGAAAATATAACATCTGGTTTTCACTTGAAATAATTCTGATGATCAACTTTATGTTTATCTCGTGTTCGTTGTGTGAAATAATTGATGTTTTTGGATTCATTTGTTACGACCAAACAGTATTACATAAATTCTAAAACTACACCTAGGTGATGTGATGAATTGAGATAACTGGGGGTTTCTTTACTGACAAAAGATTACTACCAAATCAATTTCAGACTATCCTGTGTGTAATTCGTCTACGTATTTTATCAAAAAATGAAAGTCATATCAAATGAATTACGTTTTGTATATCAACGAGTGATCGTATACCTGTATTTGAGTTGAAGATGAATTAATTGGATTGAAGTAAGGCCATGTGAGAAAATTGTCCTTAGTAAAACTCTAGATTAAAGACCATTTTTGGATTGGTTTGGGGTCGGTATAATTCGATATACAGATCTATTTGTAATGATGACTGAGTTTAATTTACTACTCGTGTTTACAATAAAACCTAGAAGAGTTATCTAGAGATCTTTCCTTGGCTACCATAATATCTGCCAATGTATACCCATTGTTAGAGATTATCTACAATGTAGTAGAGTTGAACAAGCCCACCGAGCACAGCTTTATGTGTATGTATCAAACACTGGGTATAGCCAGTTGTTGAAATGTTTTCGAGTCGATATTAATTCTTCTTCATGTTATCTTATGGTAATCAACTATGATTCAGACATAGGTGACGTACAGGCAAAGCATTGGTTTCCTTAGAATAGTGAATTTCTTACAATCAGATCTAGCATAATACCTGACGTTCTGAAGGCATGTATAGGCAGCTCTTAATAAGTTAGACAACTAATACGATGTACATAATTCTTAGGACATACTTCCTAAAATAATTAAGTTATTTCTAGTTACCATCTATGATTTACATTGCATCCTGTGCACTCATTTGTAAATAAATCATCCTTTATGACATCAATCATAATTTTACAACTAAAAAGTTGAAATGACTTTCCGTATAATTCTCCACGTACCAACATGTAGGAAGAGAGCGAGCAAAGTCTATGCTAAGCTTACTGTGCAGCTTAATGTCAAATGTTAAAGATGTCTTAGTCTTTTAATTTTATCTCTAGTCTTGAGCGATGTTAGATATTGCAGAGAAAATGCTATTCGTTACTTTTGTCACTGATACAGATGACAATGTTGTTATCGTTGTGCGGACATTGTGCCATAGAAGGAGATAGCGGCTCTAGTTGATGAAGATAATACCATTTATGCATTTGGACATGTTGAGAAAAAAGTTGATGTGGACTCTCCGTGTCTGCTTTATGCTGGTTTGTGATGATATAGACATAGGGGAAAATAAAACACTCTACACGACGAGACTATACAGTCTGGATGGAGGTTTTCATTGTGGTAAATAATGTTGTCCATGTCATTTTGCTACTGTAATCTATTTGAATGTCAGGTCATTGTCAAAAAAACAACAACACACAGTCCATTGGATTTCTTAACGTTAGTACACACTGTCTGTGCATAGTGAGTAGACTATACATTATAGACATAATTGAGATTTCTGGCTAAAATTAAAACTGAAATGACATTGAAATGCATACTGACATTTCTAAGGGACGATGAGCTTACATAACCATTATGGTTATCTGGACTGAAAAGTGTGCTAAATGAGAGATAGTGAATAAGCTTGTTACTCCTTAGATCCGAGGTCTATTTTCCCCACTTTGTCTCCATAAGTGGTCCTTTATTGGCTTCATATCAAATCCAATATGAACCGTTCTATATCGTGGGGAATCGTTTCACTATGAGACTGATAAGTTACTCCAATTATTCAACCTGCTGCCGTTGGTTTTAATTGATATGTGGCACGTAAACGTATTTGATGTAACACTGGCAGTGTTCTGACAAGTTGAAAATGACTGGATGTGCTGTCTACCGTAAAACACTGTGCTAATGCTTCGTGTACAATTCTGAATCGACAACTCGTCCTTTACTAGTTTCCAGAACTACTCATATCATCAATATATTTGTGTACCATACTATTTCAGATAAGGTCGCAGTAGTTAAATAGAACCACCGGTGCATACGTGTACGGAAAATAGACAAATATGTATCTGTGTTTTTGACAAAAGATTGCTACTGGTGTTCTAAGAAGAGATGATTAAAACCTGAGCTTATACATACTTGGGAAGGAGTGCCCTTACAAGTGGCTCATTCTACAATAAAACTACCATTTTGAGTTTATTGATGACGTGTTAATGTATTCTGTTGGTCAGACGTATCTTTCAGTACAAGAAAAATACAGCGGTCTATAGCTATAACAGTCCATCAAACTACATTGTATATATATAGAATGGGATAGAGAAAGGAGGACAGGAGAGAGAATGGATGAGAATGGGGCAGATGGAGGAGAACAGGACAGAGAAGGGAGGAGGGAGAAGGAGAACGGGGCAGAGGAGGGATGAGAATGGAGCAGAGGAGGGAGTAGAGTGAGGCAGGAGAATAGGACAGGGAAGGGAGAAGAATAGGGCATAGGAGGAAGGAGAGTGAGGCAGAGAAGGGAGGAGAATAGGACAGAGAAGGGAGGAGAATGGGGCAGCTACCTGTCATCTTAGGGACACTAGCAGCGCCTAAGTATCAGCCGGTCCACAACTGAGAATGTAGATTTAGGTCTAGACATGCCGTCTTATAGACAATAGGGGGCAAGTGTTAGGGTGAGGGATAGGGTTAAATTTTAAGGAGTTACGAAATGTACAGCATAGCTGCAGTGACATTGAACTCTATTAATGATAATAACATTACCAACCAATGGGTAAGGGATAGCATAAACCATTTAAGTAAGGAATTGCACAGGCATCAATGGCATTGTATAGGCACCAATGGAATTACATAGGCACCAATGAAATTGCATGGGCAGCTATGCATTTGCATAGACACCAATGGAATTGCATAGGCACCAATCCAATAACATAGGCACCAATGAAATTGCATAGGCAGTAATGGAATTGCATTGGCAGCTATGGATTTGCATAGCACCGATGGACTTGCATAGGAATCAATGGAATTGCATAGGCACCAATTGAATTGCATTAGGCACCAATGGAATTGCATAGGGATGAATTGAATGGCATAGGCATAAATGGAATTGCATAGGCACCAATGGAATTGCATAGGAACCAATGGAATTGCATAGGCACCAATTGTATTGCATATGCATCAATGTAATTGCAAAGGCATCAATGTAATTGCATATGCACCAATGGAATTGCAAAGGCACCAATTGTATTGCATAGGTGTCAGTGGAATTCCATAGCCAACAATGGATTTGCACCAATGGAATTGCATAGGCAGCAATGGAATTGCAAAGGCATCAATGGAATTGCATAGGCATCAATGGAAATGCATAGGTGTCAGTGGGATTCCATAGCCACCAATGGAATTGCATAGGCACCTATGTAATTGCATGGGCACCTATGGATTTGCATAGGTACAAATGGAATTTTACCAATGAAATTGCGTAGGCACCAATGGAATTGCATGGACACCTATGGATTTGCATAGGCACCAATGAAATTGCGTAGGCACCAATGGAATTGCAAAGTCACTAATGGAATTGTATGGGCATCAATAGAATTGCACAGGCACCAATGGAATTGCATAAGCACCAATGGTATTGCATTAGGCACCAATGGAATTGCACAGGCACCAATGGAATTGCATACGCACCAATGGAATTGCATAGGCACCAATGGAATTGCATAGGCACCAATGGACTTGCATAGGAATCAATGGAATTGCATAGGCACCAATGGAATTGCATAGGCACCAATGGAATTGCATAGGCACCAATGGAATTGCATAGGCACCAATGGAATTGCATAGGTGACAATTTAATTGCATATACACCAATGGAATTGCATAGGCACCAATGGTATTGCATAGGTGTCAGTAGCATTACATAGGCACCAATTGAATTGCACCAATGGAATTGCATAGGCAGCAATGGAATTGCATAGGCAGCAGTGGAATTGCATAGGCATCAATGGAATTGCATAGGTGTCAGTGGGATTCCATAGCCACCAATGGAATTGCACCAATGGATTTGCATAGGCACCAATGGAATTGCATAGGTACCAATGGAATTTCACCAATGAAATTGCATAGGCACCAATGGAATTGCATGGACACTAATGGAATTGTATGGGCATCAATGGAATTGCACTGGCACCAATGGAATTGCATAAGCACCAATGGAATTGCATAGGCAGCAATGGAATTGCATAGGCACCAATGGAATTGCATAAGCATCAATGGCATTGCATAGGCACCAATGGAATTGCATAGGCACCAATGGAATTACATAGGTACCTATAGATTTGCATAGGCACCTATGTAATTGCATGGGCACCTATGGATTTGCATAGGCACCAATGGAATTGCACCAATGAAATTACATAGGCCCCAATGGAATTGCACCCATGAAATTACATAGGCCCCAATGGAATTGCATAGGCACCAATGGAACTGCACCGATGAAATTGCATAGGCACCAATGGAATTGCATAGGCACCAATGGAATTGCAAAGGCACTATTAGAATTGCATAGGCACCAAGGCAATTGCATAGGCACCAATGCAATTGCAAAGGCACTATTAGAATTGCATAGGCACCAATGCAATTGCATTGCATAGGCACCAATGCAATTGCATCTGCACCAATGGAATTGCATAGGCACCAGTGGAATTGCACAGGTACCAATCGAATTGCATAAGCACCTATGTAATTGCATGGGCACCTATGGATTTGCATAGGCACCAATGGAATTGCAAAGGCACCAATGGAACTGCACCAATGAAATTGCATAGGCACCAATGGAATTGCATAGGCACCAATGGAACTGCCCCAATGAAATTGCATAGGCACCAATGGAATTGCATAGGTAACTCCTTTCTACCATCCATGTTCATTTTAAACCATTTTTTTAGTTTTACATTTTAAAATAAACGTTAACTTTGTTTCTGAACTTTGAATATTAAGAAGAGAGTTCCACAGCTGTAGCCCTCTGTAACCTGGGCTTCTTTTGAATTTTGAGATACGAGGGAAAGGGACAGAATAGCTTTATGGAAAATTGCATAGGCAGCAATGGAATTGCATAGGCACCAATGGAATTGCATAAGCATCAATGGCATTGCATAGGCACCAATGGAATTGCATAGGCACCAATGGAATTACATAGGTACCTATAGATTTGCATAGGCACCTATGTAATTGCATGGGCACCTATGGATTTGCATAGGCACCAATGGAATTGCACCAATGAAATTACATAGGCCCTAATGGAATTGCACCAATGAAATTACATAGGCCCCAATGGAATTGCATAGGCACCAATAGACTGCAACGATGAAATTGCATAGGCACCAATGGAATTGCATAGGCACCAATGGAATTGCAAAGGCACTATTAGAATTGCATAGGCACCAAGGCAATCGCATAGGCACCAATGGAATTGCAAAGGCACTATTAGAATTGCATAGGCACCAATGCAATTGCATAGGCACCAATGCAATTGCATCTGCACCAATGCAATTGCATAGGCACCAGTAGAATTGCACAGGTACCAATGGAATTGCATAAACACCCATGGATTTGCATAGGCACCTATGTAATTGCATGGGCACCTATGGATTTGCATAGGCACCAATGGAATTGCAAAGGCACCAATGGAACTGCACCAATGAAATTGCATAGGCACCAATGGAATTGCATAGGCACCAATGGAACTGCCCCAATGAAATTGCATAGGCACCAATGGAATTGCATAGGTAACTCCTTTCTACCATCCATGTTCATTTTAAACCATTTTTTTAGTTTTACATTTTAAAATAAACGTTAACTTTCTTTCTGAACTTTGAATATTAAGAAGAGAGTTCCACAGCTGTAGCCCTCTGTAACCTGGGCTTCTTTTGAATTTTGAGATACGAGGGAAAGGGACAGAATAGCTTTATGGAAAATTGCGTAGGCAGCAATGTAATTGCATGGGCACCAATGGAATTGCATAAGCATCAATGGCATTGCATAGGCACCAATGGAATTGCATAGGCACCAATGGAATTACATAGGTACCTATAGATTTGCATAGGCACCTATGTAATTGCATGGGCACCTATGGATTTGCATAGGCACCAATGGAATTGCACCAATGAAATTACATAGGCCCCAATGGAATTGCACCAATGAAATTACATAGGCCCCAATGGAATTGCATAGGCACCAATAGACTGCACCGATGAAATTGCATAGGCACCAATGGAATTGCATAGGCACCAATGGAATTGCAAAGGCACTATTAGAATTGCATAGGCACCAAGGCAATTGCATAGGCACCAATGGAATTGCAAAAGGCACTATTAGAATTGCATAGGCACCAATGCAATTGCATAGGCACCAATGCAATTGCATCTGCACCAATGGAATTGCATAGGCACCAGTGGAATTGCACAGGTACCAATGGAATTGCATAAGCACCCATGGATTTGCATAGGCACCTATGTAATTGCATGGGCACCTATGGATTTGCATAGGCACCAATGGAATTGCAAAGGCACCAATGGAACTGCACCAATGAAATTGCATAGGCACCAATGGAATTGCATAGGCACCAATGGAACTGCCCCAATGAAATTGCATAAGCATCAATGGCATTGCATAGGCACCAATGGAATTGCATAGGCACCAATGGAATTACATAGGTACCTATAGATTTGCATAGGCACCTATGTAATTGCATGGGCACCTATGGATTTGCATAGGCACCAATGGAATTGCACCAATGAAATTACATAGGCCCCAATGGAATTGCACCAATGAAATTACATAGGCCCCAATGGAATTGCATAGGCACCAATGGAACTGCACCGATGAAATTGCATAGGCACCAATGGAATTGCATAGGCACCAATGGAATTGCAAAGGCACTATTAGAATTGCATAGGCACCAAGGCAATTGCATAGGCACCAATGCAATTGCAAAGGCACTATTAGAATTGCATAGGCACCAATGCAATTGCATTGCATAGGCACCAATGCAATTGCATCTGCACCAATGGAATTGCATAGGCACCAGTGGAATTGCACAGGTACCAATCGAATTGCATAAGCACCTATGTAATTGCATGGGCACCTATGGATTTGCATAGGCACCAATGGAATTGCAAAGGCACCAATGGAACTGCACCAATGAAATTGCATAGGCACCAATGGAATTGCATAGGCACCAATGGAACTGCCCCAATGAAATTGCATAGGCACCAATGGAATTGCATAGGTAACTCCTTTCTACCATCCATGTTCATTTTAAACCATTTTTTTAGTTTTACATTTTAAAATAAACGTTAACTTTGTTTCTGAACTTTGAATATTAAGAAGAGAGTTCCACAGCTGTAGCCCTCTGTAACCTGGGCTTCTTTTGAATTTTGAGATACGAGGGAAAGGGACAGAATAGCTTTATGGAAAATTGCATAGGCAGCAATGGAATTGCATAGGCACCAATGGAATTTCACCAATGAAATTGCATAGGCACCAATGGAATTGCATGGACACTAATGGAATTGTATGGGCATCAATGGAATTGCACTGGCACCAATGGAATTGCATAAGCACCAATGGAATTGCATAGGCAGCAATGGAATTGCATAGGCACCAATGGAATTGCATAAGCATCAATGGCATTGCATAGGCACCAATGGAATTGCATAGGCACCAATGGAATTACATAGGTACCTATAGATTTGCATAGGCACCTATGTAATTGCATGGGCACCTATGGATTTGCATAGGCACCAATGGAATTGCACCAATGAAATTACATAGGCCCCAATGGAATTGCACCCATGAAATTACATAGGCCCCAATGGAATTGCATAGGCACCAATGGAACTGCACCGATGAAATTGCATAGGCACCAATGGAATTGCATAGGCACCAATGGAATTGCAAAGGCACTATTAGAATTGCATAGGCACCAAGGCAATTGCATAGGCACCAATGCAATTGCAAAGGCACTATTAGAATTGCATAGGCACCAATGCAATTGCATTGCATAGGCACCAATGCAATTGCATCTGCACCAATGGAATTGCATAGGCACCAGTGGAATTGCACAGGTACCAATCGAATTGCATAAGCACCTATGTAATTGCATGGGCACCTATGGATTTGCATAGGCACCAATGGAATTGCAAAGGCACCAATGGAACTGCACCAATGAAATTGCATAGGCACCAATGGAATTGCATAGGCACCAATGGAACTGCCCCAATGAAATTGCATAGGCACCAATGGAATTGCATAGGTAACTCCTTTCTACCATCCATGTTCATTTTAAACCATTTTTTTAGTTTTACATTTTAAAATAAACGTTAACTTTGTTTCTGAACTTTGAATATTAAGAAGAGAGTTCCACAGCTGTAGCCCTCTGTAACCTGGGCTTCTTTTGAATTTTGAGATACGAGGGAAAGGGACAGAATAGCTTTATGGAAAATTGCATAGGCAGCAATGGAATTGCATAGGCACCAATGGAATTGCATAAGCATCAATGGCATTGCATAGGCACCAATGGAATTGCATAGGCACCAATGGAATTACATAGGTACCTATAGATTTGCATAGGCACCTATGTAATTGCATGGGCACCTATGGATTTGCATAGGCACCAATGGAATTGCACCAATGAAATTACATAGGCCCTAATGGAATTGCACCAATGAAATTACATAGGCCCCAATGGAATTGCATAGGCACCAATAGACTGCAACGATGAAATTGCATAGGCACCAATGGAATTGCATAGGCACCAATGGAATTGCAAAGGCACTATTAGAATTGCATAGGCACCAAGGCAATCGCATAGGCACCAATGGAATTGCAAAGGCACTATTAGAATTGCATAGGCACCAATGCAATTGCATAGGCACCAATGCAATTGCATCTGCACCAATGCAATTGCATAGGCACCAGTAGAATTGCACAGGTACCAATGGAATTGCATAAACACCCATGGATTTGCATAGGCACCTATGTAATTGCATGGGCACCTATGGATTTGCATAGGCACCAATGGAATTGCAAAGGCACCAATGGAACTGCACCAATGAAATTGCATAGGCACCAATGGAATTGCATAGGCACCAATGGAACTGCCCCAATGAAATTGCATAGGCACCAATGGAATTGCATAGGTAACTCCTTTCTACCACCCATGTTCATTTTAAACCATTTTTTTAGTTTTACATTTTAAAATAAACGTTAACTTTGTTTCTGAACTTTGAATATTAAGAAGAGAGTTCCACAGCTGTAGCCCTCTGTAACCTGGGCTTCTTTTGAATTTTGAGATACGAGGGAAAGGGACAGAATAGCTTTATGGAAAATTGCGTAGGCAGCAATGTAATTGCATGGGCACCAATGGAATTGCATAAGCATCAATGGCATTGCATAGGCACCAATGGAATTGCATAGGCACCAATGGAATTACATAGGTACCTATAGATTTGCATAGGCACCTATGTAATTGCATGGGCACCTATGGATTTGCATAGGCACCAATGGAATTGCACCAATGAAATTACATAGGCCCCAATGGAATTGCACCAATGAAATTACATAGGCCCCAATGGAATTGCATAGGCACCAATAGACTGCACCGATGAAATTGCATAGGCACCAATGGAATTGCATAGGCACCAATGGAATTGCAAAGGCACTATTAGAATTGCATAGGCACCAAGGCAATTGCATAGGCACCAATGGAATTGCAAAAGGCACTATTAGAATTGCATAGGCACCAATGCAATTGCATAGGCACCAATGCAATTGCATCTGCACCAATGGAATTGCATAGGCACCAGTGGAATTGCACAGGTACCAATGGAATTGCATAAGCACCCATGGATTTGCATAGGCACCTATGTAATTGCATGGGCACCTATGGATTTGCATAGGCACCAATGGAATTGCAAAGGCACCAATGGAACTGCACCAATGAAATTGCATAGGCACCAATGGAATTGCATAGGCACCAATGGAACTGCCCCAATGAAATTGCATAAGCATCAATGGCATTGCATAGGCACCAATGGAATTGCATAGGCACCAATGGAATTACATAGGTACCTATAGATTTGCATAGGCACCTATGTAATTGCATGGGCACCTATGGATTTGCATAGGCACCAATGGAATTGCACCAATGAAATTACATAGGCCCCAATGGAATTGCACCAATGAAATTACATAGGCCCCAATGGAATTGCATAGGCACCAATGGAACTGCACCGATGAAATTGCATAGGCACCAATGGAATTGCATAGGCACCAATGGAATTGCAAAGGCACTATTAGAATTGCATAGGCACCAAGGCAATTGCATAGGCACCAATGCAATTGCAAAGGCACTATTAGAATTGCATAGGCACCAATGCAATTGCATTGCATAGGCACCAATGCAATTGCATCTGCACCAATGGAATTGCATAGGCACCAGTGGAATTGCACAGGTACCAATCGAATTGCATAAGCACCTATGTAATTGCATGGGCACCTATGGATTTGCATAGGCACCAATGGAATTGCAAAGGCACCAATGGAACTGCACCAATGAAATTGCATAGGCACCAATGGAATTGCATAGGCACCAATGGAACTGCCCCAATGAAATTGCATAGGCACCAATGGAATTGCATAGGTAACTCCTTTCTACCATCCATGTTCATTTTAAACCATTTTTTTAGTTTTACATTTTAAAATAAACGTTAACTTTCTTTCTGAACTTTGAATATTAAGAAGAGAGTTCCACAGCTGTAGCCCTCTGTAACCTGGGCTTCTTTTGAATTTTGAGATACGAGGGAAAGGGACAGAATAGCTTTATGGAAAATTGCATAGGCAGCAATGGAATTGCATAGGCACCAATGGAATTGCATAAGCATCAATGGCATTGCATAGGCACCAATGGAATTGCATAGGCACCAATGGAATTACATAGGTACCTATAGATTTGCATAGGCACCTATGTAATTGCATGGGCACCTATGGATTTGCATAGGCACCAATGGAATTGCACCAATGAAATTACATAGGCCCTAATGGAATTGCACCAATGAAATTACATAGGCCCCAATGGAATTGCATAGGCACCAATAGACTGCACCGATGAAATTGCATAGGCACCAATGGAATTGCATAGGCACCAATGGAATTGCAAAGGCACTATTAGAATTGCATAGGCACCAAGGCAATCGCATAGGCACCAATGGAATTGCAAAGGCACTATTAGAATTGCATAGGCACCAATGCAATTGCATAGGCACCAATGCAATTGCATCTGCACCAATGCAATTGCATAGGCACCAGTGGAATTGCACAGGTACCAATGGAATTGCATAAACACCCATGGATTTGCATAGGCACCTATGTAATTGCATGGGCACCTATGGATTTGCATAGGCACCAATGGAATTGCAAAGGCACCAATGGAACTGCACCAATGAAATTGCATAGGCACCAATGGAATTGCATAGGCACCAATGGAACTGCCCCAATGAAATTGCATAGGCACCAATGGAATTGCATAGGTAACTCCTTTCTACCATCCATGTTCATTTTAAACCATTTTTTTAGTTTTACATTTTAAAATAAACGTTAACTTTCTTTCTGAACTTTGAATATTAAGAAGAGAGTTCCACAGCTGTAGCCCTCTGTAACCTGGGCTTCTTTTGAATTTTGAGATACGAGGGAAAGGGACAGAATAGCTTTATGGAAAATTGCATAGGCAGCAATGGAATTGCATAGGCACCAATGGAATTGCATAAGCATCAATGGCATTGCATAGGCACCAATGGAATTGCATAGGCACCAATGGAATTACATAGGTACCTATAGATTTGCATAGGCACCTATGTAATTGCATGGGCACCTATGGATTTGCATAGGCACCAATGGAATTGCACCAATGAAATTACATAGGCCCTAATGGAATTGCACCAATGAAATTACATAGGCCCCAATGGAATTGCATAGGCACCAATAGACTGCACCGATGAAATTGCATAGGCACCAATGGAATTGCATAGGCACCAATGGAATTGCAAAGGCACTATTAGAATTGCATAGGCACCAAGGCAATCGCATAGGCACCAATGGAATTGCAAAGGCACTATTAGAATTGCATAGGCACCAATGCAATTGCATAGGCACCAATGCAATTGCATCTGCACCAATGCAATTGCATAGGCACCAGTAGAATTGCACAGGTACCAATGGAATTGCATAAACACCCATGGATTTGCATAGGCACCTATGTAATTGCATGGGCACCTATGGATTTGCATAGGCACCAATGGAATTGCAAAGGCACCAATGGAACTGCACCAATGAAATTGCATAGGCACCAATGGAATTGCATAGGCACCAATGGAACTGCCCCAATGAAATTGCATAGGCACCAATGGAATTGCATAGGTAACTCCTTTCTACCATCCATGTTCATTTTAAACCATTTTTTTAGTTTTACATTTTAAAATAAACGTTAACTTTGTTTCTGAACTTTGAATATTAAGAAGAGAGTTCCACAGCTGTAGCCCTCTGTAACCTGGGCTTCTTTTGAATTTTGAGATACGAGGGAAAGGGACAGAATAGCTTTATGGAAAATTGCATAGGCAGCAATGGAATTGCATAGGCACCAATGGAATTGCATAAGCATCAATGGCATTGCATAGGCACCAATGGAATTGCATAGGCACCAATGGAATTACATAGGTACCTATAGATTTGCATAGGCACCTATGTAATTGCATGGGCACCTATGGATTTGCATAGGCACCAATGGAATTGCACCAATGAAATTACATAGGCCCCAATGGAATTGCACCAATGAAATTACATAGGCCCCAATGGAATTGCATAGGCACCAATAGACTGCACCGATGAAATTGCATAGGCACCAATGGAATTGCATAGGCACCAATGGAATTGCAAAGGCACTATTAGAATTGCATAGGCACCAAGGCAATTGCATAGGCACCAATGGAATTGCAAAGGCACTATTAGAATTGCATAGGCACCAATGCAATTGCATAGGCACCAATGCAATTGCATCTGCACCAATGGAATTGCATAGGCACCAGTGGAATTGCACAGGTACCAATGGAATTGCATAAGCACCCATGGATTTGCATAGGCACCTATGTAATTGCATGGGCACCTATGGATTTGCATAGGCACCAATGGAATTGCACCAATGAAATTACATAGGCCCCAATGGAATTGCACCAATGAAATTACATAGGCCCCAATGGAATTGCATAGGCACCAATAGACTGCACCGATGAAATTGCATAGGCACCAATGGAATTGCATAGGCACCAATGGAATTGCAAAGGCACTATTAGAATTGCATAGGCACCAAGGCAATTGCATAGGCACCAATGGAATTGCAAAAGGCACTATTAGAATTGCATAGGCACCAATGCAATTGCATAGGCACCAATGCAATTGCATCTGCACCAATGGAATTGCATAGGCACCAGTGGAATTGCACAGGTACCAATGGAATTGCATAAGCACCCATGGATTTGCATAGGCACCTATGTAATTGCATGGGCACCTATGGATTTGCATAGGCACCAATGGAATTGCAAAGGCACCAATGGAACTGCACCAATGAAATTGCATAGGCACCAATGGAATTGCATAGGCACCAATGGAACTGCCCCAATGAAATTGCATAAGCATCAATGGCATTGCATAGGCACCAATGGAATTGCATAGGCACCAATGGAATTACATAGGTACCTATAGATTTGCATAGGCACCTATGTAATTGCATGGGCACCTATGGATTTGCATAGGCACCAATGGAATTGCACCAATGAAATTACATAGGCCCCAATGGAATTGCACCAATGAAATTACATAGGCCCCAATGGAATTGCATAGGCACCAATGGAACTGCACCGATGAAATTGCATAGGCACCAATGGAATTGCATAGGCACCAATGGAATTGCAAAGGCACTATTAGAATTGCATAGGCACCAAGGCAATTGCATAGGCACCAATGCAATTGCAAAGGCACTATTAGAATTGCATAGGCACCAATGCAATTGCATTGCATAGGCACCAATGCAATTGCATCTGCACCAATGGAATTGCATAGGCACCAGTGGAATTGCACAGGTACCAATCGAATTGCATAAGCACCTATGTAATTGCATGGGCACCTATGGATTTGCATAGGCACCAATGGAATTGCAAAGGCACCAATGGAACTGCACCAATGAAATTGCATAGGCACCAATGGAATTGCATAGGCACCAATGGAACTGCCCCAATGAAATTGCATAGGCACCAATGGAATTGCATAGGTAACTCCTTTCTACCATCCATGTTCATTTTAAACCATTTTTTTAGTTTTACATTTTAAAATAAACGTTAACTTTGTTTCTGAACTTTGAATATTAAGAAGAGAGTTCCACAGCTGTAGCCCTCTGTAACCTGGGCTTCTTTTGAATTTTGAGATACGAGGGAAAGGGACAGAATAGCTTTATGGAAAATTGCATAGGCAGCAATGGAATTGCATAGGCACCAATGGAATTGCATAAGCATCAATGGCATTGCATAGGCACCAATGGAATTGCATAGGCACCAATGGAATTACATAGGTACCTATAGATTTGCATAGGCACCTATGTAATTGCATGGGCACCTATGGATTTGCATAGGCACCAATGGAATTGCACCAATGAAATTACATAGGCCCTAATGGAATTGCACCAATGAAATTACATAGGCCCCAATGGAATTGCATAGGCACCAATAGACTGCACCGATGAAATTGCATAGGCACCAATGGAATTGCATAGGCACCAATGGAATTGCAAAGGCACTATTAGAATTGCATAGGCACCAAGGCAATCGCATAGGCACCAATGGAATTGCAAAGGCACTATTAGAATTGCATAGGCACCAATGCAATTGCATAGGCACCAATGCAATTGCATCTGCACCAATGCAATTGCATAGGCACCAGTGGAATTGCACAGGTACCAATGGAATTGCATAAACACCCATGGATTTGCATAGGCACCTATGTAATTGCATGGGCACCTATGGATTTGCATAGGCACCAATGGAATTGCAAAGGCACCAATGGAACTGCACCAATGAAATTGCATAGGCACCAATGGAATTGCATAGGCACCAATGGAACTGCCCCAATGAAATTGCATAGGCACCAATGGAATTGCATAGGTAACTCCTTTCTACCATCCATGTTCATTTTAAACCATTTTTTTAGTTTTACATTTTAAAATAAACGTTAACTTTCTTTCTGAACTTTGAATATTAAGAAGAGAGTTCCACAGCTGTAGCCCTCTGTAACCTGGGCTTCTTTTGAATTTTGAGATACGAGGGAAAGGGACAGAATAGCTTTATGGAAAATTGCATAGGCAGCAATGGAATTGCATAGGCACCAATGGAATTGCATAAGCATCAATGGCATTGCATAGGCACCAATGGAATTGCATAGGCACCAATGGAATTACATAGGTACCTATAGATTTGCATAGGCACCTATGTAATTGCATGGGCACCTATGGATTTGCATAGGCACCAATGGAATTGCACCAATGAAATTACATAGGCCCTAATGGAATTGCACCAATGAAATTACATAGGCCCCAATGGAATTGCATAGGCACCAATAGACTGCACCGATGAAATTGCATAGGCACCAATGGAATTGCATAGGCACCAATGGAATTGCAAAGGCACTATTAGAATTGCATAGGCACCAAGGCAATCGCATAGGCACCAATGGAAATGCAAAGGCACTATTAGAATTGCATAGGCACCAATGCAATTGCATAGGCACCAATGCAATTGCATCTGCACCAATGCAATTGCATAGGCACCAGTAGAATTGCACAGGTACCAATGGAATTGCATAAACACCCATGGATTTGCATAGGCACCTATGTAATTGCATGGGCACCTATGGATTTGCATAGGCACCAATGGAATTGCAAAGGCACCAATGGAACTGCACCAATGAAATTGCATAGGCACCAATGGAATTGCATAGGCACCAATGGAACTGCCCCAATGAAATTGCATAGGCACCAATGGAATTGCATAGGTAACTCCTTTCTACCATCCATGTTCATTTTAAACCATTTTTTTAGTTTTACATTTTAAAATAAACGTTAACTTTGTTTCTGAACTTTGAATATTAAGAAGAGAGTTCCACAGCTGTAGCCCTCTGTAACCTGGGCTTCTTTTGAATTTTGAGATACGAGGGAAAGGGACAGAATAGCTTTATGGAAAATTGCATAGGCAGCAATGGAATTGCATAGGCACCAATGGAATTGCATAAGCATCAATGGCATTGCATAGGCACCAATGGAATTGCATAGGCACCAATGGAATTACATAGGTACCTATAGATTTGCATAGGCACCTATGTAATTGCATGGGCACCTATGGATTTGCATAGGCACCAATGGAATTGCACCAATGAAATTACATAGGCCCCAATGGAATTGCACCAATGAAATTACATAGGCCCCAATGGAATTGCATAGTCACCAATAGACTGCACCGATGAAATTGCATAGGCACCAATGGAATTGCATAGGCACCAATGGAATTGCAAAGGCACTATTAGAATTGCATAGGCACCAAGGCAATTGCATAGGCACCAATGGAATTGCAAAGGCACTATTAGAATTGCATAGGCACCAATGCAATTGCATAGGCACCAATGCAATTGCATCTGCACCAATGGAATTGCATAGGCACCAGTGGAATTGCACAGGTACCAATGGAATTGCATAAGCACCCATGGATTTGCATAGGCACCTATGTAATTGCATGGGCACCTATGGATTTGCATAGGCACCAATGGAATTGCAAAGGCACCAATGGAACTGCACCAATGAAATTGCATAGGCACCAATGGAATTGCATAGGCACCAATGGAACTGCCCCAATGAAATTGCATAGGCACCAATGGAATTGCATAGGTAACTCCTTTCTACCATCCATGTTCATTTTAAACCATTTTTTTAGTTTTACATTTTAAAATAAACGTTAACTTTGTTTCTGAACTTTGAATATTAAGAAGAGAGTTCCACAGCTGTAGCCCTCTGTAACCTGGGCTTCTTTTGAATTTTGAGATACGAGGGAAAGGGACAGAATAGCTTTATGGAAAATTGCATAGGCAGCAATGGAATTGCATAGGCACCAATGGAATTGCATAAGCATCAATGGCATTGCATAGGCACCAATGGAATTGCATAGGCACCAATGGAATTACATAGGTACCTATAGATTTGCATAGGCACCTATGTAATTGCATGGGCACCTATGGATTTGCATAGGCACCAATGGAATTGCACCAATGAAATTACATAGGCCCTAATGGAATTGCACCAATGAAATTACATAGGCCCCAATGGAATTGCATAGGCACCAATAGACTGCACCGATGAAATTGCATAGGCACCAATGGAATTGCATAGGCACCAATGGAATTGCAAAGGCACTATTAGAATTGCATAGGCACCAAGGCAATCGCATAGGCACCAATGGAATTGCAAAGGCACTATTAGAATTGCATAGGCACCAATGCAATTGCATAGGCACCAATGCAATTGCATCTGCACCAATGCAATTGCATAGGCACCAGTAGAATTGCACAGGTACCAATGGAATTGCATAAACACCCATGGATTTGCATAGGCACCTATGTAATTGCATGGGCACCTATGGATTTGCATAGGCACCAATGGAATTGCAAAGGCACCAATGGAACTGCACCAATGAAATTGCATAGGCACCAATGGAATTGCATAGGCACCAATGGAACTGCCCCAATGAAATTGCATAGGCACCAATGGAATTGCATAGGTAACTCCTTTCTACCATCCATGTTCATTTTAAACCATTTTTTTAGTTTTACATTTTAAAATAAACGTTAACTTTGTTTCTGAACTTTGAATATTAAGAAGAGAGTTCCACAGCTGTAGCCCTCTGTAACCTGGGCTTCTTTTGAATTTTGAGATACGAGGGAAAGGGACAGAATAGCTTTATGGAAAATTGCATAGGCAGCAATGGAATTGCATAGGCACCAATGGAATTGCATAAGCATCAATGGCATTGCATAGGCACCAATGGAATTGCATAGGCACCAATGGAATTACATAGGTACCTATAGATTTGCATAGGCACCTATGTAATTGCATGGGCACCTATGGATTTGCATAGGCACCAATGGAATTGCACCAATGAAATTACATAGGCCCCAATGGAATTGCACCAATGAAATTACATAGGCCCCAATGGAATTGCATAGGCACCAATAGACTGCACCGATGAAATTGCATAGGCACCAATGGAATTGCATAGGCACCAATGGAATTGCAAAGGCACTATTAGAATTGCATAGGCACCAAGGCAATTGCATAGGCACCAATGGAATTGCAAAGGCACTATTAGAATTGCATAGGCACCAATGCAATTGCATAGGCACCAATGCAACTGCATCTGCACCAATGGAATTGCATAGGCACCAGTGGAATTGCACAGGTACCAATGGAATTGCATAAGCACCCATGGATTTGCATAGGCACCTATGTAATTGCATGGGCACCTATGGATTTGCATAGGCACCAATGGAATTGCACCAATGAAATTACATAGGCCCCAATGGAATTGCACCAATGAAATTACATAGGCCCCAATGGAATTGCATAGGCACCAATAGACTGCACCGATGAAATTGCATAGGCACCAATGGAATTGCATAGGCACCAATGGAATTGCAAAGGCACTATTAGAATTGCATAGGCACCAAGGCAATTGCATAGGCACCAATGGAATTGCAAAAGGCACTATTAGAATTGCATAGGCACCAATGCAATTGCATAGGCACCAATGCAATTGCATCTGCACCAATGGAATTGCATAGGCACCAGTGGAATTGCACAGGTACCAATGGAATTGCATAAGCACCCATGGATTTGCATAGGCACCTATGTAATTGCATGGGCACCTATGGATTTGCATAGGCACCAATGGAATTGCAAAGGCACCAATGGAACTGCACCAATGAAATTGCATAGGCACCAATGGAATTGCATAGGCACCAATGGAACTGCCCCAATGAAATTGCATAAGCATCAATGGCATTGCATAGGCACCAATGGAATTGCATAGGCACCAATGGAATTACATAGGTACCTATAGATTTGCATAGGCACCTATGTAATTGCATGGGCACCTATGGATTTGCATAGGCACCAATGGAATTGCACCAATGAAATTACATAGGCCCCAATGGAATTGCACCAATGAAATTACATAGGCCCCAATGGAATTGCATAGGCACCAATGGAACTGCACCGATGAAATTGCATAGGCACCAATGGAATTGCATAGGCACCAATGGAATTGCAAAGGCACTATTAGAATTGCATAGGCACCAAGGCAATTGCATAGGCACCAATGCAATTGCAAAGGCACTATTAGAATTGCATAGGCACCAATGCAATTGCATTGCATAGGCACCAATGCAATTGCATCTGCACCAATGGAATTGCATAGGCACCAGTGGAATTGCACAGGTACCAATCGAATTGCATAAGCACCTATGTAATTGCATGGGCACCTATGGATTTGCATAGGCACCAATGGAATTGCAAAGGCACCAATGGAACTGCACCAATGAAATTGCATAGGCACCAATGGAATTGCATAGGCACCAATGGAACTGCCCCAATGAAATTGCATAGGCACCAATGGAATTGCATAGGTAACTCCTTTCTACCATCCATGTTCATTTTAAACCATTTTTTTAGTTTTACATTTTAAAATAAACGTTAACTTTGTTTCTGAACTTTGAATATTAAGAAGAGAGTTCCACAGCTGTAGCCCTCTGTAACCTGGGCTTCTTTTGAATTTTGAGATACGAGGGAAAGGGACAGAATAGCTTTATGGAAAATTGCATAGGCAGCAATGGAATTGCATAGGCACCAATGGAATTGCATAAGCATCAATGGCATTGCATAGGCACCAATGGAATTGCATAGGCACCAATGGAATTACATAGGTACCTATAGATTTGCATAGGCACCTATGTAATTGCATGGGCACCTATGGATTTGCATAGGCACCAATGGAATTGCACCAATGAAATTACATAGGCCCTAATGGAATTGCACCAATGAAATTACATAGGCCCCAATGGAATTGCATAGGCACCAATAGACTGCACCGATGAAATTGCATAGGCACCAATGGAATTGCATAGGCACCAATGGAATTGCAAAGGCACTATTAGAATTGCATAGGCACCAAGGCAATCGCATAGGCACCAATGGAATTGCAAAGGCACTATTAGAATTGCATAGGCACCAATGCAATTGCATAGGCACCAATGCAATTGCATCTGCACCAATGCAATTGCATAGGCACCAGTGGAATTGCACAGGTACCAATGGAATTGCATAAACACCCATGGATTTGCATAGGCACCTATGTAATTGCATGGGCACCTATGGATTTGCATAGGCACCAATGGAATTGCAAAGGCACCAATGGAACTGCACCAATGAAATTGCATAGGCACCAATGGAATTGCATAGGCACCAATGGAACTGCCCCAATGAAATTGCATAGGCACCAATGGAATTGCATAGGTAACTCCTTTCTACCATCCATGTTCATTTTAAACCATTTTTTTAGTTTTACATTTTAAAATAAACGTTAACTTTCTTTCTGAACTTTGAATATTAAGAAGAGAGTTCCACAGCTGTAGCCCTCTGTAACCTGGGCTTCTTTTGAATTTTGAGATACGAGGGAAAGGGACAGAATAGCTTTATGGAAAATTGCATAGGCAGCAATGGAATTGCATAGGCACCAATGGAATTGCATAAGCATCAATGGCATTGCATAGGCACCAATGGAATTGCATAGGCACCAATGGAATTACATAGGTACCTATAGATTTGCATAGGCACCTATGTAATTGCATGGGCACCTATGGATTTGCATAGGCACCAATGGAATTGCACCAATGAAATTACATAGGCCCTAATGGAATTGCACCAATGAAATTACATAGGCCCCAATGGAATTGCATAGGCACCAATAGACTGCACCGATGAAATTGCATAGGCACCAATGGAATTGCATAGGCACCAATGGAATTGCAAAGGCACTATTAGAATTGCATAGGCACCAAGGCAATCGCATAGGCACCAATGGAAATGCAAAGGCACTATTAGAATTGCATAGGCACCAATGCAATTGCATAGGCACCAATGCAATTGCATCTGCACCAATGCAATTGCATAGGCACCAGTAGAATTGCACAGGTACCAATGGAATTGCATAAACACCCATGGATTTGCATAGGCACCTATGTAATTGCATGGGCACCTATGGATTTGCATAGGCACCAATGGAATTGCAAAGGCACCAATGGAACTGCACCAATGAAATTGCATAGGCACCAATGGAATTGCATAGGCACCAATGGAACTGCCCCAATGAAATTGCATAGGCACCAATGGAATTGCATAGGTAACTCCTTTCTACCATCCATGTTCATTTTAAACCATTTTTTTAGTTTTACATTTTAAAATAAACGTTAACTTTGTTTCTGAACTTTGAATATTAAGAAGAGAGTTCCACAGCTGTAGCCCTCTGTAACCTGGGCTTCTTTTGAATTTTGAGATACGAGGGAAAGGGACAGAATAGCTTTATGGAAAATTGCATAGGCAGCAATGGAATTGCATAGGCACCAATGGAATTGCATAAGCATCAATGGCATTGCATAGGCACCAATGGAATTGCATAGGCACCAATGGAATTACATAGGTACCTATAGATTTGCATAGGCACCTATGTAATTGCATGGGCACCTATGGATTTGCATAGGCACCAATGGAATTGCACCAATGAAATTACATAGGCCCCAATGGAATTGCACCAATGAAATTACATAGGCCCCAATGGAATTGCATAGTCACCAATAGACTGCACCGATGAAATTGCATAGGCACCAATGGAATTGCATAGGCACCAATGGAATTGCAAAGGCACTATTAGAATTGCATAGGCACCAAGGCAATTGCATAGGCACCAATGGAATTGCAAAGGCACTATTAGAATTGCATAGGCACCAATGCAATTGCATAGGCACCAATGCAATTGCATCTGCACCAATGGAATTGCATAGGCACCAGTGGAATTGCACAGGTACCAATGGAATTGCATAAGCACCCATGGATTTGCATAGGCACCTATGTAATTGCATGGGCACCTATGGATTTGCATAGGCACCAATGGAATTGCAAAGGCACCAATGGAACTGCACCAATGAAATTGCATAGGCACCAATGGAATTGCATAGGCACCAATGGAACTGCCCCAATGAAATTGCATAGGCACCAATGGAATTGCATAGGTAACTCCTTTCTACCATCCATGTTCATTTTAAACCATTTTTTTAGTTTTACATTTTAAAATAAACGTTAACTTTGTTTCTGAACTTTGAATATTAAGAAGAGAGTTCCACAGCTGTAGCCCTCTGTAACCTGGGCTTCTTTTGAATTTTGAGATACGAGGGAAAGGGACAGAATAGCTTTATGGAAAATTGCATAGGCAGCAATGGAATTGCATAGGCACCAATGGAATTGCATAAGCATCAATGGCATTGCATAGGCACCAATGGAATTGCATAGGCACCAATGGAATTACATAGGTACCTATAGATTTGCATAGGCACCTATGTAATTGCATGGGCACCTATGGATTTGCATAGGCACCAATGGAATTGCACCAATGAAATTACATAGGCCCCAATGGAATTGCACCAATGAAATTACATAGGCCCCAATGGAATTGCATAGGCACCAATAGACTGCACCGATGAAATTGCATAGGCACCAATGGAATTGCATAGGCACCAATGGAATTGCAAAGGCACTATTAGAATTGCATAGGCACCAAGGCAATTGCATAGGCACCAATGGAATTGCAAAGGCACTATTAGAATTGCATAGGCACCAATGCAATTGCATAGGCACCAATGCAATTGCATCTGCACCAATGGAATTGCATAGGCACCAGTGGAATTGCACAGGTACCAATGGAATTGCATAAGCACCCATGGATTTGCATAGGCACCTATGTAATTGCATGGGCACCTATGGATTTGCATAGGCACCAATGGAATTGCAAAGGCACCAATGGAACTGCACCAATGAAATTGCATAGGCACCAATGGAATTGCATAGGCACCAATGGAACTGCCCCAATGAAATTGCATAGGCACCAATGGAATTGCATAGGTAACTCCTTTCTACCATCCATGTTCATTTTAAACCATTTTTTTAGTTTTACATTTTAAAATAAACGTTAACTTTGTTTCTGAACTTTGAATATTAAGAAGAGAGTTCCACAGCTGTAGCCCTCTGTAACCTGGGCTTCTTTTGAATTTTGAGATACGAGGGAAAGGGACAGAATAGCTTTATGGAAAATTGCATAGGCAGCAATGGAATTGCATAGGCACCAATGGAATTGCATAAGCATCAATGGCATTGCATAGGCACCAATGGAATTGCATAGGCACCAATGGAATTACATAGGTACCTATAGATTTGCATAGGCACCTATGTAATTGCATGGGCACCTATGGATTTGCATAGGCACCAATGGAATTGCACCAATGAAATTACATAGGCCCCAATGGAATTGCACCAATGAAATTACATAGGCCCCAATGGAATTGCATAGGCACCAATAGACTGCACCGATGAAATTGCATAGGCACCAATGGAATTGCATAGGCACCAATGGAATTGCAAAGGCACTATTAGAATTGCATAGGCACCAAGGCAATTGCATAGGCACCAATGGAATTGCAAAGGCACTATTAGAATTGCATAGGCACCAATGCAATTGCATAGGCACCAATGCAATTGCATCTGCACCAATGGAATTGCATAGGCACCAGTGGAATTGCACAGGTACCAATGGAATTGCATAAGCACCCATGGATTTGCATAGGCACCTATGTAATTGCATGGGCACCTATGGATTTGCATAGGCACCAATGGAATTGCAAAGGCACCAATGGAACTGCACCAATGAAATTGCATAGGCACCAATGGAATTGCATAGGCACCAATGGAACTGCCCCAATGAAATTGCATAGGCACCAATGGAATTGCATAGGTAACTCCTTTCTACCATCCATGTTCATTTTAAACCATTTTTTTAGTTTTACATTTTAAAATAAACGTTAACTTTGTTTCTGAACTTTGAATATTAAGAAGAGAGTTCCACAGCTGTAGCCCTCTGTAACCTGGGCTTCTTTTGAATTTTGAGATACGAGGGAAAGGGACAGAATAGCTTTATGGAAAATTGCATAGGCAGCAATGGAATTGCATAGGCACCAATGGAATTGCATAAGCATCAATGGCATTGCATAGGCACCAATGGAATTGCATAGGCACCAATGGAATTACATAGGTACCTATAGATTTGCATAGGCACCTATGTAATTGCATGGGCACCTATGGATTTGCATAGGCACCAATGGAATTGCACCAATGAAATTACATAGGCCCTAATGGAATTGCACCAATGAAATTACATAGGCCCCAATGGAATTGCATAGGCACCAATAGACTGCACCGATGAAATTGCATAGGCACCAATGGAATTGCATAGGCACCAATGGAATTGCAAAGGCACTATTAGAATTGCATAGGCACCAAGGCAATCGCATAGGCACCAATGGAATTGCAAAGGCACTATTAGAATTGCATAGGCACCAATGCAATTGCATAGGCACCAATGCAATTGCATCTGCACCAATGCAATTGCATAGGCACCAGTGGAATTGCACAGGTACCAATGGAATTGCATAAACACCCATGGATTTGCATAGGCACCTATGTAATTGCATGGGCACCTATGGATTTGCATAGGCACCAATGGAATTGCAAAGGCACCAATGGAACTGCACCAATGAAATTGCATAGGCACCAATGGAATTGCATAGGCACCAATGGAACTGCCCCAATGAAATTGCATAGGCACCAATGGAATTGCATAGGTAACTCCTTTCTACCATCCATGTTCATTTTAAACCATTTTTTTAGTTTTACATTTTAAAATAAACGTTAACTTTGTTTCTGAACTTTGAATATTAAGAAGAGAGTTCCACAGCTGTAGCCCTCTGTAACCTGGGCTTCTTTTGAATTTTGAGATACGAGGGAAAGGGACAGAATAGCTTTATGGAAAATTGCATAGGCAGCAATGGAATTGCATAGGCACCAATGGAATTGCATAAGCATCAATGGCATTGCATAGGCACCAATGGAATTGCATAGGCACCAATGGAATTACATAGGTACCTATAGATTTGCATAGGCACCTATGTAATTGCATGGGCACCTATGGATTTGCATAGGCACCAATGGAATTGCACCAATGAAATTACATAGGCCCCAATGGAATTGAATAGGCACCAATGGAACTGCACCCATGAAATTGCATAGGCACCAATGGAATTGCATAGGCACCAATGGAATTGCAAAGGCACTATTAGAATTGTATAGGCACCAAGGCAATCGCATAGGCACCAATGGAATTGCAAAGGCACTATTAGAATTGCATAGGCACCAATGCAATTGCATAGGCACCAATGCAATTGCACCTGCACCAATGGAATTGCATAGGCACCAGTGGAATGGCACAGGTACCAATGTAATTGCATAAGCACCCATGGATTTGCATAGGCACCAATGGAATTGCATAGGCACCAATGGACTTGCATAGGAATCAATGGAATTGCATAGGCACCAATGGAATTGCATAGGCACCAATGGAATTGCATAGGCACCAATGGAATTGCATAGGCACCAATGGAATTGCATAGGTGACAATTTAATTGCATATACACCAATGGAATTGCATAGGCACCAATGGTATTGCATAGGTGTCAGTGGCATTACATAGGCACCAATTGAATTGCACCAATGGAATTGCATAGGCAGCAATGGAATTGCATAGGCAGCAGTGGAATTGCATAGGCATCAATGGAATTGCATAGGTGACAGTGGGATTCCATAGCCACCAATGGAATTGCACCAATGGATTTGCATAGGCACCAATGGAATTGCATAGGTACCAATGGAATTTCACCAATGAAATTGCATAGGCACCAATGGAATTGCATGGACACTAATGGAATTGTATGGGCATCAATGGAATTGCACTGGCACCAATGGAATTGCATAAGCACCAATGGAATTGCATAGGCAGCAATGGAATTGCATAGGCACCAATGGAATTGCATAAGCATCAATGGCATTGCATAGGCACCAATGGAATTGCATAGGCACCAATGGAATTACATAGGTACCTATAGATTTGCATAGGCACCTATGTAATTGCATGGGCACCTATGGATTTGCATAGGCACCAATGGAATTGCACCAATGAAATTACATAGGCCCCAATGGAATTGCACCAATGAAATTACATAGGCCCCAATGGAATTGCATAGGCACCAATGGAACTGCACGGATGAAATTGCATAGGCACCAATGGAATTGCATAGGCACCAATGGAATTGCAAAGGCACTATTAGAATTGCATAGGCACCAAGGCAATTGCATAGGCACCAATGCAATTGCAAAGGCACTATTAGAATTGCATAGGCACCAATGCAATTGCATTGCATAGGCACCAATGCAATTGCATCTGCACCAATGGAATTGCATAGGCACCAGTGGAATTGCACAGGTACCAATGGAATTGCATAAGCACCTATGTAATTGCATGGGCACCTATGGAATTGCAAAGGCACCAATGGAACTGCACCAATGAAATTGCATAGGCACCAATGGAATTGCATAGGCACCAATGGAACTGCCCCAATGAAATTGCATAGGCACCAATGGAATTGCATAGGTAACTCCTTTCTACCATCCATGTTCATTTTAAACCATTTTTTTTAGTTTTACATTTTAAAATAAACGTTAACTTTGTTTCTGAACTTTGAATATTAAGAAGAGAGTTCCACAGCTGTAGCCCTCTGTAACCTGGGCTTCTTTTGAATTTTGAGATACGAGGGAAAGGGACAGAATAGCTTTATGGAAAATTGCATAGGCAGCAATGGAATTGCATAGGCACCAATGGAATTGCATTTAAAAAAACATCAATGGCATTGCATAGGCACCAATGGAATTGCATAGGCACCAATGGAATTGCATAGGTAACTCCTTTCTACCATCCATGTTCATTTTAAACCATTTTTTTAGTTTTACATTTTAAAATAAACGTTAACTTTGTTTCTGAACTTTGAATATTAAGAAGAGAGTTCCACAGCTGTAGTCCTCTGTAACCTGGGCTTCTTTTGAATTTTGAGATACGAGGGAAAGGGACAGAATAGCTTTATGGAAAATTGCATAGGCAGCAATGGAATTGCATAGGCACCAATGGAATTGCATAAGCATCAATGGCATTGCATAGGCACCAATGGAATTGCATAGGCACCAATGGAATTACATAGGTACCTATAGATTTGCATAGGCACCTATGTAATTGCATGGGCACCTATGGATTTGCATAGGCACCAATGGAATTGCACCAATGAAATTACATAGGCCCCAATGGAATTGCACCAATGAAATTACATAGGCCCCAATGGAATTGCATAGGCACCAATAGACTGCACCGATGAAATTGCATAGGCACCAATGGAATTGCATAGGCACCAATGGAATTGCAAAGGCACTATTAGAATTGCATAGGCACCAAGGCAATTGCATAGGCACCAATGGAATTGCAAAGGCACTATTAGAATTGCATAGGCACCAATGCAATTGCATAAGCACCAATGCAATTGCATCTGCACCAATGGAATTGCATAGGCACCAGTGGAATTGCACAGGTACCAATGGAATTGCATAAGCACCCATGGATTTGCATAGGCACCTATGTAATTGCATAGGCACCTATGGATTTGCATAGGCACCAATGGAATTGCAAAGGCACCAATGGAACTGCACCAATGAAATTGCATAGGCACCAATGGAATTGCATAGGCACCAATGGAACTGCCCCAATGAAATTGCATAGGCACCAATGGAATTGCATAGGTAACTCCTTTCTACCATCCATGTTCATTTTAAACCATTTTTTTAGTTTTACATTTTAAAATAAACGTTAACTTTGTTTCTGAACTTTGAATATTAAGAAGAGAGTTCCACAGCTGTAGCCCTCTGTAACCTGGGCTTCTTTTGAATTTTGAGATACGAGGGAAAGGGACAGAATAGCTTTATGGAAAATTGCATAGGCAGCAATGGAATTGCATAGGCACCAATGGAATTGCATAAGCATCAATGGCATTGCATAGGCACCAATGGAATTGCATAGGCACCAATGGAATTACATAGGTACCTATAGATTTGCATAGGCACCTATGTAATTGCATGGGCACCTATGGATTTGCATAGGCACCAATGGAATTGCACCAATGAAATTACATAGGCCCTAATGGAATTGCACCAATGAAATTACATAGGCCCCAATGGAATTGCATAGGCACCAATAGACTGCACCGATGAAATTGCATAGGCACCAATGGAATTGCATAGGCACCAATGGAATTGCAAAGGCACTATTAGAATTGCATAGGCACCAAGGCAATTGCATAGGCACCAATGGAATTGCAAAGGCACTATTAGAATTGCATAGGCACCAATGCAATTGCATAGGCACCAATGCAATTGCATGGGCACCTATGGATTTGCATAGGCACCAATGGAATTGCAAAGGCACCAATGGAACTGCACCAATGAAATTGCATAGGCAGCAATGGAATTGCATAGGCACCAATGGAACTGCCCCAATGAAATTGCATAGGCACCAATGGAATTGCATAGGTAACTCCTTTCTACCATCCATGTTCATTTTAAACCATTTTTTTAGTTTTACATTTTAAAATAAACGTTAACTTTGTTTCTGAACTTTGAATATTAAGAAGAGAGTTCCACAGCTGTAGCCCTCTGTAACCTGGGCTTCTTTTGAATTTTGAGATACGAGGGAAAGGGACAGAATAGCTTTATGGAAAATTGTGTTGAGCATCAGTGCCCTGTTCAAATGTCCATTTCCATATACAGTGAAATCTCGTTATAACGAGGACGGTTATAAGGAGCAGACTGTTATAAGGAGCAAATTTGCCTTGCCAGGATCTTTTCTATACATTTCTATAGTAATAAAACCTCACTATAACGAGCATTTATAGCCAAAAATCGTTTATAAGGAGCAGATTTTTTCAAATAATTAATTATTCCTTATTGAAATAAGGTAAAAAAATTCACATATCCTACATCCTCTGTGAGGTTTAACAGCACTAGCCTTGGTGTTAGGGAGACTTGAGCACCCTACTCCCCCCCCCCCTTCTATGGGCGGGGTACAGAGCCACTGGGGCCGGGTACAGAGCCACAGGACTTCTGCCTTTGATATCCACTCACCTGGGCCGGGCAGAGAGCCACTGGGGCCGGGTACAGAGCCACAGGACTTCTGCCTTTGATATCCACTCACCTGGGCCGGGCACAGAGCCACTGGGGCCGGGTACAGAGCCACAGGACTTCTGGCTTTGATATCCACTTACTTGGGTGGGGTACAGAGGCACTGGGGCCGGGTACAATTAATTTGTTATAAACTAAAATCTAATAATATTCATTATGACAGGATCATTTTACTACAGAATGAAGGGGAAAGAATTGTGGTAAGTGAATTTTGGTAGTTTAAGAGCTATATAGGCCTCCTATGACCAAAATCGGTTACAAGGAAGGTTGGTTACAAGGAGCAAATGTGCCTTGCCAAAAGGTGCTCCTTATAACGAGATTTTACTGTACTACTATCACCGTCCACACACGCTCCGACCCACCCTGAGGACCAGTAGTGGGCCAACTACTATGGAAATGGGGATTTCATGCAAGCTACTCTTAGTAGAACTTTGCCAAGTCGCGCAGTATCATCCCGTGGCCCATTTACATAGCCATTAATAATGATCAGAATCTTTTATTTGGTTTGGGATACTATTTTGCAGCAAAATGTAGTTACAAATAAAGCGGATTTTTCGTGATGAAAGTTTATTTTAACTGAATCTGTGTATCGTGAGATTGCATAATTATCCACGAAACATACACTTATTGGTGTTTTATTAAGCTTTATATTAATCCTATAGGACTGTATCACAATTATATATTTTCTTTCGTATTATATATCACAGTAGGAGCCAGAAACCCTCACCATAAGAGATGACGGTATACTATAATTGTATAGGCAGAAAAAATAGCACACTGAAATTCTGTGTATGCATATATATTATTTACAACAAATACTTGTTTTATACAACAACAGATCAATTTTTACATGTTTCAGGAGATGAACTTGTATATTATGTGCTGTAAATGAACATAGTTTGTATCAATATCACCTCATCTGAGGACTAGGGTACAGTGCCACTATTCTACATGTTCACCTTAAAAGTTGATGATAGATGGATAAAATGGTGATGTGTGATTGACGATTAAGTTGGATAAAAATCCAATAATGACTCAATGTGTAAGAGTTAAAACGTGAGAACGCCTATAATAGCATGAGTTCTAATTTTAGAGCTGTTCATCGCTTGTATATGCTCATTTGGCAGACACCGCCTTGCGCTCGTTCTGCTTCTTCTGTTTGGCCAATTCTGCCGCCAGTTTTGCTTGTTCTTCTTTAGCTGTCTGCTCTTGAATTTCTGCTACTCGATCTAAAAACTGAAAGAAATGACAGGAGTGTTAAGTTTGCTTTATCATACATCCTTTGAAACATAGTCTCAATTGCTTGAAGACCTAAAATTTGAGTTACTCGGCGGGGCTGCATTGATGCATCATGGCGACAAATGTCATCTTTTAGAGACGGCCGACCTTAAAGGGTTAAAGTACTTAGACTGCATATGATAAAACTTACTTCTGGTCTGCGAGTTGCCTTCTTATCGATGAAGTCCATAAATGCCTTAGCACCATGCATGGGTGCGAGGTCTCCATCCTACAAGAAACAATGTAACAATGATCAAGTCATCCAACTTATTTGTACATAGGTATATATGTAAAATAATGGGAAAATGGCACAAGTGTTAACCAAACCTATGACATTGTATGGGTACATTTTACATATAAACTTTATTTCATATTTATGATACACTCAGATTCCCTAAGTCAGCTGCCCGAGTCCCAACTCATTCTAGTCAGAGGTGGGCCCTGTAAATCTTAATACCCATCTTGAACTGAATTTGACTTACCAATGCAGCACTATTCTTCTTTGCTTCAGACATTTCTTGATTCTTGAGCTCCTTTGGATCCTGAAGCGGTTCTTCTGCGGTCCGCCTTTTCCACGTCTTTGGACTGAGGTACCAAGCGCCGTATTTGATCTTGAGCCAGCTAGGCTCGTAGGAACCAGAGTATGTCTGAAATACAGACAGTACAATATAATTATGGGTACAAACGTTTATTTAATAGAAAAAGATAAAAAATGAAAATGAAAAACAATTTCAAAGAATCACCAGACACGATCATGCTTTATGAGTTACCTTTCCCTTTCAAATTGACATCCTTTGTAAAATGCTCGTAGTTGCTAGTCATAGGGTTTATATTTGTTTACCAATTGATAACTGCTTTAACACTTAATTTAGTAAAGGATGAACAGGCCACACCATACTGAGCTTTGTAAACCTCTGCCATGGCCAAAGACTCCTTTCCATGTACTACTACCACTACTCAAGGACTGCTACTATGGAAATGTTGACTTAATGCAGGCTATGTGGGTCGCCACTCAACCTTTTAAGGATGGAATGATAGCTCAAAGATTCATGTTCATTTCTCACCATGAGATTGCATTGGTGCATCATACCGATAATTCATGAGTATGTCAACCCTTTAGGGTCCGTATCATGCATTAATTGCAGTCCTGGCTATGCACCTCCCAACAGTGCTACATTCATATATCATGACGTCAAAAGAGCATAGTGCATTAAAACACTGGTTGCATTATCATACACCTTATGCAGATGCACACGTCAAACAAGTGTCAACATATTGTATGCCATGCAGCAGTTCGGGCAGCAATCAAATCACACAAGCACAGCTTCTGTATTCTTTCTGGCTAAATATTACAATACATGAGAAGAAAACACCCAAAGTGGCAAAGATTAGGAGAGATACGAGATGTCCAGGCACCGTGAAGGAACGATGTTTAATACTTCTGTTATTAGGCTAGCATTTCCCATTCTCGTTGAACTCGACTGCTCACTCATTTCTTAAAACTCTAAGCAATATGAAATTAAAAACAAAAACAGCTTATCACAACAAGATGCAGTGCCTGGTAGTAGGAACCCAGTGAAAATGATGATAATTTTATTTTGCAGTACATGTATTCAACATCATGCAGTGGAAGAGCTTGGACCATGATCATGCAGTGGTACTGTAAGCCTACTGTAAGCAGTCTACCTCCTGTGTTTGTATAGCAGGGAGTGGATATTTCCTGTCGGGAATCTATGTTAGTAGAAATGTAATAAATTATTACAACTTGCGTAGGGAACATATTGGCTACAAATATATTGACCAACACACTTAAATTTATTACACATTACAAATTAAATAAGCACATGCTTGATTGTACCATGTGGCAATAGATACTGCTGCCTGCTAGCTATATATTAGTGTCTAGAAATTTACTGTAGCCTATAAAAGCTCATAAACTAGAGCCTGCTTTTACGCTTTTTTAACCGTGACAATTACAAACAAATAGGTTCCTCTGAACTACAGGTACTAAGCCACCATTTTCCTTACATCGCCATTTCCCATGACTCACCCAGTCCTTCTTCTTAGGAGCCTGGAGTTTGGGGCCCCCGCTCAGTTCCTCCTGTGGGGGCGGCACGTTAGCCGAGTTACGCAGCTCCAGCGGCACGTTCGTCAACTCTACCACGTGGATGGGCACCGACAAGGCCGGTTTGGTCTCGTAACCGCTCGCAAAGAGACTGGTGATTGTGGATTCCTCAATGTTGTTACTCTCACCGCCCAAACTTGAAACCCAGTCACAGAACTCTTTTGTAACCTTTTTGATGTGCTCATCCTATTGAAAATGGAAGGAACAAAGGTACAAACATGAAAATGATGACATGTTCATATTTATGGGATGTAGTGTAAATTTCTGAGCACAATCTGCAGGTTATACACAATTCATTTCTAAGTTCTTTCAAAAGAAATGATTCATTTTGATGATTCGCTGAAAAGTCTATGTACATTTTTGAACCAAAAGTATGCTCAAAAACTTGCCTGAGATGGTGAACTAGTTCTTCGATCGTTTTTCTTCTTGTCTTTCTTCTCATTTTCTTTGTCATCTTTGCGTGGTATCCACCGGTATGGGTTCCTGACTTGTTTTTCGTCTCTAAATACATAAAATCAATCAATTAGTTTTTCAGGTAAAATATAAAAAAACACTCAGTGCATATGCAACACGAAACACGTATTCGGCGGAATTGTATTGATATTAGGACAGTAACTACAAAATTAGAAATATTAGGAATATTTGTGATTCGACATTTGAAATATTTCCAGCAACTAGTACTAAATATTTTTCAGAATGGTACATGTATCTAGCAAAATCACATCTAATACTCTGTTTTACAATGCCCTGATTTAAAAGGGCTTTACCAAAAATCCAAAATCGCTTAATAAAATCGTTACAAAAATACCTTTCTTGATTTTCTTGAAAACTCGAGATCAAAGAAAATGTGGGAATACCGAGATAATCATGGAAATGAAAGTTCCAGTATAGGCTACTAGCAATGGAAAATACACATTCGACAATGTAAGCTTACTAGAAAAGAGTCATTTTCTAAAGTTTGACAAGAAAAGGGCAAGCAAATTTCAGACATGATTGTCATGCAGCACAGGCGTGAAGGAGGATACATGACACACATTTCATGTCAGAAAGCAGCACTTAGTCAACAGTATGATTGTATCTATTTAACGAAAAGAAGAATTAAGATACATCAAAACACGTCAGAGCATTCAATGCATGTATATACGGGTCAACAAAGGAAAATACAATAATTGCCACCAACATAATGTTCCAATACATGTCACGGTGTCCACCTCTAGTATGTCCACAATTGATCCCTCCAATATGATTATTATTACAGTATTTGTTCCTCAAATACAAAAGTACGGTCATTTATTTTAATAGTACATGTATCAGTTTAATTGACTGTAGCCATGAATGGTCTTATCTCATCTGGTAGACCTATAGAAATGGTCTCCGTTACTTTGACAGGGAGGTCTGAAAATTCTCTGTAAGCTTAAGCCTGCCTATTCTTGGTAAATCCATATGCATGTATATTAATTTTCTAAAGTGTTAAAATGATAGTAAAAAGAATACCACAAAACGCATGTAATAGCAGCATTTAAAGCTCCGGAAGAGCGTGGACAGGCTCACAGCGCCTTTAACAGGCTGGCGTAAACTGAAACGCATGTTTTGTATGTAAGAAATCCCTGGAAAATAAACTGTGTTTTTTTGGGGGAGGGCAGTTTCTAAGAATAATGAAAAAATATGCCACATTCGAGAAAACCATATGCCTAAAACAGGTCATGGTCAAGTTAAAAGCATGCCATACGAAAGTATCCGGCATGCCAAACGTATACTAATCAGAACTAATTGTATTCTTTTCACCCGTCTATCATACCATTCTTTTTTCCCCCTTTAGTAGTATTAAATGATAATGTCCAAGCAACATTACGAAAATATAGATCATGCAAAACTTGAATGGGTCAAGGCAAGATATTGATTGTGAAAGAAGGGAGACGAAAGATATCTGTGCATGCAGCTCGATCACCACTTGCCCCATAGGTTCAGGCTCCTTTAACTGTAATATTTCACGAATCGTTGCGGCTGATTTTCTCGACCGGAGAAATTTAACAGCGGGCATGAGTTTCTGCAGCATTCTAAGATTTTTATTCATAGGTCTTTTCATGCCGAGCCTGGAATACAATATGTATGTTTGAGGAATATTGAACTATATGGGAGGTTCAAACTATCTGTGAAATGCTGTAAGGATAATTTGCTTAGTTTTCTTTGTACATGCTCCCAATTCATTGGTTACAAGTATTATGACTGCTGTTCGGTGACACTGCATTTCGGGTAATATCCTCTTAGACTTAAAAGATATCATGAAGCTGGGTTCATCGTATTTGCCAAGTCGGATTTATCCATGAACCCTTGGCCTGCAGATTTAGGTGTGGGGCTGCAGCGTCAACCCTTGCACTTACTGGTAAACCATTGTTAGTTGTTGTTAGTATAAAAATAAGAGGTTCTTTTGCCTTTTGGGAATATTTTTCAACTTCTTCCCTTCTTTTGCCCTTGCTAAGTCGAAAACAAACAGGGCAGGTAGCATACAAGCGGAGGGCTTTTGTTGTGGCAACTTCCGTAGAGCGCATAAGAAATGCACCTTAAAAGCATTGTTCCTGCTTTTCAGCAGGTGTCCGCTGCCACTACCTACGCCCTGTGTGTTTTCTGCTCTACATGACGGGCCCTGTGAGGACACTTACTCTGTGCCTTCGTCCGCCGCCTCCTCCTGCTCCTGCTGCTGCTGACTCACCGTCACTTCAGACTCGGATGGAGCGTCGTCTTCGTAATACTCTTCGTCCTCATCTTCTGACCCAAGGTTCATCTCGGGGTCCAAGATGTCTACAACATCCTCGAAAACCTGAAATGTAGAGATGTAAGGGTAAAGTTATTGGGAAATCTACCAGATACATAAAAAAAATACATAAAGAAAAATGATTTTCTTTTTACAAATGTTGTAATGTTGCTTGCAGTAATCGGATACTAGTAGGTACCATTGTCAGATATATATCATTGTCAGGTATAATAACAACTTATATCATTGTCAGATACATGAACAAAGTATATCATTGTCAGATAAATGCACAACTTGCATATTTCTCAGATATATGTACAACGTATAAAGCAAACCAACTTCCCCGAATATATAACTGGATCCATCAAGCCATTCCAAGGCTTTACCCCCCATTCCGATCATTTTCATACACAAATGTGTTCTCATATCATTTGAGTGACATATGATATACTTACATCGGGAGGCATGCATTCTTCCAGGTGGGGGTAGAGTGCCAGCGGGTGCTGCATCAAACCATATTCTATTTCCTCTATGTGCTCCCTGCGGTGCTGCTGTTGTGGAGTCACACGCGAGAAACAGACCTGGTGTTTGTTGAAGCGACCCCTAGCCGCCGGCTGCTTCACTGACGACACATTGTCACTACTGCCCTGGATGTTAGGGGCCAGTCCTTTTGATCCCTGTCATGTTTAGACATCAAAGTTAGGACATGAGCATATCATATATGGGTAAAATCATTTTTTCCCCGCCTCCCCAAATTTACATAATTTACAAACATAATGGAATTGTTGCAATGTATTACATCTAGGAAAGCCGGATCCACTGCTGCGTTCTTGTTGTGAGTTACACTTGTGTGCGTTGACATAGAGGCAAACATTATATCAGTAGATCTGCTGGATATGCCCCTGATCATGGAATAGACTGACCATAAATATTTTAAGCAGTTTTTGTTGTTGTTGAAAATATGCTTTAAATATGTAACACACCTGTAAAACAATGCCACCTTCCACGGGAGGAGGCAGCCCATCTCTGAAGTCATCTAAGCCATCTTTGACAAAGGTCCAGTTCTTTCCTTGCACAAACTGGTTAGTATCCGTCGGCTTAAGAGATTTGATGTATCTAGTTTTTAACCGTTCTTTGTACCTGAAATAAAACAAATACAGTTTAAATTAAGATGCATTAGGGGAGGGGAGGCTGAACTGAAAACAGTTGAAATTATTTCGCCCCTTGTGATACCCGACGTATGCATATGTGACCAAGGCAGTGTGATGGCACACATGCTTATTGAATACATTTCATCATAAACCAAACCAACTGCCTCCTTTTACTTACAATATCACTTCACTCCCCACAAGAGGGGTTGAAATTTTTTTACCCCTCCCCTCCTGCAAACGGATTATGGATGATTCGCTCTACTGTCAATTCGTCCTAGATGATTCGTTCTACACCTCCTGGATCATGATTCGCCCTACTCGGCTACTGTCTGGACCATGCGCTCTACCCGACGGCTAGACTAACATGAAGAGGACTCTGAATACACATACAGGGGGTCAGCCTGGCTCAAGTTCAGGTCTTTACACTGAAGCGTGGCGTGTATTGGGCTCAGCATGGCTGTGTATGGGGAATACACATTCCGAGAATACACATTCTCCAAATACACATCCTCTCCTTCCCTTGCCGGTCACGCACTGCAGCCCCCATGCCAGCAGTTGCCAGAGCTGGGGGTGGCTTGACTGTATGTGGATTGGAGTCCTTTGTCTTCCCTAGAGTGGGAACACTAGTGGGAGTGGCATGGGCAGGTAGTCCAGCCTACCGCACGGCAGGAGTATGGGGTTAGATGATTTGCCCTACTGCTCCCCGGGGGTGTGAACCTCTACTAGCTCGAGGCCTACCGTAAAACCCCGGCTTTAAGACGAGCCCCCAAATTTGGGAAACAATCCGTCTTGTACAAAAAACGTTTGAAAATCGATTTCACTATTATCTTATATATAAAAACCCCACCTTTAAAACGACCCCCTAACTCTAGAGAAAAATCCCTCTTGTAGAGAAAAAAAACACCAAATAAAATCCGTCTTAAAGCCGGGGTTTTACGGTACTCTCTGCCTCTGGGAATTATACCTGTGAAAAATTAGTCAGGAAGACCATGTTGTACGGTATGAGGACTAAATAAGAAGAAAAAAGAAAAAAACAAAGTTCATAGGTAATGGGGCGGGGGGGGGGGGGGCGGGGCAGATTGGATTATCTTCCAACCTTACATCGATAGTACCGGGGTACGCTGTACTGTCGATGTAAGGTTGGAAGATAATCCAACTGCCAGCCCCCGTCTTTTGCTTTCTAAGGGAGGATTCATTATTTATGGTGAGCGTTTGGCAAATTGAATACGTCAAAAAAATTGCCCCCCCTCTCGGAATAGGTTGAAAAAAAAGCCCCCCCCCCCTCGGGATAGTTTGAAAAAAAAGCGCCCCCCCCCCCCGTTTTTAACTTTATTACAAAAACGACATTGGCGTATACCAATACGCCTGGGCACTTTTTATTACCTACAATTTACTATATTGTAAGGTGTTTTAGTGTAAAAGTCTTGATTTGATATACTTGCTGGTGAGTGATAAGGCCAAAAAAAAAAAAAAGTTGTGTTCAGGTATCCCTAGCGACCCTATTTTTTTGGCCCTATCCAATAATTTTTTATTATTTTTTCTTTTTTTGGAAGGCATTTTTGTGTTTTTTCTACCAAAAAAACACTTTTTTTTAAACTGAAATATATTTTTTCCGAAAATTATATATTTTTTCTACCCTATTTTTTTTGGGCCATGTTACCTGAACACAACTATTTTTTTTGGGCCTAACAGTCAAACCTCTATACTTTAGACACTTGATCACTGTTTTTTTACTTTAATAATACTATTGAGTTTAAGGGCCCCCGCGCTTAGGCCACACTTTTTTTTTTATTTGGGTTACGGGCCCGCCGCACTAGGAAAGCCCAAAATCAGAATAAAAATAAAATTTGAATTTTAGACTTTTTTTTAAATTTCCTCTGATGTGAAATCTAGAGAAGAAAAAAAAACAGGAAAAAAATAAAAGATATATATATGATATGATATACCAAAAGAAAGCTAAAATCAACAGGAAAACAACTATCTACTTTTCATTAAGGTAAAATGGGACTTTGGAATTTTCTCGACTTTTGAAACCTTTTCAAAAAAATCTCTTTACCTAAATATTATTGTATTTCTATTGTCAGGCCATCCTTTCTATTGTGGGTGGTCCTTTTTATTTTTCCCTCCGACATTGGGATATACAGGCTTTCTGTACAAAAAATAAATAAAATGACCAGGGGCTAACTTTTATTTTATTTTTAATTTCTTTTATTTCGTCCTCCGTGCGTTGATAAATTTTTGAAGGATCCGTAACCCCAAAAAAAAAAAAAGTGTGGCCTTATAAATTGGAAGCTCCCATACCCCCAGTACGTGCTTTCATGAGGCCGGCCATTTTTTGAAGACTGGCAAAATTGTGGGCGATTCTGAGCGTCAAAGTGATGCAGTGAGAAATTTGCTGAGAGTTTTGAGAAAAATTTACGAAAATTTTGAAAATACAGTGAAATCTCGTTATAAGGAGGACGGTTATAGGGAGCAGACGGTTATAAGGAGCACATTTGCTTTGCCAAATCCTTTTCTATAGTAAAGATGGATTGTGTGATATACATCACATGTGACCCAGGGTCCCAGTCCAAAGTCCCAACCCAAAGTCCCAACCCAAAGTCAGGGTAAGCTGGAGCTGGAGCTGGAGCTGAAGCTGGATCTTATCATGTACTTAGATATAGTACTCCCTTATAATCATTCATTGGTCAATTCTGGTATCAGAAATGAATTCCTTGTTAAAAAGTACCCTCAAGTCATGTGTCATACATGTATGTTATTCCATTTCAGGCCAGCATGTGGGTGTGGGAGAGCAGGTGGGTGTGGGTGTGCAGGTGGGTGTGGGCGACAGTTGCAGGCTGCGGGCATGTACCGCCTTTTGTCCCTATCAAAAAGCGAGTCAATCGGATGATAAACGGCGGAGATACAGGTGGTACAATTTCGCTCTGCACTCCTTTTATGCTGCCGCTGTGGGACTGTTGTGCTGTCTTGTTGACTTCTTGCGGAGTACGAGAACTGCTAGTGGCGCCACCATATCTATTACGGGAAACATTTGTCCCCCGGCCTTTACAGATCACCTGGTACCCACTGACCTTTCTTTAGAGTGGAAATAGCACCAAAAGCGTCTCACAAAAGCGTCTCACCCTCCCTTCAACACTGAGCTCTATGGGTGTCTGTGTGAACGTGCCTCTTTTAAAGTCAGGATTCAAGGTCACTGGCCTATCTTCAGCATTAGTTCACACAGACTCCGTTTTCGGGCTGTTTTTGACTTTTTTTCAAGAGCGTTTTTCTGCTACAAATATTTATTATTTTACAAACTGAAAAAAAGAAGGAGGTACAGTTTGTTTCAATCTATATGCATGTGTTTATTTCAATCAGATAAACAAAAGAAGAAATGCAGCGGAACTCTTCAAAGTCAGCTGACCAATCTTAGTTTTTTGCTGGAAAACCGTCTCACAGAGACCCAGGTCCCCTGGGTCAAAAATACACCATTAGAACAACCATTTCTATCCGAAACTCGTTTATAAGGAGCAAATATTCTCAAGATTCAATCAAATTCATCCCGTCCTATACAGGTGGGTGAGTGCCCAGGACTTCCCTTTGATTTCTCAGTCCCCCCTGCCACCTACATACCCCTACACCCTGCCCTATACAGGTGGGTGAGTGCCCAGGACTTCCCTATGATTTCTCAGTCCCCCCTGCCGCCTACCTACCCCTACACCCCGCCCTATACAGGTGGGTGAGTGCCCAGGACTTCCCTTTGATTTCTCAGTCCCCCTGCTGTCTACCTACCTCTACACCCCACCCTATACAGGTGGGTGAGTGCCCAGGACTTCCCTTTGATTTCTCAGTCCCCCCTGCTGTCTACCTACCTCTACACCCCACCCTATACAGGTGGGTGAGTGCCCAGGACTTCCCTTTGATTTCTCAGTCCCCCCTGCTGTCTACTCCCCCCCCCCCCCCGAGATGTCACTCATGGATGTGACACCCGCTCGTGCAGATCCCTAGCCACTCCCGTACCCCTACTAAGCCTCCCGATCCTCTCACGTCAGTCTAACCCATTAGAGACCCCTTAGAGACAGGTACCCATTCTAGCAGATCCCCCACCCACCCAGGACTTTCCCTGTGAAGTGGGCAGCCTACAGGGGTGTAGGTGCGGACCTGTGAGAGGTGAGAGGACAAGGGGAGGCGGACTTTGTCATTCTCCCTATTCAGGTTTCCCATAATGCCCACGCTCAGGCAGTTTCCGGTCCAGCCCACCCTCCCCAATCTCACTCGTTGTGTGACACCACTCCACTGAGCATATACCTGTCACCTGACATCTTAAGGAATTTCTATGGCTTAAATTGCCACACCGACTTAAAATATATCTTGTTGAAAAGGTATTTGTTTGATCTATCTACCTATATAATTTTGAACAATGTGTAAAATATTTAACATGGTTTTGTCGGGAGTTAAACTTGAGGTAACATAGCGTTTTAGCATCCAGTTAGGCTATAGGCCTATAGACACATAACTAACCTTACTTCCAGTCACCTCCATTGATGCTAGATAAATTGGCCTAGTAGATCCACATGCGGATATAATGTCCATGGTAACATAACCTCCATTACTTTATGTGTAGCATCCCATCTTGAATAATTCCATGGCAATAACAATATCTGTCAGGCTTGTTTCTGAGAATATGTCAGTCTCCACCCAGCCTACAGGACCAACTGATTGAAGACCCTGCACAATATTAACTTTGGCTTTCTAATTATGGATGCTAACCCCCCCCCCCTACAGGTGTGGCAGTCAGCCTCCACACCTCCAGGTGTGATGTACCTGTGAGATGCTCCTGCCACAGTTGCCCCCACCAGCCCTTCACACCTCTGGACTGGATGTGGCACTGGTCACTATATCAAAGTGATGTCCTACCCTGAGCCTCCTCCTTTGAGGTCGACATCTAAGGGGGGGTGCAGAGAGGTTCCCCCCTCAGGTCGGAAAGTCGCCGAAATTAAGGGCCCCAGGTCACAAAGTCACCTTTTTAGACCCTTTATGCTATACTCGAACTTTTCCAAAAGTCGCCAGGTCGCTTATATTATTGTACAAGGTCGCCAGGTCGCCTGGAAAACAACCCAGGTCACCAGGTCGCTTTTGACCCATCTGGAGCCACCTGAGGCACACCTCTGGGAAGGGGGAGGGATATTATTTTACAGCAATGATTTGAGCAAATACTATCAAAATATTGAAGGGTTGGAAATCCCCCTAGAAGATGTAAAAAGTCGTAATACCTCTATATTTGGAAGGGAGACTATATGGTTTCAGCAATATAGAAAGAACATCAATTTACCCCCCCCCCCCCTCAAGAACTATTGCATTGGTAGCTGGGCGTCATAAGAGGCAAAGTGAACACTTTCTCTTACTAAGCCCCCCCCCCCACGTGGAAATGATTAATGACCACTCCTTTAATTAGTTTAAGTGTTGATGGGCTGCGTACATGGTGCAACAGGGAAAGTAGGGAGGGGGGTCAATTTCAGGAAAAAATTAATGGATGCCCCCAAATGGTTATGCCTTATTTGTAAAAGGTTAGGCTATAAGTATAATATAAGTTATTTAATGCCTGTTTTACATATATTTTACAATTCTTCTAAACTCTTAGCCTCTTTACAAAGTTGTATGATTGCTATTACCGGAACATGCACTGACATACTTCAACTAAAAAAATAATACTGGTAATGCCACCTCCCCCCCCCCCACCTCCTCCCGGCCTAATTCCCAGAGGTGTGGCTCAGGTGTCGACCTCAAAGGGGTAGGCCTAGTGTTACCTTGAAATAGTGTCCCCAATAGTGACCAGTGTCACATCCAGTCCAGAGGTGTGAAGGGCTGGTGGGGGCAACTGTGACAGGAGCATCTCACAGGTACATCACACCTGGAGGTGTGGAGGCTGACTGCCACGCCTGTAGGCTTGGGGAGGGAGGGGGAGGGGGCATCAAGAAAGCAGGGTCAGTTGGTCATGTAGACTGGGTGGAGACTGACATTATACTCTCAGAAACAAGCCTGACAGATATTGCTATTGACATGGATTATTGACATAGGATTAACACATGGAGTAATAATGGAGACTATGTTTAGGGCCTAATTTATATTTCCCTACATAATTGGAGGTAAGGTTTGATTTGTATTAGGCCTATCATCGACCTAGCCTATGGGCCTAACTAGTAAAAGTTAGAGATCCAACATATCCGTATTTACTTACTTTTTACACATTGATCTTGATTTGTCACATAAAATAACTTTACTGTGGTAGTATAAACATGCATATACCGGTACCATTGCAAACCCAAATTATATATTCTTTAAAGTTAGGCCATGGTTGGGACTGGGGTATTGCAACAGGTAGGAGTAGGACTAGCCACAACACCACAACCTTATACTTATACTTATACTGCGTGCATATGTCCTGGGTCACCAGGCCGCCGTATTTGGGTACGGCTATGCTTTTTCCCATGTGTCAAGGGTGTTTTCGATGTTTTCTAGTTTTTGAGCCGTTGTTTTCAGTAGTGTTATGTTATCGGTGAATATGTCGTTCTGGTGTATCCGTGTGTCTCCATCGGTGTGTATTGTTGTACAGGCTTCTAGTATGTGAGTTTGTGTTTCTGTTTCTAGGCCACACCCCCTACATTCCTGGGTGTTGTGTTTGTTCCTGTAGTTGTCCTTTGCTCTGATCATGCGTGTGCGTGTTATGAAGATTCTTCTTGCTTGTTCTTTTGTTAGTTTTGTTATGTAGCTCGTGTCACTGCAGTTAGCTTCATTCTTGTGTTTTGTCAGGAATTTGTACTTACTTTTTTGGTTGCCACAGGTTTCCATGACTTTGTGTTGTCTGGCCGTTACCGCTGTTTTGATCCTTGTTTTGCGTTGTGTTTTTGTCAGTGGGGTTAGGGTTGTGATTGGGATTCCTAGTTCTGTCGCTAGTTTGTTGGTTCTGTGTTTCCAGGACGTAGTTTTTTCCTCTTGTTCGGTGATTTCTAGGAGGTCGTTGTTGGCTGATGTGATTTTTGTTAGGTAGGCGATCTGTTTCTCTAGTATCCTATGTTCAATGTCTAGGATGTGGAGTTCTTCATATATGCATTCTCTTGGTGTTGATTGGGGGATTCTCAGTATTCTTTTTATCTGGTTATCGAGTATCTGGTTTAGGGTGTTTATTGTCTTTTTGGTCGGGTTCCATGTTTCTGAGCTGTATGTTATCGTTGGTATGACGCAGGTTTCTAGCAGTTTCCATATGGTGTCCATTTCTATTCCCTTATAGTTCTCGTCTCCTGCTATGAAGAGGATCGTTTGGAGGGCGCCTTCTGCTTTAGCTTTGGTGCTGTCTAGGTGGTCGTTGAGGTTGTTTTTGGTATTTAGAATTTCGCCTAGGTACTTGTATTTGTCTGTTTTCTCAATCTCCATCTCGTTTATGTTGGGGTTTTCGTGGTCTGGGCTCTTTCCTATCTGTAGGAGTTTGGATTTCTCTTTGCCGAAGACTACTCTTAGGGTGTTGGTTACGTCTTGGGTAATCTTCAGGATGGTGTGTTGATCTTCGATGTTGTTCGTGATGATGGCCACGTCGTCGACCCAGAGGAGGCACTTGGAGTTTTTGTCTATTGTGGTTGTTTTGTCGTTTCTTCGTTTCTCTACTTCCTTTGCTATTTCGTCCATTAGGAGGGCATATTGGGTCACGGCGGAAACTGCCTGGGTAGGGGGCGATATTGCGGGAGTTGGTAACCTGAATAGGGCCTATGACTTCCTCCTCTGATGTGGGTGGCCCAGAGGGGTAGGTGGTTGGGTGTATTACATTTCTTCTTTAAATGTCACTATATTCTTACATATAAAATACCAAAATCGGTTACAAGGAAGGTTGGTTATAACGAGCAAATTTGCCTTGTCAAAAGGTGCTCCTTATGACGAGACTTACTGTATTGACATAGATCTAATTTGGTAGAATATAACAAAGGCTGTAACAGTGTAAGCAAAAATCATGACATTTCTACATACTAAATTCACAACATTTTAAGGAATACCCCTAAAAAAAAGCCCAATCCTCCACAAACTAAATATGGCTTCCAGCTCTACACCCCCCCTAAGAATAGGGTAAAAACTAAAAGGCGTCCGTCCCCCCTTTGAATAGGCTACCCCTAAAAAAAGTTGGGAATACTTCTGATAGTCAGATAGAACTTCTGTAAACCAGTGTTCCCCTCCCTGACATTTTACCCCACTGTGGCCTGACTGTGGAATTCTCAGTGACTGAGACTGTGGCTGTGAGACTAAGACGAGTAAAGGATAGGGAAGTGAAGCTAAGTAACTTAACTTTAGGTTGAAGTGAGTTATTATATTAAAGATCAGAAATCATAATCTAGCTTGAAAGTTGAAAGTTGGAGCGGAGAAGAAATTAATAACAACACATTTATTGATGTGCTTACCATGGCTGGTTGTAAATCTTCTTGTCTGTTTTTGTTGGCACAAGTAAGAGATCGTACTTTGCCTCAGCCATCTCCGATTAGGATATTTAATTTCACTCGTAAATATACAAATCCATGTACTTTATTTCCCTCCAACCCGCATGCTGGCTGACGGGCTGGTTGTTGTTTACACCGGACAACCTCCTTTTCGTGCACTTGGGCCAAGCAAAAGTAACACCCGTATAGTGACTATTTTCTACACATAATTCGAAATATTTGTCCAACTAATGAATTTATGCTTATACACTATTGATTCAGTAACGGTAAATGAAAATATCCGTATAAAGAGTTCAACTGGTAGGACTTTTGTCAGCGCATGAATATTTCTGCACTATTTCGACAACAAACGTTACCATAGTTACTACTCTCCAAAAGGAGGTAGAAAGGTCCGACTACTTCCGCTTGGAAAATTATACCTGCAGGTGCACGGAAATCAATACATTTGTCTAGATTATTAACCAATTTGTAAAGAAACTAGATTAAAAAAAGACCATTCATAATATACCTAACTTATATCGTTTTGCTTAATTATCAGATTATATTATATCAATATTATACTGAAATAATTCTATATTTTTCAAGAAGGACGAACTTTCAACGAAACTTTTATAATACTGCTGCTCTGCAGTCAATTATAGATTCGGAAATAAATGTGATTTGCGGTAAGTCATTTTAAATCCCTATTTAAGTACATATTTGTGTGCCTGGATATCGGTAGTCAATATGCTAGGCCCTTAAGTGTAGTTAGCACCTTTATCTAATATATCGTTCGTCATGTCATCGCTTAGGAAATTGTTCTGGTCCGAAGAAATCCAATTTTCTCACTCAGATTTTGCCTCTGCCTACGTGTTACACTTGCATTGCATGATTTGCAATCAACAACATCACTCACACTCACAGTGACCAGGTGACAGCAAAAAGCAAAACGTAACGTTTGGCTCTTCTGTGACAGGTAGAACCACCCTGTTCTATGTTGATAAAAAAACACACAAAAAAAACAACACATTGTGGTAGCTGTGGAAGCCTAGTCTTGAATTTTGAGCAGTGTCACTGTCAGTCACTCAGTGACAGTGAGTGACAAGTTACAACTCAATTAGTCAATACAAGGCATCTTTGTGTTTGATATGTATAGATTCTAATAGTCTATACTACTATAGACTATAGTTTGACAACTTGAACTAAGTTAGATCTAGGCCTACTCTCTTTTAGGCCACTCAAAAAAAAAGTGGTTTCTCATCACCAAGGTCTGAAAAATGTGACGAGGGAGGCTTTTTATTTCTTTTTTTTTCTTTTACTCGCGGGCTAAAATGTATGGGATGATATACATTTTTCATGACCAAAATTCTCATTTTAGTCGTTAAGAATTTATGGATCTTTAAAAGTAGGGAAAATGAAAAGTATTTCTATCCTACTGCATTACTGGCAGTATTAGCTTTAATTTGATACCAAATATCCAAATATTTGTCTATTTTTATCATAATTTTCATAAAAAATAAGCAAAAAGAAAAAAAAGTTTTCCTCAAAAGCTGATTTTTATGATGCGCGTGGTGATGACAAACCATTTTATTTTTTTGAGTGGCCTTAACACTAGAATACGTTAAATATTTCAGCGAGGCAAAATTTTAATTTTTTCGCAAATACAGACGAGAGGCCTTGGGTCATGTTGGGTCTATTAATGGGATTCAGTAAAGTCCTAATTTGTGACTAGATAGTGTTTTGGTAAAAATGTCATTTTTGTGTGTCACAGATCAACAGGTTGACACAATCACAGAAGAGACGGAAAATATGGATGAGTCATTTCTTCACACACAGTCACTGAGAGTGGAGTCTGGAGACGACAATTAAAACATGCCAATACTCTAGCTTGGGTGGAGCAGGGGGGTGCACCTTTTAAAGAGCCAGGTAGATAGGGAGTGATCATTTTCAAGCAACAGGGGAGGCGATTTTCGACCCATCGGAGGCATTCTAAATAATTATGCTGGCATACCCGTGTCTTAGTGATATGTTCCCCATACATTGCCTGTTTGATCTAACCCCTTTCCAGTGTCCATCTCAGGTGGGATATCACTATCAGCCATTATAAAGGCTACATTCGTCTGGGTGACGTAGGTGCTGCTCCCAAGAATTAAGACGGTTGTATCAGCATACTGCAAACATGTGCGAAAAAAGAGATAATTTATTTTGGCAAAAGTCTAAAAGAAGTTAACTTAGACAACATAACTCAGTATGACCGAGCCTATCCAGAGTGATAACAGCTGACCACAGGAGTGAACAATGAGATCAAAGGAATGGAAATGTTTGCATAATCAAATCCAGCTGGTGCGTGTCAGCAAACCCTGGTGCACTTTTGCAGTTGTGGTGATTGGTAACACAACCCATCCTCGTTTCTACAAAAGTCTGAAAGAACATAGATCAGGGCAAGGCCAAGGGTTCCAAAAAGGCAAAACAGATCTTGCAGGCACAGGAATGAAATATAAATTCTTATCTCTTTCAGACCCTTTCAGTCCAAGAAGCTGCCATCATGTATAGTTACACGAAGTACTCAACGCCCAACAGCCCTTCCCCACCACCCAGCCCGGGCAGCGTGACCCAGACGCAGACAGTGTCCGGCCGGCAGCAGGCGGGTCAGCAGCAGAACCGACACACGGCTAGCGGCAAGCGTTACAAGTACCTACGACGCATCCTCAAGTTCAGACAGATGGACTTTGAGTATGCCTTTTGGCAGATGCTCTACTTATTTATCTCACCACAGAAAGTGTAAGCAGATATTTTTTATGTGGTAATGTATGAAAGGGTGTATGTATTGCTGGTTTATTCCTGCCTAGCGGATCTGGTATGGGCGGGATAAGCACTGATAACAGCAGTCACAATGGATACAGAGAATTATTTCTTTGGTATGAAATGTATTCCGCTACTGGCCTGTAGAAAGCTCTATGGAGAAACATCGAGTTGGGCTTGTTTCTATAGCTATTTTGGGGGGAATCTTTGTTTCTACGGGTAATGTTATATCAATTATCTAATTCTGACTCGTGGATGCCACCCACCCTTGCTCGATAGAAATCATTGTATATCAATTATCTTACTTGACTTTCTGAAGCCCCTCTCAATGATACCTTTGAATTCAATGGCTTTTATTTTCGTTCTGCATTTCAGATATCGGAATTTCGCTTACAGAAAACGTAAGTAAAACTTTTTAATTTTAATTTCTAAATTCTTATTATTGCCTCGCTTCTTGTCACTGCGAGCGAATTGAAAAACTGTAGATGTTGTCCATAGTAATAATTTAATTCTAATGCTATTGAGACTACTGGTAATATAATGGGAGAGAGAAAATACATGTTTAACTCACTTCACTGAATTGGTTGTTTGCAGAAACCAAAGACCAATGGGCGCGTGATGACCCAGCCTTCTTGGTGCTCCTTAGCTTCTGGCTCTGTGGTAAGAACTCCTAGCTATGCGGCTTTCCATTTCCTAACATGAACCTCACATTTCTAATGCGACATTCAACGCTATTAAAAGCAGAAAAAGGATTTTGCTTTAGCTTTGTGAACATTCTTTTTGACTCAGGGAGCTACTGCTCCCAGAGTCTTATGCGACGCCTCTGTGAGACGCTTTCCACCGATCTCTGGAAAAAAAAGTAAACCAATATTTCTCACAGAAAAAAACAACATTCAATGTTGCTGTGATGCACACATAAAATTGAAGTGTTTACTGTCCCAGTGAAACAAATCGCAACAGTTTCTGTCCATTCCTTCTGTCTGAAATTCTATGTCAAACTAGACCTGTCCAAAAAGGGTAATTTTTTCGGCACTGTAGACAAACACCAAAGTACTGCTGTAGACATTTCGTCGATTTCGGCATTTAGTGTTAAACCTATGGGAAAATGAGGACTCTGGGTGGGTGAGACGCTTTTTGTCAGACCAGTTTGCCATCTGTGGACATAAATCACAGTGGGGTGAGTACACCACACACATTACCGTATTCGACCTAATAAGCGCCCACCCCCTAATAAGCGCCCCCCCCCACTTTTTGGGGCATTTTTAGACTGGAACAAAGGCTCAAATTTCACAATTTTATAGACAATTAAACTCTTAAGTACTAAAACGCCATAAAAATAATTTCATAAGCGCCCTGGGCGCTTATTACGTCGAATACGGTATACCACACACATTACACCACTCACATTACATCACTCACATTACACCACTCACATTACACCACTCACATTACACCACTCACATTACATCACTAACATTACACCACTCACATTACACCACTCACATTACACCACTCACATTACACCACTCACATTACACCACTCACATTACACCACTCACATTACACCACTCACATTACACCACACACATTACACCACTCACATTACACCACACACATTACACCACTCACATTACACCACTCACATTACACCACACACATTACACCACTCACATTACACCACTCACATTACACCACTCACATTACACCACTCACATTACACCACTCACATTACACCACTCACATTACACAAAGCATTATATACAATTTATTCAAAGGAGAAACAAATCCCTGAGTCTTTTGTGATAAGGATCACACGCTAGATTTTTACATATCTTTGTCGCAATGCTGACAATTCGAAAATTGTTAAGAAAATGTGATTTTATTTTTCAGTCTCATCTATCGGGTTTGCCTTCGTACTGAAGCTACATTTCCTTGGGTTTATCAAGTTCCTATTCTGGGTGGTATTTGTCGACTGCATCGGAGTAGGCCTGCTCATTGCAACGTTATTTTGGTAAGTACCGATTTAAAAAAATATACGAATGTACCCTTATTTAAATTTCTCATAGGAAATATAACAAATGAAATTATAATAAGAGCTGAGTTTTATGGCTTCTACTAACCTCAGAGATATTGATAATGTGTTGAAGAACTACACAATGTATAATAATCAAACATCAACTTACCCGGTAAGTCTCGTTTAATTTCACAACTATCGCCAATTTCATGAGTTTGCATAGACATATAGGGTTTGTTTGTTCTCTTGCAGGTTCATTGCCAATAAGTACCTGATGCTGATGCCGCCCCACGGGCAGGACGTAGAGTGGGGCTACGCCTTTGACGTGCACCTCAACGCCTTCTACCCGCTCCTCATGATTCTACATCTCTTCCAGCTGCCCTTCCTGAACAGTACGTGGGACCATGCTATAATCCTGCATGACACTGCTTCCATACGTGCCGTAACATCTGGCTGCGGGCTGATCCCACAGATATCATATTTCTTGGATGCCTAGCTCTGAATTTGTTTACATCTTGATACCCATTTTTTTTCATGTGGTAACAACATATATATTATGAGCAATTAACTCTTACAAACCCCGGATATAAGTAGATCTCAGAATTTTAAAAAGAAGATATAGATCTGTAACTGATCTTCCGTCATCGATTGATCCTTACACTCAAGTTACCGAGTGACACGCCTATTCCATAATGCTGTATCATTAGGTGCTGATTTGGATATTTCTACATTTTGATACATTATTCTGTTTGTTGCAGCTTTCATCCACCATGACTTGTTCCTGTCCCGGTTGTTTGGGAACACGCTGTGGCTGTTTGCTATTGGCTACTACATCTACATCACATTCCTGGGCTACAGTGGTAAGGAACAAAACTTAAAAGTCTTATTAAACTAGTTGAAGGACACCATACCCGTTGTTTAAAAGATATACAAACGATGTATTTGGTGTTCAAATAATCTATAGTGTTTTACCCTTTCTCGTCATGGTGAATGAATGCAGCCTGGTGAGTAATCGCCAGGGCTGCATTCAAGGATCCCACAGACCTTTCATGAATGTATCAACCCAGTAGGGTCAAATAGGGTCGTAGGCTTGGCAGTTGAACGTAGCCTTGGTGAGTTACTCGCCATGGCTGCATTTGTGCGTCATGAAGAATAAGGGCCTAATGCATTAAATGCACGATGCGCCCCATAAAGGCTTATAACCTCTATTTTTCATAATATAATGGGAATGTATTTTAAGTATTTGTCTAATACGCATGTTTCGAGACAACAGTATACATGTACAGATAGAAA